>CM021106.1:129271549-129940901 GCA_007115665.2 Sequoiadendron giganteum
TTGCCAATTTCACCGAATTGCCAAGCTAGTGGGCCCACTAGCTTGCCAATTCAGTGAAATTGGTAATGTAGTGGCCTGTTTGAAAAAAAATGGGTCCAAGAAATGGGGTCTCCAGGTGATTTACATCATCGGGAGACCCCATTTCTTGGACCCATTTTTTCAAACATGGACAAGTTAGGTTGCCAAATTCACCAAATGGGCAAGCTATTGGGCCCACTAGCTTGCCAATTTAGTGAAATTGGAAATGTAGTGGCTTGTTTGAAAAAATGGGTCCAAGAAATGGGTTCTCTCAATGATGTAAATCACTGAGAGACCCCATTTCTTGGACCCATTTTTTCACACAGGGCAAGTTAGGTTGCCAATTTCACCCTCTCTCAGTTCTCTCTCTCTCTCTCCCCTAAACTCTAATCCCTATACCCTATAAACTTAACCTTACAACTTCAACCCAAGGCAATGAAATCTATACCTAATATCCTTAACCCTAATCCCTATACCCTATAAACTTAACCTTATACCTTCAACCCTATACCTTAAACCATAAACCCTACACTCTCAATCTTGATCCCTATACCCTATACCCTAAACCCTAAACATTATCCCTGAACCCTTAACCCTATAATTAAACACTAAATCCTACATTAAACCTTGTACCCTAAACCTTAAACCCTCAACCCTAAACCCAATACCCTCAACCCTATACCGAATTTCTAATCCCTAATTCCTATACTCTATATAGTTAACCCTACACCCCCAACCTTGAACACTATACCTCAACCCTACACCTTCAACCCTCATCCGTATACCCTATACGCTCAACCTTATAACCTAAGCCTTGAACATCATCCCCCAACCGTATACTTAAACCGTAAACCCTACATTCAACCTTGTACACTAAACCCTAAACCCTAAACCTCAATCTAAAACCCAATACCCATTATTCTAAACCCTAATCCCTATAACCTATACACTTAGCCCTATACCCTCAGCCTTGAACACTATCCCTCAACCCTCAAGCCTCATATCTTTACCCTACATCCTCAACCTTATACCCTAAACCATAAAAATTATCCCTCAACCCTATACTTAAACAGAAAACCCTACAATCTCAAGTCTTAACCCTATACCTTATACCCTTAACCCTACAACCTAAACCCTAATCCCTATACCCTATACACTTAACCTCATACCCTTAACCCTGAACATTATACCTCAAACCTCAACCCTTAAACTTGTACATAAATCCTAAAACCTAAACCATCAACCCTAAACCTAATATCCTCAACCCAATACCCTCAACTATATACCCAATATCCTAAACCATAATCCATATACCCTATACACTTAACCTTATAACCTCAACCCTAAACACTATCCCTCAACCGTCAACCCTCAACCCTCAACCCTCAACCCTCAACCCTCAACCCTATACCTTAAACCCTAAAACCTCATCCATCATCCCTATACCATATACCCTCAACTTTACACCTAATATCCTAAACCCTTAACCTTATTCCCTATACAATTAACCCTGTAACCTCAACCCTATACCTTAAACACTAAAACTTACACTCTCAACCCTCATAGGGGGAGAGAGAAATAGGGGGAGGGAGGGATTGGGGAGGGAGGGATTGGGGAGAGAGAGAGAGGTTGGGATGGAAAGAGGAGATAAAGATAAGTAGAGAGGGAAGGAGACGTAGAGATACATGAGAGATAAAGAGTAGATAAGGAAGTATAGATGGAGGGAGAGGTGAGATAGAGAGAAGTAGAAAGAGATATAGATAGAGGGAAGGAGGGAGGGTGGGCAAGAGAGGTGAGTAAGGGAGAGGTAAAGAGGGATATGTGAGATAAATATAAGTAGAAAGAGAATGGTGACATATAGAGAAGGAGAGAGTTATAGAGAGGGAAAGAGAGAATGGTGAGATAGAGAGGAGAGAGTGAGAGAGAAAGAGGGTGAGGGAGGAGTGATAGAGAATGAGAGAGAGAGGTAGAGGGAGGGAGAGGAGAGATAGAGAGTAGATAGAGGAAAAGGTAGGGAGAGAGATATCTAGTGAGAGAGAGAGGGCTAGGGGAGATAAAGATAATTAGAGAAAGACAAACAGGTAGAGATAAGTAGAGAGAGAATAAGGGAGGGAGAGAATCGATATAGAGAGGTATAGAGAGATTGGTGGGGAGTGATGGATGAAAAGGTAGGTAGATAGGTATTAGGGAGATAGAGAGTAGAGAGGGAAGTAGAGGGAGAGGTATGGAGGGGGAGAGAGGGAGGTGAGAGAGATTTGAGATAGAGAGCAATAGAGAGAGTGTGGTAGGGAGTGATGGAGGGATATGCAACTAGAGAGGGATAGAGATAGAGAGAAGTAGAGAGAGATAGAGATAGAGGGAAGGAGGGAGGGTGGGTGAGAGAGGGGAGGAAGGGAGAGGTAAAGAGGGATAGGTGAGATAAAGATATGTAGAGAGAGAATGGTGACATATAGAGAAGTGGAGAGTTACAAAGAGGGAAAGAGAGAATGGTGAGATAAAGAGGAGAGAGTGAGAGAGAAAGAGGGTAAGGGAGGAGTGAGAGAGAGAGAGAGAGGTAGAGGGAGGGAGAGGAGAGATAGAGAGTAGATAGGGGAAAAGGTAGGGAGGGAGACATCTAGTTAGAAAGAGAGAGGGATAGGGGAGATAAAGATAATTAGAGAGGGAAGGAGAGGTAGAGAGAGAGTAGAGAGGGAATGAGGGAGAGAGGCAGAGAAGCAATATAGAGAGGTGTAGAGAGAATGTTAGGGAGTGATGGATGGAGAAGTAGGTAGAGAAGGATTAGGGAGGTAGAGAGTAGAGAGGGAAGGAGAGGGAGAGGTATGGATGGAGAGAGTGGGAGGTTAGATAGAGAGTAATGGAGAGAGAGTGGTAGGTTGTGATGGATGGAGAGCTAGGTAGAGAGGGAGAGGGGATATATATATTTAGATAGGGAGGGAGAGAGGGAGAGAGGGAGAGAGGAGATAAAGATAAGTAGAGATGGAAGGAGAGGTAGAGACAAAGGTCAGATAAAGAGAAGTAGAGAGGGAATGAGGGAGGAAGGGAGAGGTGTAGAGAGAGTGGTAAGGTTTGATGGATGTAGAAGTAGGTAAAGAGAGATGGGAGATAGAGAGTAGATAGGGAAGAAGAGAGGGAGAGAGAAGTATGGAGGGAGAGAGATGGAGGTCAGAGAGAGGTTAGCTAGAGATAAATAGAGATAGTGGTAGGGCATGATGGAAGGAGAGGTAGGTAGAGAGAGAGAGAGGGGGGGGGAGGGAGATAGAGACAAGTAGAGAGGGAAGGTGGGAGAGGGAGAGATAAGTGAGGTGGAGAGAATTAGAGGGAAAAGGAGATAGAGATAGAGAGAGAGATTTCTTAAGATCAAGGGAGAGAGAGAGTCAAAAAAATGGATAGAGATAGCGAGAGAGAGGTCTAGAGTGTAAGGGATAAAAATGAGTGAGATAGAGAGAGAAATAATACAATTTTCTAATTACTGAAATTTGACTAAGTTTGAAATTTGTGAGATCTTCCAAAAACTAGAAGAGAGAGAGGGGAGAGAGGGAGGAAGGGAGAGAGAGAGGGAGTGGAGAGATAAAGAGTAGAGAGAAGGAGAGAGTGAGTGAGAAAGATGATAGAGCTTGTTGACTACTAAAATCTAACCTCCTGATTATTGAAATTTGACATGGTGATTACTGAAATTTGACTAAGTCTGAAATTTTAAAGATCTTCCAAAAACTAGAATTTGCATTATAACTCCTAGAGATCTGAAACCACTCTCAAACATCCTGGAAGTATATACATGAAATATAACTTAAAGTATAAGAAATTAAATGTCCATATATAAATGTCAACTTATACATAAATGTCAACTTATACTTAAATGTTTATTTCATGTATATAGTTTCCCTAAAAGATAACAGGAAGAAAGATACAAGAAAAAAAGAAGAAAATATTTCAATGTAGACCAAAATGCGAGCACGTTATAACGTGCTCGCATTTTGGAAATGTTCTTTTTATTTTAAAAAATGCACATTTTTTAACTCAAAATGTGTGCATTTTTCAACTCAAAATGCGTGTGTTTTTTAAAATTTAAACCATAATGTGAGCACGTTATAACACACTCATGTTTTAGAACACCCACGTTAGGCTCGGTCATTACCAAGCCATAACATGAGCACGTTTTACTATAATGCATTCACATTTTTGCTATTTCGAGATGAAAAAGTAAGTTGTCCATGAAATTGCTACCCATTTCCATGCACCTACCCGAGTATGCATTTTTAGAAAGGAGACTGGACCCTCTCCACATAAGGATCCTGCATAGGCAATGCAAACTGAAAAAGCATTAAAACATATAAATATTTCATGAACAATAGCCGCGAAAAAAGATGAAACAACAATGTAACTGAAACCTCATAATAATGCACCCAAAAACAATTATCATTGAATCCAAGTGAGAGACTGAAAGGATTTGCAGAACTCAAGATTACCCATAAATCAAAAACACCATCCCTTAAAGAAGGAGAATAATCAATATGGTAAAATATTTTGATATGCATTTCATATTACGTGAAATCGACATGCATTAATTCTGATCACAGAAAAATAAACCCAGTTTACCATTTTCCAGAAAGAAGCAAACACATGTCTTCAACTATTTGTGGCAGTAGAAGTAACGACTCTTCAAAATAGTTGAAAATATGAATACCTGAGAAGAATTATGGAGAGAGTATCATGAATATCTTTACTGAACCGAAAGTGAGAAAAATGTTTAATACTCCTTCCAATTTCGTGCCTTCACCCAACAACAAGAAGCTGACACAACCATTGACCAGGGTAAGGATCTTTTAGATTCCCCCATTCGTTGTCCAAGTGTTTCAGAAAGCCAACAAACATAGTGACACAACTGAGAAAAAATATCTATGGTGGCAGCCAAGATAGGGTTTGAAACCCATGAACAAGGAAACAATATGATTCCTCTAAACTTTCCAAAGCAAAACAACCGATGCCATTTACCAATGTTGATAAAGTTTGAAGTCCGAAAGAAATAAAGACATAAATAGAAACTCATAATGCATTTTGAATTCCATGGATAGACCAATTCAATGCATGTCGACCATCTCATTACCTTCAAATGCATGCACACCGTAGATCATCATTAAAACTGTTCAATTATTAACCAAGTGAAATGCCAATACAATAATGCTTTAAATAATTTTTCATTACCACTTTAAAAACCAAATGCCGATTACCTTAGTCATCCTTGTTTCTAAGGAATCAAAGCCATGTCACTTCCATAATGAATTTTAAATAAAAATAACCTCATACCTGCTATTGGCCTTAAGGCCTAGAGATTTGTTAACCATAAGACCCGGTAACATATGCAAGGGTAATGATCAATATATTTTCCTTTACTCAAAGCGAACTGCCATGAAATAATACCCAATATATCTAATGCCTTATTAAATGTAGTAAAGGCTACTTTCATGCCAAATTCAATATACCATATGCCCAAGCCATTATCAAGTGTTTCCTATACCCACACCAGTATCACTATATCATATACTAACCTCTTAATCACATTTTGATGCCGATTTCATCCACATACTTTGATGTCCATTTTCAATATCTGATGACACAATTATAGTATCAAGAATATATGCCAAGAGATAATACTGATTGGTTTGGAAAAATGAGCCTACAATTGTTCAACATGATCGATAACTTGTGTGCCATGATTATTTTGAATACCCTTATAAGAAACTACGCCAACTATGCCAATTTCAAATGAATACCAAATATCAAATGTGTCAATCAAATTCTATAATAAGACCAAACTGTGAAATGCCAAGGCACCAACCTGGGGTAGTTTTGACATCAAAGACAAATGCCATAGAAGAAGCCAACAAACTACCCCTTTGTCCTTGATGGAAAAAAACTGAGCCACCTAAACCACTATTTCCCCCCCTTTTTGCCACAAGGACAAAGGAAGAAACTTGTAAAATGCCATGAAATACAACAACCAACCAATACCCAGCTACATATAGAGCAAGAATGCAGCAAAAATGCAGACCCAATACCATAAGAAAAGTGAATAAAAAACAATTTATGGTGCTTGGTGAAGGTAAGAATACGTGCCATGATGAGCACCAAAACAATGAATAGAAAACAATGAACCAATACTTTCAAGCAACTATGTTTTGATGCGGATGTTGATGAATCCTCTTTTTGAGAACCAATATTGTGGTCACCTGTTATACCAAGCCAAACCTGAAACAAATACATGCCCATGAAAAACTGTGACCTATAACATAAACTAAATTCATGAACTTGAACAACCTGTAGTATAATTCTCATTGATAGTCCCACAAAAAACATAAGCATCTGCAAAGGAGAAATATAAATAGGAAGCATGAATATCCTAAGAAATAAGTTTTGTAAGTTGCCACACCATGAATTCCAATGGATATAGTCTTAATGTCATAAATCTAAACAAATGTATCAAACTCGAGTTTGAAATCAAGAGAAAACCAAAAAATGATTGAAATAACCAACAATGGATCATAAGGTTGCAAATCTAAACATCATTGTACTGCCACTATCCAAGAAACTTGTCAAAGATTCATAACCAAAACTACACACCAAGGCTAATTGTTCCTATGTAACAATATTAGAGAACAAAGCACTATTAATCAATATCAATGTTTCATCTTTAGATGTCGATTATGATATCAATACAATTTGAAACATATGAACCAGATGAAGACTTCAGATATATCAATCACTGAGACAATGTGAAAGAACCATCAATATATGAAATAAAAAACCATCTAAACATGTCATGGTGATCTTTTTCAACAAATATTGAAGATCAGTTACTTGAACATACCACCTTTTGGTCATATTAAAATTTATCCTCCATTGTCAACTGTAAACACACTGTTACCAGTATGAATAACCATGCACAAATTCATATCCTGCTATAATGAACATATGGAAAACATTAGTACCAATATAGAAAAACTAAGTGCTTTCCATGAAACATGTGAACCAAGAACCAACTGTTCATAGTATGTGCCACCCAGATTATGTAAATGTGTCACCAAAGCCAGAATTGTTGCCAAAGAGAAACAACCATGATAAACATTTGAAAGCCAAACAACCAATGAAACCAACTACAAATACAATTAGAGAAAAAAAACAATGATAATCAAGCTCTAAGAGAGAAACCATAGAACCAAGCTCCCCCTACAAAGAAGCTTCATAAAAAATCCTTTCTGATCTGTAAGAAACCATTTCTTTTCTCAAGCTTATTGAAAATGTGCAAATTATTCAATTACTGACTCTTTATCATTGATTCAATAACTTACTGCACATTTCTCCATGACCATTATAAAACATAGTATGATGATCAAATTCATTCACAAATGAAACACTAAAGTATACTACTACCAAACCAGATTTATATACATCGACAAGTAAGTAGATACCACTACATATCCAAAACTTACTTAATGAACCAGTAGTAATATTATTAGGCCAACTCATTTTCATTTCAACTAACCTTGTTCTTCAGAATGAAATCTTCCATCATAATAACACAAAGTAGCTAAATCTATAGCATACAGTCCACTACATAAGTCTCAAGTCACCAAACTATCAGTATCACGTAATAATCAACTGCCAAAAGAAAATATTGATCATTAGATGCATATTGAAATCTTCATCATTCAAGAATACTTAAACTTCTATCAATGTTGTTTTTCTGTTCTCAAGTAAACATATTAAATACCAACATAATCAATGTCAAAAATGCTACATCTGCAACCACAACTCCAAAAAACTTATTTTTTGAATGGATATAGCAAATAATTAGTATACTGTTCATTTTTTCCAAGCACAACACTACAAAACTCAAAATTTACAATTAATTTTTCAACTAACTACCTCTATCATTATTTCAATTAAGACCTCAAACAACTCACTATATTAACATGCTCTGTTGTTGAAACATCATTCATATAAATCAATGCACTATATTTTATCAAGTTGTTGTTAGATATGGTTTCAATGTATCGAACAATGATGAGACAATATAAAAAGATTTGATGAAAAAGACAAAATGAGCACTGCTTCACTGTTCAATCATCTTAACCTCATGAATCTCTTGAGTAACACAAACCATCACCGATTCTTATAAGTACAAGAAAAATATTGATCCTTCTGGCCCAAACAACTCATTACAACTAAGTAAGGTTAATAATTTTTTTTCCACAAATGGTGGAAAGCGTAATTGTGTCACAAGTATCTTTACTATGGACACTTCCAAAGAAACAAAAATCATCAACTGCAGAAACACCAATAGTCATATGAGAAATAATCTTCTAAAAAAATGATGATATAAATAAACCATAGCATTAAGATAGTTATCATCAACTCATTGTCACTGTTATTCCCAGCATAGATAATAAAACAAATATGTGTCTTGCACTTTGATGATAAATAGGTTATGAAAAAAAAACATTTAACTACGTTTTATTTGATATCAAAGGGGTTTATTCAAAATGCATTAATCATCTCCCCTTGTCTTCATACTACCTTTCAAATGCTTATAAATGATTCTTGTGCATCATGCACAAGATTTAGTTCTTCCTTTTTCTTTTCTTGATTTCTTCTCCATACTTGTATATGATTTTTCTTCTCCTTCAAGTTTTAGACATCCAATCTTTTTAACTTCCAAATCAAACCTTACAACAACCGTTATCCTTTTACATTCTTCAATTTCAATTTTCTGAGTGATAATCAAATCAACTTTAAGAGTTAGTTCTTTTAAGAAGGAATCATTATCTGAACATTTCTTTAATGAGGCAACCTCATATTCTAGTTTATTACATAATTCATTCTTGTCTTTTAACTTGGATTCTAATCCCTCTACAGTATTTTTATTATCAACCATTTGGGCTTTCAAAAATTCAATAAATTTTTTATCATCATTATGATCTTGTATTACAACTTTATTGGCACTGACACTTTCCTTTAAGTATACCTTAAGATCCCAATTTTCTTTTATAATCCTCTTAAGCTCATCTAAGGCATAAAGCAGTTCTGCCTCCAAATCAACCTCAAACTCATCACCTTCACAATCCTTTTTGCCAAATTCTTGTTCAAAGTCACTTAAAAAGTGATCTTCTTCACCAACTATAGGATCAATTTTAGTATTAACTGGCAAGGGTAATTCTTGAGAAAAAAAATCACTAGACTTGGCAGGGGTTGATTTATCAAATTTTTCCTTGACACTAGTAGATTTATTTTGGCCTTTGTTCCTTTTTCACTTAGCCATGACGAATACTCCAAGACACTCCAAAAACAGAGTTCCAAGACTAGAATCAATCCTAAGAATGAAACCTAATGCAGGACCCTACACTCTGATACCACTTGTTGGAATTGGATTCACTCTAAGAGGGGGGGGGTTAATCAAAGTGGAATAATTTTAAATTCTGACTTTGAAAGCAATATGAAACTTTTAGTAATGTTAACCCAATGTGATAGATTTGTTTAAGCAAGTGAACATTAACACTTTAGATTAGATTGACATGAAAATTGGCTAACATTTACAATCCATATTAAAAGCATCATATGATTTTTTTCAATCAAAGCTTTATGAACAAAACTATAAAACTTCATAAAATACAACTTTGACTTGCTTTTGACAAAATTTTGAGCATTCATATAATGAACAGAGAATGTAGATGTAAATTCACTTTATGAAAGACTTTTTGCATCAGATTTACAGAATCTAGATTTACATGACTGACTTGAACTAATTGATGTTAAAATTTTAAACAACCTTAAAGTATCAGAGCATTGACGAACTGATTGAGCACAATAACATAAATGACTGAAAGAAAGATTGTGCAAGATAGACACAAATCACACAAATGAGAGACACATAAATTGTCGAATGGAAAACCTTCCTGGGGTAGAAAAACCACACCTAAACTACCTTACTAGATTAATTTCAAAACCACTGCTTACAATGCCTTATAGGCTAATTTCTGAGCACCAACTCAAGCTGCACCAACCCCTCATTTAGAGACACCAATCTCAAGGAGCATAAACCCCTCTTTAGTTTACATAATTACAATAACATAAAGTATCTCTCTGTTTTCCAGATAAGCTCATAGAAACCCACACCCTTAATCTATCTAATATCCTAAATATTCCAAGATGAATCCTTAAAATTTTAAATAAACTAAGTAAGAACATTCACTCTACATCATATTTTCATACTTTTATTACAGAGAATTTTCAATATCTCTTTCCTTTTTGAGATAATCATGATTATAATATCAACTTCTCACATTTATTCAATACAATAGCTGTGATGTACTCACTATAATTCGTAGTCATTTCTCATAGGTCTTGAAAAAAATAGTTAACTCTTTCTCTCTTTTTCAAGTAATCTCAAAAACCCTGATCTCTCTGTTTTTCTACTTACACATATTTCATCATTACATCTCAAGAATTTACAACATAGTAACTTCTTTCTCAGTTTGCAAAACAACAAAGATTATTTTCAAAGCACCCACTTTATTTCGAACAACATTGCCAGGTATTGTTCTCGGCTTGAGAAAAATGATCAGTCAAGAAGGTTTTCTTCTGACAGAAATAGTCAAGGAATATGCATTTTTAGAAAGGAGACTGAACCTTGTCCACATAAGGAGCCTTCACAAGAAATTCTAACCAAAACAACATTACAACATATAAATATTCCATGAATAATAGCCTCAAAAATAGCTACAACAATAATGTAACTGAAACCTCAAGCTAGTGTAATCGAAACCTTATAATAATGCACCCAAAAACAATTATCATCGAATCCAGGTGAGAGACTGAAAGGATTTGTAGAACTCATGATTACCCATAAATCTAAAAACCATCCCTTAAAGAAGGAGCATAATCAATATGGTAAAATATTTTGATATGCATTTTAGGTTACATGAAATCGACATGCATTAATTCTGATGACAAACAAATAAACCCAATTTACCATTTTCTAGAAAGAAGCAAAAACATGTCTTCAACTATTTATGCCAGGAGAAGTTCAACGGTTGTTAAAAATAGTTGAAAATATGAATACCTAAGAAGAATGATGGAGAGACTGTCATGAATATCTTTAACAGACTAAGAGTGAGAAAAACGTCCAATACTCCTTCCAATTTCAAGCCTTCACCCAACGATAAGAACCTAACACAACCATTGACTAGGGTAAGGATCTTTTAGATTCCCCCATTCACTATCCAAGTGTTTCAGAAAGCAAATAAATACAGTGAAATGGCTGAGAAAATATCTCTATGGTGGCAGCCAAGATAGGGTATGAAACCCACGAATAATGAAACAATATGATTGCCCTAAACTTTCCAAAGCAAAATAGCCGATGTCATTTACCAATGTCAAGATAAAGTTTGAAGTCCGAAAGAACTGAAGACATAAATAGAAACTCATAATGCATTTTGAATTCCACAGATAGACCAATGCAATGCATGCCGACCATCTCATTACCTTCAAATGTGTGCACACCGTAGATCATCATTACCACTACTCAATTATTAACCAAGTGAAATGCTGACACAATAATGCTTTAAATATTTTTTCATGACTGGACTTTAAAAACCAAATGCCGATTACCGGGTATGTGCAGGATCATCATGGAAAAAATAGGCCCTTAAGTGGCAATAAAAAGACAGAAAACCAGAGTTAGACAACTTGATGTAAAAATTTGAATAAGTTATCTATATTATTTCAAAAAAATGTGAAAATAGAATTTGTAGAAAATTTAATGTAGTTTCTAAACTACTAGACCTTTATTTAAATAAATAAAAAATGATAATATTTTTTTATAATCTTATAGATATAAGTAAAGGACTCATGTGCCGATGTGATGCATATTTTTTTATAATTTTTTTCCAAGTAAATAATTAATTATGAATTTTTTATTACAACTTTAAAAAAATATAAAAGTTTGTCTGTCTAACCACCTTAACTTGGTCAAAAATTCATGAAATTCAATTTTTTTTTTTAAAATCCTATAATATGTGAAGCATAGAATGTGACGCATGTTTCGAATTCAAAAAATGTGATACTGTTTGAAAAGTTATAGATGTTTTTCAATCAGCTTATCAATTAGGACTCTATTCGTAATTCTAATAGAAAATGAATAATAATAATTTATTAAATTCAAAGTAAAGCATAATTTATACTGGTGGAAGTTGAGAATATCCTCTGAAAACCCTTTTTGTTTCATCAATTTTGGGTAAAAAGAAATTCATTAGCCACATGGGCCATCAAATGGCTTACATATTGCCACTTTTTGGTCCATCATGTTCCTGCACATACCCTACCTTAGTCATCATTGTTTCCAAGGAATCAAATCCATGTCACTTCCATAGTGACTTTTAAATAAACATAACCTCATACTTGCTATTGGCCTTAAGGCATAGAGATTTGTTAACCATATTAAGACCTGATAACATATGCAAGTGTGATGATCAATATGTTTTCCTTTATTCAAAGCCAATTGCCATGAAATAATGCCCAATATATCTAATGCCTTATGAAATGTAGTAATGGCTAATTTCATGCAAAATTCAGTATACCATATGCCCAATCCATTATCAAGTGTTTCATATACCCATGCCAGTAGATCACTATATCATATGCTAACCTCTTAATCACCTTTCGATGCCGATATCATCCATATACTTTGATGTCTATTTTGAATATCCGATGACATAATTATTGTATGAAGCATATATGCCAAGAGATAGTACTGATTATTTTGGAAAAATGAGCCTACAATTGTTCAACATGATTGATAACCTGTGTGCCATGATTATTCTAAAAACCCTTACAAGAAACTTCACCAACTGTGTGAATGTCAAATGATTACCAAATATCAAATGTGTGAATCAAATGCCATAATTAGACCAAACTGTGAAATGCCAAGGCACCAACCCAGGGTAGTTTCGACATCAAGGACAAATGCAACTAAAGAAGCCAACACTTTTCACATTCTTCTATCTTCTCTTTTAAGGCTTTTCTAGTTTGATCATATTCAGTTCTCTTGTTATCATTCTGTTGAATTTGATCATAGAGTTCCTTTCCCTTCTCTCTTGACTTATTGATTTTGTCTTTCAGAGACTCAATAAATTTCTTTGCATCCTTGAGATTCACTTGTAGTTTATGGAATTCAGATTTTGACTAATCAAGGTCATCTAGGGCCACCATAATCTATTGTTCAAGACTACTTGAATCCATTGACATATTTCCCATGATCTCCCCAAGCTATTAGACTTCTTATTCTTTAGAATAACTAGCTCTTATACCAATTGTTGGAAACAAGCCATACTGAGAGGGGGGGTGAATCAGTGTTGTGCAAAAATTAGCTTTAGTAATATTTTACTTCAAATCATCAATAAGATTCATTCACAATGCATAAACAAGAAAGTAAACAGAACACCATAACACCAATATTTTTAGATGGAAACCCTATTAGGGGAAAAACCACGGTGGATGGCCAATCCACAAGTATGATTCTCAGTATACTCAAAACTAAAGATTACAATGGAATGCACTTTCATTCAAGTGCACTCCCTAGAGCTCATTGTTCAAGAAATAAAGGGCTTGCTGCCCAAGAGTTTAGATTAAAACCATCTGAATATTTGAACTAAGATGATAGCATCTAAAATACCTAATTACAATTCTAGATTAAGCACAACAATGGATTTTCTCTTCTATAGACTGAATCTGCAATTCAGCTCTACTCTTCTCATGCACACAACACAAATCTTCTATGCGTAGGTGAAACTACGCATTATCACACCTCTGCTATGCTCTAACTCACTTTTCAAACATCAAAACAACTCTTAAATCATACAAAATGATACAGAAGACCAATTATATATATCCGCAACATAGGATTTATTTACACTTTGTCAACTTCAACAAAACATAAGAGAATTACAACTTTCGGCTCACATTATGATAAATATACAATGCGTACCCTCAAAGGTTTGCCATAACTTGGCTAGGACCCAAAAAATGACATATAAACATAGATATACATAATTAATTTGTTCCCATACATCCACAACATAATAAATTCATGAGGTTAGGCTCAATACAAGAAAAACTGAGAACACGACAACCAAATCTTCTAACTTTCACATGATCTCGTACAAGTCGTTATGCTTTAGAAGAAATAAAGATAATATGCCAAAAAATGTTCCCTAGGATGCACAAAGCAAAATATTTAAACTAGAAACGATCTTACAGATCAAAGAACACTGTGTTATCGGATACTTTGTTCTCGCTTGACAATTGTGAGTCTTCTTATTGGTAGGAACAAATGATGGAGTGTGGACCTAATAGATGATTATGGTTGCCATTAATGACAACACCAAGTGAACCTTGCAGTGTCTCTTGCCAACAGATCCACCCCTTTTGTTTTTTTTCCTTCTTGGTCTTTGATGTTGTATAATTGTGTATCTTTGTCATTGTTGCATACATAAGTTCTTGAATGTCTACTTTAGTGTGAGTTTGAAGCAAGTTCCTCCTCTCACTAAAGTGGGCTAAATGTATTGTAGAAAAAATTATCCCTTTTTCACACTTATTTGAGAATGGATAATTAAATGGATATAATGGTGCCTTATTTAGGGTCTTGTAAAGTGTACACTTTCACACTAATCTACAACTTTATTAATTAATTGAGGTTAATTGGCCCCTTTAATTAAAATACAAGCCTAATTAATTGCATTTTTTGAGGGATATAAATCGACACTCTTAAATAATATTACACAACACTTAATTTTATGAGGTATTTGTCGTAGGTTAGTGACCTAGGACCCATTCACCACCTAGCGAATAGGTCATCGCTAGGTCCTAAGACCCCCTTTTGATATAACATTACATATTATCCAAAGTGTGTCCTAGTTAAGTGTGCTAGGAACCATTTTCCCTATGCCAAATGGGTCCTCACTTGACTTAGGACCCCCCCTTGGGATATGTATTTGGTATTATTTTAAAAATTTGAAATCCTAGATCTGATGTTGGCTTGTGTTATTTGAATTTAATGATTTAATATTAAGTTATCTACAAATATAAGATTATTTCACATAGTTTAACCTATAATATTTCATGCAAGCTAAGAAATTTTCACAAGAGCATTATAGAGTATTCAAGAGCATTCAAGAAGGCACTGAAGGGTAGATTATTAAAGTTTATTGCAACAATCAAGGATCTATTTTAGCATGTCAAATTCATGCATTTTTTGAGCTAATGTGTTGATGTAGCATTGGTGATCAAGTTCAAGTGTTCAAAGCCATTATCCTATGTGAAATTATGTGATCAAGATCTACATAAATTGAAGCCACTTCATGCTAAATTTCATATTTGTAATCCAAGGTTTCCATTGAGGTGTGGTGAGTAGTGGCATTGTTTTTTTTCATTCATCTCTCCTCTTATGTATTGTTTCATTTCAAGGTTTAATTACCAAAATGGGGTTCGACCAAGGAAAACTCCTATTCCCTAACATATCAATAATTTTCTTCTCCTTTAATGTGTGATTGCAGGTTTTAGGTTAAAGATCAAGTGGAGAGAAAGAGTTGTCAAAGTTGGAAAGTTGTCAAAGCTGTCATCTTTCTTGCAAGATCACAAAAAAGTCTTCTATAATATTCAATTTTGACTTTCGGGAGTTGAACGCTTGGGATATGAGAGTGCATACATTGAAGAATGAGACCTAGGAACTGATTTAAAAAAACCCTAGCAAGAACCCATTCACCACTGGGCAAATGAGTCCTTAGCGAGCCTCGAAAATACACTTTTTGCAATAGGTACACATCATTTAAACCTTCCAAACTCTCCCTAAAGTCTGTAGGTTTGATGAGTATTATGATTTATCTTCTAAATAAACTTTATAGCTTGTAATTTGGAGTTTATTTGCTATGTTAAACCTTTCTCCCCAAAGTTAAATTTAGTTCATACACCCATCCTAGAAGAAAGGGAAATTGCAATATTGACATCTTAGGATGACTTTCTTAAGGGTTGTTGGTCAATGTTTGATGTGGATCTCATTTCCTAATGAAAATTAGAAGAATAAGACCGCTTTTTCCATCTTTGGATTCACTTTTCCATTTTTGGGGGAAATCTTCCCCTATCCTATTTTTCTATCTTTCAGGGGATGTTACAAATCACATAATGCTAACGGTCCCTAAACTACTCAATGTGCTAAGAGAGCTTAAATTATGCCATAGAGGAAAATAAATGTAATGTAGAGTTAATAACATTGATCAAGTGGAAAGGAATCGGTGAATTTTATTTCAATGAGTATGTGACATTAAGCCCACTTGATATGATGTATCCAACATTGTTAAGTAGAAGGGTAATGCCTCAACATTATGTACCCTAAAATGAACATGAAAAATACCTATCGTAGATGTTGAATATCCATTTAAGAACATTACTTAATCTAAAGTGAACATGAAATTGAAAGGATTATTCTAATTATATCTTCTAGGTGAAAAAAATGAATGTATGCACAAATAATTTCTATAAGCATAAATAGTCTTGTTTATCACATGTTTTTGAAAATGAACACCCAAATTTTCTTAAAAAATCATTACATATTACAATTATAATTCAATATAACCAATGCGGATTATAAAGGTTGTGTTTTTAAAAATTACTCTTTAATATATAGATCAAAATTTCCATGCTTTACACTTTATGGATCTTCCATATAGAACTTCTTCTTATCCTAGAAAAAGAAGATTTTTTTTATTTAGCTTGCACATAGATACCCATAAGAAGATAACACTTCCAAAACTAACTATATCCCTTTCCATGAATTTAGAGGAGGTGTTTCCGAGTTTATCCATGTAGAATTCATGTTCATGTGTCGATCTCCATAGATACCAGTAGAAGATATTATGGCTTCTAATTCTTTCATCTCCATGGGTGTAAGCTTCACAAAAAGTGAATTAATATTCTCCTCTAAGTTATTGACTTTAGTTGTCCCTGGAATTGGAGAAATGTCATTTCCTTGATGTTGAACCCAAGCAAGTGCAAGTTGTCCTGGAGTGCACCCTTTGCTCAAAGCAATAGTTGATAAATTCTCAAATATAACCTTGTTCCTTTCAAAATTCTCTCCAATAAACCTTGGCAAATCCTGAAAAATAAAACTTTAAAAAAATCAGATAACATTCTAGTTAAACAAAATTCATAATTAACCCATACAAATGAACTCTTAAACTTCCTACTTATAACTATAAATCCTTAACCGGAAGATAAAACCATTTTTTTTTCCGACGGGGCTACATTCTTTGTCAGTTACCCACAATTTTTTTTACCGAGGTGCCTACTTTCTCTGTTATTTACCCACACATACGGATAGAGTTACATTAGACTTCTACAATAAATAAAAACCTAAACATTCTGAGAATAGAACTCTTAAGTTTTCCCTTGCAAATATACAGCAGTTTTATTGTTCAATCGTCAGCATTAAGAGGGGAAAAAATGGAAGATCACATATAATGATAATAAGCGACTACCAAAGAGCTACACTGTTAATGCAAAGAAGAATCAATAGATACATATACAGATACCTTTCTAGAATCACTATCTGTGAAGCTTTCAACCAACTTTGTCCCAGCAGAGAAGAAACCATGGCCCAAAGGGCTATACGGCACAATTCCAATACCAAGCTCTCTGAAAGTAACAACCGAAGTGTTTATCATCCAAAATAAGATTCTTTAAGCTGATAAATTCTAGGTCTCAAAGCCCACATACCTGCAAGTTGGAACGATTTCTTCCTCAACATCCCTACACCACAAGGACCACTCTATTTGAACTGCTGTAATGGGATGAACAGCGTGGGCTCTTCGAATTGTTGATGGAGAAGCCTCAGAAAGTCCAATATATTTTATTTTCCCTTCTTCAACCAGTTTCTTCATTTCTCCAATCTGTTGTAATAGATACACAAGAAAACTTATAATTATGTATTTCCTCAAGCTTATCATGAACGACTGATATTTAGATAGAGAATCAACAAAAGTTTCAAGACGGAAAAATGTCTAAGATATAATTTGAAATCTCTACTTTAGAAGTCTGCATAAAAATGAAAACCCAAAAATTTAAGGACAGCTTCCAGCTGAAACTGAAACTCTTGAAGACAAGGTTACAGTGTTTTAAAATTAGTGCATAATTTGCAAGCAGTGCAACCAGACTGAACTCCCTCTAATGCAGAAGTCATACATTAAAAGTATACTGTTCCATCCTCTCAACCAAATCATTATAAAAAGAAACATGAGCAGTCCCAAACTTGAGCAGTGAACCTTAATTGAGAAAATCAAAATGAGAACATGACATGGTAAAATAGGATAAGTTCAATTGAGAGATATATTGGAACTTTTAGTCCGATTCTCCAAAGATTAAATCTTGATAATAAGTTTCGAAATTGAGTAAACTATCACAGAATAAGTTTGGAACTTACAATCCGCTGCTTTCAAACAGTAAAACTTATCATTCAACCAACCAACTTAGAGTTTGTTGCTTAATACAAGATAAAAGAGAATACTAGCACCCATTTAGTAATTAAATCCATATTATATCTGTAAAGGAGAACTCAGGACACAGAAGGGTTAAGTACATACAGTAACTTCTATGGGGACACTTGTATCTACACGATGTTGGTAATACAGATCAATGCAATCCACATCGAGCCTCTTCAGACTCTCCTCACAGCAAGCACGAACATACGTAGGATCTCCACGAACATTCCTTGTGCCACCTGCAAAACTTACTCCGAACTTGGTAGCCAGCTGCACTTTATCTCATTCCTTTTAGTGCCTGCAGATCAAGTCAAAATGCTCCAAATTTAAAGTAAACCATACGATAATCCAGACAATTCTTCTCAAAATCAGATTAATTGAAGGCACTCTACCTTTCCAAGGAGAAGTTCATTAGTATGAGGACCATACACATTAGAGGTATCGAGGAATGTAATGCCTTTGGAGACAGCATGGTGAATAAGGGAGATCATTTCATTTTCAGGCTTTGGAGGGCCATAGAACGCAGACATGCTCATGCAGCCTAATCCCTGTGCTGATACTTCAAATCCCTCACTTCCCAATTTGATTCTTGGCACTGCCATTAGTACTGATACTGTCTCTTGCTTCTCTTTTTCTGCCTTTGATTTTGCTTTCCTCACTTCCCAAATTTTTGAGAGGAGGTGAATATATTTATAACATAGTTTGGATGTGAACGTCATGGCTGAGCTCAACCGTTTGACTCACAGTTGCTGCCTCCTTTGGAATTCGAATACTTTGGGTAGAATCATTTACTTTTACCATTCCATTTCAAAAGTTGTGGCATGCGCATCACTAAAAGTTAAATAAAACCTAACTCATAACGTGGAGAATGGATTGATTTTTGTGAGCAGAACTGCTATGTTATCCGTTTTCAAGGAAAACCAAACATTTTGGGTATAGAAATAATAAATTAAACATTTTTTTCAACTAAAAATAATATAATAATGCGGGCATAGATTATAAAATGGGAAATAAGATGTATATGAAAATTTCATTATTAAAATATCGTGAATGTCCGATTTCAAGCTTATTTTTATATTAACGATACTGTTCTCTAGAAGTTGGTAATTTGGCTGTGGTCAATAGGGAATACGTCAGCGCTGACATAGGCCTAAATCATGATGTTTTCAATGACAGAAAATATAAAAATTCACGTTACGATATAGGCAAAGCAATAATTTTAAAAAGGGCTTAGATTTTCTTGCGAAACAAGTTAGGAGCCAAACCAATTGCGAACGAATAAAACAAATGTCGATGAATTCACATAAAGCGTGTTTTTCACTTAATTCAACATAGTTTTAACCTAGAAATTAATATAAGAGAGAGGGATGATGCAGGTAATGGTGGCATTGGTGATGGCAAGAGCATCAACAGCAGCAGCAATCGCATATGTTGGTCACAAGGGCAATTCCTATACTCAGTGGTTACTCATCTGTAATCCTTTTCACAGATTTTGTGATGTTCGCTATTTGGTGTAAAGATTTTAATTAGAAAAATTGGAGTAGTTGCTACTGCTGCTTGTCTCAATGATTGCAGGATACGCACAGGATGGGAATGGAGAGGATGCCTTGAACATTTTTTATAAAATGCAATATGCTGGTATGAAGCCTGAGCAAATGACTTTTGTGAGTGTTGTCAATGCATGCACTTGCATGGCAACATTGCAACAAGGCAGATAGGTGCATCAGTACGTTATCAAGATTGGATTTGAATAGGACATTTATGTTGGCAATACCCTTATTACCATGTATGCGAAATGTGGGAGGCTAGACGATGATAGGCACATATTTGACAAAATGCATTCAAAAGATGTTGTTTCATGGAATGCAATGATCACAGCTTGTGCTCAGCATGGTCATGGAAAAGAGGCAATACGATTGTTTGAACGAATGCAACATGTAGGCATGAAGGCCGACCACATAACCTTTGTCAGTGTTTTGTCTGCTTGTAGCCATGCTGGGTTGGTACTTGAAGCATGTCACTACTTTGATTCAATGAGTAGAGATTTTCATATCACAGCCAGAGCAGAACATTATGCTTGCATGGTGGATCTTCTTGGGCGCTCCAGGCTGCCGGATAAAGTGAAGGACTTGATTGATAGAATGCCAATAGAACCCACCGCCGCAGTATGGGGATCTTTACTGAGTGCCTGTAGGACTCCCATGAATTTGGAGTTGGGTAAATATGCAGTGGAGCATCTTTTTGAATTGGTGCCGGAAATGGCTGCACCATATGTCCTATTGGAAAATATGTATGCCATGGCTCGGAGATGGGATGATGTTGCAAAAATCCGAACAATGATGAAAGACAGGAGTGAAAAAGAATCCAGGCATTAGTTGGATTATGAGCAAAAACAAGGTGCATATATTTGTGGCAGAAGACATATCCCATCCTCAAATAGAGGAGATCTATGCAATGTTGTCTGCTCTTTCTAGGAAAATGGAAGAGGCGGGTTACGTACTAGACACAAACTTTGTGCATCATGACATGGATGAGGAGACAACAGAACACAGTCTCTCTTAGCATAGTGAGAAACTTGCTATATGTTTTGGGCTTATTACTACACCCTCAGGGACACCTATCCATGTCATGAAGAACCTTCGTGTTTGTGGGGATTGTCATTCTACCATTAAGTTCATATCTAAGATTGTTGGTTGAGAACTTGTTTTAAGGGATGCCAATCGTTTCCATCATTTTAACAGTGGGCTGTGCTCATGTGGGGATTATTGGTAATGTATGTGAAACAACAGAAAATATCCAAAAAGTTTCTTTAAAAATCCCTTTCTGTTTTATTCAAGGTAATAAGGAAGGAGAACATTTTAACTGCTTAAATTTAAATAGAAAATGCACTTAACCAATTGCATAGGAAGTGGGTTATTGAATGCAAGAAATGATGTGGACTCCAAGTTGCTATAAAATGTAAGTGCTTGGTTTTTCAAGTTTTTTATTTATAGTTTTCTCGGAAATTGGGTCGTAGGCAGCAAACATTTGGCAAGTAAATGCCAAGATTTACTAAACTGCTTCAGAATGGTAACAATTTGGAAATGAGTAGAAGCACGAATCAGGTAAAAATTGCTTGAGAATGCAAAGGAAAACTGGAAAAAGACAAACTATCTATTGCAAAATCGTTGCTCCTTTATGTCTGTTAACTGAAAATAAATGGTGGAAAATCTCACTATAGAGACCCTGTTTCGATCAATCCCAAAGCATACTACAACATGATTATTAATTGTCCAAACGGATCAACAGTAGTAATAAATTCTCTACAAAATTGAGTTTCTTCCTGATAAATGTACATATCATTTATATACTTTATGGAACCTTAATAATAATGTTTTGAAGAGCATTTCCATCCAAATAAATTCCAAAAGTTATTCGGTGGGTACAAATGAATCGATATGCATGATAAAATCTGTCAAACAATTGATTGAACAAAGAGTAAAAATGATTGGCATTAGAAAGGTAAGTATATGCAAGTAGAAAGAGAAAAGCACATGATTACAGTGCATCATTTATTACCTCATTTTTTCATGCCTTGAGAATAAGGTTTAAGGAATGATTTTATATCTTGATAAGTAGCCTATATTTTTGTAGTGTATCAAACATATTCTGAGGTACATGTTTTTCACAGGGAACATGTGATGTTAGGGAATGACAAGATTAGTTTCCATTATCACATATATTTGATATGTGTCCTGTTTATTCTTTTTTGTTTGTATATAGGATTCTTTCATGGTAGTGTACATTGAGTCTGCTCTGTTCCATTGGTTGTATATCTACATTTTTGTTGGTTTATATGCTGAGTTTGGCCAAACACTTCCCTACTGTGGCATCTCCAAGGGCACAAAGTATTCATAAAAATGAATTTTAGAAAATGTTTTGTCATCTTCTCAATTTTATATTTTATATTGCTTACATGCTGAAAATTGTACTTTCATAATACATATCTTAATTCGTTTGTGTAGGATTCATTGAGATTCCTTTAAGATCAAAGACTATAAGAGAATAGTTTTCTACATAATATTGTAGAATAGTGATTTTCAAAGATTTTTTATAGGAGTCAAAATATATATTATAATAAAATTATTATATTTATTTTATGCTTAAATTCATTATTTTCTGATTATATTTTATAATTCTCATATTCTCAATATTATAATTACAAAACTATTAATACAGTTCATATCCTTTAATATTTTTAGATTGTAGATATATTTTGAAAACAAAAAAAGTGCAGAAAACAAGTTGCCAAAGCTGTTTTGAACAAAACTTGTATAAAGGTTATTTAGAGAAGTGATGATATTGTTTTATTTCAAGTAATTTTATTGGAATTATCTAAAAATGTGTGCAAAATCAAGCCTAATATGCTGGTTCTCATATCATTAAAAAAAGGTCTAAAATAATTGTTGATATTGTTGTTGCATATTATTTTTTATTGATCTAATTTTGAGGCATAAACAATTGTATTTTTTTACTAAAAATTATTGTAAAATTATTTCAAATATACATAAAAATATTTAGAAATAAATTATGACGTAATTCAATGTTCATTTGAAAAAACAAGGAAACATTAAAAAAGAGAGGCTAAACTCTAAGATTTTACATTATAGTTAATAAGGTAACTATTGTAAACAAATCTCAAATTGACATGTTGATTCTCATATCATTAAGGAAAGGTTTAAAATAATTGTTGATATTGTTGTTGCATGTTATTTTTTATCAACTTAATTTTGAGACATAAACAATTATATTTTTTTGGTAATTATACTAGCATACATATATTAAATATTAATTTATATAAAATACGCCTCAGATCATTGGACTAAGAAAAAATGATGAATATAGGCACCTTGAGAAGGATAACTTTCAGCCTATTATATATATATTCATATAGAATGAAAGATAAGTTAGGCAAGACTCAATAAAACACAAGCTCTAGCAAAAGTGAGATGGGTGTCATCTAGATTTTGTCTATCTTGAAAAAACCCCAATCTTCATGGATAATATTTTTTGCATCTCAATTTTTTCCTAAATGTAGACAACTTGTAAAAGTGAATCCAAATAGGTACACATGAAAAAACCTCTACTACTAGGTTGAGAAAATGCCTCCACGAGCATATACAAATATAGAGTTACATTAAAATTACAACACCTTGTCCAAAATTGAATATTGACGCTTTGAGGGTTCGAAGATGGCAAGAAATAAATATTTTCAAGAATGGATAAGGAAGTCCACATTTGATAAAGTTCCAATTTCCTTAAATTCATTTGTGAACTTTTTTGATAGAAGATCTTCTACCCATGATTCAACAAATAAATGAAGTCGAGGCATCAATTAGGGCTAAGCTAAGGCACACCTCCAAGATCAAAGGATATCCAAATCCTCAATAATTAAGAAGAAAACTCCCTAAATTGTGAACAATTAAGGGAAAAAATATGTGACAAAAAGAGGCATTGCTTGACAAAAAATGTAAATAGCAATCAAAAGAGTAGAAGCTCAAAAATTTGTTAACAACAATAATAATTGTAACCCCAACCCTAACTCTAACTCTAACCCTAATTTTAATACTCATTAAAATTTTAATTCGAATCATAATTATAATTCTTTCTATAACCCTAGCACTAACCATAATTTTAAAATAATATTTTTAATTATATGTTTTAAAATAATATTTTTAATTATATGTTTTAAAATAATATTTTTAATTTTATGTTTTGTTAGATTAAAAAATTATATAAAATTATTTAATAAATAAAAATTAAATTCTAGACATAATGGTTCTATGTTTTATCTTTATTATTATAAATTTAACCTCACATTTATTTCAGAATTAAATTGTTTGAATGAATGGAATCTCTTCAAGAGTTCCTTAAAATGTAACATATCTATTTCGGACTAAAAACTTTCAAAGACATAATTAACTAAAAAATTTCAAGGTCATCATTGAATAGTCATTGTTTGTCAACATACATAGATTTTTTGATTTATCTTAATGGTAAATAGCAAAAATCAAATATTATTTTTCAACATTCACAATTTTTTAAAAATTACATAGTTATTGTTTACAAAAATCTATGTAAAATATGTTGAGAGATATCCTTCTGGAGAGACCTATTGCATTTATATGGTACAAATTTAATCTAAAATAGACACCTTGAGAAAGATATCTCTCGGCATATTTTACATAGATTTTTCTAAATATAGGTATGCTAGTTTATTTTTTTCTATTAGTCAATGGGTTTTTAGTTTACGAATGAAGTTGAAAACTTCTAAATGAGTCTATTGAGGATCAAATTTTATTCGGTGCAAACCCTCAATATTATAAGAAATGAGATCAAGGTTGTGTCTTCACCTTTTTCTAGAATGGATACACCACAATATTTGGTTCTTAATTATGAATGTTTCAACTTAAAGCTCATCCTCCCATATCAAATGGCTAGACAATTCTATGGGTTTGATGTCCTCCAATAATAATAATATTCAATTAACTCATTTATGTTTCCTTATGATGGTAAATCCTATTGAGGTGTACGTGGGAGAGACTAAATTGGTTCTCAACTCAATATTTTATTTGATGAGGCTAATTATTTGATTTTGTCTTTTCCTCAACACATCTTGCTATAATGCATCATAATCACTTTGCAATTTTCTTGTTACTACTTCACTAAATCAAGCAATATGTACCAATATTGAAGTTGCTATATGAGCAAGGGTGTCAATATTTCTTTTAATAATCAATTGTCTAATGAGCTATTGTGGGTTGTCAAATGTTAAGGTCCTATCATATTCAAGTTCAATTGCCCACACTGTCAAGTTCTCTTGGATCGCACATTATTTACACCTTAAATAGAAATTTTGTGCCTATTATATATTCTAGAATACATCCCTCCCTTCATTCTTTCTTCTTAATGTATAAAAATATATTATTGAAGATAAATCCCAAGCTCGCAACAATAGACATCCTTTTTTGTTGACTAATATTCTTCTTTAGTCTCTTGTGATATTTACAATATCCACTTCAATGATTAAGGAAATTTATATAGAATTAGAAGCATGTCATGCACCATTAATAAAATCTTTCTTGCTATTAGCTCTCCTACATCATGTAATTTTAAATTGAGAATGCAGATTTTTAATTCCTCTATCCTTATGAAATAGTTATTGGACATATAGATTTCCCATACTTTATTCCTAGAATCATTAATTAGTCCATCCCACTAAAAAATTTAGCATGGTTGTAACATATGGGTTGCTGTTCTAAATCATCCAAGAATTCTTAGTGGTCCTAATGAGATTTATAATTTCATCCCCTAATAAAAAAAATTGCCAAACACCTTTATGTACTGATGTAAAGCACAAATGTCAACAAGGTGACCAAGGGTTGTTGACAAGGCAAAATAGGTCTTATTTTGTGTTTCTCACAAAGAATCCTCTACCATAGGTTCTTATACTTTTAATTTTTTTAGTGTAGGATTATCATCATGCTAACTAGAACTAGTATATGTGGTCTTGAATATTGTGTACTACTTCAAGAACTATATTTAACTTTGGAGGCATTATGCTTAGAGTCCCAATATTCTAGAGAAAAACACTCATCCTTTCAATAGGTTCCTAGATCTTAGCATCTGATACTTCAAAAATATGATCATTCTACTTTCTCTTTTCCATCCTTATCTTCTATCACATTTTTTTATTTTTTTTATTTTTGAAAAAAGAGGGGTAAAAACTTTATTGAAAATCAGAACACAACATTACAACCAAGATCAAGAGCCAAAGCCTTGGCAACCATCCAGAGACAACCCACAAAACAAAGAAACAAAAGCAACCAACAAACTACAAACTCATGTCTTCCTCCAGTAACCGATCCAAATCCCATCGTAGGTCAGGAGAAACCTGTCTCCAATCCTCAACCTTCCAGCCATCAACATGCTCAGATGCCCACCTGGCCAAGCAGTCAGCAACACGATTCCACTCCCGTGGAATATGAACAAAGGACACAACCTCCAACATAGCACAAAGCTAAAGAATCTGCTGGACCACCCCTACGAGCTGCGAGTTAATATCACTCACCTTTTGGTCATTCACCAAATTAATTAAAATTTGAGATTCCGCTTCACAAACAACCTTTCTCCATCCGAGAGAAAGAGCCTTCTCCACTACATAAAAAATTGTCAAACCTTCCATATAATTAACTGTCTGAGCCCCTTCATGCACTGAAAAAAGAAAGATAACCGGCCCCGAAGCATCTCTTCCAATTCCTCCAATCCCAGTAGGCCCAGGATTACCCTTAGAAAATCCATCAATATTGATCTTCAAAACTCAATTTGGAGGCGGTAACCACCGACCCTCCCACTAGATTCTTTGCTTTCCATGCCTACAAAATCTGCTACCAATAGAAGAAGAAGGAACTTATTGAAGACCCGGTCTAACCACCAGCTCAACATCGCCTTTCTCCAGCAGGAAGACCATCTCTCTTTTAGTTGCAACCAATTCCTGAATCATGCCTAACACACGCCACCACACTTATTGAACCATTAGCGTCTCCCTTTGGAAGGTCCTCCGGTTCTGCTCCAGCCAAATTTGCCAAAGAAGAAAGGAAGGACAAGCATACCAGACATCCTACAAAAAGGAAGCCATTGAGGGAGGTCTACCCATACTATCCCATAACTCAATAAAAGAAGAAGCATGAAGACATGGCCTCTTCCAGACTCCCCACTAAAAATGCCAAAGCTGAGAGACATAGGGGCACCGAAAAAATAGGTGAGTAGAATCATCCTCATTTTTGCATAAAACACACATAGAAGGCCCTAGAAATCCATGCCTATGGATGTTGTCCCAGGTTAAGCATCTCTTCCAAGCCAAGGTCCATACAAAGCAGTTGCATTTTGGCTAGGAGAGCTTGTCCAACACTCTTTTCCACTAGTGAACTTCCCCACCATCCAACCTCTGAGCCAAAAGGACTTGATAGCTAGAGGCAACAGAAAAAACCCCCTTAGGATTGTGGTTCCACAGAAGGATATCCTCTCCCAGGATAGAACAACATTGCCTTCTACAAAGGATGTTATGAAGCTCAACACTCTTTTCCACCAACCCAAAATCTGGCCATTCTAACTGATCCTTCCAACGAGCCACCCCTACCTAACCCCTAAAAGAGAGAGATTTGAAGCCACTAACCCTATCCCATCCAGCCGCAAGAAATCTCTGACATAAAGGAACCAAGTCAGGGAACTAAGAGAGAAGGGGAGGTTGGCCATCCCAAGAGTCTGACCAAAAAAGGGCGTCTGAGCCTCCTCTGCGAATCCAAAATAAACCATCCTTGATAAGCTTGGCACCCTTCTATAGAGTAGACCAAATCACTGAGCCCTTCCCCTCTAAAGAGTACTTAGGGAGATCTTGACGAGGGATTCTCAGAAAATACTTATGGGCTAAGATCCTGGCCCAGCTTTGGTCTTGCTCCACGCACCATCTCCAGTATAACTTAGCAGCCACAACCATCCCCATCATAGCTGATTGACAAAAACCAAGACCACCACACTGTTTGGGGCTACATATAACTTCCCACCTAACGAGGCTCCACTTGGAAGTAGTCAAACTCCCAACCCATAAAAAATATCTTTCCAGAGCTTCCAACTCCTTCAGAAAACCCATCGGAGCCACCTACGACATGCATCTCTAATTTGGGAGGGCTTGCACCATTGAGTTGAGAAGTTGAACCCTTCTAGCAAAAGATAACCATCTATGGGTCCAATGGTTAACTTTCACTCAAAAAATTTCAATAATACCCTGCCAAGAACCTTTGGGAAGTCTTCCAAAAAATATAGGAATGCCTAGATAAGTCAAAGGGAGAGCTCCTATCTGAAACCTCAAAATATTCGCAATCCTTCTCTGAATGGGAACTGGAGTATTGAAAAAGAAGATGGAGGATTTGTCTTCATTAATCAATTGCCCCAAAGCTTTAAGGTAAACATCCAACACCTCCCTCAATTTAGTAGCTTCCCTAATTGAGGCCATCCCATCAAAGCAGTATCATCCACAAACTGTAGGTGAGATTGCAGAGGCAAACCTCCCCCCCACTTCCAACCCTGAATGATGTCCATCTTGACCCTTCTTCTCATCAAGCGGCCAAGCCCTTCAACAAGAAGAAAAAATAAGTATGGGGAGAGTGGATCCCCTTGACGCAAACCCCTAGAAGCCTTAAAGAGCTTAGAGTGGCTACCATTTATTAGCACAAAGAAAGAGACATAAGTGACACAGCTCATGACCCATTGAATCCACTCCTCACAAAATCCAAAAGCCACCAGAACCTTCCTCATGAAATACAATCTAACCTTGTCATAAACCTTAGCCATATCTAACTTAATGAACATAGCCTTCTCCTGGGATTTAGCCATTGAATGGATAGTCTTCGTAGCTATAACAACCCCATCCAGGATCTGACGCCCTTCCACAAAACCACTTTGTTCCTCATAAATCAACATTTTAAGCCACTTCTTCAACCTTTCAACCAACAATTTTGAGATAATTTTATAAACCACATTGCAAAGAGAAATAGGCCGATACTAAGTTAACCTATCCACCCCCTCACATTTGGGAATAAGGGCGAGGAAGGTGGAATTCATAGCTCACAGAATTTTCTTATTCCTCTAGGATTCATGCACAACTACCAGAAGGTCCAACTTTATGATATCCCAGAATTCCTGGAAAAATTCAATCGGGAAACCATTAGGTCCAGGAGCTTTTCCTTTCTTCATCTGGAACACAATCCCTTCCAACTCTTCAAGAGAAATCCCTCCCATCAACTGCTCATTCATCTCCCCAGACAATAACTGGGGAATGCATGAGAGAACCTGAGCTTCCTCCTCAAAGCCTCTAGGAAGCTCCTCCCTGAATAAAGAAGCAAAATATTGTGATGCCTCGGTAGAGATTTCTAGAAAAGAGGCAAGACAATCTCCCCTATCATTCACAATAACAAAAATGGAATTACCATGTCGCCTGTCCCTCACTGAATTAAAGAAAAAGGCACTATTTTTATCACCAGCTTACAACCATTCCACTCTAGTCTTCTACTTCTAATAGATCTCTTCACGCAGTTCACATTCCTCAACCATTTTTAAAGCCCTAGCCTCCTCTCTCAACAACACCTTTGTAAGCCCCTTCTCTCGAACCACCCTCATAATTTTATTCAACTTAGTCTGAGCCACATCCTTGTCTTGAAAGATGTTACCAAAACACTGGTGGTTCCATCGCTTAAGCTGATACTTAACAAACTGAAGAAGCTTAGCAAAGGTCTACATAGCCGTACCAAAAGCAGGTCTTCTGGTCCTCCGCCAATCAGCAATATGGTAAAAAAGAGTACCGTCCCTTAACCACATCAGCTGGAACATAAACGAGGGAGTCCTAGGCCTACCGACCGAAAAAATACTAAGCATAATAGACCAGTGATCAAAGCCCCTCCAGTCAAGAATCTAATAACAAGAAGACCATACACCTCCAACCCACTAACAAGAAACTAAGAACCGGTCTAGCCTCTTAGCAACATAGTTCTCTCCAATCCTTCTATTGTTCCATGTGAAACACCCATTACTAGGTTTCACATCACAAAGATTTAAGGATGAGATACTATCCCAAAGAAACATAGCAGAAGACTCCAACCTAGTTGTTCCACCCTATATTTTAGATAACTCAACAATGGCATTGAAGTCTCTAGCCAAAATCCAAGGGTGATAAGGAACCAAACTGTGAACAAATCGAAGATGGGCCCAAAGAGGTTGCTTACCCTGAAGCTCAATAAGAGCATAAACATTTGATAAGAAGACCTTTTCTCCCATCTCAGAGCTAGAGGCCACAAAGGAGATAGAAGATTTAGAGGTCATCCACCATATGGGGCTAATCTTCTAAGGGTTCCATAAGCAAGCCACTCCCCTAGAGGAGCCAAAGGCCCCGATACACTGACATTCACCACTTCTCCATAAATTAGGTACAATACCCATCATACTCTCGATCGATAATTTAGTCTCTTGTAAAAAGAGGATATCTAGAGATTTACTTTTGATCAGATCCCAAAAAGATTTTTTTCTAGGGCCATTGTTCAAGCCCCTAACATTCCATGAGAGAAAAATCATTTCGAAGGGTAAGATAAATGAGAATCGAGGGTCTTGACTGCCCTTGATTCCACCAAAGTATCACCAGTAATATTTAACTTTGTCAAGTTCTTCTTCTGACCCAGCTTTGAGGACTTTTCACTCACACCTTTCTTTGGATCCTTTTTCTGAATACCCAAGTGAGGAGAGGAGAGAGAGCTCTTCCCCATATCTAAAACTTCCTTCATGGACCTAGGCGATCCCCCACTTCCAGAATTCGTTACCCTAACAATATCATCTGATCCTCTCTAAGCACTTGAGAAGGTTGATTAGTATCCATCTTTCCAGCTCCCATGTCCTGCACAATCTGCATAGCCTCAAGAGGAGGTCCTTCTTGTCCAGCACCCAGAGTCCCCTGATCCAAATTAATCAAACCCGATTCACTTCTTGCTGACTGAGATCATCCAACACCTCAAACCTGTTAAAATTATCGTCATCTTGCCTTTCCTTGAAAGTCCTCTTTTGCCCCCTATTCCTATTTTGAGCCTTGACAGGGGAAAATTCATCCTCACCAACTCCATCACTTGGAATAGTCCCCTTCCCCTTATCAACCCTAGGTGGGTTGCAGTGAGGCAAAGAGGGCTGCTACGTCACTAGCTTAGCCCTAGGGAATCTGCGCTGCAAGTGCTCATATTCATGACAAAATCGACAATGAAAGGGAAGGGTCTCATAGTCCAGATGTTGAATCCAAGTGTAGGAACATGCACTAACTTCCATAGAATCTCGCAATGGCTTGCTTAAATAAATTTCCACACATATATGGGAAAAATTCATTACCTTTTTGATCTATGTTTGCTGCGATGTACCAACAGGATTACTGAGCATTGAGGCCACCAACTGGAGAACATCTTCCCGCTAACATTCCACTAGAAACCATGGCAACCTAACCCACACTAGAACTCGATTTAGAAGTTCCTCATTCAGATTGAAACCCGCATGCCATGGATTTATAAACAAACCCACCTAGTTATAAAAATAGGGACCACCTTCAAAAATCCTATTCCGATCAGCCATGCAATCAAAGGACACCATAAAATAGTTGTTCGCTAGGAGCCTAATCTCCATCTCTCCTACCCGCAACTGTGTCCTCTAAGCCCAGGATTCCAAAAAAATCACAGCGATGCTCTCAGACCCATAAACTTGCAATAAAATGAATGTTTCGAATAATATTCAATATCATCAACAAGCATCTCCATGGGAATAACCAATTTTGGCCTCTCCTTGCACCTTTCCAAACACCCATTAATCCTTGTAATCTGAGATCCCCCAGCTGAACCCGTACTAGACATATCATGTTCTGAAGAAAATAAATTATTATCAATTATCTTCACATCCTGTGCCAGAGGCTTCGATCCAAATGCAGAGTGGAAGTCCATCTTGGGACTAGCCCCAGATGATTCTCCACAAGACATAGAGGCAAAAACTATTCCAAGGAGGGCATGCAAGCCCGAAAATGAAAAGAAAAAAGAGAAAGAACACAATGTACTAAGATAACCAGTTATCCATGCACATCCCACACTGGTTCACAAATGACAAGAGCACTACCTTACAAGGCTGTGACACCTTCCAGGCTCGAGACCTCCGTATGCTGCCCCAAAAAAAAAGCTCCAAAGAGAAAACCCCACATGGGCCAATCGACCCCACGCAGATCACAAGAGGGCAAGGCCCGCAACGCACACTGTCCAAACAACACCCCACACACCCAGCAACCTAGCTTCCACAAAGAAAGTGAGCTCCAGGTAGGAAAAGGGTGAGCTACCAGTCATAGCCACACCCCACACACCCTACACGCCCCCCAGGGAAGAAGCCAACCCACAGGGATCAAGAAAAACATCCCCCACCAGCAAAGAACAGCAACGCCCCCCCACGTACTCACAGTCAAAAGAAAAAAACACAGAGCTAGGGCACGGATGCCCTAGTTCAGGTTCCAGGTCACAACAGCCATCCAGACAGCCATATAAAAGAAATTCTACCATCTTCTATCACATTTTCCTACTAAGGGCTTTCTCCAAATTCACTTGGTAGCTCCTAATGAGGTCTTCACCCTTATAAAATTACTGATAATAAATTTCCTTACAAGTTTTTTTCTCATGATGCGGAAAAAACATACAAGTTCATATGTTCTTACTTTGGCATGATCTATGTTATACTTGAATATGATATTGACGATTTTTGTCAAAGTCTTCCCTTTTAAATATGGTGAAATCCAAAACTTTAGCTCAAGAAGAATGCCTTTTCTCTTTTGTAGTTTGAAATTCTCATTATTGGTATTATTAATTTTGAATAGTGACTTTAAGAATGTAATTCTTGTAGATATCTTCAATAAAAATTTATGAGGCATGAATTTAGACCTAAAAAATCCAATGATTATGTATAGTTAAAGCGAAAACTAATCCTCACAATTATTTTCTTCAATAGTGGCCTCTTTGAAATACAAGGGATTGAGAATATATAAGAAATCTTATTATAGTTTGGTAATATTAAATCTATATCCACTAAGGATTGGTGTGACAAACTAATATTTGAAGATGTAATGGGGCCACCTAAGCTATGCTTATTTAAGTGGGGAGACTCTAAGTTTCCTTTTGGTAGTGTAATAAAGGTTGTTAGCAATTAAGATGATAGATTACTAATCACTATAGATAAACTATAAAATAAATTAAATCAGAATAATTTGATGCACAAATTTAAGATATTACACAATAAATACATGGAAAAATCCCTTCTAAAAAATCATTCTAATATGATAAACATAAAAAATAATCTATAATATTATAGATAAAATCTAGGTATATCACTTCTCTTCACTCCATAAATCTCATAAGTAGAGTGATAAGGTGCACTTATCTAAAAAAATATACCAAACTCCACTTCTTATCAATGAGATATAAAATCCTTAAATATATGAGGAAGGGTAGTCAAATACTTGAAAATGTATTCATCATACTTACTAAAAATAAACTTTCATAAATAATTAATAATATAATAATATATTATATTATTAATTATTAGATGTTCCATGCTTTATAATACATATAATAAGAACAAGGTTTTATAACCTGCTATTAGAATTATATATTATAAGGGTATAACCCTATATTATAAGGGTAGAACCCCCAATAAAATTATGTTCTAACTACCCTCGTTAAAGTTAATAGAGAGAATAAACTAATAATCACACCTTGGTGCGCAATGGGTACACCAAAGAAGTGTGGATGGGCAATTAGGGAATTTTTTGGTTTGTTGCTTACATAAATTTGTGTAGTATACATGAGGTCAATTGGTAGGCTATTAAAAAAAATATTTTGTTTGTGAAACAAAGGTCTCAATGGGGAAGTGATAGTTTCAAATCAAATATGCATCTACTTATACGGATTCAAGCACAACTTAAAAAAAACATTTGAATCATGAATATAATAAGGATCCTTTACTAATAGGATAATGATATGTTTGAGATATGGAGAGAGGGAGAGAGAGGGAAATATGTGGATGGAAATAGAGAGAGATATCTGGGGGGAGAGAGGGGTAAGGAGATAGAGATAAAGAGAAATTTAGAGATAGAGATGGAGATAGAAATGGAGATGGAGATGGAAGAGAGGGATATGAAGAGAGAAATATAAAATATATTAAGATTAGGAGAAATGAAGGGAGAGATGGAGTAAATAAGAGAGAGAGAGAGAGATAATGAGTTATAAATAGATAGGAAGAGGAATAGATGGAAAGATAGAAATAGAGAGGGAAAGAGTGATAGATAAAGTCTAGGTGATATAGAAAACTAATAGAGAGGGAGAGAGATAGAGAGAGAGGAAGAGATATAGAGATATATATAAATAGATAGAGAGGGGGTAGGATAGAGAAGTTGAGAAATATAGAAAGAGAGAGTGATAGGGGGAGAGGGAGAGATATCCAGGTAGAGAGAGGGAGAGATAGAGATATATATACTAGGAAAGGTAGAGTGTAAATAGAGAAATATATGTAAGGAGAGGTAAGGAGATAGAGATAGGGAGAGAGATAGAGATGGAAATGGAGAGAGGGAGAGATAAATAAAGATAGAAAGAGGGGGATACAAAGAGAGAGGGAGAAAATGAGAGAGGGATAGATGGAGGGATATAAAGATAGAGATATGAATTTATAAAGAGAGAGGTAGAGAGAGGGATATATATATATGTGTGTGTGTGTGTGTCTATATATATAGAGGGAGGAAGAAGTTATATGAGGAGATACCATAGAGATATGGGAATACAAAGAGATATAGAGATTTATATTTTTGTCTCCCTCTCTTTGTTTATATTTTTTGTTTTCTTTCAATCTCTCTCTTCCCCTCTCTCCCCTATTTCTCTCTATATTTTTCTTCTCTTCTCTCTTCCTCTATGTATATTTCTCTCATTTCTTATCTCTATCTATTTCCCTCTCCCTATCTTTCTCCCCCCTACTATTTTTTTCTATCCCTATTTATCTCCCTCCTCTCTCCCCCTTTCCCTCTTTATCTCTTGATGTTTTGACCTCTATATATAATTTTGTCTCCTATTTCTCTTTATCTATCTATCTCTCTATCTCTCTTTGTGTTTATCTATCTATGACTCTCCTCCTCTCTCTTTTCCTCTATCTTTTTAATTTCTCTTCCTATCTCTTCCTTTCTTAATATTTACTCCTTTATATCTATATCTCTATTTTTGTATCTCTATCTCTCTCTTTATCTCTTTATATCCCTCTCCATTTCTCTATTTCTCTCTGTCCATTTTCTCTCTCTTCATTTTCTATCTTTCTCTATCTATTTTCCTCCTAAGTGTGTAATGGGCACATTGAAGAGGTTTTAAAGGTGAATTATCATATCCTTAACCAAATTACATGCAACCCTAAGCATAAATCCATAGGATGTATTATCCTTGATATGCTGGCATAAAATGACTAATCAAAAGTTACCTCTCTTTCTCTCACTCTATAAATTTTAATTTTAAGTTTAAGTTTAATCTTCATTTTATTATATAAATTATAAAGAAAATCTAAAATACAATTATTCTACAATAATTAAATTTTTTATAAGATAACTAATTATAAATTAAATTAATTCTAATATTTTTCTTTAATCATTAGTTGTAATTTCATGAAAAGATATATATAGTAAAAAAGAAATTCAAACTTAAATATGAATTAAAAGCTAAAATAAAATAAACTAAATGGAAAGTCAAAATATATCAAAATCTAAATATTAATAACAAATAATAAACTTATTAAGTTAATTTAAATGATTAAGAGCAAGGGACCTAGCTTGATTAGCTAAAGTATCCTATTGCAGGAAATAGGTCACAAAGTCTAGTCTTTGAGAATGAAGTCTAGTCTCTCCCCATTTACTAGGTCCACTATAGTTTATAGGAGGGGCTACCTCATTCCTACAGTCTAAAAAATAATAATAAATGATTAAAAAAAAAAGTAATTATATTTTATTAATTTATTATAATTGAAATATTAGTGAAATATGTATGTAAAAAATATAATTAATATATCAAAAACAATATTAACATAAACTCAATATTAACAAATAAAAAAATATTATTAAATAAATTAAAAATAAAATATTAAAAATATATTTAAACTATATTAAAATTGTTAAAAGTGAAATTCTAACTTTTATATGTAAAATTACAAGAACTTAAAATTTGAAGATAAAATGAAACACTATGTAAAACATAAAAATACAATTTCTAATTTATTGATATATTATTATCAATATTATTATTTAAAAATATATCTGTTTATTAAAAATAATATTAGTTATCTAAAAATCTAAGTTTAAAAAGTTTAAAAAGTTTAAAAGAAAAAATAAATCATTATCCTATATGTAGATATGGAAAATATACATGCACTTGATTCTGATCCTATTAACATTGTTTCATCTTGAATCATACTCTCAGCTTAGCAACACCTTTCATCCCTTAATTAAATAAATCATTATTTATTTAATTAGGTCTTTCTCCTTTGGTGATTAAATTAATCAATTTAATTTAATTAATCATCTTTCTCCATTCATTCAAATAATTCATTTTATTTAAATTAAATCTTTAAAGTCCTCCTATTAAATTAAATAAATTAAACCTTATTTGATTTAATCTAACATATTCCTCTTTGGTTAAATAAATCAAATCGTTTATTTAATAAGTCAATCCCTCTCAATTCTGATTTAAATTAATTCATCTATTTAAGTCTAAATTGTCAAATCACCTAATTCTTCATTAAATTAATCAAAACATTGATTAAGTTAATCCTTCTCATTAAAATTCTCTAGAGAATGCAAGTTGCACAATAAATCAATTATTTTGATTTATTAGTTCTTCTATTTTCCCTCAAAAAGCATCAAAAGGGAATATTCCCTCATTTGAATTCAAAAAGGCCAAGTGGGCTTGGGTACTTCCAACAAGGCATTCACTCCTCTTAATGTCCTTGTGCATTGGGCCAAGTGACATTAACAACACTCTTATCTCCCCCCAAATTTCAAATTCAAAATTCAAACTTGCACATTGACCAAAATGTGCTCATTCCTCCTCCAATCACATGTGAACAAGTGACACAATGCCATTGGATTATCTTTTAACCCACATTGCTTATTCTCACTCATTCTTCCAAGATTGGAATCTATAAATGAGAGACTCTTCCTCTCATTCAAACATCCACAATTTGAGTAAACTTACTATACTCAAATCCATCATTATCCACAAGCATATGCAAAGTTACTTTCTTCAACTTGAGAGCCAATTTTGCCCATTTCCATCAACCATCAATCATCTTTCAATATTTGCAACAAATTTATGCTCAAATCTCTTTGGAGATTTGACCATTCCTCATTTACACACCATTGCTACTTAAGGAATTGGGAAAGGGCCAATTGCAACACTTCATTGGCACCAATTTCCCCATAAGATCATCAATCTATTGGCTTAATTAGGATTTAGTCTAATTTCTTGTTTTATGTTCTTCTTTTTCCTAATTTTAGTTTGAATAGGTGGATTTCATGGGGAATCGCTTACTCTTTGCATGCATTTTGATCTAACACTAACAATGTTTGTCGTCTTTGTGCATTTGCAGGTTTAGGGGTTCACACTATATTTTCTCAATTTTAAGTTAAGACTAGATAAGAATGTAGTTATTTTTCATTAATTATTTATTATATTTTTTAATATTTTATAAAATTTGATGGTTGAGATCATTTTAATCATCTTGCATCCTTCTCCATAATTTTCAACCATTGATTTTTAGAAGCAAGTCATTCACTTCATATAAGGAGCACTTAAGTGTAAATATAAATTATAATAAAAGGAAAAATAGTGTCTCAAAAATGTAGATCTTCAATGTCAAAATAATAGGGAAAAAAGTATATCCTTGAAAGGAAGAAAATTGTCATTGGTTATGGTTTAGGACATAGAGCAACAATATTTTTCACTCTCATTCAAGGAAACCAAGTAGAGATCTCAATCCAAGGATGAAGTAGGAGAAAGAGATCTTGCAATAGGTTGTCCTAGGGTCTGATTAGAAACTAAAGAGGGGCTCACCACCTAGCTATGGCTTGGAAAGACTAATGAAATGCAAAAACTAATGCTAAAACCTAATGCAATGAAAAAATTCACTAAATGACTTAAAATTGCATGTAAATAAGAATGGAAAGCTAGGAGATCAGAGGTGTGCACCTGGAAATCTGTAGAGACCTACATGAAGACTTGAAATGTTGAAAATACTAAAATTAATTCATGTTGGGACTCAAATGCTTGTCTAGGCGATTTTGTCCCAAATTAGGGTTTCTAGGCAAGAACAAAAATCTAGTAGAGATGTGTATGGAACTCCTAAAAGCTATAAATTTCACTATACTAGGACTCATACACCAAAAGTGGTGTATCAATTTAGTTTGAATTTTTCAAAAAATCATGACCTCAATTTTTTCTTCAATCCATGGTCTACCTTCTTGACTTGTTTTTTAGATCTGAATGTGAGGTTTCTACTTTGGCAAACCCTATTTTGGTAATCAAACCTTTTAATGAAATAAAATAAGATAAAGGAATGATGAATGATCAAAATCTAATGCTGAAACTCACCAAATCCTAACAATAAAAGGTTGCAAACATGTATGAAGTGGCTCCAATGGATGTAGATCTTGACTCTTACTTGAATGTGATAGATCTTGAAATAAATGCTAGCCTAAATCATGAAACCCTACATCACAATTATTAGCTCAAAAATAAACATGATGCATGATGATTTTGACATGATGCTTGAAACTTGAATAATGCTCCAAAACATTTGATAATCAACCATTTAATTCTCTTGTAAACACTTGAATGTTGTTGTGAACTCTTTAATGATCAAATTTTCTATAATGCATGAATACTCAAGTTGCTACATGTAGAATGAGAGAAATAACCTTGTATTTATACCTTTTTTTTGCCAAATTTCTTGAAATTATAACACTAAAAGCTGACATTAGATCTAGGAGTATAAAATCCCACCAAGAATTTATTTAAATTTATTTTTTGGCCATACAATACTCATATGCAAAAAGTGGTGTATGAGTCCCATTAGGCTTGATTTTTCAAAAATGCTTAGATTCATGTGAAATTAGGATTCAAACCCCAAAACTTAGGTGGCAGCCATATTCCCAAGATGGTGTATGACTCCTAGATCACTAAATTTAGGAAACACAACCTAAAATGACATGATTTATGATTGGATGTTGATTTATGTTGGGATTTTATTAAGAAAAATACATTAATTAAGGATTGTGGATGCAAAATAAGGCCAAATAAGGCATAAAGAAGCCCAATTAGTAATGACAACCCTAGATTAGTGTGAAAGTGTGGAACACAAATTTAAGACACCTTAAATAAGGTAAAGATAGGTTTATTTAGCTCACAAGGGTCCATGACCTAATGTGAGTTTGTTAAACACATTACAACACTAAGTTGAGGCATCATTACCCTAATTTTATAAGGAGGGCCCAAACAAGTGAAAATATCATGGATGACATTTTTCAATGCTATATTTAGCCCCCACTTTAGTGAAAGGAGGAACTTGCTTCAAACTCACACTAAAGTACACAAAATTGCATCAAGAGGGGTTTAGTCATACTAATGCTAGAGGGATAGGACAACATTGAACAAGAGGGTTGCACATGCCCCCAAGATCGAGGTCCTATAGTAAGGTAACATAGGCACAAGAGAACACACATGAAAAATGAAATAAGGAGAAATAAAAAGGAAACAACATACATTGCCAAACAAAAAGATAAAGAAGGGTGAAGCAAGCTTCGATTATTTGTTCATCATGATGTGGATAAGATTTAGGTTTTTTTTTCCAAAAGTGCACACTTACTCTAAGGAAACAAAACTTCAAGCTATCCATTGGGTGAGTATCCAAAGAGGTTAGACATATACACACATGGCCGGTATGTACTCTAACACACAAGAAAGTGGCTATGGGAAATTCATGACTCAGTCTGGCTTCTTAAACAACTAGACCAAAGCTATACATCCTGATAACTTTGATAAGGTGCCAAAAAAAAATGAACCTCAAGCTTCATGAGGCAAGAAAATATTTGTATTCTTTGGTAGTACTTATAAAATCCATGGCTATATCATTGATATTTTGAGCCTCCTATTTTTTCATTGGAATCTTGCACATTCTTAGCCTTGTCCCATTAAGTTACAACCTTATGTCATTGGCTTGTGGATTGTTGTTTCCCAAGCCACAACCCCTTCTAATATTTTATCATTTCCCTAAGTCATGGGCCAAAAATATCCCATATCCCTAGGTCCTTGTATGTAAGGTGATCCCCTTTTAAGTGACAACGTATTTTCATTCACGTGTTAACCCTTTAAGTGTGTAGGTGGACCCTTGATCAAATGGTGAATATAAAGGTAAAAGTATTGAATTCATCTCAACCGCTCCTCACACTCCATACTCAAATAAAATAATCAATAAATAAATCCTATTGACTGAGCGATCTTCTCTCATGTGGCATGTATGTGGAGTGGCTCTTGTAGTCTTCAAGCCTGATGATAGTAGTAGTGGGCCCCTAGATTGATGGATCCTTTTTGGTGGCATGATGTGGTTGCATCTTGACCATTATTTGTGCTCCCTGCTTGATGCTAATATTCATTAAAATATTTTAGTGGGCGAGCGGGGCGGGCGACGTGTGTCTTTGGTGGGACCTAGGTGAGGGGGTGGGCAATGTAGTAGGTGTTAAGGTGTAGCTATATGGAACTACCTCATTGTACTATTGGTTGACTCACGTTGTTGATGTGAGTTGTGTGGTGTTCATGATGGTGGTGATCCAGTGAACTAGTTTTAAAGTGGTTTAAATCTAATGGTTAGGTTTTAAAGTTATGGGTAGTGGGCATAGGCATTGGATCTTAGCGTGACTGAGATTAATTGATTTCCATAATTCAAAGTGTGCTATCCCAATGCTTATCTGCTCTTATTCATAGGTAAAGACTATGCAGTAATGGTGCATTTGTTTCTCAACTACCAGATTGACTCTGAATGACTTTATATCACATTCTTACACTTCTTCCTAGGCTGAAGTGATTGTTGGTGGTGTCAATTACTTCTTGAGATGTTGCAATGGTTATATTCCTTGTCAGGGTATGTTCTTCTTGTTATGATATTATATTTCCTAGGAATTCCATGCCCATTTTCAAAATTCCATCAATATTGAAGTGTGCTTGAGGTGTCAGGGGCATTCATGTCTTGTTTTTGCATCATTTGGGGGGAAATTCTCAATGGACTGCATTTTGATCTAGGTTCTTTGGTCTAAAACCCTCGTTTGGCTAGGGTTTGCAACTTCAAATTAAAATCTAAGTTATGCTTGCATTATAAAGGAAAATATTGTATATTTTTTTTGGGTTCCATCCTCTTTGTATTTTTATAAGTCTTTGGTCTTAGTATCTATACCTTTTTTTATGCCTAGAAAGGAAAGGTTGTAATTTTTTCTCTATAATAACAATAGATGATCCAAATGTTTATTGCATTTTTTAACTTAAATATTGTATCATCTCTATCATCCTTTCAGGTTTTGTACTCATTATCTTTGAATCAATACAATCAAGGATTATTTTTTCATTCTTAGTCATATTAGCTTCTCTTGAATGTTTGATTTGTTAGTTTTTGTTGAAGGAGTAGAGTAATTTCTTTCAAGTCTTATGTTAAGGTAGTCATGATATAATAGGTATTTCAAAGAAGTTTGATAGTTTTGTTCCTTTGTTTGTTTCTTGTTGCAAGGAAAAAGGTTTATAAGAATCTAGGGTTGGTCTATTGTAGGAGTGTTACTTCATTTTTGGAATTTTTTTGGATAAAGCACTAGTCATTTTATGTTGATAAGCCTAATTATGAGGTAGATCCAGTTTCAATTCAAAAGAGAACCTTTAAATTTCCTGTATTTGATTTTATGTTTATTTCCATACTACCATAAGATATTAAAGAAAAGGGAGATTTGTGTAGATGATTTAGGCCATTGAAGGCTTTCCACCATTATAGTATGATGATATTATTTAATTTATAGGGATACCTACCGTAGTCCTACAGAACCTAAAGTACAGAGGAGAGGCTTTCTAACCAGTTATTTCATGTTCGTTGGCCACCGACCTAGAGTCTCTAAGTATAACGAGTAGCTACCCTTTAGGATATGTTAGACCATTAGCTAGAAACACCAACAGATTGATGAATCTACTGGGGAAAAGTTGAGAAGATCTAGTAGGAGACCACATTGCCTGAATAGAGTCATTTAATTTTAAAATCTTCTGCCAAAGTTCCTTAGTAGGAAGAAATATTATTCCCATTAAGTTGGGTGGAAACTCTATACTCTGAAGACCAATTGAAAAGAAAAAGTTGCAATCATGCATTATAGAAGATCAATTCACAATCCTGACCCTTTAAGAAGAGCAAAGGAAGGAGACACAAGTAGTTGAGCAGCTTGGAGAAATAAAAATCAGAATGAGAAGAATAAGGATCCAAGTAAATCTAATCCTACCTTTGATAAAAATACCAGTTATTTTTCTCAAGAAGCATATGCTTTATTAAATGAAGAAGAGGGATTAACTACCCCACTGATAAGACCTAGAAACTCTCAGAGAAGAGAAAGGAAAATAATACATACATATCAAGATGGGGTTTACCCTTATCAAGAGCTTGTTGATCAAAATCCACCCCTTAGAAATTATACAATGCAACAATTTCAGGGTGAGCCTACTCGTAGGAAAAGCCACACCTTTTCTTTTGAAAACCCAATTAATCCCGACAATACTACTGAATTATTTACTCAGACCCGTACCTCAAATGATATAATCTAGACCAAGGAAGAAATCCTAAAGGAAATCAGAGACTTGTTGTTTGAAATAGAGATTGAAACAAGAAAAGAATAAATATGAAATGATAAAGAAAAGATATGAAACAAGGAAGGAGCTTGATGATTTGAGAGTTGCACAAAATGTTGCCAGTGTTCTTATACCTACACCTCAAACTCAAGTTAGTACTAACACTTAAATAGGTATACCTCTAAGTAATTCCCATGTGAGTACGTTGACTAATCTTCGACCAAACAATACTTCACAAAATGTTACTAGTGCTGCCTATATAAGAAATACTTCATCCAGAGGTGCAAACCCTTCTAGTTCTCAAAGTAATCCATGAATGACTTATATTCCCATGAGTTCTAATGTTGAAGCGGGTCATCAGATAAACCTCACACAAGGTCAGTATTTTCAACCAAATACAAATGTTGGAAGCATGTCCTACCTACCATTTGTTGGAAAAAATATAGGGATTGGAAATTTTATGCCAGTGACTCAAGGACAGTTTTAGGGTGGTTCTCAAGTGTAGGGGAGTGTTCCACCTTATGTGGGAAACCAATATGTTCCAATACCACAACAACCATATATACAAAAAAATATTCCTCATACACAAGGAGGTTATCAAAACTTTGGAGGAGATAATTCTCCTAGAAGAAGACCTCTGTAGATGGATACATATAGACAACATGATTTTGGGGGAATCCTTGGATTCTAGAATCAAGTTCCCATTGAAGTAATGTAATTCATCTCTAATTTACCTAGAAGTGATGAAATGATAGGTGAGGAACACTTGGGTTTTTTCATGAACTTATTAGGATATTTTCAAGTGGAGCATGAAAATGTGATTATGAAGCTATTCAAGCATTCTTTAAATCTTGATGCAAGAGATTGGTATAGGATCCTTCTGGAGGTTAGTGTAGGATATTGTGAAGAATTCCAAAGGGTTTTCAAAGATCAGTATGGTGAAAAAAAAAACCCAAGATTCATGTTGAATGAATTGAATAGCATTGCTCAGGATCAAAATAAAATGGTATCAAAATTTAATATTAGATTCCAAAAGACTATGTCTAGGCTCCCAACACATTTAAGACTAAATGAAGATGTTTGTTTGCTAACTTATCTTAATACATTTGATTCTAAAATGAGTTATCATCACATAAATAAGAATCCTCAAACATTAAGAGATGCATACAAGGTTGAAATCCATATTAAGGTATGTGCAAGATCATCATGGAAAAACAGTCCCTTAAGTGGCGATGAAAATTCAAAAAATAAGAGTTGGGAAACTTGATGTAAAAATTTGAATAAGTTATTTATATTATTTCAAAAATATGTAAGAATAAATTTTTTAGAAAATTGAATGTAGTTTCTAAACTACTAGATTTATTTAAAAATTAAATAACATCTATTTTCTGAAAATTTGAAATTTCAATGCAGTAGTACTTAAATTTCAAGAAAAATAAGAACTGGGTGTTTGTTTGACCACCCTAACCACAATAAAATGATATTATTTTTTATAATATTTTAGATATAAGTAGAGAAATCATGTCCTGATGTGATGCACATTTTTTTGTAGTTTTTTCCAAGTAAATAATTAATTATGAATTTTTTAGTACTTTTAAAAAATATTAAAACTTGTATGTTTGACCAACTTAACTTGGTCAAAACTTCATGAAATTTATTTTTTATAATCCTATAGTATTAAAATAATAGAATGTGACACATGTTTTAGATTCAAAAAATATTTGGACTCAAGGGAACACTGAGAGGGGGGCTGAATCAGTGTTTTGCAAATTTGAACTTTATTAATTTGATATTAAAACCATTTCAACATTAAACCAAAGGAAAGATGAAAACACATAAAGTAAGAATCCACAAAACCATAACACAAGTATTTTTGCGTGGGAACCCTATTAGGGGAAAAACCACGGTGGAGGTTAATCCATAATTTGAGTCTCAAATATAAGTTTGACAAAAGGGAATGCACTTGCATTCAGGCACACTACCTAGAGCTCACTGCTTAAAGGGAAGTCTCACTACCTTACAAAATGTTTAGATTAAAACCATTTAAAGGTTGAACTGAATTAATAGAATTTACTTATTCCAGGTTATAGTTTCGGTTAGGCTCATAGATCAAATTTTGGATCCTTTATCTAATTTTGTACTTCGCTATGCTTTGCTCTGCTCTTTTATGCTCTTCGCATCATAAGTTCATGTAAATTTGGATTCACAATATTACCCTTCTAAATTTCACATCATATACTAATATACTTCATATCTCACACATTCGCTTCTTTAAAATGATAAAACCGATCTCATATATATATATTATCAAATATTTGATCATTCATATGTTAGCTTCATAAAATATAAAGTGATTTTCAATTGTAAGCTAGATACTTAACTAAATATTTATGTGCACCATCCATAGTGGGCCATAAAATAGTAGGGACCCAAATAAACATGTTTGAACAAAACAACATTTAATCAATTACTCCTTAGATATCCACAACGACTATATTTGACAAGTCGGCCTTCTAGCACAAATAACCAAAAGATTAATGAACCGAATCTCCTAGACCGTACACCAATAAATGTGCATCAGGATACTTCTTGAATAAGGTAGTACAAACATCAATAAATCTTTCTCTAAGGTCCACAACTTGAAATAATAGTTCGATGAAGTATTCAAATTGACATCTTTTCCTTTAACCGGATGCCCTGTTCTTCATTATGTTTTTCCGGTATGAACCAATACTAGACTGTAGACCAGATGAACGACTTAGGTTTCCATAAATGATAAAACTAGAATCCATATGCAAAAAATCTCCCCCTTTGGCATTGATGGCAACACTTAGTGAAAAATGACTAAGTGTCAGAATCAATATGAGTATAATGCCAAACTTCAAAATTTCAAAACATATCTCCCCCTAAGATTGATGAGGCATTTTTCACTACTCTCTCTCCCCCTTTGACATCAATGAAAAAATATGGAAACCATATTCCAATGATTCAATGAAAAAACATGTGTTCAATTTCTCAAAAACTTCAAAATTTATTCAAAATTTTGAAATATAACAACTATTACTTGAGTAAGAAAATTGTCTTGTGATTTTCCTTCATTTCTAGAAGAAATTTCTTCCAAGCATCTATTGCAATCCCAATGATTATGATCATGTTGTTATTATTGGATTTCTTTTTGACAATATTAGTGAGGGATTCAATAATTTTTATCGCATCCTCTATATTCTCACCTTTCCTTTGTATCTCAACCATCTGTTCCAGTTACATTCAGTTATGTCCTTCACTCTCCAAAAGGTGTCCACAAGTGTGTTCTTAGTGAATTGAACTTTTGTGTTCTTAGACTGTAGCTCTTGAATCCTTTTCTTGATTGTACCACTGTGATCCTCAAACATATCAAAGCTTTTTCCAATCCCATTCAACTATGTTTCAATCTGCTCCAATTTCTCTTTGTATTTCCCAACTGCATGAGGCCAATGGATGCAATATTTATAGGTGTTATTAGCTGCACTTATGCATTTCCTCAAATCATTCATTTAATTTTTTCAATTTGGTAAGTGATAGCTTGAACCGCCCCTTCAAATGTGAGATAACTTCACCTTCTTCTTTGTCTTGAGACTCAAAGTTAATTTTTTATTTCATGTGTTCAATCATTTGTTTTGGTAATATATTATGCAAGCTTTCTAATTTGATCTGATTTTACACAATATGAGAACTTAGAACGCTTAGAATCATATCTTGATCATATGAGGGTCTGATAGATCATTATCTAGAAAAAACTTTGCATTCCACCTTTCTTGTGAATAAGCCATTGTAGCTTCTCCTTTGTCAGGTCATCTTCTTCTTCACTTACTTCTGACATTTCCTTTTCTGGTTCTAGGTTGGCTAATTCTAGTTCATTTCCCTATGGATCCTCAATTTCTTCATCGGATTCTTCATTTGGTATATCCATAATTTCCTGTTCCTTTCCTTTTCCTTGAGTTATGAGAATATTTCATTTGAGAGGGCTATATTCAATAGTTTCTTTTTATCTTTTCTTGTTATTCTCCATGCCACCGAAAGAGGAACAAACTTCAAGTGTTCTTTCCAGAAGAGAAATAGTGATTGAGCCACACTTTACTATCAATTTCTTAAATAAATTTCCAAATTCTTCATCCCAATTAGCAAAGCTCTTAGGGTATGTGAATATTTATTTTCATACCAATTCATTTACTTTCCAAACCACATTGTTGATTATTGGTAAATAATACAGGAAGTACATTACTGAACATATGACCAAAGTACCAAACCTGAAAGGGTAATCTTTCTCCTTTGTTAGGTGCACATTCTCCATCAATTAATCCTTTAGCAGTCCACATATGTCAAAGTCTTGACCTTCCATTATCATTTTGTGAGAGATGTAAATTGCACTAGTTGAGGTTTCTCCTTCTCTCTTTATAAATAAGACTCTATATGATACTCCATGCGCAATGTACTTTGTCACAGGGTTCTTGATTGTCAAGATTATAAGTTCCCTTTGATCTCCAATTATTCTAGTTAGGGTTTGAACTTCTTTATTCGAGATGAATTTATTTCTTGGTATATCCCCGACTTTACATAATCAAGTCAAATTTCCAATTACTTCCTTCGAAAAGATGTAGGGTTTGTATAGAATCAAGGTGTCATTATGCAAATTTCTCAAAATGAATTTAACGATTTCCTCATTCTGGAAATAGGTAAACTCATTCCAAATTTCCAAATTATTGTGTTCGGCTTCTCTTAACCACTTACATTCATCAGGCGACAATAGATTTCTCATGGCCCTAATCTTCTCACTATTGTATTCATCCAAATTGATTGACCCTTTGATTTGTTTCATTTTTCCATTATTCCTTTCATAATTTATTTTTATCAACCGCAAACAAAATTATTTTGAAAATTTGAAAGCAATTGAAATACCTGATGTGTTTCGAGATTCACCACCAATTTAACTTCACTGCTTCAAAATTCTGCTAGCGAGTGCTTTCCTTCTTCTCTTCTTCGATGCAAAGTGACAGATGAGAGTTTCAACTTGTCTTTTATAGTTCACACACTTGTAATAAATGATTTTTCCCTAGGGTTTTTGGATACTTTGTTTTCTTACACAACGAGAGAAAAATTCTTCCACAGACCTAGGATTTCTTGAATTTTCTTATGAATGATTTCCAAAACCTTGGTAGATCATTGATACACCTTTTTTACTATCCTTTACATTTCGGTACCAGCTATGGATAGGAAAGAAAGGATTCTCTTAAAAAAATCCCCCTAGGCCAATGGCCTGAAATCAATTTACATAATAATTACCAGAAGTAGGTTCTAGTGCAGAGCCATTTCTAGCATCAAACTCATTCTTCCTTACCTGGATGTCTTCTTCTTTTGATCTCTTATTTCATTTGCAGTTAATTTTCATTTTCCTTTATCATTTTTATTTGTATTTCTACCTTTTTATATCAGACCTCTTCTATTCACATTTTTGTTTCTGTAGAATCTTGCAATGTGACCTTGTTTGTTGCAATTGTAGCACACATTATTTCCTTATCCAGACCAATCATTTCATTGATTTATTCTTAACCTGCATTGATTAGCAATATTCCCAAATCTTCCAGAGGTATAACAATCAACATTCCTTTTACTCACATAGTAGTTTGACATATTTTTGCATTCATTTGATTTATGACCAAACTTTTTGCAATTGAAACACTAACCAAAAAATGATGAATCTCTTCATTTAGTTTTACTTCTACACTAAGCAGTCATATGACCAAATTTTTTACAAGAAAAATAGTATCCATTAAAATTTTGAGCATTAGGTTGCCTTACCAGATACCTTCCACCTTTTTCATCCAGTTTTTTCCCTTGAGATTCTTTTGTCCAGATCCGAAGCTTTCTCCTTTTTAATATCCAAGACCTCTTTTGTCATTTCCACTCTTTTTTCCTTCAGTCAGCTCATCAAGCTTAACTGAACTAATCTTAAACTTCTCCTTATATTCATTTGTAGTAGTAAGCTCATTGTTGAGAATAACAATGTGTTTTTCAAGTTCTTTTTCATTGTTTTTGAATTGTAGCAATTCACTTTCCATCTAAATGAATTCTCCATTTACTCGTTTGCATTCATCAGATTTCTCTTTTAAGGACAGAGCAAGGTTCTCCCCATTCTTCTTCCTTTCTTCAATCTCTTTAGTTAGCTTCATCACCATAAATTTCATTTCATGCTTTAGGGTAGCATTGTCTCTGGAAAGCTTTTCACATTCTTCAATTATTTCCTTCAAGGTTTCATTCAAGTGAATATCATCCATTTTTTCTCTCCTATTGTTTGATCTAATCACATAGATCCTTTATCTTCTCTCTAGATTTAACAATATAATCCTTCAATTTTATAATGACTTTCTCAACATCCCGAAGATTTGCCTTTAATTCTCAGACTGCTGCTTTAGAATGATCAAGGTCATCAAGTGACACTGGTAGTTGTTGCTAAAGACTACTAGAGTCCATTACATTCCAAGATCCACCTCAAGCTGCTAAAATTCTTCTAAGGATCTAAGCTCTGATACCAATTGTTGGAGTAAAGGGAACACTAAGAGGTGAATCAGTTTTCTAAAAATTTGAACTTCATTAATATGATATTAATACCATTTCAACATTAAAATAAAGGAAAGATGCAAAAACATAAAGTACTCATCCACAACACCATAACACAAAGGATTTTTGCATGGAAACCCTGTTAGGGGAAAAACCATGTTGGAGGTTAATCCACAATTTGAGTACTCAAATATATTTTTTATAAAAGGGAATGCACTTGTATCTAGGAACACGACCTAGAGCTCACTACTCAAAGGGAAGGCTCACTACCTTACAAAATTTTCAAATTAAAACCATTTGAAGGTTGAAATGAAGTAATAACATCTACTTATGCTAGGTTATAGTTTCGATTAGGCTCATAGATTAGATTCTAGATCCTCTGCCTAATTCAAATACTTCGCTCTATTATGCTCTGCTCTTCTCTACTCTTTGCTACTATTTGCATCATTATTTCATTTACAGATGGATTCACACTATTACCAGTTTGAATTTCACACCACAAAATAATATACTTCTCATTTCACACATTCTCTTCTTCAAAATGATAAAACCGATCTTATATATATCTGCTATCAAATATTTGATCATTCATATGTCAACTTCATAAAACATAAAGTGTTTTTCAACTATCGGCTAGATCCTTAACTAAATATTTATGTGCACCATCCATAGTTGGCCATAATGTAGTAGGGACCCAAATAAACATGTTTGAACATAAAAACATTTAATCAATTACTCCTTACATATCTGCAACAACAAGTCGACCTTTTGGAACAAATAACCAAAATATAAATGCAACAAATCTCCTAGATTGTACACTAGTAAATGTACATCAAGATAATTATTGTATAAGGTAGTACATGTTGGATGCTAAGGTTGTGTTTCTCTGATATGTTTGATGTCAATACTATTAGCATTAATGATTCTAAAGGTTGTATATGAGTGAGAAAATTATAATAAATATATTTCAGGCATCCAATGAAGCTAAGAAAGTCAGAGTGATGTCAAGCTCTATACGTTGATGATCAGAAGGTGCACACTAAAGGGCTGATTGTTGATCCTATCTAGTATGTTGTTTGGAAGTTTCAGTGGTACACATCAATATTGAAGAAATTTACAAAGTGTTGTGCTCCTATAGTTATTTTGTCTCTATAGCAAGTGTTTCTCAGAGAAGAGAATGCAATTATGGAGAATTTAAGTATTACGTACATGTTTCTGAGATGTTCAGTGATGTTCCTACATTGTGCTCTATCAGTTTGGTACATCCACATTGATCAACGCATTCATGATTGAATAGTTTTCCTTGTGTTTTTAAGTTTTTCATGTTCTTGGCCGACATGATGGTGGTAGCGTGTTGCAGATCCTTATCCAGACTAATATTTTATTGTTTGGAATATTTGAGGATGTTGATTTAGGTCCTCACTATGTTGTGACTGACTTAGGTTGGTGCACATAAATAATTATTCATGTATTGAGGCTGATAGTTTGTAATTCATTTATTATTTTGTGGTTGATAGAGTAGTTGATGTAAATTTATGTAGTGGATATATTTGAATGGTTGTTTCTTCATTTTGAGGTATGTGTGGTGTCTGAGCATGAATTTTAAATGCGAAATGCTCAAATAAATATCAGATCATCTGAATTCATAGCAGAGTGTGAAGAAGATTGAGCGAAGTGTGAAGAAGTGTTTATGTGCCTAACCAGAACTATAATCAAACTTTTGTAGAAGCTAATCTCTCAGTTCAACCTCATTAGATGGATTTAATCTGATTATATTATGTAAGGTAGTGAGCCTTCCCTTTGAGTAGTGACCTCTAGGCAGTGTTCATGAATGCATGTGCATTCCCTATTCATTTATTTCATTATACTTCTAACAGGGTATAATCTTGTGGACTAACATCCACCGTGGTTTTTTCCCTAATAGGGTTTCCACGTATAAAATTTTGGTGTTCATGTGTTTCTGATGTGATGTTGATTTATACTTGCACTGTTAATTATTAGATCTAAGATTAAAGGTTGTTTAATATTGAATAAGCTTAATTTTTGTAACAACTAATTCAACCCCCCTCTCAGTTGTCTATCCTTATTTTTCTAGTAATTGGTATTAGAGCTAGTTCCTCTGAAGAAGTCTCATAGCTTGAGGTCATCTGAGATGACATCATACAAGAGGGATAGTTTTAGATTTGATGGTACAAAATACTCTCTATGAAAAGTTAGAATGGAGTGTCATTTGAAGTGCATCGATGAGCCTTTTTGGAAGATTACGAAGAATGCATATACTATTCCTTAGAATGGTCCCTCTACTCCTGATGAGATCGAGGAAGTAGAAAATAATACCAAGGCCATAGAAGCATTGTTGAGTGCTTTGACAAATTCAGAGGTGACTAATGTAATAGATCTGAAGACTGCACATGAGATCTGGAAGTAGTTGGAAACATTGTATGAAGGAGATGTACTAGTAAAGTTGCTAAGCTAAAAATTTTGAAAGGCAAGTGGGAGAACATGAAGATGAGTGAAGATGAAAACGTATTTTATTTTGCACAAAAGATAAATGAACTAGTGATGGATATTAGATGTGTCGATGGAGTCTTGGAAGAAGATGAGATTGTAGATAAAATACTTAGATCTGTGCCTTTGATTTAAGTGAATTTGGTGAATCTTCTCTTAATATAGAGTCCACATTCAAACCTACTATATCCGGAAAAAGCCAATAGAGATATGATCCAGGAGAGAGTTCCAAGAAAACATTCAAATATGAAGAAGAAATGAAATTGGTTGAAGATGAAGAAAGAGAGCTAGAAGAACTAGAAGCACTGATTGTGAAAAGAGAAGCCAGAGGAAAAGATAACTACAAAGGAAATTTTCCTATTAAATGTTTATCTTGCAATAAGATAGGTAATTTTGCATCAAGATGTCTTGAAAGGGTTTCTAAGTATAAACCTGATAAGACTAGATTTCGAAAGAAATTTTATTATGCTGAAGGAGTTACTGGGTATGAGTCTGATAAAGAAAATAGAAATGAAGATGAATGGGTATTAATTTCTATCAAGGAAAATGGTCTAGTGCCCATTGAATCAGCTAGTAATCAAAATATTGAGAAAGCTCTTGCAGCCAGAATTGATGAGAAGGATGAGTCAGTGATCGACATCAAATTATCACATAAAATGACTGGTGACAAAAGCAAGTTTCTAAGCTTGGAAAAAAATGATGGTGGTGTTGTAATATTTGCAGATAAAAATGCTGGTGTGATTTGTGGCAGAGGCACTATTTCTCTTGGTGGAAAATGTAATACTGATGATGTTCTATATGTTGAAGGTTTGGAGCACAATTTTTTGAGTGTTGGATAGATGGTTGGAAAAGGTTACAATCTTCAGTTCAAAGATGGTAAGTGCAGGATATTAGGAAGCTCGGGAAATGTGGTTGCTTCAGGTACAAAGACAAGAGGTAATATTTTTGATAATATTGTCATATAAGGTTTTGTCATGTGAACTTTGATAATATTGTCAAAATAAGCTCTACACAAGTAGTCAAAGATCTACCTAGGTTAGTGAATCCTACTAACACTATATGCAAGGAACATCATATGGGAAAGAATACAAGAATTTAATTTCAAAACAAATAACATCATTCCAATGGAGTACTTACAATATGAGGAATAGGGCATTCAACAAAGACTAAGGTAATTCGGGTAGCCTCCTCATAAAAGAAGGAGATGGTGATGCAAAGGGGAAGAATTCTACAAAGAACACAAACATCAAAGGAAAAGAGGTTAAGGGTCCTAAAAATCAACCTAAGGCTTCCTTTGTTAAAGAAAAATTTAAAAGGGAAAAGGATAATCAAGCGAATAAATGAACTATTGTGGTTCAAAAAAATAAATTTGAATCCAAATCAAATAAAAGAGAAAGAAAAGGATGTATCAAGATTTGATATTCTAAAATACAATACTGTTGACATGAATTAGATCTTATCACAAATCAAAGTAATAGTGTGTATGATAGAAATGATGAGAATAGAGGAACACAAGCAAAAGGAATTAGCCCTTATTGTTGGTACATAAGCTATTGGTGATAAGGAAGGGATGAATGTCCCTGGTGAAATGGAAAAGGAAGGGGTGAAGGATGTTGAACCTGAAATAATTCATATTGAGTTTCCTAAAGTATTCTTAGGTGCCACTTTAAATGCTAACCCTTGCTGTATAAACCCATTTTATGTAACCTTGCAATTCAATGACAAGTTGATCAAAAATTGCACTATAGATTGTGGTACCTCCACCAATATCATGCCTTTGGAAATCATAAAGTAGCTTGGGTTGCATGCCAGCCATACATATGGTAAATTTTTTCTATGGATTCAAGGGAAGTCCCTGTGGTTGGAGTTGTGAATGAAGTTCTTTTCAAGTTGGTTGATTTTTGTGAGAATAATTATGCTATGAGTGTAACTATTGTTGATATTCCTGTTGAGTACAAAATTCTCTTGTCAAGGGGGTGGACTCCAACAATTGCAGGAAGTATGATGCTGGAATTTTCTTATGCCACCATACCTATGAATGCTAGGAATGTAATACTAATCAAGGAGGAGAGGGATCAAAATACAATTAAGGATATTTATCCACATGAGGATTGCATTTTGTTGACATAGATATGGAAAAATTTAAATTTATAGATGAAGAACACATGAGGGCCAAGGATACACAACTGATTGAAGAGATAAAGTAGGAAATTTAGTAAGATGGTCTTTGGGCCATGAATTTTGATGGATCATGATCAAAAGAAGGATCCAGAACAAGGGTGATTCTCATGTCACCAGGAGGTAAGTCTTATAGATACTCAATTTCACTAAAATTTAAATGTACAAATAATGTTGTTGAGTATGAGGCTTTACTCCTTGGACTTAAAGTTGATTTCAAGCATGGAAATAAAATGCTCAAATTCTTAAGTGATTCTGAATTAATTATCTCTCAAATAAGAGAAAAAAATGAATCTAAAAATAAAAGGTTAAAACAATATAGGAATTCTATTTGGGACTATATTTAAACATTTGATGCATTTTCCATTGAGTGGGTAAAAGGATAAAAATGTGACAGCAAAACTCTTTGCCAATATTGCCTTGAGACTAGATGATATTACCTACTATAGTATATCAAAGGTTCAGACTTATATGAGGCCTTCTGTTCTAGATAATTTTCAAAGCTAGTAGATATTCAATGATGATAAGGACTTGTTGAAGTTCTTGCATTTTGTGGATGAGTATCACAGTCAAGAAATTGATTTCCAGAATTTTATGGAGAAGGTGGATGGAAAGCATACCATTCTTGGTAAGGAGGTTATTCAACTCAAGACCAATAAAATCCAAAAAGGATTGGTAGCCCTAGAAAGAGTTTTTGATAATTCAGACAAATGCAATATGAATAATTTTTTTACACAAGATAAATACCTTGAGGAAATCAATTTGGGGACATAGATTGCACCCAATAAGGTGTATATTGGTAAGAGTCTCAACCTGAGGGTTAGAGCCAGGTTGATCACTCTTCTAGGGAAATACAAACATGTATTTGAATGGTCATATCATGACTTAAGAGCTCATAAAGAATATTTATTCCAACATGAGATTCCTTTGAAGCTAGGTGAAAACCTTTTAGGTAGAAGCAAAGGTCAATAAATACTACATTGGCACATAAGATGAAGTATGATCTGATGAATCTAGAGACAATGGAATCATAAAGCCTATTAGACATCCCACTTGGGTATCAAATTTGGTAACAATCAGAAAAAATAATGGAGATATAAGATTATGTGTTGACTTTAGAAATTTGAAGATATCTTCATTAAAGGATAACTACATGTTGCCCAATATGGAGGAAATGTTAGATAAGGTTACTGGTTGTGAGATTTTATCTATGATGGATGGGTTTTCTAGCTACAATCAGGTAAAGGTAAATGATTTTGAGCAATATAAGACTAATTTTACTACACCATGGGGAACATACATCTGTGTTAGAATGTATTTTGGCCTAAAAAATTCTAGAGATACATTTCAAAGGGTCATGGATGTTGCCTTTTCAGATTTCATAGATTTTTTTATGGCTATATATCAGGATGATCTCACAAAATATTCCAAGAAGGAGGAGGTGTTGGAAACAAGCCACACTGAGAGAGGGGTGAATAAATGTTGTGCAAAAATTAACTTTATTAACCTTTAACTTCCAAGCATTAGGAAAATCCAATCACAAAGCATGAACAAGAAAATAAACACAACACCATAACACCAAGATTTGTACCTGGAAACCCTGTTAGGGGAAAAACCATAGTGGATGGCCAATCCATAATTATGATTATGAGTATACTAGAAAATGAAGATTAAAAAAGGGGAATGCCCTTGCATTCAGGAGCACTACCTAGAGCTCAATACTCAAAGAAAAAGAGTTTAGATTAAAACCATCTAAAGATTTAAACTGAGATGATAGCATAAAAAATTCCTGATTACAGTTCCAAATTAAGTATAATAATAGATTTTCTCCCTTACAGACTGATTCTATGATTTTGTTCTACTCTGCTAACACACACAATACAGATCTTCTATGCATAAGTGAAAATGCACTCAATAACACCTCCTCTCTGCTCTAACTCACAAATCAAACATTTACACAACCCATTCATATTTCAAAATGATACGGGCGATTTTGTATATATATTTGAAACATAGGATTTATTTACACTTTTTCGGCTTCAACAAAATTACAATTGTCAGCTCACATAATTTAATATATGCAATGCATAGCTTAATGGTCAACCACAATTTGGGTAGGACCCATACAAACATATATAGACATAGTGATACTCAATTAATTAGCTCTCATACATCTATGACTTAATATATTTATAAAGTTGGTCTTAATACAGGAAAATTTGAGAATACACAAACCAAATCTTCTAATTCTTATGAAAATTGGTACAAGCCATTGCACTTCAATCAAAAAAATGATAATATGCCAAAATCATTGCCTGAGTTGCACAACACAAAATGGTAACTTGAAATATTTACACAGATTGATGAATGTTGAGTTACCGAATACCCTGTTCTGCCTTGTCAATTTTCAATCTATTAGTCGGTAGGATTGAATGAAGATATGCATACCTTATTAATGCATAGGTTTTCCATCAATGACGACACTAGATGACAGTTGCAATGTCTCTTTCTAACAATCTCCCCCTTTGGCATTAATGGCAACACTTAGGGAAAAATAGCTAAGTGTCGGATCAATACCAAGATAAACTTCACTGCAATCCAAAATTTCAAAAAAAAAATGATACTCTCCCCTTGAGCAGATTATATATTTTTCACACCACTTCTCCCCCTTTGACATAAATGGAAAAGGTAGGGGTCGCATACCAAAAAAGAAGTAATCAATTTTTTTTCTCTACAAAGGTGCTTCTTTACCTTGCAAAAGCTGAAAGATGTATGCAAAATCCTTCTTTAGTTGCGCCAATTTTGAATCCCAACTCATTTGAGGCTTTCCATTATGGTTATGTGTCCATAACTTAGATAGGACAATGTTTTCACGGTTCAAGGCTAGTTGGATCATTAACTACCATATTTTCTTCTCCTTCTTTTAGAGAACTCCCCATTACATCAATTTTTGGGATAATGATGCTTCTAAGTTCACAAGTTCTAGTGACAATTTTATTATTTTCATGCTTCATCCCTTTTATCTTGTCTAGCAGAGACATAACTTCACCTTCAATCTTCCCAAAACCACCGGATAGGGGATCAAATGCCTCAAATATAGTTGCCAACTGATTCTCCGGGTCTTTCACCTTCTTTTCATTTTCTTCTGTAAAGTTTGAAAAAGAAAAATAGTATTTGTAAATCTTGCCTCCTTCAGATAAGGCATCATGTATGTGCTTGACACAAGTGGCCAAGGTGAATTTATCTTGGGAAATCAATAATTTTAGTCCATTGAACCTTTTTGCATCGAATTCCTTCTGCACTTTTTCCAATGCAAAATTTTCAATAGACTCAAAATTAGTACTCATTGAGCTGATATGCCTCTTTAGCTCGCTAGATGAAGATTTAGTCTGATCTTTCACAAAGGAGGGCATGATATTCTCTAATACTCCAGATGCAAGTGCAAACAATTCAATATCTTTCATATGATATTTTAGCAACTCTTCCTGAGCTTTTACTTGAGCAAAGGAGGCCACCTTCAGAATTTGAATTGCGCTCAAAGTTAATAGATCAATGGGACCTTTAATTAGTTTTGGCTAAATCTCTTCCTTGTGCTCCACTGGGAATTTCTTAACTGTCTCAGAAGTGTCTCTTGACTTTATCTTGGCATCACTTTTTTATTCCTCAACCAATGCTTCCTCAGTTAAAGCTTTTGATTTCTCTTCAATGTCCTCTGCCGATTTAGGTGATATATTCATATTGCATTAACTTCCATGAGGGTTTTTGTGTTGTTATCCGAAAGTGGAATCTTTAAGTTTTCACTGGACCCTAAATTTTCTTCTTCTACATCTTTGACCAGATTAGATGGGACATCATTTGTATGAGTTTCCTCAGACATAACTTTAATTTTTTCATTAAGTAGCATCTCTTTCAGAACTTGTTGTGTTTCATGTGTAACTTCATCTGTTAGGCCAATAATCATTTTATTTACACTTGAATTTATTTTGAACTTCCTTTTTTCTTTTTTCAAAAATGTTTTCATATCTTCCACAGAAATTTTCGGATATAGTTCTGCAAGAACTTTTTCTCTCATTATTTCTTCTTCAGTTAGGGCACTTATTCTGCTTGATTCCAAAATATCATACAAACATTTTGGGAGGCTAGACATGATTTAAACTAAAAAAAAATTGAAGGCATTCATGTAATTTATTGTAGCCTCTCCTAGAGTTCTTCTATCAGATTCAGAAAAAGATTCATACCATTGATAAAGTGGCTTAAGTTTTCCATCTGAGGTTAAATATTTTTTAAATTTCTGAATAGTCATACCTGGTGTATCAACCTTGGTCTTCTTCTTTGCCTGAAATTTCTACACCGGAAGGTTTAGACACAATTGTTGTTTTAGTGCCTTGATGTTTGATTTCCTTGACATCTTCATCATATTTTTTTCCTCATCATCAAAAACAACCATATATAATCTCTTTCTCTTTTTCTTCCCTTCCTTTCTAGATCTCTTAGGCTCGAGTTTTATAGGGGTAGCCTTTGTTGTAGGGGAAAAGTGAGATACAAAGCTTCTAATAATTCTAGTTCGGCTAGATGACACTGCCAAACCAACTGACTATTCTTTTGATGTTTCCTTAGTAGCTTGCCTTGCTGCTTCATCTTCTGCCCTTTTCTATCTAGCTTCTTGTAGCGATTCTACAAATATTCCCAAGCTCTCTGCAAGAATCTCAACTTCTTTTCTTACTCTCTTAGTACCAACAGGATTTCTCACCTCACTATGCACCTATTTGTCCTTCTCGGCATATGTTCCAAATCTTTGTTCAGTCGAATCTACTGGCTTGCTTAGTATCTGTTGAGCCTACATATCCAGAACTTTCCCATAACTTCATATCCCATGGGAACTATCTAGATTTTCTTGGGATCAACAACCTCCATCATGAATTGATCAATACTCACCATGAAGGAAATAGAGACCTTGTATTCCTCTACAATAGAGGTAGGAATCTTCTCTCTTTCTTGCATCATAGAATAGAACTCTTTGAAATATCCCCACATAGCTTAATTTCTTGATTTCATGTTCCCAGAACTATTTAATAGATCTCTAATTTGTTTAGCTACATGTGTATCTATTTGTCAATGAAATTTTTGGATTCGTGGAATCTCACCCATGAAGTAAAAAAAAACACGAAAAAAAGGTACCATATTTGAATGAATTTTTCTTGTCTTTCTTCATTTTTGCCAAATTTTCCATCAACTGAATTCTCAGCAACTCACAAAAATCGTAATCTATATTTTCTTTTACTATCTAGTAGGTTGCATATATTGCTATGCCGGACACTGAATTTTTATGGATAGAATGGTAAATTTTGTAACCTATGACCATGGATGCAAAATTTACATCTACATCAATAATGTTATCAATATTCATTTCCCTTCTATCATATGTTGAGCCTCTGGTATCGATGACGGTTTGGTTTTCCATAGACTTTAAAACAAGTAATCCACCAGAAAAATTTAGACCGGTTACTGCACTTATGGCTTCCTTTGTGGTTTTGAATGGAATAGTAATCCACATAAACTCATCATGTACTTGACACAAGATATAACATAACCACTCCGGTTTTGGAAATATGGGAAATTTAACCATCTAAATGAATTTCTTCATTTCCAATATTTTGTGTTTTGGATTCACACTGAAATCTTCATCAATAATGTGATGATTGTACAAATTCAAAATTTGGGAACTTCCCATCTCTTTAATATTGGCATGAATGTAAACCCTAATATCCTTTGTATGAAAAAATCCATGCGGGACTAATGAAAAATCTCCTAGAAGATCAGTCTCAAGGGATTCATAGGGATGCCACTTAAAATTAAGTTGAGGTCATTCTTTAACTTTGACTACCAAAGGAGTATTCATTTTTCTCAAATAACAATTTCACAAAGTTTTCTAAAAAACACCTTTTTGTCTAAATTGCAAATTGAGCATTGAATCACTTCATAACTTTGAATCTCACCTCAAATTTCCAAAGATCATTTATGAGCTTTCCATACTTCTTCTCTTCCAAGTGCAAGTGTGAAAATGAAGTGTAGAAATGACCTTTTATTTTTTACACACCTAACTTTCTCATCACAATAAATTCTTTAACCCTAATAGATCTGGTTACACTATATCTATACACTATGACAAATAAAGCATCTGCAGGCCTCCAATTTGACATACCATTTTCTCTAATGAGTTCAACAAAAAAATTTGATCGTTTATGCATCTACTGTACACATCCTCGTTCGATATCACTTACCGGTTAGGGGGCTATATGATTTTCTTGACAGCTCCCCCTAGGCCAAAGGCCCGAGGCTAATTCCTGGAGGAATTACTAGAGGTAGGTTCTCGTGCAGATGTAGTTTCTTCAATGGAGGGACTCTTCTTCACCCATTTTTTCTACACTTTTTTCCTAACCTCATTGGTATTGACTTTACCTTTCACATCCTTTTGCATATTTTCCTTTTATTTAACGAACCTTTTCTATTCTGACAAAATATGGCAAAGTGTCCAGTTTTGTTACAATTATAGCATACAAAATTCATCTTACCAAACCGATTGCTCCATTGATTTCCTTTTGATCTGCATTGATTAGAAACAAGTTGAGGTCTATTACAGGTATAGCATCTGATGTTTCTGTGAAATTGATTCATCATAAATTTGCATTCATTTGATTTATGACCAATATTATGACAATTGAAACATTGACCTGAGAAATATGAACCACTTTGATTCATTCTAATTCTGCACTGAGAAGCCTTGTGTCCAAACTTGTTGCAATTAAAACAATATCCATTAAATCTTTGGGCATTGGGTTCTCTTACCAAATACTTTCCAACATTTTTTATCTAATTTATTTTCTTGAATTGCCTTTGTCCTAAATTATTTTGACCAGAGTTTATTTGTCCTAATTTTGAACTTTCTCCTTCCTCATATCCAAGACCTCTTTTGTCTCCATGAATCCTTTGATTATCAATCAGTTCATTAAGCATGGTTGAACTAGCTTTGAAATTCTCCTTGTACTCATTAGCTGTAGAAAGTTCAATTATGAGATCATCGAGATGTCTTTCAAGTGCTTCTTCATTATTTCTAGACACTTCAAATTCATCATCCAATCAGCTACATACTTTAGATTTTTCTCTTAGGGACTGTACTAATTTATCTTCATTCTTCTTTCTATCTTCAACTTCTTTGGTCATTCTCATCATGATGGATTCCATTTCATCCTTCAAAACTATATTTTCTTGAGTAATTTTTTCATACTCTTCTATGTTTTGTTTTAGGGCTTTGCTGGATTGTTCATCTTTAGTGTCTTTACTATCTTTCTACTGAATCGAGTCATAGAGTTCCTTTCTCTTTTCTCTTGACTTGTTGATCTTTTTTTTCAGAGACTCAATGTTTTTTTTTGAATCATTGAGGTTTTCTTGTAGTTTCTAAACTTCAACATTTGACTGATCAAGGTCATCTAGGGCAACCATAAGCTGTTGTTCAAGATTGCTTGAATCCATTTGAAATTACTTCCCAGATCTCCCAAGCTATTAGAATTCTTCTTTTAAGGAACTAGCTCTGATACCAATTGTTGGAAATAATCCACGCTAAGAGGGGGGTGAATCAGTGTTGTGCAAAAACTAAATTTATCAACCTTTAACTTCCAAGAATTAGGAACATTCAGTGACAAAGCATGACCAAGAAAATAAACACAACACCATAACATCAATATTTTTACGTGGAAACCTTGTTAGGGGAAAAACCATGGTGGATGGCCAATCCACAATTATGATTCTAAGTATACTAAAAAATGAAGATTACAGAAGGGGGATGCACTTGCATTCAGACACACTACCCAAAGCTCACTGCTCAAAGAAAAAGAGTTCAAATTAAAACCATCTAAAGATTTGAACTGATATGATAGCATCAAAACTACCTAATTTTATTTTCAGATTAAGTACAATAATAGATTTGTTCCCTTATAGACTGATTCTATGATTGTTTTATGCTCTTCTCACACATACAATGCAGATATTATATCCACAATTGAAACTATGCTCAATCACACCTTTTCTCTGCTCTAACTCACAAATTGAACATTTACACAACACATTCATATTTAAAAATGATACAAACGATCTTGTATATATATCTGCAACATATGATTTATTTACATTTTGTCAGCTTCAAGACAATTACAGCTATTGACTCACATAATGAGAGATATTCAATGTGTACCCTTAATGGTCAGCCACAATTTGGCTGGGACCCATACAAACATATAAAAACATAGTGATACTCAATTAATTAGTCTCATACATCCATGACTTAATATATTCATGAAGCTGGCTTAAATACAAGAAAAATTGAGAATATGCCAACCAAATCTTCTAATTCTCATGCAAATTGGTAAAATCCACTACACTTCAATCACAATAGAGATAATACACCAATAATCATTTCCTGAGATGTGCAACACAAAATGGTAGCCTAAAATCTTTACATAGATCGATGAATGTTGAGCTACCGAATACCCTGTTCTACCTTGTTGATTTTGAATCTATATGTCGGTAGGCTTGAATGAAGATATGTGTACCTTATCAATGCATAGGGTTCCATCAATGACAAAACTAGATGATAGTTGTAGCATCTCTTTCCAACAAGAGGAGCATTGCATACACCTAGAAAAGATATTCATAAGAGCTTTGGAATATGGTATTTCATTAAACCCTAAGAAATATACATTTAGGGTTACGAAAGGAAATTTTGTAGGGCATATAGTTTCAAAGGATGGGATAAGAATTGATCCAGAAAGAGTTGTAGCAATTGTTAGAATCCCAATCCCTAAGTTAGTGAAGGGGATCCAATCGTTCTTCAACCAAATTAATTTTGTTAGAATATATGTTACAAACATTTTCTAAAACTACAAGATCCATCTCTAAAATGCTGAGAAAGAACAAAACAGTTGAAAGGGGTGATGAGCTTGTTAAATTCTTCAATAATATCAAGAAGGCTATCAAAGAGGCACCAATGCTCAAAACACTTGATTTTCCTAAGCCGATTTTAGTTTTTTTCTCTTGCATCATTCCACATTGTTGTTTTTATATTATAGAGAATGATGAAGGGTATGAGCAACCCATTTATTTCTTTAGAAAATCACTTCAAGTAGCAGAATTGAAGTATGATATCATGGAAAAATAGACCTATGCCTTGGTGAAGGTAGTGAATATTTTTAGACCCTATTTGGTGGGTGCTAAGATAGTGGCTTATGTACCTAGTGTTGTAGTCAAAGATAGTTATACTTAGCAAGAGTTTATAGGACAAATGTGTAGGTGGATCGATAAAATTTAGGAATTCAATAATGATGTTTAGATTACTACACTAGTTAGAGGGCAAGTTTTATCGAAGTTGATGGATAAATGAAAATTGGAAGTCAATCATATTAATCAACGCAGTTAAGATGTTCACACAAAGGAGTGCATGGTCTAGGAATGTATTTGGTATAAAGATGTTTTACATTATATGAGATATATGTCTTGCCATGATCACATTATTGATAATCAGAAAAGGACCATGAGGCTACAAGCAATCAAATATGTTATGATTGATGGTTTCTTATATTGGAGAGACAAGGTCGGTGTTATATTGAGGTGTGTTTATGAAAAATAGGCAAAGAAGGTTATTCAAGAGATGCATGGTGGAGTTTATGGAGGCCATTACATAGCCAAAAAAACTGCACAAAATATCCTGAGATCTGGGTATTGGTGGCCATCTCTCCTTTTTGATACACATAAAATGGTAAGGAACTGTGATGCTTACTTATGGTTTTCTAGTAAGTTAAGATTCTCTGGTGCTTTTCCCCTTAGAATGAAAAATGTTGAGGCTCCTTTTCATAAATTGAGCATAGATTTTATTGGTGAGTTCAATGAAAAATCTAGTGGTGGTCATAGTTGGTGACTGGTTGCCATAGACTACTTCACCACGTGGGTGGAGGAAATTCCAATAATTAGGGTAAAGTTAACTATGGATAATGTTGTGTTTCAAATATAAATAATTTAGTGATTTTTGTAGAAGTTATGGAATTTCCATGTCATATTCTTCCCCTTACCACCCATATGGAAATGGAAAAGTTGAGTCCAATAACCAAAGCCTCATGAAGATCATAAAAATGGTCATGGAGAAAAGAAAAAAGGCTTTGGATTCAAAGTTAAAATTAGCTCTATGGGTTGATAGAACTACCATAAAGAAGGCCACAAAAATATATCCTTATGAAATAGTGTATGAATTAGATGCAAGAATACCAATGAACACCTTATTTTGAGTCTATAAATTCATCTAGGCATATGCAGAAGATATTGATGATAGCATGATTAATAGGATCAATAAACTAATAGAATTAGATGAATCAAGAGGAGTAGCGCATTATATTAATTTGAAGAGGCAGTTGCAAGTTAAATACCTTTTTGGCAAGAGGGCTAGGGAGAGAAAGTTTGTTGCAGGAGATTTTGTACTAATTTGGAATGCGAGAATTTAGGACACGAGGAAACATGCTAAATTTGAGGCCCTTTGGATTGGACCTTATGTTGTTTGGGGTAATCATGGTGAAGATTCCTATTGTTTGTAAAATCTAAATAGTGAAATGTTGGAATTTCCAATGCATGGAAAATTTCTCAAACCCTACTTTTCATAAGTAGGACATATCCATGAACATTCGTATAATAGATTCCTATTTTGTCATTTTTTTTTAGTTTTGGGGGTCTGCTCTCCTAGAAATAACTAAATTATCACTCTACTTTGTCAAGAAGACATCCCCAACTAGAGCCAAAGGTAGTACTTGTAAAATCCATGGCTATTTCATTGAAATTTTGAGCCTCTTGAGGGTTAGGGTTCACTTTTCACACACTACCTGGTTTTAAACTTAAGGTTTAAAATCCCTCAAAACTTTATTTGCAAAAACTGTCCTTAAGTCATAGTTCTATACTATTTAATCATTGGCATTTTGTGCCTAATTAGCCTTGTCCCTTTAAGTTATTATCTTATGTTATTTTCTTGTTGTTTTCCTATTCGTGACCCCTTCTAATATTTTGTCATTTTCCTAATTTTTGCACCTAAAATATCTCATCCCCCTAAGACCTTGTACCTAAGGCGACCCCCTTTTAAGTCAACATATTTTCATGTGTTTGTTAACCCTTTAAGCGAATAGGTGGTTCCTTGATTTAACAACAAATATAAAGATAAAAGTGTTGATTATATCTCAGCTACCCCCCGTGCTCATCGCTTAATTAAAATAATCAATAAATAAATCTTGCGGGGTGAGCGAGATTTTTTTGTATGAAATGTACGTGGCATGGGTTCCATAGTCTTCAATCTTGGTGATAGTGGCATTGGGCCCTTGGATCAATGGTCCCTATTTGGTGGCACAATGCGGTAGCATCTTGATCATTCCCTGCACTCCTTGCTCGACCCTAATATTCATTAAAATATTTCAACGGGTGAGTGGGCAGGGTGATGCGTGTCTCTGGTGCGACCTAGGTGAGGAGGTGAGTGATGTAGTAGGTGCTAAGGTATAACCATGTGGCACTGTCTGATTGTGTAATTAGCTGACTCACATCATTGTTGTGAGTTGTGTAGGGTTGATGATGATAGTGATTAAGCGGCTCCGATTTAAAGTTGTTTAAATCTAATCGTTGGGTTTTATAGTTATGGGAAGTGGGTGATAGGCATTGGATCTTGACACGAGTGAGATAAATTGATGGCCAAAATTCAAAGTATTATTTACTAATGGCTAGCTGCTCTTGTTCATGGGTGAAGACTATGCAGTAATGGTGCATTTGTTTCTCAACTACCAGATCAACTCCAAATGGCTTTAGGTCGCATTCTTTCACTTCTTCCAAGGCCAAAGTGATTGTTGGGTGGTTCTATTTATTTCCTAATGTGTTGGAGTGGTTATATTCCTTGTCAAGGTATGTTCTTCTTGTTCTAATCATGGATTTCTTGGGAGTGCCATGCCTATTTTCAGAATGCCATCAATGTTGTAGTGTGCTCAAGGTGTTAGGAGCATTCATGTCTAGTTGTTCCATCATTTTGGGAGGAAATTCTTAGCAAACTATAGTTTAATCTGTGCTCTTTCATGTGAAACCGTAGTTTGGTTAGGGTTTATGATTTCAAATTCAAATATAAGTTATTCTTGCACTATAAAGGAAAATATTTTATATTTTGTTTGGGTTCCATCCTCTCTATATTTTTGTCATTGGTCTTAGTTTGTATAGTGTTTTTTACACCTAGAAAGGAAAGGTTGTAATGTTTGCTTTGAAATAACAATAGATAACCCAAATGTTCATTGCATTTTTTCTCTTAAATATTTTATCAGCTCTATGATCTTCTTTGGTTTTATACACATTATCTCTGAATCAATACAAATTGCAATCAAGGATTGTTTTTCGGTTCTCAATCACAGTTTTTGATCTTGAATATTTGATTTGTTAGTTTATGCTCAAGGAGTAGAGTAATTTATTTCAATTCATGTGTTAAGGTAGTTATCACTAGTATAATTTGACAAATAAATGACTACATGACTAAAAGTTTTAGTCACGTGACTAACACTAGTAGAATTTGGCAAATAAATGACTAATCTGGTCATTTATAAGTGACTAATTTGGTCATTGGGTAAAATCAAAACTAAATGACTAAATAAATGACTAATATCAAAAAAATAAAAATGACTAAATAAATGTGCTCATTATTAAAATATTGGCTATAATTTTCATTTTAATAAATATACTTTAAAACCTTCGTCAAGACCTTATTTTCAATCGTAGCCCGCCATAATTTATAATAAAATATTATAAATAAAATTACTAATAAATATTTTTTATGGAATATATATTTTGTTTAGTGGTGTCATCATATGAACACCAAATTTTCTTCTAAATTTAATCCCCAACTCCTCAAAGGGTCCAACTATGTAGTGCGGAAGATAAGTATGCATACAATTCTCAAATATATACTAAGCTACTTATAAGTTTACATACTCTACATTTACTAGAGGAAAATAATGATATTACAAATAGTTTACAAGTATGATTATATAAATTAAAAATATAATAGAAGAGATAAAGATGGAGATAAAAAAATAAAGAGATAGAGACAAAGAAATATAGAGGTAGAGAGATAAAGAGGAATAGAGATATAAATGGAGAGAAAGATTGAAAGAGAAAGGAATAGAAAAAAGAGAGATAATACAAGAGAGATAGAGAAAAGAAAAACTAACTTCTGATAGCTTGTTTCATGCCAAAAATTCAAGAATGGTATGTGTCTTTGGGGAGTTTTGCTCAAGGTAGCATGAAATTTGATATAGATAGACTAACTTATGGAGAGAGAAAGACATAAAAGAGAGAGGGAGATAGAGATAAGATATATAGAGAGAAAGACATAAAATTGAGAGGGAGATATAGATAAGATATAGAGAGGTGGATAGAGAAAAATAAAACTGAACTCCTGTAATAAAATTACTATTACAAATATACACTACTACATTAAGGATGACTTTAAGACAAAATACATTTTAAATTTTTAATTGTCTTAAATTAAGACAATAAAAAAAATTAAATATCTAAAATAATTTTTTTATTTTCCCTCCATTATCTTTTTCCCACATTTTCTTTTTCCTCCCAAAATGCATTTTACTTTTTGTTAGGTATGGCAGAAATTGTGATTCATAATGTTAGAGGCAGCATTGGAGATTGCGTTGTGGGCAGCAATTACCAGGCTCCAGGGCAGTTTCACAAGAGCAGAAAGCAAATTTTTCCAGGTGTGTTTGGGTGGAGGAGGTGTTGTTATTTTTGGAGATCCCGTTGGTTGGGTAAAGTGGACACAGAAAAGGAAAAAAAAAAATAGGGGACCATAGAAAAGATAAAGTAGAAAAGTGGGTTTGTGATCCAACAGGTTTTCCTATCCTTCTCTATGTTTTATGTTTCCTTTATTTTTTTCACGTTTATTCTGTCTCCTTTTTTCGTAAGAGAAAAAAAAATTGTTCCATCTCCTTTCTCCTAAAAGGACAAATACTAGCAAGGGTAGATATCAATTTTGAAACAAAACAAAAACAATTAAACTCTAAAAAATTCAAGTTTCATTCATAAACAATTTTGAAGCACAGACATAGGGTTAACAATGATATTAATTTCATCCATGTTTGTGGTTATTTTGTTGGATCTCGATGACACTAAATATTTGATAATGATCATTGTTGTCTTCTCTCTGATCAAAATCCAGTTTCTTGGCTGGTTGGATGATATTCTGGCAATGGTTAACTATGGCATTGAGCTACCTTATCTAAAAGACATAGAAAAAGTGTTGAACGGTGATGACAATCTACAATGGCATCCTTTCATTTGCACCAATTTTCTACAATATGAGGGTTGATGAAGAAATAAGGTGGCTAGGGGTTCTGTCAACAAGGGTAATATTGTGGCTAAGTTCCCTCATTTTTGAGAACTTAGAGGATGTGTTAGAGAAAAAATAATAATTTCTCCCATCTACATGTTGTAGTGGAGAATATTAGGAACAAAACAATAGTTTTAGTTAGATAGACATCAATTTGCATGTGGTGGAAACTAGGAAATAAACTACAGTGCTTTGTTTTACATAGAATAGGTAATGCAAAGAAGGAAATTAAGAAATAAAACTACGGTCCAAACTCCCATGAATAACTTTGGATGACGTAGTTAGGAAATAGTTTAGTTTTATTTGTTGTTCTATCTACACATAGATTAAAGATAAGCTTAGTTTTAATTATGTTTTCTTTAGTTTTATTTTCTATTATATTCTACCACAAACCTCTATTTAGAGTGTCCTTTTATAATTTATTTGGTGAATGAAGAAGTTGGAGTTAAACAAAGATATTATTATTGTTGCAGCAATTTACTTTCTATCTTATTTTTCTCTTTTTTTCTGCACTGCCTTTCTAGCAAGATGATGCTAAGACTTTAAGTTCTCTCAATTTTTTAGTAAGTTGGCCACCTGTATGCCTTAGCCTAGTTTCTATGTTTTTAATGTTGGTTGGTCTTTGTAATTATTTTTTTAGGATTTTGGATCTTTATCCCATAATTTTGTGGCCTTTCTTGTGAGGCCTAGATTATGTAATACTTCTATATTATGTTCTGGTTAAATGTATATGGGAGCATTCACAAAAAAAAAATAAAAAAAATTCTTTAACAAATCACAATTTATAAGAGTTAAGCCTTAATTAAATCCCACATTTTCATATCAGGAAACTCAAAATCCTCATATTTATTATATTTTATCTCCTGCAAGAATTATGGATTTGAGTAATGCTCCATTATGCCTTAGATTTTTATGCATGAGTTGTTAAGTTTCTTTTAGGTCTGAAACTATATTGCACATGGAAATTGCTTAATTTATCAAGCTATATCAACTACATGTTACAAACTATGTTATGGTCAAATAATGATAAATGTTTACAAACAATATTGAAAGAATACAAACTATAATCTATGCTAGAAAATAATAGGAGCTTACTGTCTTGACTTCCTTACATTTGATGTCATCTTTATGCTCTGGAATTTTCCCTTTGCTTCATGAGAAACAAGAAATGGAAAATGTGGGAATATGAAAAGAAATGGTATGGAGAGATTTAGTTGGGTTTATAGTAACATGGGTGTATGTAATCATGGAAATACAATTGATTACATCTTTTTTTAGTGATGGTTTTGCATATTACAGGAGAATTAAAAATGAGATATTCAAGTAGTTGAGCCTATTCTTTACTTGTATTCACTCTTTTCTTTAATGTCATCTCCTCCTACTTAAATATCTTCTTCACGAGGGACTTCTCCATTGGTAATAAATATTGGTTTTCTTCTCTTCCTCTTTTTCTTCTTTGAATTCATCATGGGCACAATCTCAAGCTCATGTGTTACCTCATTTACAAGCTTTATAGAGCATGTCCATTAAATTTCCATCAAGTAGTAACACAATTGTTTTTTCTTATAAACATGTCTTAGTGAGTTTCTTTCTCGTGGGAGTTTTATGCATCTTCAATCTAACGACTAACCATGCTAATTTGTTTTACAATTTTCAAACCCATTATAGTTCATGTGCAATATTTAATGCATCACATCCTAAGACTTCAAGTATAAAATATTTAGACTCAACCTACACATTTGTTTTTGATTGCCTATTAATTCCAAATTTACACGAGATTCAAACAAAAAAAATTCTTCAAATGCTCTGCCCTAAACAACTTATGTAGAATTCCATTATCTTGATAAGAACAAACCATTTCACTAGCTCAAGTGTAGGCTTGTATCTTTATCAGTGATATAAGAAGCCTTCCGATTAATGGAGGAATTCAGAGGTTTCTTTTCACACTCACTTTGTAGTAGATTTCTATATTATGACTACTAGAAGAGTATGTAAATCCGAGTATAAATAGTTAATTGTTTAGGCTCACTACACAACATTTGAAATAGTTGTAGAATTTTAGGATTGTGCTTGTTACAGATCCATTAATATCACAACTCAAAATTAGCCTCTCTTTTTCCTGAGATAGACCAGTCAAACCATCTTTCACTTTGGGAATAATAATTATGTGAGTACGTTCCCGAGGTGCAATATCCCTGAATGCAAGGACCTTGTCATTCTCATAAACCACAATACTAGGGATCTCCTTCTGCAGTATTTTGTCAAATATGATTGGTTTATTGTCAGATATGATAGAAAGAGAAGCTTCCTTCTTAGACTCAGATGCCATGTTGATATGTGTGACTTCCCCTCCCATATGAGAGCTCAATACCCTCAGCCTCTAAGTAGTAAGATAGTTAATACTTCAAAGGATTTATGATCTTTCCCTATTTTAGCAAGTTTATTCCTTCTCTAATCTTAGCATTAACCTCTTTGCTTTCTTTCATCTTCTTCTCTTTTATTTAAGTGGTCCATCTCTTTCTACTAAATGATATTCCATTCCCCCACCAAACTTTTTGATCTTCACCATTTTGATTCGTGTTCACATCTTCTTCTTCCCTAATTTTAATCCTCTTCTCTTTCAATATTTTCACCAAATGAGTCAAGAAAGGCAACACCTATTTCATTTTTTTCATATATTACATTTTATATGCTCATCAAGTTTTTAAATATTCCTTAGTATTTAATTTCCTATTGTTTTATGTGGATTTAAATATTCTTTTCTATCTTATTCATATTAATTGTTAATTTAATTTTATTGTCACTCATTTTAATTGTCTTATTCTCTTTACTTTGTGTTTACTCTTTTCCTATTTTTTAATTCTATGTATTTTAATGTTTAATTAGAATTTAATATTTTTTATGTCTTTTTCTTAATAGTAGTGAATTTCATTTTTGCATTCTTTCTTAATGTCTTATTATTTTTTATTAGAATCTTATTTTCTTTATAATTCTCCTTTCTTATTATATTGTTTCATTTTTTTTTCTAGTAATTAGGTGTTAATTTTTCCATTGTTTTATTCTTTCTTTACAAGAATTTATTTCTTTTATTATTTTGATATTATTCTTTAATTATTTGTCCTTAATGCACTTTGAAGGTATTAATTTTTTTCTTTATCTTTTATTCCATTCTTGTGTTTTATTTTTATTTATTTTTATCCTAATATGATTCTTTTCTTTTTATTTTCTTTTAGATTATGTTATTTTGTATTTTTAACTCTGATGTGGCAACTGATGTTTACACCATCAATCTGGCAAAATCTGCTTGAATTGGTTGCCCTTCAATGGGAACAGAATCGTTGAATGCATCAGGTTTCACTATTGGAGTGTTATTAGTTTGTATCAATTTTCTAAATTACTATTTGAACATATGGTATCATTAACAAAAAATATTAAAATAGTGAAAAACTACAAAATATTTACTGCTTTAGTATTCTGGGTTAAATTTTATGAGCATTCAATTTAAGATACAATGAAATATCCTTACATTCATACTTAAATCAAGCCATACAATTTTCTAACTAGTGTTCAAGGAAACAAATCCAAGACAGATGGAAAAAAATAATAATCACCATGGAAAGGAATTCAATTATTGTTGTAAAAATGCTTATGGAGTAGCAAAATCTATGGAAGAAATGGATTTCAATCAAAGTTTATGGGAGCATGTGTGATCAGTGATTCAGAGTGAATAGAGAGGTTGATTTCCAATGGATTTGATGTCAATATTGAGGATTCATTTGGATATGCCCCCCAACACTATGCTGCCTGGAATGGCCATAGACACAAAAGACAGATATTTTAGGCTTGTAGATGAGACAAGTGAAGTGACATAAACCAACAAAGTGTAGAAAGAGACAAGATTTAGGAGTGTAGGAAAGACAAATGTGATGATATTCGATGACCTTGAGGAATCACATCTATTAAAAGGGCTCGGTGTCATTTTAAACTATCATCAAATTGGAACTGATTTTAAATTGGAAGTATTTCAGGTTAGTAGTGACTTCATGTATGAATTGTTTGAGGTGACGGTACTCAAAGGGGCCTAAATATTTAACATATATTTTATGGCTCAGTTGTACTATCCTTAGTGACACATTTTTGGAATGGTTCATGCATTTGCAAAGTGATCCGGACATGACTAAAGTGACGGGTATGTGCAAGATCATAATGGAAAAAACAAGCCCTTTATTGGCAATAAAAAGATAGAAAATCAGAGTTAGACAACTTGACGTAAAAAATTGAATAAGTTATCTATATTATTTCAAAAAAAATTTAAAAATAGAATTTGTAGAAAATTTAATTTAGTTTCTAAAATACTAGACCTTTATTTTTTTTTAAATAATCTATTTGGTGAAAATTTGAAATTTCAGAGTAGTACTATTTAAATTTCAGGGTAAAAATAAGAAATAGGTGTCTTTCTGACCACCTTAACCACAATAAAATGATAATATTTTTTTATAATACTTTATATATAAGTAGAGGACTCATGTCTCAATGTGATGCATATTTTGTATAATTTTTTTCCAAGTAAATAATTAATTATGAATATTTTATTACAAATTTTAAAAAATATAAAATCATGTTTGTCTAACCACCTTAACTTGGTCAAAAATTCATGAAATTCAATTTTTTGTTTTTTAATCCTATACTATGCAAAGCATAGAATGTGACGCATGTTTTAGATTCAAAAAATTTGATACTGTTTGAAAGTTATAGATTTTTTTCAATCAGCCTATCAATCAGGATTTTATTCGTAATTCTAATAGAAAATCAATAATAATTATTTATTAAATTCAAATTAAAGCATAATTTATATTGGTGGAAAGCTAAGAATCTCCTCTAAAAATCCTTTTCATTTCATTAATTTTGGGTAAAAAAAAGGTCGTTAGCCACATGGGTCATCATATGGCTTACATATCGCCACTTTTTGGCCCATCATGATCCTGCACATACCCTGACGGTGCCCAAAATGGTATTAGTAATGCATTGATTATAAATAGAATAGTGAATTAATTTTTTTATTTTTATTACCAGACAGTGGGAGCTTCATTTTAATTCTAAATACTTTGTTCTTATTATATCTACAAAAATGTTTTGTGGGAATTAATTAGATTTTGATATTTATAGAATCAACTCCTTTCATTAATTTATTTTCTTTGTATCATTTTTGGTTTGGGAATTATTCCAAGTAGGATTCTAGATTTCTGAATGCTTTTTTACTTAGCATGGTCTGTTGAATGTCCCAAGAAAAGGTCTTTGTATTATTTTTTTTTCAGAAAAGGAAACCTAAATTCTCTATTTGTGGAAAAATAAATTCCTCGACTAGTGATGTTTTTTGGTTGTTCTAATGAATATTCTTTTATTGAAAACAAAGATCGGGTTATGAAGTATACCTATTGGATACTCCTTACAAGAATGCTATAGTATATAGATATTTTTTCCGTTTATCACTATTTGAAAAATATATTTAGAAAATGTATTTTATTGAAGGAGTCTTTTTAGTTAAGATTGTTTGATGGACAATAAAGCCATTATCTACTCTTTACACACAATAATACATTTTGTGATGAAACTAGGGATGTGTAGCTCGAAATGTGCATAAATTTATTGTTGATAAAGTGCAAGAAATGGAAAAGAGTTGGGAACCTGCCCCTCCTCTATACCTATAGCTTGACATATCAGTTTGTTCTCTTTCATTCTATGTGAACTAACTATTATCTTTGTAAAAGGCTTGAGAGACCGATATCCTTTTTCTTTCATTCTAAAATGAAAATTTTGTTGTGTGTAACATCTATGGTAGTATTATAGTGAGCAATCATCTATTTTTTATTTGTTTTTTGTCATTTTTATATTTTTTTGTGAATTTTTACAATTTTAACTTGTTCATTTGTAGGCTTTATTTCATGGTGATGATTTAAATGCACAAAATATCACATAGGTAAATTGCTAGTTCAGAGCTTTATATATTTTTTTTAATTGTGTATATTTTTAATGCATCATTATTGAATTATTCGGAACTCTTAGACCTAAAATATTATGCAATATCTTAAACTCTCTATTTAGCTCATGGTGTAGTCTATCTTAGCAGTTGTGGATGTTCTACTCTTATTATTGTAATGCCTAAACATGATGGTTTGTAGTATGTAGAGGATTTATATTGATTAGATAGATTTAAATAAGATAACCATAAATCTGAGCTACTCTCTTCCATTGATGGATGACTTGTGGAATTAGCTCCAACATGTCAAATATCTCAGTAGGCTAGACTTCAAATATAAATTTTTTCATAGTAGTGACTAGTAGGCACTGGTAAATTTAAAAAGGAAACTGACCAGTTCTGAATTTATCTCCAAAAAGAATACCATAACTACAATAACAAATTTGTGCGTTGCATAATTATAACTCTTCGCACATTTTGTATTCTTTACCCTTTTTTCCCATGTGTTTCTTAATTCTTATGAATACTGGCCATTGAGTTAGTGTTTCTATCATAATGTTACCATAAGAATGAACTTATTTTTTTGTATTCCCTTACAAGAATATCTAGAATATTTGTGCACCACAGTACTATGCCAATATTGTAATGTTTATATTTTCAACCATTTATTTTATGCCAGGAAAAATGTGAATATCAAACATAAATCCAGTATTTCAACTCATCTTTTGTACATTCATTTCTTAACATGTACTAGTGGGTATTAATCTTAGAATAACATGATTTCAAGCATTTCAAATAAATCTTCAGCAATCTTCAACAACCTTCAATGTTTTCATAAATATCCTACACTATCTTGTTTTATTCTGGGTTGGATTCTCTTCACTTCAATGGTATGTGAATATTTGAAGATATATACAGTGCTTTTACCAGTTACCCTTAGCTTTATTAACACTCTGCTCATGAAATTATTTTTAAGAAATATTGCATGGAATTGTAGAATTGATATACTCTTCCATGGTTTAATATGACCAATAATATAACCACATTGTTTTAGTTGTTTGGTAGGATCTTCCCCGACTCTTTGCTAAATATGGAAGTATCTTAAGGTACTGTGCACTTATCACCAAAAATCCTAAATTTTGAGAACAATTTGGTCCCCCTTAATTGTATATGAATTCAACACTTTCACATTGAATTATTATTAGATTCATCCCTACCAATTATGAAACAATAAGTTTAGTAATTGAGAACATCAAAACTTGCAAGAAATTTTCATCATGCCATTATCATCCTAGTATCTCTCTCTATAGAAATCAATATCTTATCCCATAAAATAAAATTGATACTTACAACATGGAAGAATATTTTACTCTAAAATCAAAGGACTTCTATTTCTAAGCCCTCTCACCGATCATGTAGTATGTCAGGTTAGTCCATGGGAGATCATAGCCACAACTCAATCAAATATACTTAAGGTTATGATATAGAAACTTGTATTCTCTTCATTTAGAATTAAATATTATAAAAATGAAGAACTTTGCTTGATTTTCTAGAATTTCTATATGTACAACTTTAAAAAATAGTGATCTACAATTAGCATAGATTTATTTTCCAAAAAGGGGGATTATCAAAGAACATATAGTTATTTCACATATTAACATACAAGGAATGCCACCACCCTGATATCATATACATGAGATAAATTCTTATAACAATTATTTAGAATTATCTTCGGAAAGAGTAGATGTCCCTGTTTTGTCTTCCCAAAAATAATAAAATTCAATAAGAGTTCTTACCACAAGCTACACAATTTTATTAGATTGATTTTTATAGGCTCTTCTTTTAGATCCTTGGCTACCAATATCAAGATTGAGGTTTTCAGAGATTAAGACTGTAGTTTTCATCCTTATATGGCATTTGTATGCCCAGATAATGTTGATATGAGCATTAATTTATTGAACTGTAATTAGGTATGAGGAGCCACATAAGAGCATCATGGAAGGGGACTGAAAAATATTTGAGGAAATTTTATGATATAAATAACTTATAGAGTTGAAACCCTGATATTTTCATGTACTACAAAATTTGATACATACCCAGCAAGATTATTAATGAAGATGAATTTCAAATAAAAATGCCTTTTAGGAGAAATAAAAGGAATCATCTGAGATGGGAAAAATTGGAATTGGGAAGATAAGATCAACAATCATCATTATTTAAGCAAGTCCCACACAATTTGCTAAGTTGGGTTTGTCTAAAATGTAACAATTGTGACTCATATTGTATTGAACACAAATTTTAGGGCTTTGAAACCCACAATGGCATCATTAGGACTATATTAGATTAGAATGAAAACCCTTAAATGTAAACCAAAATGATAAATATTAGTATAGGAAATAAAATTTTCACTAGACATAAAAAAACTATTGCTAGTATTCTGAGACTAAACAAGGGAGGGATTTGCATCTTAGATTCAATTTTCATACAGTGGATCTGAGGATTAATTGAACATAATATTGAAGATGGAGTTCTTTTGGTTCCCTTTTCACTCTATACACATTGTCCATAAAAAATATCATATATTGATTTTCCTCAAAATATTAGAAAAAAGTTGAACCTTTCTCTTGAGATTGAAAGGCCTTGTTGATAGCTGCTACCGTGAGCATATGGATAACTATCTAGGTGGGGCCCTTAACATAATTAACACTTCCCTAGATCTCAATTTTAGAGCTAATCATTGTATTCCTTTAAGGAGTTGATCATTGTATCTAGTGAAGAGCCTTTTGGGTGTGGAGAAGGCGAGACCTAAAATCAACAAACAATTTTCTACAAAACCTGCAATTATTGCATTCCATGAGATGACAACACTTTGAGGCATTTTGTCAAATAATTCACGTGCCTTTCATGTGCTTCCACATTTTTCTTGCACATCTACCAGAGCATTTCCAACCATAAAATCTGACAAAAATCCACCTTTTGTTATGCTTTTATGGATGTACATACCCTATCCAAAGCTCCCATTTTATTAAAGGCAGGGAGTATGCTAGCAAAGGTTGTAGAATCTGGCATTACACCTAACAATTGCATTTTCTTGAAAGTTTCTAAACCCTTTTCAACAAATCCATTTTGTGCATATCCCGCAATATTGAAATCCATAGACCACATTTCTTATAGGGATACTGTTGTGTATTTTCTATGCATTCATGGATATTCATATCTTGTTTCAAAGCTCCCATTTTGGAATAGGCAGGGAGGATGTTGGCAAAGGTTGTGGAATTTGGCTTTACACATTCAAATTGTATTCACTTGAAAGTTTTGAAATCCTTTCCACAAAATTCATTTTGTGCATATCTATTGTAGATGTCCTTAAGCTATATCACAAAGCTGTATATACAATTTGAGATCAATTGATAATATGAGACATGTAATGTTGATTTTATTTACATTTTACTTAAGATATAATTTTGTTGTGATGCTCAATTTCATAGTTCAATATTTCAGATTCTCAATGATCTTGTATACCCAAAGTCTATGTGATAGAAATAAATTAGGTATTCATATCGATTAGTTTGAAAATTTGAATGATCTTGAGTTCAAAAGTACATAGTGATAAGTTTTGACAAATAATATAATTTCTAATTGTATTTATCACAGAAACAAAGGCCTCTTTTGATTGTAGAAAATGATGTAGAGAGTGAAGCATTGGCTACTTTGATATTTGAAATTGATGATTTTTTTACTAAATTGATAATGTTTGAAGTTTAATTTTCTTTCTTAGATGTTGAGTCTAATTAATAATTTTAATTTTGTGTTGCAACTTGCAGGTGAGTATGTTGATATAATAAAGGCTAGCATTGTCGATCCTCTAAAATTTATCAGAATTGCACTAGTTGATGTAGAAAGGTAAAACTATTTATCTTTATTTTAATTAGTGGAACTTGCAACTACAATATCTGATAAAAATTTAATTCCAAATATGCTTTTGATGGATGATATATCTAATTCTGATACATTCTGTAGACATGGAAAATGTACAAGCTCATTTTGGAACACCTGATCTCGATTACTAACAAAGTTTCGTCTTAAATCACATTCTCAACATTTCATCACTTTCTATCTTTTAACTCAATAAATCACTATTTATTGGATTAAGTCTTCCTCTGTCAGTGATTAAATTAAATCAATTTAATTTAATTAACATTACATCTCTGTCCAATTAAATGAATCATTTTATTTAATTAAAATCTCTAAAGTCCTCTTATTAAATTAAATAAATTAAACCTTATTTGATTTAATCTAACATATTCCTTCTTTATTAAATAAATCAAATCATTTATTTAATAAATCATTTCCTCTCAATTCTTGACTTAAATCAATTCATAAATCTAAGTCTAAATTGTCACATCACCTATTTCTTCATTAAATTAATCAAAACCTTGATTAAGTTAACCCCTCTCATTAAAATTCTCTAGAGAATGCAACTTGCACAATAAATCAATTACTTTGATTTATTTAATTCTCTATTTTCCCTCACAAAGCATCAAAAGGGAATATTCCTTCATTTGAATTCAAAAAGGCCAAGTGGGCTTGGTCCTTCCAACAAGGCATTCAATGCCTCTTACATGTCCTTGTGCATTGAGCCAAGTGACATTAACTCTATTTCTTTCTCCCTCCAACATGTCACATTCAAAATTCAAATTTGAATCCAATGGCATTTATCATGCACATTGACCAAAATGTGCTCATTCCTCAACCATTCACATCTTGACAAGTGGCACTTGGCCATTGGATGTTGAATGATCCCACATTCATCCAAATCCCTCATTCTTCCAATTTGGGAATCTATAAATGAGAGACTCTTCCTCTCATTCAAACATCCACAATTTGAGTAAACTTACTATACTCAAATCCATCATCATCCACAATTTACATGCAAAGTTACTCTGTTCAATTGAGAACTAATTTCGCTCATTGCTTCCAATCATCCATCAATTTTCATAGATCATAACAAGATTATGCTCAAATCTCTTTGGAGATTTGACCATTGATTCAACCAGCTCACATTTGCACATAGGAATTGGGAAAGGGCCAATTGCAACATATCATTGGCACCAATTCCCCCATGGGATCATCATTTTGTTTACTTAATTAGGACTAATCTTCATCTATTTTAGTTGTTCTTCCTTTGTTCCTATTTTAAGTTTATTAACAAATGGATTTTATGGGGAATCCCTCATTGTTTGGTTGCATTTAGATCTAACACTAAAAATGTTTGACGTCTTTGTGCTATTGTAGGTTTAGGGGTTTACATTTTGGTGCTAGAAGGAGGGCAGCAAGTCAAAAAATTAAATCACGTTTTCAAATTCCGTGGTTTCTAATTTTTTTGTTGCAGACACAAGCAAACTAGCCCGCACGGTGCCATATTGCGCCACCCTCAGTTCCACGGTGCAATATCTTGCCGCTTTCAGTTCCGCAGCTTCATATCGACTAGCAATTACATTGTCCAAACTACGCCGTGGAATTCCCACCTGTTATTTTTTAAAATTTATTAACCCCGCTGCGCAGGTCCTAACTCCACCGCCTTCACCACCGCGCCTCTATTTTGAACCGCGCTTTCTCCAAACTCCATTGCGTTGCCTTTCCCACCCATAAATTTTAAATTGTTAAAGCAGGCCACTTTCAAACTGCACCACAGACCTCTGTCGTGCCGCTTTTGTGCTCTTTGTCTATGCAGAGCACTTTCCAAAGTCACCCGCACGACACTATATAGTGCTGCCTATCTTCCAAGCTTCGCCACTTCTCCAAACTCCACCACTTTTCCAAACGACGCCGCGGGAAGATAGTAAAATTTTAAATTAACATGTGATTTTTAAGTTCAGGTATTTTTAACCTTTCAATCTGATTTCTCATATTTATTGTTCTTTGTTTTACTATCATTTTGTAGGTTGGAGCAAAGGAAGGAGTCATTATGACATCATATTCACAAAACCAAAGTGTTCCTAAACACTACAAGTGTTCTTTAACACTTCTTAAGAAATTTTGTTAAAAATCTTTGACCTTAGGAAAACTAATTTTTACTTTGGGCTTTAAAAAGAACAATCAAATTTCCTTTATGATATCATGTTTATTTTGTGCAAAGTGTTTTTAAACACTTAAGTGTTCTTCAACACTTTTCAAGAAACTTGTTTAAATATTTTGATCTTAGAACACTAAATTTTCATTTGGACCCAAAAAGAATAATCAAATTTTGTTTTCTAAAGTTTCCAAGGGGCTAAAAAGAGTTTTAGGCAAATATACTAGATTTGGTTTGAAAGGTAATAATTGAACAAGGCAACTTCACACTTCATTTTGGTGCTTTTAAAAAAGAATTCATCATTGCTTTGAGGATTAAAATGAACAAGTGTCTTTTATATTTTGCAAAATTTTTCACAAATTAACATCATTAAAATGCGTATGTGCTTCTCTCGTGCTTTATAGCGATCTTGAGAATCAAAAGCATTTTTGTGATATTAACTTGTCAAAAAGATTTCCTCCACATTTCGATTTGGACAATTAAAATTGAACAAAGCATGCGAGTGTGAGCACGACATATTGTGCAGGTTTTCCCCTTTGTTTTTCAACAAAGGTTGTGTAAACGACATGATATGTTAGCTCACTATTGTTTATCTTAGAGGGCCTGCCTTGTGGGAAAAAGTAATCACCCAAGGGAACGACCCAACCGGGAACACGCTAAAGCCAAGCGACTTCCACCTGGGATATAAGTGTGGATATTGGAACAAAGGCCAATATCACGAGGATTATTCCGACAAGATGGACAGCAATGGACTCTCACCGATGTTGGATAATCCCCCACAAACAGAATGCCTGAATTAGAACCCTTTGTTTAGAAAAAGGCCAAAACCTTGTCTATCTTGTTGGTGTAAGAGGTCATGTCCTTTGAAGCCGCCCCACATTATACATGTGGTCTTGTTGTGGAAATGGAAAGTATGCCATGGGAGATTCATGGGTACTAATGCTTGGCTGACTCGAATAAGTGAGTGTCGTGGAGGGGAGCCAGTGTGGTCAAGCATTTAGCCATTCACACAAGATATGCATAGCTAGATTTATCCAAGTGGGAACCCAACAAGATATTGCCTCATCATCCTAGGAGTGTAAAAGTGCTTGGAAAGAACACATTGCTTGATTTTGAAAACATTTGAAAAATGAACATACACAAAAACCTTGGAATTTCAAACCCTTTAGGGAAGCAAATACCTTTGACAAATTCAAGTGCTCATGCTTGCCCTAGGGATTTCATCCTTAGAGGCTTCTAAGCATTTGGATTTCATCTCAATTTGCTTACTAAAGTCAACAATAGGTAACCTTTGCCTTGATTTTTCCTTGATTTCCACATAATGCACTTTGTGGGATGAAAGAAAATTAGGGTATCGAACATTCAGTTTGAAAAGCATAATCAAGAAAGTTTTTGTGGTAAAAGGAATCAAACCTAAGCAAGATAAAAGACAATTGAACCACACATGTGCTTGTTCTCTTTTGGGTCGTATGGTTTTCATGAAAACATTGGTATTTTGGTTTTAATTACTCCTAGGGAAAAGCATGTTCTTCATCACCTTCTTCTTGTAAGTAAGTCCTCATAGGGTCATCTAGGATCAAAATCATCACTTCACCCATCTCTCAAAAATCAATCAAATTCCGTCTCACCAACAAAATTTTGGAACTTTGCAACATCACTTATGCTAGCCTTTTGTAAAATCAAAATCACCTTGTTTGACTTAATGCACCTAGTCAAATTATCAATCTTCTTGAACAAATTTGCCTCTAGGATAACACAACTTCATAAGGTCTACTAGTTCATGATCACTTTGATTTGGTTTAACACACTTAGCCAATTCAGTCTCTCATGCAAGTTTTCCCTAGGATAACACAACTTCCTAGGGTTTACAAATTCACCATCATCTTTGTTTGGCTTAACACACCTAGTCAAACTATCCTCAAAATCAAATAGAATCAACTCCTAAAGTCTAGCATTGATCCAAATTTTCTAAGTGTTCAAACACCCATATCACTCACCCTTTCATCTTTCATCTCATCATTGGTCCTAAACACCTTAGAGGTTCACTCTCACAACAAGGTCAAAACACAAGAAGGACATGGAATATAAACTTGATGCATCCATCATGTGTAATCCAAGTCATCCAAACTATCCAAGTCTCGCAATACCACTTGATTATCAAAACTCATATTTATACATGGCACCATTATCTCCTCCACACCTCAAAAGTATAACGAATGTGAGTATGCCCAATCCAAAGTTTGGAACACCTTTCCTAATGATAGATTTAAATCCAAGTCCAAATTTTCAAATCTATCAACCAAATGCTCAATGCATGAGTTTTCCAAACAACATTATCTCACCAGATCCATACATGCCAAGTGCAACTTTACCAAACATGACCATTTCAAATCCACACTTGGTAAACTTTAGGGTCAACATGTTTACAAATCCCATCAATGTTGTTCAAAATCCAAACAATATGTTGACGACTCTAGGTATTGATCCAAGTGAAGGTAACACCATGTAAAATCAAAGTTACCTAAATCAAGGCAATATGATTCCCAAACACAACAATGTTCAATTTCAATCTATCATGCTGAATCAAAACATCATACCAAATCATCCCATCTTGCCATTGATATCGCAACAACAGGGGGCAACCATCCAAGCAATCCCAACAATCAACACCATCCCCAACCCACCACCACCACCACCGCCACCATTGCCAAAACACAACACAACCAATTCATTCTCCATCATGTTGCAAGCCACTCAAGAAGCTTCCTGTAAAAAGGCACTCCAAGCCCAACAAGCTACACAGCTAGCTGCTCAGCAAGCACAAGCGGCTCAAGTATCCCAACAAGCTCAAGCCCAGCACCAGGCTCAACATGAGCAAACACAATTCTAGGCACTATTGCAAGCACTCCATCAACAAGCAACTCAACAAAAAGGCCAACAACAAGCGTTGTTGGATCATCAGAAAACACAAGCATTACTTGCTCAACAAAGCTTGCACCAGATTCCCACCACAATTGTTGAAAACAATGATCAAGATCTATCCATCGATGAACACCTTGAAGATGTTTCCACCTCATCTGATGATCAAATCAACATACATCAAGAGCCATTTTTTGATCCTATTGACATAATCCAAGATCCATCCACCAATGATCATGTTGAAAATGTCTCTACATCACCTAATAAGTTAGAGCACATATCTCAAGAATTCACTCTAAAGCATGATGAACATCTTTCACCAAGGTCTAGCAATTATCCTTTCCAAAACATATGGACATCTTTTGACCTCATAACATTTGAGAAACTTCCTATGCGTAGTGAAGATATCCAAGAAAGCAATCCATTCTTTGAAATTGACCCATGTCAAGAACTTGATCCAAAGCATGTCGAAAGTAATTCTGAAATCATTCAAGATCAAGAATTTGCATCTCCAAGCTACTACAATGATATAATGGACACTCTCCTATCCATACAAGATGACCACATCGACATAGGACATACTCCTCCATCTACCCATAAGATGCTTTCTTTGGATGGACATGTAGATGATCTTCATTCAAAACAAGAGTTTGATACTCTTGATATCATTACCAAGGAACAAGAGTCTCCTACTCTTAACATTTATGCACATGGTCAAGATATAGAGAAATACAAAGACCTAGCAGAAAAAAATCATGAAGAAGGCTTCTACAAAATTCGCGAATCAAAAATATCTTGTGAAATGAATCATGAGGAAGACTTTTACAAGGATAGTGAGTCATCAACACCTCTTGAAGAAGAACTACAATCTGATATCTCACAAGATCAAGCTAAAGATATCAATCAGGCATTCATTCCACTTATGGAGGATCCCATCAGTTATAAACTTGGATCACTTACCTTTCTTAGGGAAAGATACCTCATCAATAAAGAAGTTGTCACCTTTGAAGATCCACCACAGAGCAGAGAAGGATTAGCACCTTGTTTCCAAGGTAAATCATACCCTATTGCAAATAAGTTTTTTCAGCAGATGAATTATCAGGGCAAAGGATTAGGCCTACATGAACAGGGTATCCTAGAACCAGTACATATTGTTGGAAATCCTAAGCGTCAAGGCCTTGGTTATTCAACAAGCAAGGGATATAAACATATCAGTAATACTTTCACAAAACTGGGGGCAACTTCATCTTGAGCAAACGTTAACATAGAGAGCATGAAGAATCCTTATGATGAAACCAATGCCAATACTACAACCAACCACATCATGAATCTTCATCCACCCATCACCCCATCCACGAATTGGGACCAACGTCAAAAGAAAGACTTGAATCGAAGCATGAAGAACGTTATCAAAGAAAAAGAAGCTAAGAATCATATCAGATAAATCAAATACATATGGATACCAAATAATACAAAGAAAGTTTATTCCTATCAAACTCCATTAGTCAAAGAAACTATGGGGAAAAATAAAAAAGGGAAAATCATCCATCAAAAATGTCCACAAAAGAAAAAGCATGCTTCTAAAGCGATATACAAAGTGTATCAAGTAGTTGGTCCTAATTCCAAGCACACTTTCGTATCCACTCATTATTGCTCATCTTCCCAAGTTTGGACACTCAAAGGTTCCAAACTATCAACCAATCCATCTTTTATTCCTAAACACACACCATCCCTACCTACATGCATAATATCCAATTCTCGCATTGACCATGTATTGGCAGTGACCCTTCACCATAAGGATTCAAAAGGCACTCTATCGCGATGTGCGCACAAGAATAGAGTTAACTCCAATGTCAGCAAAGAAAATCAGGGATCTCAAAAGTTGCATTCAAGTGCACATATCTTGGAAAGACAGCTTCTTCAGGAAGGATATCGATGGCCCATTATGACAGAAGCATCAACATTAGCACCACCAGGTGGTTCAGCATCAGCTTAAAATCTCTCAGAAAATACAAAAAAAAATAAATATAAAAATCCAAAAAAAAAAATCAGAAAAAGGATTTGAAAATAGTAAAGAAAAAAATCGTCCTCTAGTGAAAACCACTTCGGTGGCACTTTGGACAGGTACCATGATGAAAACTTGGAAAACAGGCATCATGTGTAGAATCGAGCATCTACGTGCGCCAGTTCAAGAAAAAGCATCTTATCGCATCCATATAAAGCCAACATTTTGTTCATATCATCCATTCATCCATGAACCATTTATCCAATCCATTTTCATCCAGCTGCATACATACTCCAAGTTATCTTGATCTTGGAAAATTTTGATGCATACTTTACACTTGCTTACGGTAAACATCTTGACATGGGTCATTTTCATTGGTACCATCCTACCCAACGCTATTTGAACCTTGAACCACTATCCAAAGGCACATCCGCTTTTTGAACACCTTATCCTATCACAAGATGATCCATATCCATTTATCCACCAGTCTATCGAAGAATCCACCCATGGCATTCCATACATTGCTAGACACTAGGGGTAGATATTTAGATCTTGCTTCACAAATAAATCTTGTTCTATATCCTCCAACTTATGTGGTGATTCGAACATTGGAAAACATAAAATCAAATTGATCAAGGCATTTGTGAGCTGCCAAATCCAAATCACTAGCCCATGGCATATTTTGACAAGAAGACGTTCCTTATAAAGCTTTATCTTTCGTCGAACATCAATCCAATAATCAATATTAGTCGCATCTAATGTGTACTTTAGTGTCACATCAAAATCATCAAAGCAAATTTTGTTCCAAATCAAGCTTCATCAATCTTGATCAATCAAATCCAATCAATTATCACCTTGTTTAACTTAACACACTTAGTCAAACTATCATCTTGTGCACGATTTTACTCTAGGATAACACAACTTCCTAGAATTTACAACTGCATTATCATCTTATTTGACTTAACACATTTAGTCAAATTATCCAATCCATAATCACCTCATTTGGCTTAACACACCTAGCCAAATTATCCTTTTTGTATGAGTTTACTCTGGGATAACACAACTTCCTGGAATTTACAAGTGCATTATCACTTTTATTTGACTTAACACACTTAGTAAAACTATCAATCCATCAATACAATTGATCAACATTAAGCTTGGTTTCCAACAAAATCCCAAAAATAAAGCACTGATATCATCACATATCGTATACAAATCATCAAAATCATGCGAAAAATCCAAAAACATCCAAATCATCAAAAATCCAAAAACATGTCAAAATACCAAAAAATCTTCAAAAATTCATCATCGAGTCTTGTCAGTATTTCACCTTGTCGAACTACATCATCTCTAAGCTTGAACGTAGGAAAGGTTGATCTTTGATCATCCCCCGAGACAATTAGGGTCAGTCCTTTAGGCGTCCGTCGCATTGGCAATCCATTTGCCCATCTTCTTTTACAATTAGGTCAATCCTTTAAGCAATAAAATGGCAATCCGTTTGTCCATCTTATCATCAAATCAGTTGTCATCCATTGAACTACATGGTCTCTACGTATATAACGTAGGCACAGCTAATCTATGGATCAGCTCCTGAGAACCCTAGGTTAGGTCTTTAGGTTAGTTTGTTTGTCGTAAATCTTGAAAATACCAAAAACATTAAAAAACATGAAAATACCAAAAAATAGCCTCAAAATATCTGAAAACCCAAAATGGTGCATCCATTTCATCTCTCTTTCACTCATGATCGTCTCACTCATAATAAAGTCAATCGTCGCTATTACCCTTTGGTGAGTTAGTCAGAAGCGAGTTTAGCATGTTCCATAGTAAACGCCTAAATTGTCAAAAGTCTCGAAAGTCTAAGTCAGTAAGCAACCAAGTTGGTCAACTTGGAGTATCAATAGCTTATCACCCAAATCACTCTCACCAAAACCTTGATCACTACATGTCCTAGGATGAAGCTTTCTTGCGATGGACATAAGCATCAGGTACCCCACAGTAGTTTAGCATTGGCTAGCGGTATGAAGAACATTGGCTTGTTTGTTTACTTTACCTTGGTCATTTTAGACTTATCTTATTTTGTGCTCATTCCAAGGACCTCTCAATAATGCCTAAACACAATAGGTTTAGAGAGAAAGGAATGGGGCAATGATCATTAGCTTTTTAATTTGTTTTGCTTGTTGGATACTCTTGTAAAATATCTTGGTGAATACTTGCTTTGTTGGGTCCGTCCGAGCAAGGTTTTCGTATGTCAAGTGTGAACAAGAGCACTCCTATTTGATTGTCGAGTCAGAGTCCATCACACTAGGTACAAATCCATCCTGGTCCTTTATACCTTGATGCATTGTACCTATGTGTGTTATCAAATATAAAGTAATTGGCCCTTTGAAAATCCCAATTCCTAGCAATACATCATCATCATCGGTAATAATGTGAACTTGTGTGGATCCTCCTTCCATCCATCTTATTCTTCTTATTCTTCTATCTTTACTAACATTTCTATCTAAAATCGGTGTGTTGTATCAAAATATACACGAGGCTACCCATGGCCGATGACTGTCTATACATCATCACAATTGTCTACATCAAAGAATTATATTTTGTCCTCTGATCAATAGAACCACTTCTCTCGAATTTTATCGCGATCTCAATCAGAAAATCATGCATTTCCACTCGATCTCTCGAGGGGGCAGTAGACTAGCATAATCCTTTCATTGGGCAACAGTGGGGCATCTGAAAAATTGAGAAATTTTGAACTTTGATCACAATAGTTTATTCTTTGAATCAATGCAACAAGTACATTGCTTCAAAAAGGGCAAAATGTAGACATGGAAAATGTACAAGCTCGTTTTGGCACCCCTAATCTTGATTACTAACAACATTTCCTCTTAAATCACATTCTTAGCATTTCATCACTTTCTATCTTTTAACTCAATAAATCACTATTTATTGGATTAAGTCTTCCTTTGTCAGTGATTAAATTAAATCAATTTAATTTAATTAACCTTACATCTCTGTTCAATTAAATGAATCATTTTATTTAATTAAAATCTCCAAATTCTTTTTATTAAATTAAATAAATTAAACCTTATTTGATTTAATCTAACATATTCCTTCTTTATTAAATAAATCAAATCATTTATTTAATAAATCATTTCCTCTCAATTCTTGACTTAAATCAATTCATCAATCTAAGTCTAAATTGTCACATCACCTATTTCTTCATTAAATTAATCAAAATCTTGATTAAGTTAACCCCTCTTATTAAAATTCTCTAGAGAATGCAACTTGCACAATAAATCAATTACTTTGATTTATTTAATTCTCTATTTTCCCTCACAAAGCATCAAAAGGGAATATTCCTTCATTTGAATTCAAAAAGGCCAAGTGGGCTTGGTCCTTCCAACAAGGCATTCAATGCCTCTTACATGTCCTTGTGCATTGAGCCAAGTGACATTAACTCTATTTCTTTCTCCCTCCAACATGTCACATTCAAAATTCAAATTTGAATCCAATGGAATTTATCATGCACATTGACCAAAATGTGCTCATTCCTCAACCATTCACATCTTGACAAGTGGCACTTGGCCATTGGATATTGAATGATCCCACATTCATCCAAATCCCTCATTCTTCCAACTTGAGAATCTATAAATGAGAGACTCTTCCTCTCATTCAAACATCCACAATTTGAGTAAACTTACTATACTCAAATCCATCATCATCCACAATTTACATGCAAAGTTACTCTCTTCAACTGAGAACTAATTTTGCTCATTGCTTCCAATCATCCATCAATTTTCATAGATCATAACAAGATTATGTTCAAATCTCTTTGGAGATTTGACCATTGATTCAACCAACTCACATTTGCACATAGGAATTGGGAAAGGGCCAATTGCAACATATCATTGGCACCAATTCCCCCATGGGATCATCATTTTTTTTACTTGATTAGGACTAATCTTCATCTATTTTAGTTGTTCTTCCTTTGTTCCTATTTTAATTTTATTAACAAATGGATTTTATGGGGAATCCCTCATTGTTTGGTTGCATTTAGATCTAACACTAACAATGTTTGATGTCTTTGTGCTATTGCAGGTTTAGGGGTTCACACATTCATTATATCTAGCACCTAAGTTTAGGGTGCCATAGCTGGAAAAGGAAAAGAAAACATTTGAATTTTATCCTCTGTATTATTTGACTTTTTTGATTTTTTGATGTGCAAATTTTGAAACCTTATTTTCAGGTTGTAGCTCCAAATTGGAGAAGTGAAAGGTGAATACTAGCGAGGAATATTTTGGAGGATCCGAAACCAATAGCGACTGAAAAGTTGTGGATTTGCAAAGGGATTAAATGGGTCGAGCCCCTATAGGAGGTCGTTGCCCTTCTAAAAGGATTGCAATTAAGGAAGGGGAACAACAATATAAGTATATGAAAATAGGAGTATTTTTTTTATATAGTGTTTGTAAGCTATACAATGTCACTGAGACATTGAATGTAACCAATGAGATTTTGATTTTCCAATGAAGCTCAATGAAATAAATTTTAAGAGTGGTTTTTTATCCACTCATAGATATTGTGTTGTGACTCCTCTTGATTTGTTATTTATTTGTGTTTGTGTATGATCAATCATATTTTTTCAAACATTTTAGACTTCATTTCATGGTGTTTTTTTAACATTTGAATATCTATGATACTTGAAGTTTATATGAATAAATTTATAAGCATTAATTAAGTTATATTTGAATTTTAATGACTAAATATATGATTAAATTAATTACTAAATACATGAAAAAATTAATAAATAAATTAATGGCTAAATATATGACTAATTTAATGACTAAATATATGACTAAAGTAATGACTAAATTAATGAGTAAATATATGACTAAGATCATGACTAAATACATGACTAAATATATGACTAAAGTAATGAATAATTATATGACTAAATAGATGACCAATTAACAACAATCACTGACTAAATTAATGACTAAATATATGACTAAATTAATGACTAAATATATGACTAAATCAATGACCAAATAAATGACTAAAATAGTTTAGTCATAAATTTGGTCGCGTTAAAAATGACCAACAATAAACTTCTAATAGTCACATGACTAAAATTAGTCATTTATATGCAATTTTTAGTAGTTTATTTAGACATATATTGTTATTTGTGTACTAGTGTATGATACAATAGGGATTTCAAAGAATTTTGATAGTTTTGTTCTTTTTTTGGTTTCTTGCTAGAAATAATTTTATAAGAAGCGAAGGTTCATCTATTGAAGGAGAGTTATTTTATTTCTAGACTCCATGTGGATAAGGTACTAGCTAGTCTATATTCATAAACCTTAGTCTGAGGTGGATCCAATTTCAATTCAAAAGAGAACCTTTTAATTTCTTGTATTTTCTTTTATGTTTATTTACATACTTGTCATGCCCAAAAAAAATTCGCTAGAAAATTTAAAAAAAACCCAACTATTTTTTATATATTTTGAGACCCATTAAAAAGATAACTAATACTCCAAGTGTTTGAGGTGCAACACTTAAGACACTCTAAATTGTACACAATGGGTTATGTTAAGTTTAATAAGGGTGGAAGACCCGCACATAACAGTCAAGGTAAAATTTATTTGATGATTCATATTTAAGATATCCTACATCACTTATTGCCTATCCCTTTTCTTCCATCCAATTACTCTAAGTATAATGACATCTTTTGTAATACCCCTCCATTTTTGTCCTTTTGATCGAACAATGTTCTGCTCATTTATGTTGTACTTTCTGTTAGTACCTTGACTATGGTACCCGAATATTATTTGATCGCTATCTATAAAGCGACGTTAATGTATCTTTTGATGTGTTGGTATTTTATATTGATGTTATCATAATGGCATGTTTTGAATTAACATAAATGGATATTCAAATTAATGATCTTTATGCTTTGGATTATATTAATATGTTAGAATTGTTAGTTAGTTGAAGGGGATGGTATCGCATCACTCGCTTGCGAGCGCCCTGCGATCCCGTGATCTTCTCTTCACGGTGTGTATTTTATGTTGTTTATTTTATATGTTGTTGTTTACTTGATTTACAGGTTGACAGGTACAGGACATCAACTCCACCTGGTTTAACAGTTTGGAGCATGTTCAATGCCCAATGGTATTCGATTGGGAGATAGTAGCTAGGTTTTCTGTGCCAACTCATCACCCTAGTCCTAGTATGTCATCAGGTGTGTGTCGGGTTGTGTTGCTTTGAATATTGTTCCCTCTCTTCATTATTAAATTTCAAGTTAGAAAAGGTAATTAAATAGGTTTTTGCATTTAAGTTATTGATTAAATTCATTTAGTTTTTTATGTTGGAAGATGTCATTTAATTAATTAATTAATTTAATTTAATTAATAAAATGAGTTAATCTTGGATTAGCTTCATTTTATTGAATTAATTAAATTAATTAATTTAAATTAAGTTCTTGTTTGAATTGATTGATATTTTAATTGGAAATTGGAATTAAAATTGAAAATAAAAGAAAATGAGTTCAATTGCATTTTTAGAAGTTTAAATTCAAAAATTGGAAAAATGAGATATTTTCTATTTCTGTCTTTTGAAATTGATGAGGGTGGTTGCACTGATATTTTGGAGTTATTTTTGGAATTTCATTATTATTGAATTTCTCTTCACAATTTTGGATTATGAAAATTTTTGAAAATTGAAAATAGAGAGAGGAAGAATTTTGCATTTTGTTGGTTTTGGATTGAATCTAAGGAAATTGCTGATTTCAAGAGGGAATCGAAGCAAGGATCTGTGCATCATCTGGATCTTCTCAAGTTATTGGATTACCAAGTTCATGTCTTTAGTTTTTATTTTTTTGAAAAATATTTAAATATGTTGTGTTGTTGGAAATCATGTTGGAAAACTCAGAAAAGACTAGATCTATGTTGGATTCTTCATGTTGATTTTGTTGGCAAATCTCAAACCTTTGTTTTTCTCTATATGGGATTCTCAAGAAAATAAAAAGTTGTTCTTGGCTGTAAATAAATATTTCAATTTCATTTCCTCAATGTATTTCTTCCATTCCTTATGGGGATGTTTGGATCCTAATATATATATTTATATATATATATATATATATGTATTGATATATATATATATATATATATATATATATATATATATAATTTGTTTAAAATTTCATCCTTGGAGGAGGTTATGGTGTTGGGTTTTCTTTTAAAAAAATGCCCTCATGAAGGGGCGCAAATTTCAAAATCCGTAGGGAATTGCAAAAGAATATAATAAAAAAAAAGAAATTTTTTTTAAAAAAATTGCTTAGGAGGCGTTGGGGGCTCACCTTCCCACCATGCCCCACGGGAGGTGCATGGGGAGAGAGTTGCGCCCAACGTGGGCTCCCCCGACCGCCCACTGTGGTGGGACAGTTGTGTAAACAAAGCCACCACCATAGTGGTGGGACGGCTGTGTAAACAAAGCCGCCACCATAGTGGTGGGACAGCTGGGTAAACAAAGCCGCCCCCACAATGGTGGGTTTGGTTGTGTTTACACAGTCGTGCCCACCACTGTGGGGGTTGACTGTGTTTACACAATCGGTTGCCCAGTTGTAGCCACTATCCCACCGAATCTGCCACCCTTGCAAAGTAAAACACTGTCGCCCTGTGCATTCAACACAGCCAAGAAAAATCTACGCAGTCGCCCAAGCCCTAATCCGTAGCATGTGGCTCGAGGACGCTTTTCCTCCTTTTGTTTTAAAATTAAAATTAATATAAAAAATAAAATAAAATAGATATATATACAAAATATTAATGTTTTATATATTATTTTTATAATATTAAAATTTTATTTAATAATATTTAATATTATAATTTATAATATTAAAATATTATTTATACATATTATATTTAAAGAATATTTGTATATTTAAAGTGGTGGATTATGATTAAATATGCATATTATTTGATATACTTATATTTGGATGAGTTAGTTGGGTAATTTTCTTATATGTTAAAAATTCGTCTTGGTATATTAAATATTGATTTAAATCAATGGGATGGGTTAAATATAAAAGTGGGAATCAAAATTTGGAGTTATTAGTCCAAGTATGAGTTGAATTTTGAAATGTAAATTTGAAAGATTAAAATGTGTTTAGTATCGTAAATATTTGTTAACTTTATTTGGCAATGAACTTATATAATTTTCTAAACGTTATGTTCTGAAACGTAGAAATATAAATGACTACTAGTTACCATTGAAACAATTAGTGAAATTGAACTTTTGTTTGAATTCCATCCTTCGATTGAAAGAGTCGATATTTAATTCAGTTTTCTTAAGGCTATTAAATACTGAATGTAAATGAAAGATGTGGATTTAGGAAATCCGAAGTAGGTTAAATTCTGATTGAACGGCTTGTTTAAAAAGTAATCTCTTATGTTATCGCCTTGGGGAAGAATGGTCAGAAGGGTTGTTAAGTCTTCCAGATGGGGATCCTATTTTTAGTGGGTTGTCATGTTGTGTGTGTCAGCCTATTGTGAGTTCCTTGGGTAGTGCATGGTGTCTAGTCAGTGTTTACCCAGTTTTCATGAACAGGGATGTTTTGTACCTCCCTTGTTTAGGAGCAGATTATGGGATCCGCGTCTCCTTGTAAGGAGTGACTTTGTTATGTGTTTTTCTGCCTCCAGTGTTGGAGTGAATTTCATTTTATGTCACCTCCTATGAAAGGCGTGGTCGTGATATCTTGGTTGTTTCACTTTGTATCCTGAGTGATTTGATGGTATGTATGTTCTCAAGTAGAAGAGTGGCTTCCGTAGGGGCCAGAGCCCAGAAGAGGTAAGATTGGGTATGTTAGCTCTCAAAAACACAGGCAAGATGCCTCAAGAGGATGCCAATCTCTTGATACACTTCAGGGTAATAGACAAGGTTAAGAGTACTCAACCTTCTACTCTTTAGGTGCTGCTAGACGTAGGTAGGTGTACCTAATTGAATTGAGCAGGCTTGAATTTTAATCTTTTCCTATTTTCCCTAATTTGTCCACAATGGTAGATTGAAATGGACAAAATAAATCAAATTTGGTATAAAGTGTACATCAATAATCAAAACTAAACCCTAATAAACTCAGTTAACAGATGTAGAAATGTGAATGAAACTAAAGAATGAAAACGAAAGACCAGTGCCTTATAGGGTTCATGGAGTCAAGAGAAATCTAAAACAAGTTTACTTGTTCTGGGAGACATTCAAGTTGTTTAGCATTTTATATGGTTTATAACTTGTATAAACATGCAAGATTGTGATTATTGAGTTCTTCTTAATAATCCAATTGACATTTCCTAATTACTATGATCAATTCAGAGAATTTAATTTTTATTGGAAAGAAACAATTAATTGATCATACAGGTGCAACAAATATGCATAGATGAACTAGGTAAAAACTTGTTTACACTAATTCAAATAACCAGAAAACAGCATTACGGAGACAAATTCAATAATACTTTTCAACACATATCATGAACAACTGATACCAGAAAACATCGCACCATCATATTAGACTTTCATTGATCTCCATGATTTTACATATGCAACCAGTCTTATCCTTCTCAAAAAATTGTATCTTGCTGTCTCCTTTTTATCCTCTATCTAATTCTTTCTTTCATATTGTTTTCAAAATGGACATTTATACATTGAGGATACAAAAGGATGCGTCCTTTCGAAAATAGGAAAAAACAAAATTCAAAACAAAAGATAGCGACTAATTAATTTTTAGTTAGCCATAAGTGAGTCATAGCGAGGTAGTCCAAGTAATCCTGACACTTATATGTATCCGCATCCTCGACAACATTCATGATCATGATTTCCATCTTGACCATCTCCTCATTTTGCTCGCTCACTTCCTCTAATGTTGTATTCTCTGCAGAAGCTATCTTCATGATTCCATTCAGTATTGTGTCACATTCATTCTTCCATCTAGTGGCATCCTTCAACTCCCCTCTACCATCAGAAAATGCGACCACAATCTTCTTGGCAGCTTCAATTAATCCTTGTTTATCCCCCTGCAATTCCCCACAAAATTTTCGATGGCGACTGATAATATGATTCACAGCTTCAAGTGTAGTACAGTTAGCCTCCTCATTCTTGGCCAATTCATGAAACTTCTCCATAATTCGTCCATCCATCCTGTCATCCTCCTTCAATGCAGTCAGAGTACTAGAATATTTTCCCCATAATTTGTTCAACCAGGATGTCAAATTATCCTGCCTCCTCTTAACAATTGCAACAATTGCATCATACTTTCCCTAATTATAGGCACTTGACCCTATCCAATGATCTTTTCCTTGAGAGCTTTCTCCTTGAGTGAGCATTTTGGATGGATCAATTGAAACACCAACCAAGTCTTTCAATCTATCATTTTCTTGTAACATTCTCTCATTACTTGCCTTATACATTTCTCTTTCTCTTATCAGTGCCTAGATCTGTGCTTTATTCAATTTTGCAATGTCTATCCCAATCTCTGCAGTAACCACAGGATTAGCCTCTCCAACCTTTAGGGTCATAACATGGCCAAATGGCTTCTCTGTATCAATTACCATTGATTTCCTGTGGGGGGGATACAAAGCCCATATCATCAATGATCCCTCATCAGTATTATACTTAGAACCTGCATACACCTCTGTCACCTTTTCCTTATCAAGTTTGTGTGTAGTGTTACTATCTCTTAAAAAACTATCAAAAACCAAAGCAGAGTTCAAATCAAGTCCAAGAAAAATCATGACACCAACATTCTCCAACATTTTCCTCCCCTTTTTAGGAGTCATATTTGTCATTTCATCATCCACACATTTTCTCAATTGATCCAATAATTGCTCTTCATTCCCAGAAGTGACAACACCAACATCTTCTCTTATTTCTTTTCCCTTCAATTTGTATAAGAATGCTTTGGACTCTAGACAATTTATAAACTCATCATCTGAAACAAATGATCTGTATTCCATATGCCTTGCATCAATATCACCACTTTCAATACTCTGCTCTCTAGTTGGGCAAACATACTGCTGAGTCCTTAACCTAGATATTTTCTCTGTTTTGCTCTGTGGCATTTCATTCATTGGGGTTTCCTCATCTCCAGAAGACAATGTCCCCATATCCTGTAACCCTTGGTTATAACTCTCAACCACGACCTCTGCTTCCTCTTCATCCAAATTCCTGATCATATCATCAAAAGGATAAGGTACATGCTGATACCTTCTAAAGTTAATCCTTTCTTTGGCTGAATTGATATATCCTTCGGGGTCAAAGTTTTTCCTAGGTGGTCCCATTTTCATGTTATAATGCAACAATCTATCATGGATCGAATCATATCCCTCCTTAGCCAACATAGTGAAATCACCAAAACATAATGTACTAGGCATGAAATCCTGCTTCCCATAAGAACTAAAAATCATCACACTGCTGTAATCCATTTGTCTAACAATTTCCAAATATGCAATTCTGTTTGGAACTGTCCTTGGTAGAATAAAAGGGGTACCTTTAAATCCATATACCCTAATCATTGTAGCTCCTTCCAAACAATACCAGTCACCCCAGCTATGATCAATTGGCCCATTGAAATCTCTGGGCTGAAGAAACCTTTTAATCTCATTAGTCAATGAATAATTACAAGGATACTTAGACAACTTGTACAAAGTTTTCACCAAATATTCCTCAAAGTGGATGAAACTAGAATTGGCAAACCTGCTATCCCAAATAGCAGTCCACAGTTGAACAAGCAATGCCTCACCCTCCTTACCAATTTGAAAGATTCTCATTTCTGGAGGCCATACTCCCAACTCCTGTCCAAAATACAGCACTAAGTGCATCAACAACGAATAGTGTCTGAGATGAACAATAGAAGCTCCACTCTTTATAGCCATCAATCCTGAATCAAGCTCCCTAGCAATATATGAAGGATAATCAAATGGCATGGAGTTATGATACTGAATATTTTTTGTGATAATCATTGGCATAATTGACATGAGTTCTGGGGCATCCATCCCTAATACTTGGCACACTGAGAAATATGTGTATTTCATGTAAGGCTCAAACAAATATATATGATAAGGAGGCCCCTCACTATCTTGCAAAGATTCTAATTTGCTACCCTGTTTAACTCTATGAATAGGCAACCCCCAACCCTTATAGATTGTATCCATTCTCGAAAATTCCTTTTCCAACTCTTCACAACTGATCTCCTCATTGCAAAACCCTTCCAATTTAAAAACCTCACCCACTGCTTCTTTACAAACATATATCCATGGTTTTCTAGATGGGTTACATATAGCCTTATGTTTTGGATAATAATTGTCTGCAAGCACTCTCACGAATTCTGCATTTACAAAAATATTAGGGCACACCAGTTTCCCTACATTCAACTTCCATGGGTTACAGACTAGTTCAAAATGGTTTCTTTTGTGGTAATGGAAATTGAAAAGCTCATAACCTCTTATGGCAGTCCAGACATCACCTATGAACTTGCACTTGTCATCTAGTTTGTCAACCTCTGCCCTAAGCTGTGCAGAACTTCTAGCTTTAGGGCCCGAGCCAGGTAATTGATCAATAAGGTCTTGGTTCAACCTCCTTTCAGTGCCCTCATGCTTTGTATCAACCTTTTGTTTCTTTCCTTTTGACAAACTACTCATAGCAGGCTTTCTACCCTTACCCTTCCCAGAACCAGAGGACTCCATTCTCAAGCTTACAGAATCAAAATGTAAAAACCAAGGAACAGTCACTTACAGTATTCCACTCAAGCTGCTCAGACTGAAATTGTCCCGATTCTCTGCTCAGCATACCAATTCACCTGCAATCAATTCGGAATTGAAGAATTGATAGAAACTTCACTGTTATGTCCCGTCGCCCCATTAATGAAGCACGAATGAAAATCCATTTGAAACTAGCACTGTCACATCAACTATCATTTCAATGAGAAAATTTCAAATCTAGGGCGACGTCCTTTTGCAATGTCTATTACACCCTTCGCCAAGACATAACATGGTCTTATCGACACTTGGGATCCAAAAAATGATGACTGTCACTTCCTTTTATGTCGCTATAACAATTCTGAGTCGGGGAGATGTTACATAGCCTTCATTGTGTCATATCGATATGCATTCTTCAAGTCATATTTGCTGAGACAAAATCACCCTTTCACCGATGAACTCTCATTTCAGTGTGTCCATCAAGTTCTCTCACCGAAGAAATAAACCTCACCAATGAAACAATACCTTCGGTAAGACAGTAAACCTTCGGGAAGACCTATATTGATGCCAAATATCTTACCGACATCACTCCTCCATATTACTCCCATTCGGTGAAACTCACCCCGAGCTGCCTGTCGGTATAACTTTCAAACTTCAGTGTAACCTATGTTGAAAAGTTCTTCTCCTGGAGATGCATATCTCTATCGGCATACCTTTCAAATCAGCAAGACCTCAATACTCTCTCCAATAGCTTTTCGGATCCCTTTGTATTTAGTTCGGCAAGAGATGAGTCACTTCACCAAGACCTTCCCTGACAAACGTAAGTCTTACCGAGATATTTGCTTACAAGACAATTGGTAAGACAGTATGATTTCATTATGACTTCATGCCGATACCCACTAGTTTAGCCGAAACAACCCCTCCACATGCTAGTTGGCAAGACCAATTGAATTCGCCATGACACTACAACGACGCCCCAACATATGCCGATATGAATCTTCTTAGTCGCCGAAACAAAAGAAAAGTCTTGTCGATTGTCTGCAACAAATACATGTTAGTGAAAAATATATCTCGGGGAGACTTTTACTATGTCTTGCCGATATGAGTCTTTCAATGAAATAAGAAGAGGTAGACGGATTCAAATGGGTCACATGACAAAAAATAAGCAAGAAAAATGCAAAGAGGGGATTTTATGTTTATGATAAGGACTTAAAAGTTGGAAACTCGTGAATGCAATAGACTGTAAAAATTCAAAATTTTACAGTTCTAACAAGGTAACCTTCGGAAGTGGTTAATCAAGTGATAACTAAAAAAATACTTAGAAGATTAGGACTAGCTTCTCACTAATCAAGATAATTATGCCTCACTCATGGACCCACGTGCTTGGTTAGGCTTGGGATGGGTGGGAAGGCCTGGAATGGCAAGGTCATCTATCTTGTATGTACAAAAGGTATTTGATTCTGCATTATTAAGTATGAGGGTCGGGGATCGGTTTGAGGCCACCATCTTGATGATCCATAGTGGGTAACTCATGATGAACTGTGTCATGACACTCTGTCTAGGACAACAATTGGAACTTGTTAGTGTGTGTATGGTTCTTGTAACATACTTGATCTGCTATATTTTTGGAAGCAATGTGACCATAAAGAGTTGTACTCATGTTGTGCTCGTGTTTTACTTGAGTTGTACTTTTGTTGTACATGTGTTTGATTGTGTCAGTTTGGTTCAGTTATGATTTAGCCTGTGTCTAGAGGTGTTGGTATTGGTTAGGATTCCTTGTTACTATCTCCTAGCATGGGGGGTGGGCCTTTGGGTTCGACTTGGTTGGGTGGTGTGCACGTAAATCCATTGGGTTCTTTCTTCATGTTCATGTGGACGAGACTTCCAGTTAGAGATCTCATTGGATTCTATATCAGTTCTTGCTTTATTTCATCTCAGTTGATCTTGTATTATATTACCCCTAATTTGTTATCGAGGTGGAAGATGTATTTATAAACCTGTTTATTGGATTTACCTCATTCGGGGAATGAGTGATGTAACCTTATTGTTTAATGAATGGTTTAATGAAATGAGAAGTTATCTTTATGCTTGCTGTAATTATCTAGTTGGAGTGCATGTGTTATTTTATCAATTAAATAATTGGCATGGTTTATATTCATGTTTTTTGTTGAGGCTCTATATAACCTCTATCTTGTAACCTTAGAGGTTGTTGGCTTTAGTTAGTGAACTTTCTTATTAATTGTACTTAAACAAAAAAATATTAGCCTGTTTAAGTAGTTGTTTGTAACTTCCTCTAGGGTTGCATGGCGGGGCATTACACATGTTATCAGAGCCTAGGTTTAAACACTAGGTACTCTGGGATAATGGTGGAACCATTAATCTTTTAGTTGTTTAGGTTTTTAAGTTGTGTACCTTTCCTAATACCTTGAAGTGTTTGTGTAGGATTATGCCTTCTAGATGCGAAAGAGGTAGAGGGCATGGTCGTGGCCGTATAGGTGATCGTGGTGAGAGTCAGCATGACTCTCCTCCTCGTGTATCAGTTGTTCCTGATTAGGAATAACCTCAAGCATCTCAAAATGCACCTAGGGTCAGGGATCGTCAACAAGATCCAACATGGATTGAGGATATGCATAGAGCATTTGAGGAGGCTTTGGCACTCCTTGGTCCGAGGCAGGTAGAGGTTCAAGTTAATCCAGTTGTGAGGGAAGTTCCTCCCAATCTGATTCTCACATGAGGGACCTACTTAGGGCACATCCTCCATTATATGATGGATCAGGTACGGGTTTAGAGGCCAAGAATTGGCTGATAGACTTGGATAGGTGTTTTTCTATGCATTTGTATGGTAGTAACACCAGAGCTCGTTATGCCATCATGCAGCTGAGAGGGTTTGCATCCACATGGTGGAGACTAAAGGAGCAGAAGCTCCATATTGATAGACACTCAGCATCTTGGGAGATCTTCCTAGAGAGATTCAAAGCTCGGTTCTTATTTGAGCATTGGCATCAACATCGTGGCGACGAGTTGCATGCCTTGCGCCAGATGGCATTATCTGTTGAGCAATATGAGCGACATTTTTTTGAGCTCAAATAGTATATAGGGATTCATGATGATGAGAGCATGTTAGTGCACCATTTTTTCAGGGGCTTAAATGCTCATCTCAAGGGTGGTGTGAGGGTTTTCGAACCCAAGACCATGGATATGGTAGTAGAGAAAGCATGCCTTATTGAGGAGAATCTGAGTATGGCACTTCGGGTTCACATAGGAGTGTAGGTTGGTGGCAGTCTAGTAGTAGGATCTAGTGCTCGTGGAGGGCATCCCCAGGGAGGTGTACCTTCTCGATCTCTGCAGGGACCATCCCAGAGTGGTCAGCAGTAGAGAGTGCACTTGGGAAGCATCAGGACTCTCAGCCGTGTCAGGATGATGGTGGTTCTTCACCTAGAAGGAACAAGAATTGGTGATGCAATAAGTGCAATCGACAAGTGCAGCCAGCCCAGGGTTCACATTTATGGTTGATTGGGGTAGTATGCAGCATTCTACTGCACTTGTAGGAGACAAGGGGTTTGGTTGTAACACGGGGTGTTACTCTTGTGGCCAACAAGGCCACCTTGCTAGGAACTACCCACATCAAAATAATTTTGGTTTTGTTCAAGGCCCAATAGTTTCAGAGCCAATAGTAGGGGATGCTAGTAGGTCTCATCGAGCTTATGCTGTAGTTGATGACCATCAGCTTGGGTATCAGGGAGCTATCATTGAGACTTTTGGAGTTGGTCGTCCAGTGCAGGATGCTCGACCTCAAGGGTTGAGGTTTTTATTTGTATGCAGTTTGTTTGAGGGAGTTATATCCCTACTATTTGCAGGCTTCTAGGAGTAAGCCTAACCCTAGGGGGGGAGGATGTAATACCCCTCCATTTTTTCCTTTTGATCGAATAGTGCTCTACTAATTTATGTTGTACTTTATGTTAGTACCTTGACTATAGTACCCGACTGTTATTTGATTGCTATCTATAAAGTGACGTTAATGTATCTTTTGATGTGATTGTATTTTATATTGATGTTATCATTATGGCATGTTTTGAATTAACATAAATGTATATTCAAATTAATGATGTTTATGCTTTGGATTATATTAATATGTTAGAATTGTCAGTTAGTTTCATTGTATTGGTGAAGGGGATAGTATCGCATCACTCACTTGCGAGCGCCTTGCGATCCCGTGATCTCTTCACGATGTGTATTTTATGTTGTTTATTTTATATGTTGTTGTTTACTTGGTTTATAGGTTGATAGGTATAGGACATCGACTCTACCTGGTTTCACAGGTTGGAGCATGTTCAATGCCCAACGGTATTCGATTGGGAGATAGTAGCTAGGTTTTTCGTGCCAACTCGTCACCCTAGTCCTAGTATGTCATCAAGTGTTTGTCAGGTTGTGTTGCTTTGAATATTGTTCCCTCTCTTTGTTATTGAATTTCGAGTTAGAAAAGGTAATTAAATAGGTTTTTGTATTTAAGTTATTGATTAAATCAATTTAGTTTTTAATGTTGGAAGATGTTATTTAATTAATTAATTAATTTACTTTAATTAATAAAATGAGTTAATATTGGATTAGCTTCATTTTATTGAATTAATTAAATTAATTAAATTAAATTAAGTTCTTGTTTGAATTGATTGATATTTTAATTGGAAATTGGAATTAAAATTGAAAATAAACGAAAATGAGTTAAATTGCATTTTTAGAGGTTTGAATTCAAAAATTGGAAAAATGAGATATTTTCTATTTCTGTTTTTTGAAATTGATGATGGTGGTTACACTGATATTTTGGAGTTATGTTTGGAATTTCATTATTATTGAATTTCTCTTCACAATTTTGGATTATGAAAATTTTGGAAAATTGAAAATAGAGAGAGGAAGAATTTTACATTTTGTGGGTTTTGGATTGAATCTGAGGAAATTGCTGATTTTAAGAGGCAATCGAAGCAAGGATCTATGCATCATCTGGATCTTCTAATGTTATTGGATTACCAGGTTCATGTCTTTAGCTTTTATTTGTTTGAAAAATATTTAAATATGTTGTGTTGTTGGAAATCATGTCGAAAAACTCAAAAAAGACTAGATCTATGTTGGATTCTTCATGTTGATTTTGTTGGAAAATCTCAAACCTTTATTTTTCTCTATTTGGGTTTCTCAGGAAAAGTTGTTCTTGACTATAAATAAATATTTCAATTTCATTTCATCAATGTATTTCTTCCATTCCTTATGGGGATATTTGGATCCTAATATATATAAATAAATGAATATATATATATATATATATATATATATATATATATAATTTGTTTAAAATTTCATCCTTGGAGGGGGTTATGTTGTCTAGGTTTTCTTTTAAAAAAATGCCCTCATGAAGGGGTGCGGATTTCAAAATCTGCAGGGAAATGTAAAAGAATATAATTAAAAAAAAAAATTGCTTGGGAGGTGTTGGGGGCTCACCTCCCTACTGCGCCCCATGGGAGGTGCATGGGGAGAGAGCTGCGCCTAGCGTGGGCTCCCCCAACCACCCACTATGGTGGGACGACTGTGTAAACAAAGCCGCGACCACAGTGGTGGGTTCGGTTGTGTTTACATAGTCGCACCCACCACTGTGGGGGTCAACTGTGTTTACACAGTTGGTCGCCCAGTGGTAGCCGCCGCCACACAGAATCCGCCACCCCTGCAAAGTAAAACATCGGCGCCCTATGCATTCAACACGGCCAAGAAAAATCCATGCGGCCACCCAAGCCCTAATCTATGGCGCACGGCCCGAGGACACTTTTCCTCCTTTTGTTTTAAAATTAAAATTAATATAAAAATAAAATAAAATAAATATATATATATATATATAAAAATATTAATGTTTTATATATTATTTTTATAATATTAAAATTTTATTTAATAATATTTTATATTATAATTTATAATATTATAAGATAATTTATATATATATTATATTTAAAGAATATTTGTATATTTAGAGTGGTGGATTATAATTAAATATGCATATTATTTGATATACTTATATTTGGATTAGTTAGTTGGGTAATTTGCTTATATGTTAAAAATTCGTCTTGGTATCTTAACTATTGATTTAAATCAATGGGATGGGTTAAATATAAAAGTGGGAATTAAAATATGGAGTTATTAGTCCAAGTATTAGTTGAATTTTTAAATGTAAATTTGAAAGGTTCAAATGTGTTTAGTATCATAGATATTTGTTAATTTGATTTGGCAAGGAACTTATGTAATTTTCTAAATGTTATGTTCTGAAACGTAGAAATATAAATGACTACTAGTTACCATTGAAACAATTAGTGAAATTGAACTTTTGTTTGAATTCCATCCTTTGATTGAAAGAGTCGATATTTATTTTAGTTTTCTTAAGGTTATTAAATACTAAATGTAAATGAAAGATGTGGATTTAGGAAATCTGAAGTAGGTTTAATTTTGATTAAACTGCTTGTTTAAAAAGTAATCTCTTATGTTATTATCTTGGGGAAGAATGGTCGGAAGGGTTGTTAAGTCTTCCAGATGGGGATCTTATTTTACGTGGGTTCTCATGTTGTGTGTGTCAACCTATTGGGAGTTCCTTGGGTAGTGCATGGTGTCTAGTCAGTGTTTACTTGGTTTCCACTTATGGGGATGTTTTGTACCTCCTTGGTTTAGGACATGGGATCCGCGTCTCCTTGTAAGGAGTGACCTTGTTATGTGTTTTGTTGCATCTAGTCTTGGAGTGAATTTCATTTTATGTCGCCTCCTGTGAAAGGCGTGGTCGTGATATCTTTGTTGTTTCACTTTGTATCCTTAGTGATTGGATGGTATGTATGTTTTCAAGTAGAAGAGTGGCTTCCATAGGGGCCAGAGCCCAGAAGAGGTAAGATTGGGTAACCTTCGAAAGTGGTTTAATCAAGTGATAAATAAAACAATACTTAGAAGATTAGGACTAACTTCTCACTTATCAAGATAATTATGCCTCACTCATGGATTGACGTGCTCAGTTAGGCTTGGGATGGGTGGGAAGGCCTGGAATGGAAAGGTCATCTATCTTGTCTATACGAAAGGTATTTGATTCTACATTATTAAGTATGAGGGTCGGGATGTAAGACCCCTCCGTCTTGCTCTTTTGACCGAACAATGTTCTGTTTGGTTATGCCTTATTTTATTTTTGTACTTTGACTTAGAACTCAGTTGATGTTTGATTGCTATCTATAAAGCGATGTGAATGTGATATTTTAGTGTGATAGTGTATTTTCCTGATGTTATTATTATGTCATGCTTTGGATTAGCATAATGGATAATTGAATTAATGATGTTCATGCTCTTGATCATATTAATGATGTTAGATTCGTTAGTCGGTAATATTGTATTGGTGAAGGGAACGGATCGCATCACTCACTTGTGAGCGCCCTGTGGTTTCAAAATTTCCTCTTCACGGTGTGTATTTTATGCTACTCATATTATATGTTGTGGTTTACTTGGTTTTCAGGTTGACAAGTATAGGACATCGACTCCACCTGGTTTCACAGGTTTGAGCATATCCAATGTCCAACGGTATTCGATTGGGAGATAGTAGCTAGGTTTTTTGTGTCAAGTCATCACCCTAGTCCTAGTATGTCATCATATGTTAGTCGGGTTGTGTTGCTGTGAATATTGCTCCCTCTCTTTGTTTATTTAATTGCAAGTTAAAAAAAAAAGGGTAATCATATGGTTGTATGTGTTTAATTTGTGAGATTGAAATTGTACTGGTATTATGTTAATAACGTAATTTATTTTATTAATTAATTTAATATAATTAATAAATAATTTAATCGTGGATTAGAATTAATTAATTAAATTGATTTTGTTGAAATTGGATAAGTTCATTTTGAAATTATGAATTTTATTATGTGAAATTGAAAATTATGAAAATAATAAAAAAAGTCAAGTTTGAAAGGTTGAATTCGAAAATTGAAGAAATTGAAATATCTTGCATTTTTTGTTTTGGAGAATTTATTAGGGTGGTTGTTGAATTATTAGGGTTTTATCCTTATGTTTGGAGTTTGCATCACAATTTTGGGTTATGAAGTTTTTGGAAAATTGGAAATGGAGGAGAGGAAGAATGGTTTTCATTTTGTGGGTTTTGGCTTGGAGTTGTGAAATTCGGTGGAGCTGAAGTGGGAAGCTGAGCACCGCCTGGATCTCCTCACGAACTCAGGGAACAAAGTTCATGGTTTCGAAATTGGTTGTTTTGAGATTTTTAAATCGTTTATGTTTTTTTGATGATTATCATATTGGAAAATTCAAGAAAATGAAATGTGTTCTTGGTTGGAAAATTGTTTCCTTTCAATTTGTTCTTCAAATAAATTTGCAAATGTATTTCGAAAATATATATATCTTTATATATATTTGTAATTTTTTAAAAATTCATCCTATTAAATGTTATGCTGTGGGTTTTCTTTTTAAAAAATTCCCATGAAGGGCGCGAAATTCGAAAAAATCTGCAGGGAATTTTTTTTAAAAAAGAAAAAGAAAAGAAAAAGAATAAATAAATAAAATAAAAATTTTGTAGGGGGGGTTAGGGGGCTCAACCCCCACCGCACCTCCCATGGAGGCGAGCGGAGGGAGCCGCGCCCAGCATGGGCTTCCCCGGTCACCCACTGTGGTGGGACGGCTGTGTAAACATAGCCTCCACCATAGTGGTGGGTTCCGCCCACCACTATGGGTTCGACTGTGTTTACACCGTGGGCCGCTAGTGGTAGCAGCCGCCCAAAACACCGCCGCCCTCCAAAACCTCCGCCCCCTGTGGGAAAATAAAACGCCGTCGCCTCTCCATTTCATCGCCTGCGACATAAAACATGTGGCCATGGAAGAAAATGCGGCTGCCAGCCCTATTCCAGCCGTCTCATAATTCGCACGGCCGCCCCACCCAAAAAGTGCGCGGCCCGAGGCGCAAAAGGGTTGCAAGTTTAAAAAATATATATAAAATATAAATTTTAAAATATCTTTGTTTTTTAATATTTTAATATTAATTTTATATATAATATTAAATATTATTATATATACATATAGTAATCTTTAATGTATATATATTTTATATTTTATATTATATGTATATAATATTAAAATATTAATTTAATATATGTATAGTAGAGAATATGAAAGAGGGAAATAAAAGTATAGTTTAAATGAATTTATGAAATTTAAACTAATGGGAAAAAGTTCAAATTATTTATTTGATATATATATATAAATTGAAAAATTTAAAACATTGGGTTTATAGTCAAATTATTGATTTATTTAAAAACAATAACTTTGAAATGGACAAATATTGGATTTGTGATTAATGTGTTAATAAAAAAATTAATCAATTTATTTTACAATGATATAGTTTGCAAGGACAAACAGCTATCTAGTATAAAGCAAAATGTTTTGAGTGGTAGTTCAAAATGCTTATTTTATGAAGGGCAATTAGGGAATTGAATATTAGTGTTAATTTCTCCCTTATCTGAAAAGATGAATCTTTAATTCAGTTGTAGTGATGTAACAAATTACAGAATGTAATGAGGAAATGGCTTTAGTGAATCCAAAGTAGAATTTAAATTCTCGTCTCCTTGCTCACCTTGATTGTGAAAATTTCCTTTGTGTTCTTGTTTGGGAATTGGGTCAAGTGTCTTAAATTTGTAAGTCTTATAGAAGACCCTAGAGGTTGGGGGTTGTCGTCTTGTGATGTTGACTGTTTGTTAATTCCCTTGGGCAGTGCATGGTGTATGGTCAGTGTTTACCCGGTTTCCATGAACAAGAATGTTTTGTGCCTCCTAAGAATGGAGTAGATTTTGTAATGTGTGCCTCCTTGTCAGGAGCGGTTTTGTTATTGTTGTTACCTTCGGTGTTTGGAGATGGGTTTATCTTATGTCGCCTCTTGAGAAAGGAGTAGTCATGTAATTTTGTATGTTGTATTTTGTACCCTTGGTGTTTAGATAGTATGTGTGTTGTCAAGTAGAAGAGTGGCTTCTATAGGGGCCAAAGCCCGTAAGATTTAAACTGGATAACCTATGGAGGTGGTCTAATCAAGTGATAACTAAAATAAAACTTAGAAGATTAGGTGGTACTTCTCACTAATCAAGATAATTATGCCTCACTCATAGACACAAGGGCTTGTTTAGACTTGGGATGAGTGGGAAGGCCTAGAATGACAAGGTCATCTATCTTGTCTATACGAAAGGTATTTGATTCCACATGAGTGAGTATGGGGGTTAGGAGTTCGGTAGAGGGCACTAGGATAACCCTTAGTGGGGGCTGGAGCCTAGGAAGAATCCCAGAGGATAACCCATGATGAGCTATGTGATGACACTTTGTCTAGGACAATAGTCAATATTTGTTTTTGCTCTAGTAAGTATGAGGGTCGGGGATCGATTGAGGCCACCATCTTGACGATCCACAGTGGGTAACTCATGTACTTGATCTTGTGGGTATGGTTTCCTTAACATACCTGATGTGACCGTAGTTGGTGTTCGATCTTGTGGGTATGGTTTCCTTAACATACCTGATGTGACCATAGTTGGTATTTGATCTTGTGGATATGGTTTCCTTAACATACCTGATGTGACCATAGATGGTATTCGTTTATTATCTGTATGGTTCTCTTAACATACTTGTCCTACTTTATTTCTAGAAACAATGTGACCATGTAGAGTTGTACTTTTTTTGCACTTATGTTGTACGTATGTGGTACTTGGGTTGTACTTGTGATGTGCTTGTGTGGTACATGTGATTGGATGTGTCAGTTTAGTTCAGTGATGATTTGGCCTGTGTCTAGAGGTAGATGATCTTGGCTAGGATTCCTTGTTACTATCTCTTAGCATGGGGGCTGGGCCTTTGGGTTCCACTTGGTTGGGTGGCGTGCACCTAAATCCGTTGGGCTCTTTCTTCATGTTCATGTGGATGAGACTTCCAGTTGGAGAGCTCGTTGGATTCAATTTCAGTTCTTGCATTATTTTATTTCAGCTTATCTTGTATTATTTTACCCCTCATCTGTTATCGAGGTGGAAGTTGTAAATGTAATCTTATTTATTGGACTTGCCTCATTCGGGGAATGAGAGTTGTAACCCATTTGTTTAATTATGGATTAATGAAATTGAAAGTTATCTCTTATGCTTGATGTAAATTATCTTAATTGGAATGTATGTGTTTTATTATTAGTTAAATAATTGGCATGGATTATAATCATGTTGTTGTTGTGGGTTTTAAGTAATCTCAATCTCATAACCTTAGGGGATGTTTGCATTGGAAAGCAAACTTGTATATTAATTGTACTTAAACAAAAAAAATAAATTAGCTTGTTTAAGTATTTGTTTGCAACATCCTTTAGGGTTGCATGGTGAGGCGTTACACGGGGATCAGTTTGATGCCACCATCTTGACGATCCGCAGTGGGTAACTCATGACGAACTGTGTGATGACACTCTATCTAGGACAACGATTGGAACTTGTTAGTGTGTGTATGGTTCTCATAACATACTTGATCTACTGTATTTTTGGAAGCAATGTGACCATGTAGAGTTGTACTCATGTTGTACTTCAGTGGTACTCATGTTGTGTTCATGTTGTACTTGAGTTGTACCTTTTTTGTACATGTGTTTGGTTGTGTCAGTTTCGTTTAGTTATGATTTAGCCTGTGTCTAGAGGTGTTGGTCTTGGTTAGGATTCCTTGTTACTATCTCCTAGCATGGGGGGTGGGTCTTTGGGTTCCACTTGGTTGGGTGGTGTGCATCTAAATTCATTGGGTTCTTTCTTCATGTTTGTGTGGACGAGACTTCCAGTTGGAGAGCTCGTTGAATTCTGTATCAGTTCTTGCTTTATTTCATTTAATTTGATCTTGTATTATATTACCCCTCATTTTTTATCGAGGTGGAAGATGTATTTATAAACCGGTTTATTGGATTTACCTCATTCGGGGAATGAGTGATGTAGCCTTACTGTTTAATGAATGGTTTAATGAAATGAGAAGTTATCTTTATGCTTGATGTAATTATCTATTTGGAATGCATGTGTTATTTTATTAATTAAATAATTGACATGGTTTATATTCATGTTTTTTGTTGAGGTTCTGTATAACCTATGTCTCATAACCTTAGAGGTTGTTGGCTTTAGTTAGTGAACTTTCTTATTAATTGTACTTAAACAAAAAAAAAAATTAGCCTGTTTAAGTAGTTGTTTGCAACTTCCTCTAGGGTTGCATGGTGGGGCATTACATCCTTAATTTACTTATTTGAACAATTTAGGTTTAATAATAGTTGACTTTTATGACCCAAAAATAAGATAGCCATTTTACCCAATTCAAGAGTAAAAGGTCTTCCTCCGGTAACCACTAGCCATCCACTAATAAATAAGCTAATCTTGACACAATAATTTTGGCAATTGAATAATTAGTGCAAAGGTCCTAAATGAAATAAATAACCTCAATTTAAATTTTTACTATTACAATGGTAACTTAGCTTCCCCCTAAGTTCGTCCTTGATACAATTACTATTATAACTTAAAAATAGCACCACTAAGTATATATTAATAATATCATTATTTGAAAATATGAGTATTATTAAAGTATTATTTTATAATCTACAATTCTCTTTTGTTTCCACTATTCAAACATCATCAATTCAATATTTGTATGTTGTAATAATTGTTTATGTTATAATATTTTATTTTTGTGTTAATGGTCATACCATTATTCCATTAGTTACTAATAACATAGATTCAAATGCTAAATTTACAATTTAAGTAATTATATGGTAATAAAATAGTAATTAAATTTATTGTTTGAATAATTGTTACATAACAAGGAACTATTTGAATTTCCCCATTTAAGGAATTTATATGGTAATATTTAATTTACGGTAATAAAAATAATAATTAAATTTACCATTTGATTGATTTTTATGGTAACTAAATATTATTTAGAACACCATTTAAATAGTTGTTACAATAACAAATAAACATTCTATGTTACCATATTTTTTGAGAAAACTATATTAATATAACAATAAATAAGTTATGGTTATATTAAATCAAATACTTTCATTATTATACTTACCATTTTTTTTATTAATATTTCTAATAATATCATTTTACTATTATTACTTTACTTAATTCTTCCTCCTTAATGTTTGATGTAACATAAGCAACAATCATGTTCTTTAAATTTATAATTTCATCCTTTTTAATAATCTATAATATAAAATAGTTATATTTAACCATCACAAGAACATTAATAATTGTAATGTTACTATTAATCAGGTTCCCATCTTAATAATAATAATTAACTCTAGAAACAATATTATTATTTATTATTTATTTAATATTCAATAATAATATCTGCATTATTCTTTATATTTATGTTTTTTTACCAACCATACCATCATAAATAAAAAATCTACACAAATAAAATCATGGGAAAAATCACATCAGATCTTTCAATATAAAAATTAATGTATTAAATCTTATGACCCATTCATATCATCATCTAACTTCGCAGTAACAAATGATTACTAAATTTAAGTTTCCTTTCATCCCCTGAATGACGAGCCCGAGTTAAAACATGTTCACCTATCTTATTTACTCACTCTACGCCTACACTCGTGTGATTCTAGATAAGAAATTTTATACTCAAAATAAATAAAACTATACGTTCCATTTAAATGAAATGTTGAATCCATTTTAGATGGTGGTTGAGGCACCATAAATTTGGGGAAAACTATGCCAAAAAAGCCAAGATAAAACACACACATTTATAGACGGTGGGTTAATATTCTGGTCTCATTATTGCTGCGCTAATAATGATAACACTGCTTACTGGACTCATAACCAATTCAGCACTACGAAACACAATAACCCCAAAACAATGATAAAGTAAAGTACAGGTAATTATTAGTAATCCGATGGACGCGATGAATTCATGAAATTAGTAATGATATTATTTTAATCAAGAGGGGAAAGTAGTTTTCAAAACTAAACTAAGGGCGTAACTGATAAAGCTGATATGACAAGCACACTTGAAAGAAACATAAATGAATAGCTAAAAATAATAATAATGGTAAGAATAAGAGTAGGTGGGACGTGATGGGCAACGCACACCAGAGTTGACTGTCTTTCAAAAGTTAACATTTCTTCAAGAAACCCCACTCACGACTTCATGCACAGCGAAACATGGTGTCCCAAAATTACACTACTAAGGGGAGGATGACGGACGACACGGTAGTTAGGATGACACACGACACAATGATAATTTAGTTTTGCCGCCCTTTACCGCTTTCTTCAGTTCAAATTAAACCTGCCCTTTACCGCTTTCTTCAATTCAAATTAAACTTAAAATGATGCAACTACAGAAACAACAAATTTTCTGGGACATATGAACATGTCAGTCAAATGTATACTCAGACAAAAATCAAAGGACACGTCAGCCATATGCACACGCCAGCATCTTCCCTGCCTGGGTTAAAATGGGAGAATTGGAACAGCGTATGGACATACTTCACAGGATAAGGAAGTTTGTAATTGCAACTGCCCTGGCAGCCATGCATCCAAAATGTGGAAGTATGTACAAGGCACATGAACTGTTTGACAAAATGCCTTCAAGAGATGTCACCTAATGGAATGCTATGATTGCTGGATATTCACAATAGCTCCTGAAGATGGAGGGTTTTCCAAAGCAAATTTCAAGGCATTGGCAAGTGAATGCATAAGCTACGCTGGGCATTGAGTATGGTCTACGGCTAGCTGCCTCATGACATGAAGTTTGAGCTAATTAGCAGTCTGTTCGCTGCCCTATATTCTTCGCAGTCTGTGAATGGATAGAAATCAAACAAATTCCAGTTGCGGTATATGATTTTTGTAGAAACCTAGCAAGTACTCGTTCGATTTTATCTATATGCTAGTAAAAACTAGTTCAATTTATAAAGGCATGTGTAAATTTATATATTTATATGAGATTATGTTTGGAGTTGGATCTACAACATTTTAAAGTATTTTAGATCATTGTTTTCTTTGGGATAGGTCAAGAATTTATGTTAAGTTCAACTCAGATATGGTTTCTTTTTAGAGTATTTAGTTATCTTAGAATCTAAAAGTCAATAGTCAGCATGTATTGTTTGTTATTTTGAAAGTTAGAGAAGGTTTGACTTTCAAAATGACAAACAACACTCTTGTTATTTAAGCTCTTTCCTTCTTAGGAGCTTATGTTAATATTCATTTTTATATATGTATTCTAAATCTTGATTTGTTCTAATGCTTCCTTGTAAATACAAGTGTAAGTTAACAAAGTTGCTCACTTATAGATGTTACTTGACAATTGTTGTAAGACACTTTGTATGGTTGTTAGAATCCCATTGATCTCTCCCTCGTAGAGGATAGTTCCCTTCTTGTGGATGTGAATGTGGGCATAGTCTCAATGGTCATAGACACAATTCTAATGGTTCACATGGTCCTTCACCACTTTAGCATAGAGTTTGGGTTCACAATACTCACGGTTGGTCCTAGCAAGATTGTCTACCTTGTGGTAGCTCACAACCAAATGTAATCATAACCTTTTCTTATTTACACAACATGAGTAAATGAGAGACACCTTCAAGGTTTACCATTAATGTAGTTTAAACATTTATTTAAGTTGTGCAACAACACCTTTGACTTTCAATTGATCTATGAAAATTCTTTACAAGATCATTATGGGTAAGTTGAACATTTCCTACTTGAGCCTCGAGGTTCTTGATATCAACATTCAACTTTTGAATTACCTCAAATTCTAGCAAAAACTCTTTCTCTAATGTCTCCATACACCCTTCTTCATAAGAAACACCTTCCATTATTGTCATTATTTTCTCAACTTCATGTATTTTAGATTGTAGCTCTCTCTCAACAACATTACCCTCATAAACTAAATGCTAGCTACTAAGGTCCTAGTGCATGTTATTTAAAAATATCTTAATGATAACATATATGAGAGTGAGATAGGAATGATAAGTAATTAAATTTACTGCATAGTGCAAGAGAAGGTACATAAAGAGCTCATGGTGAAGATGAGTGCAATAATAAAAAATAAACTCAAACAAAGTAAGTTATTGGATTGATAGATCTACCTAATACATATCTACTCATCATGGGTGAAGGTACTCTCATTGGTCCCCATATCCTACCTATCTAAATGTTCTCCCTAAGATTGCCAAATATGAATTATATATTTAAAATTTTCCAATTCAATTGATTTTATTTTATGTCAAAAAATATACATGAAGATCCCTACCACTCCATCCAAACTCATGGGATAAACTATTAACTTTACGTAAATTTTAAATATTGGAGATATAATTGAATCTTTTAGTTTTGATAAGTTACCACAAATATGTTACAACCAATAGGGTGGAATTAGAATTTTAATCCTACAATAAATAATTAAGAACCTTTGATACAAACATGATGAAAAAAATATAGTGACAACTATAATATATACATGGGTTGTATTCCATAAGAATCCCTCTCTCTACCTACCCCTCTCTCTCTCTCACACTAGATCTATCTCTTTGTACCTCTCTCACACTAGCTCTATATCTAACTTTACCTACCTCTCTTTTTATTCCATGCACCTTACCTCTCTCTAGCTACACCTCCCTCCCTCTATCTTTCTCTCTCTCTCCCTCCCTCCCTCTCTACCTACCTTTCCCTCAATACATCCCACCCACCTCTCTTTCTACCTGCCTCTCCCTTCTTTCCAGCTTCCCCTCTCTATCTACTTCTCTCTCCCCTTCCCTCTCTCCTTTCCCTATCTCCCCTCAATATCTCTACCTACTTCTTCCTATATTCCTTCAACCTTACCTCTCTCTATCTACCTTTCCATTTCTCCCTCATTTCCACTCTCTCCCTTTATCCCTTCCATCCTACCTCGCTAGACCTCTCCCTCCCCCCATCCCTCTATAGTTCTCTCTATCTTTCCTCTCTCACCATCCCTCCTAACCTTCCTCTTCACCATATCTTATCACTTCATATCTCCCTCCTTCTCCCTCTCTCTCCCTCACACACACAAACAACCTCTCTCCACCTACCCCTCCTCTCTCCCGAACTCTCCCTATACCTACCTCACCTACCTTAACTCTCTCTAGATGATATTGAATTTTTTGATCCTAGAAATATTGTTTCCAATTTTTTTTTAATTTTTATTGGCCCTAATTATCATTTTTGTTACTCAATATATTAAATTTATCATAATTTTGTAACTCAAATGATAATAAGGAATAATTCTTGAATTAATCACTTATAAAAGGTTTTCATTACAATAATTACAGGTTGGAAAATACTGGGTGTTATCAATCTTGCAATCAACATACTTTTGTAAAACCCGCTACACATAACAACCCGATTGGTTAGTCACCCCTCAAGTCTATTTGATTAGTTTTATGTATCCCCCACCTACAACTCCTCCCCAAGCTCTCCACCCTTGAGCTTAGAACAACCACAATAGAATCACTCACAACCCGTGTTGTGTTTTCCATCTTGCATTTATTTTTCCATCATATGAGGAAACCAAAATGTAACTTTTACTCTAAATAATAGTGTGGTAAATTTTGATGGTGCCTTTCATTATATTTGTACTCTCTAAATAAGAAAAAAAAAATTAGTACAATAATTGCAATTTGGAAAACACTGGGTGTCATGAAACTTGCAACCCACATACTATTGTAAAACCCTCTACATGTAACAACCCAATTAGTTAGTCATCCTTCAGTTTAATTTGATTAGTTTTATGTATCCCCCACCTGAAACTCTTCCCCAAACTCTCCACCCTTGAGCTTAGAGCAAGCACAATCGTGTATCACTCATAAATCACTATGTTTTCCAACCTACGATTAATTTGTGCATTTATTTTTTGATAATATGATGACATTTAAATGCAATTTTTACTCTAACTAATAATTGTTCTAAATTTTGAAGGTGTCTTTCGTTATATTTGTACTCTCTAAATAACAAAAGGTTTTCATTACACTAGTTTCAGGTTGGAAAACATTGGGTGTATGACACTTGTAACCCATATATTGTTGTAAAACCGTCTACATGTAACAACCCAATTGATGCATATAAATTTGTGCAAGAAAAAAAAGTGATAGATGAAGCTATAACTAGAGTTGAACAAATGAAGTCAAAGATTCTCGAACTTAAGAATTCCATGGAATAAATACAATTGGAAACAGATGATGATAATGAAAATGAAAAATTATATCTAAGTCGAGAAAAGCCTCAATTAAGGGATGTTTTTGTCCTAAGAGTTGATGAGGGATCAATTGATCTAAAGATTGAATAAAACATATGAAAATAAGTTACAAGATCACAAAAAGGAATTGAATGGGTTGTTAATAGGCAAGATCAATGTAGATGAGGAAAAATGTGTCGTAATAAAATTGTAGATGCAAAAGCAATAGTTGGAAGTGTTAAAATTGTAGAAAAACAACAAAAGACTAAAATTAACCATTGAGAAAAGGAAGTACAAGATAAGAAGAATATTTTATCATTGAAAGAAAATGACGTTAATACTCTAAGTAACATTTGTGGGAAATTTTAAAAGTTCCTTTCATTTCATTTGTACTCTCTGAATAAGAAAAGGTTTTCATTACAAAAATTGCAGGTTGGAAAACACTAGGTGTTATGAAATCTCCAACCCACATATTAATGTAAAACCCTCTACACATAACAACCCAATTGGTTAGTCACCTCTATGGTCAATTTGATTAGTTTTATGTATCCCCCACCTAAAAATCCTCCCAAATATCTCCACCTTTGAGCTTATAACAAGAAGAATGCAATCACTCACAACCCATTGTGTTTTCCAACCTGTGATTATTATGTGCATTTTTTTCCATCATATGAGGAAATTGAAACACAATTTTTTCTCTAAGTGAAAATTGTGGTAAATTTTAAAAGTGTCTTTCATTACATTCATACTCTTTAAATAAGAAAAAAAATCATTAAAACAATTACAGGTTGGAAACACTAGGTGTTATGAAACCTGCAACCCACATATTGTTGTAAAACCCTCTACATGTAACAACCCAATTGCTTAGTCACCCCTCTGGTAAATTTGATTAGTTTTATGTATCCCCCACCTGGAAAGCCTCCCCAAGCTCTCCACCCTTGAGCTTAGAACAAGAAGAATGCAATCACTCACAACCCACTATGTTTTACAACCAACAATTATTTTGTGCATTATTTTTCCATCATATGAGGAAATTGAAACACATTTTTTACTCTAAGTACTATTTGTGGTAAATTTTGAAAGTTCCTTTCATTACATTTGTACTCTCTAAATAAGAAACTGTTTTCATTACAATAATTGTTGGTTTAAAAACATTGGGTGTTATGAGAGCTACAACCCATATACTATTGTAAAACCATCTATACATAACAACCCAGTTGGTTACTCATCCCTCAAATCAATTTGATTAGTTTTATGTATCCCCCACCTACAAATCATCCCCAATATCTCCACCCTTGAGCTTAGAACAAGAAGAATGCAATCACTCAAAACCCATTGTCTCCTTGTATGAATGGATAGAATTATATTGTAAGAAATATTTATAGGATGAGAGACAAGACTAGGTAATTTTGATGGGAGATGATAACCAAAAGGATACATTTATGATCCAACTTACTTTAGTCTAGGTTCATGTCACATTTTGTCCCTCCCATCCTACCATTCCCTATCTCCCTCCTTCCCTCCTTCCATTTCGGGTCCTCCTATCCCTCCCACCCTACAAATTCATATCTCCCTCCTTCCCTCTTTCACTTCCCCTTCCATCCATCCCACCCCACATCTCCCTCACTCTACCTACCCCTCTCTCTACCTCTCCCACCCTACCTAGATCCCTCTCTCTACCCACCTCTCTCTAGTTTTTTCACCTTACTTCTCTCTAACTATCTTTCCATATCTCACTCATTCCCTCTCTCTCCCTCCTTCCCACACAACCTCTCTCCATCCCTACCTAATTCCCTATCTCACTATATTTATACCTACATGTCCCACCTTCCTTCCCCCTGTCTCTACCTCTCTCTCTCCCTTACACACACACACAAATAAGAAAAATATCAAGTTCTACCTACCTCCCTTCCTGTCTCTATCTCCATTCACCCTCTCCCTCTCTACCTACTTTCCCCTTAATACATCCCACCCCACTTCTCTTTCTACCTATCTCTCCTCCCCAACTTCCCCTCTTTATCTACTTATCTCTCCCCTTCCCTCTCTCCTTTTCCTATCTCCCCTCACTCTCTTTACCTACTTCTTCATCTATTCCTTCAACCTTACCTCTCTCTACCTGCCTCTACATGTCTCCCTCATTTCCTCTCTCTCCCTTTATCTCGCCCCATCCTACCTCGCTAGATATCTCCCTTCCCCATCCCTCTATACTTCTCTCTATCTCTCATCTCTCACCATCCCTCCTAAACTTCTTCCTTAACCATATCTCCTTACCACTTCCTATCTCCCTCATCCCCCCTCTCTCCCCCTCACACACACAACCTCTCTCCACTATCTCTCTCTACCTACCCCTCCCTCTCTCCTTAACTCTCTATACCTTCCTCACCTTCCCTACCTCTCTTTATCTCCCTCCTTGCCTCTTTCTATTCCTCCCTCTATCCTTGCCACCCTACCACTCCCTATCTCTATCCTTTCCTCTTTCTCTCCCTCTCTCTATCCCTCCCACTCTACCACTACCTATCTCCCTCCTTCCCTCTCTCTCTCTCCCTCCATCACTATGTGCAATGCGCAAATGGAAATGAAGAAGTGGATAAATTTTCCTTATCATACCAACCCAAAAAAATTATCCTTATCCCTCCTCCATCTTATAAGTTCATCCCAACTTCCCCCTTTATCTAGTTATCTCTGCCCTTCCATCTCTACTTTCCCTATCTCCCCTCACTCTCTCTACCTACTTATCCCTCTATTCCTTCAACCTTACCTATATATCTACCTACCTCTCTGTGTCTCCCTCATTCCCTCTCTCTCCCTTTATCCCTCCTATTCTACCTCGCTATAGCTCTCCCTCCCCCCATCCCTCTATAATTCTCTTTATCTCTCATCTCTCACCATCCCTCCTACCCTTCATCTCCCTCTATTTATCCTTCGTTTCCCTCTCCTCTTTCCTCCTATCCATCCCTTTATCACTCACCCACTCCTTACATATCTCTCCCTCACACACACACAACCTCTCTCCACCTACCCCTCACATTATCCATGCATTCATCCCTCCTTCCCTCTCTCTTACTCTCTCTATACATACCTCTCCCACCCTCTCTCTATATGTAACTCTATCCCTCCCACCTTACTACTCACAATCTCCTCACCCCCCTCTCTCTCATATACTTGATATTAGGATGCTTGCATAAAAAATCTAGGATTGCTTAGATGAAACTTAGTGAAATAGCCTTGTACTTATAAATAACATAACATTAAATATCAAAATTCAAATCTCACAAGCCGACATCAAATCTAGGATTTGAAATCATTAAAATACCACAAAAAAAAAATCCCAATGGGGGATCCTAGGTGTAAGGAAGGAGCATGTGCACTATGTGCAATGGAAATGTAGAACAAGAGGCAAATGTACTAGAATTTATAAAATGAAAAATGAATATGTTCCAAAAACAAATGAAAATAAGTAGAACAAAGTGAATAATATAGATAATATATTAAATGAAGAGATTCTTCTCATTCTCAAGAAGTTGAGGAAGGTGTGCGTGTAGTGTATGCATTGGAAAAATGGAAATGCAAAAGTGGATAAACTCAAGTGGTTTTGTATTGCATATGAATTTGTGTAAGCAAATAAAGTGAGATGATTGTATAAGTGAAGTTGAAAAAATGAAGTCAAATATTGTTGAACATACTAATTTCATGGAACAAATACAATTGGAAATAAATGATAAGGAAAAGGAAAAATTAGATCTAAGTGTAGAAAAATAAATAGTTGGAAGTGTTGATCTACCAATGCTCCTCCCACCCTACCACTACCTATCTCCCTCCTTATCTCCCTCTCTCAACTTAGCTCTCCCTCTCTTCCTAACTCTCTCTATACCTATCTCTCTTAAATGTGATGATGATGTTGACTAATGGGCTTGCAAGAAATATAATTTATTTTCAATACAAGGAAATAGTACCAAAGGGGTAGTGAGTAAATAAGGAAGAGAAATTAAATGGTGAGGATTTATGACAATAAGGGGTGGCTCATTTATCCATTTTTGCATTTACATTTTCCCCTTGCACATATTGCACATGCACCTTATTCAACTTCTCAAGAGAAAAAATAATCTTTTCAGTCAATAACTTATCTATCTCATTCACTTTTGGTCGGCTTATTTTCATGTGTTTTAGAGAAGATTCCTTTTTTATTTCATGTATTCTAATACTTGATTCATCATGTATTTTGAAAAGAAATTTGAAGTAGACCAATGTGAATGAGATAGATAGTGTATTGATTGAAGAGAATCTTCCTAGTCTTGAGAAGTTGAGGAAGGTGCATGTGCAGTATGTGCAATAGGAAAATGGCAATGTAGAAGTGGATAAAGTCAAGAGGTTTTGCATTGCATATGAATTTGTGCAAGAAAATAATGTGAGAGATGATTCTATAAGTGGAGTTGAAAAATGAACTGAAAGATTCTTGAACTTAAGAATTCTATGGAGAAAATACAATTGGAAATAGATGACAAGAAAAAGGAAAGATCAAATCTAAGTGCAAAAAAAGAGAATCAGTTCGGGGGATACATGAACTTGGCTTATCTAAAAAGGTATAAAAGTCTTGTAAAGAACTTGTTAAAAGAAACATATAATTTCTCTAATTGTAAAGACACTCTCAAAGCTGAGAAAAAACTTCCTACAAAGCTACATAAAAGTATTCAAGACATTGAAAACTCTATCCAAGAAAGGGATGTTTTTGTTAGAGTAATAGTTCATTTTCCTTTATAATTAAATCACTTTGGTTTAATTATTAATGCTAACTATTATTCTATTCACTTAAGCTTGTCATTTGTAGGTGCATTATAATTAATATGTTTATTAATTATTAAATGCACAAACCTAGCTTTCTCCGGCTTTAGGGTTTCTCACCTTATATGCCGCTTTTGTAATTATTGTAATTAATCTTTTTGGGAAATAACAATTCTGCTCTCACTCCGCTGAGATTTTCCAAACCCTTGCTTCTGTCTCTTTGGTCTCCATTCAGCATTAGGTATTTTGCATGCAGGTGTTCTTGGCGAGCTGTGGATTTGCATTTATCAAATCCTACATGGTATCAGAGCCACCCTGTCGCTGCCTGGTTTGAAGGTGTTTGAGGCCACGATTCGAAGACGACAGCCACAACTTCTCTGGGGTTTTTCTGTCACTTTGAAGGAGGCGCTATTTTCTGGAGCCGTTTGAGCAAAAACGGACTCCACCATTGCGTTCAGAAGGTCTGGGAGAGTCAAAATTCATATAAACTTTGACTATTTTGGCCACAGTGACCACAGGCAAATTTTTTTGGCCTACCAGGGCCGTACGGGCTCAAAAATCGAAAAAAAATTTTTAAAAAAATCAATTTTTCTCTAAATTTTGGGCGCTGCCAGCCCGTGTCGCCACTGCGCCACCCGGTCGCTTGACCGCCACCGCCACTCCGCCCAGCCGCCACCTCCGCCGGCGTCGCCCCCACTAGCCACCGCCGACGTCCAGTGACGGCCATACGGCCGTCAAATTATTTCCCCTGACTGGTTTTTTCCAGAGAGCTCATTTTTAGGGGGTACCTATGGTTTTTTGCCCGTATCTTGGGCATATGGTGTCCGTTTTCGAAAAACGAAATATCATCAGAAAGGTGTTTCCAAGCCGGACGTGACTATGATGGTATTGTTTGATGATTCATCCATTTGAGCACTATTTTTTGGCATCAAAGTAGAGGCTTGATTTTCCTCTCTCTCTGCATCAGGCGTTAAGGTTTTTTCCTCTTTTTTTGTACTTTCAGTATTTGTTTATTTGTTGTATGAGGGTTAGAATCATAAATTATGGGGGGGTACTTTTGCTTTCTATCATTTACTTTCAAAAAATGACCCTTCTACTTCTGTCTTTTTCTTCTCTCAATGTCGGACCCCTCTGTGGCTTGGCTGACATCGCACAATTACCACACCTGGAAAGCACACATGACCAGGCTACTCATGTCACATGGCTTATGGTCATGCCTAGATGAACATCAACCTATCCTATAGCGTCCTTTTGAGATTCTTCAGCACAGGAATAAAATGGATGAAGCCATGGGCTTGATTGCACTGAACATTTCCGACAGTCTCCTCTTTCACTTGGATGGTTTGACCACTCCTAGGGCCATTTGGGGCAAGTTTTCAGATTTGTTTGGCATTGTCAATGAATTCTGGGCACTACAACTTGATGTGGAGCTGACTACTTTGACACCTACCGGCTTTCCCACCATTGAGGACTTCTTGATGAAGTTCAAGTCTCTGTGCTCAGTTTTGCAGGGATGTGGGAAATCTAAGACAGATGACGAGTGTATCTTCTTGATACTCTCAAAGTTGTGAGGACAGTATCAGATCTTCTCTTCCACTTTCTACTCCACCATGGATGCTTTGGGTGCTAGACACACCATGCCTTCTTTTGAGACATTCTGTGATCGGTTGACACGGGAATAGGCAAAGATCCAATAGATGGATGCTTCTGGCTCTTCTAGCCAAGCATTGGTTGCTCAGTATCACAGGGGAAACCAAAATAGAAAATCAAACCGAAGAAAGATTTCGCAGGCAATGAGTCTTCCTCCAAACTTGCACAGAAAACTGATTCAAAACCTCCAGCTAACCCTTCCAAGGGTAAATCTTCTTCGAAGTCTACTGAGTCTACCTCCAAGACTAAGAAGAAATCAGTTGAGACCTGTAGCTTTTGTGAAAAGGAAGGACATCTCATTTCTCAGTGTTGGAAACGTTTGGAGGCTTTAGAGGAAGCCATGCAGGAGCATCACATTTCAGCTCCTCAGTCCACATCCTCCCTTGCAGGGAAAGGTCATGCTCTTACTGCACGAGCTATGACTTCTGGGCCCACCTGGATTCTTGATTTTGGTGCCTCTCACCACATGACTCACACTCAACAGTTGGTCACCTCACTTGCTCCTTGTGCTACTTCACAGATTACTGTTGGGAACTCATCTCATCTTTCTATTTTGGGTTTTGGTTCTGTTGCATTGGCTGGGGGTTCTCTTCAGGATGTTCTCTTTGTCCCTGACATTTCGATGAACCTACTGTCTATCTATCAGATTTGTCACTCTGGCTCTGGTAAGACAGTTGAGTTCTCACCACATGATGTGGTTATTCGGGACTTACATGATTCTGATATGATTGTGGCTACTAGGAGTGTTGACACTGCATCTCGACTATACAGATTTGATGGATTTGAGTCTTCTGCTGGCACAGGTTCCTGTCTTATAGCACATGCAGATTCAGTGAGCAGACTTTGGCATGAGCGTTTGGGCCATGTCAATTACAGATATCTTCAGCAGATGAGCACACAGGCACTTGTTCTTGGGCTTCCACACATTACTTGCACTGATGGGGTTTGTCAGGGTTGTGTTCTTGGCAAACAACATAGGGATCCTTTTCCTCAGGGATGAGCTACTCGTGCTTTGGCACCATTGGAGTTGATTCATAGTGACCTCATGTCATTTCCTACTCCTTTTTTCGGTGCCAAATATGTGCTTACTTTCATTGATGACTTCTCCAAGTGCACATGGGTGTGCTTTTTAAAGTACAAGTCTGATGTCTTTGACTCATTTCGAGTCTTTAAGACATTTGTGGAGAAGAAATCTGGTCTTTCTATTCGTCGGATACGCACAGATAATGGGGGTGAGTATGTGCACCAAAATTTCAAGGATTTTTGCTCTGAACATGGTCTTCAGCATCAGTTTTCAGTGCCCTACACCCCTCAGCAGAATGGTGTGGCAGAGAGAAAGAACAGAACACTTCGGGAGATGGCTAATTGTATGATACAGTCCAGGTCCATGGATTCGTCTTTTTGGGTAGAGGCAGTCAATTATGCCAACTATATTCAGAATCGGATGCCTCACAAGGCAGTTCGACATATGACTCTTGAGGAGGCTTGGTCTCATGTCAAGCCTGATATATCTTCATTCTGAGTTTTTGGTAGTGAAGCATGGGCATTTGTGCCTGACACTCAGAGGAGAGCAATGGAGCGAAAGAGCCGACACCTCATTTTTTTTGGCTAATGTGAGGATGTTAAGGCATATAGGTTGTTTGAACCTGATTCCAGAGAGGTCCTGTTTCGATGGGATGTCTAGTTTGATGAGCGCCTTCCTGCAGTAGATACCTCACTTCTAGAGTCTACTTCACTTACCACTACTCCCTCCTCTCTTCCAACTTTGTTTCAGGATGATGAGGATGATGATCTTAGTGATCCCCATTTACCTCCACCACAGGATCCTCCACAAATGCCTAGATGGGCTCGTGTTACAGTTGATGCTGCAGGATCTCTGGCTGGTGACCCTTCCATTTCCCATTGCACCCGGTCTCATATTGTGGGTTCTAGTCTTCTGAGCCATGCTATTTGTGGTGATCCTCAGACATTTGGGGCAGCGACAGGACATACTGAGTGGGATAGTGCTATGGAGGAGGAGAATTCTTCTTTGATGAAGAATCATACTTGGGATCTTTGTTCTCTTCCTAAGGGAAGAAAGTTAGTGCGATGCAAGTGGTTGTATCATACTAATTTTGCTGCTGATGGTTCTATTGATAAGTACAAGGCACGTCTTGTTGCGAAGGGTTTTTCACAGGTTGAGGGTATTGATTATACTGAGACATTTTCCCCTGTCACCAAGATGAACTCTATTTGCCTTGTCTTATCCCTCGCGACTTCTCAAGGATGGCCCATTTTTCAGATGGATGTGAAGAGTGCTTTCTTGCACGGTGATCTTAGTGAGGAGATTTACATGGAGCAGCCTCAGGGATTTGTGCAGGATTCCTCGTTGGTTTGCAGACTTCAACGTTCTTTGTATGGTCTCAAACAGGCCCCTCGGGCTTGGTATGAGAAGATGGACTCCTTTTTGCTTTCTACAGGATTCACACGCTATCATTCCAATCCCACAGTCTACATTCAGCGTCTTGAGGATGAGGTTTTGATCCTTGTGCTATATGTCGATGATCTTCTCATCACAGGTAGCTCATCTTCTATGATTCAGGATGTTCAACGCGCATTGATGGAGCAGTTTGAGATGACAGACCTGGGTCTATTACACTTCTTTCTGGGTCTGTAGATTGTTCAGTCACCTGTTGGGATCTTTGTTTACCAACAGAAGTATGCTCCTGACATGCTTCAGCGCTTTGATATGCTTGCTTGCAAGCCTGCTCCCACACCTTTTCAGTTGGGTGTTACTTTGTCTACCTCTTGCACTTCGCCTTCAGTGGATCCTACATTGTATCAGCAGTTGGTTGGCAGTTTGTTGTACCTAACACACACTCATCCTGATCTCTCCTTTGCAGTTGGTCTAGTCTCTCGGTTCTCTCACGAGCCTCATGAGAGTCATTGGCAAGCTGCCAAGTGCATTTTGAGATACATTCAGGGCACACTTATGTATGGCATTCATTACACATCAGGGGCTCCTCACATTGTTGGCTACATTGAATCAGATTGGGCTGGTGATGTTGATGATCGGAAGTCTACTTCTGGCTTTGTCTTTTGCCTTGGCTCTGGTCCTATCACATGGTCGTGCAAGAAGCAGAATGCTCGCGCACTTTCATCTACAGAGGCTGAGTATAGAGCGGCAGTGCATGCTAGTCAGGAGATTTTGTGGCTTCGACAGTTGATGACTGAGTTTGGGTTTCCTCCTGATCGTCCCACTGTTCTGTGGTGCATAATCAGAGTGCTATTCACATTTCCCGTAACCCGGTGGAGCATCAGTGCACTAAACACATTGAGCTTCATATGCATTTCATCCGTCAGCAGATTCAGGATGGTGTTCTCTCTTTGGAGTACATCCCCACTGACGCGCAGGTTGCTGACATCTTCACCAAACCTTTTGCATCTCCGCGCTATCTTCAGTTGCGTTCTATGCTTGGGGTGACAGAAGTTGTCCATGGGGGGTCTTGTTGAGGCCTTCCTTCCTTCATGTTTTTTTTCAGCATGTTGTTGTATCTCTTTTTGGGGTAGAGTTTTTTCCCACTGGGTTTTCTCTATTTCCCCGTTTTATAGAGATTTCTTTGTAGTTGGGTACCTGATCTTGGCCTTGTTGCCGGGACCCATTTTTTCCTGCTTTCTTAGCTGTGCTAGGTTTGCTTCCTCCCGAGCTTCGCTTAAGGGGGGGTGTTAGAGTAATAGTTCATTTGCCTTTATAATTAAATCACTTTGGTTTAATTATTAATGCTAACTATTATTCTATTCACTTAAGCTTGTCATTTGTAGGTGCATTATAATTAATATGTTTATTAATTATTAAATGCACAAACCTAGCTTTCTCCGGCTTTAGGGTTTCTCACCTTATATGTCGCTTTTGTAATTATTGTAATTAATCTTTTTGGGAAATAACAATTCTGCTCTCACTCCGCTGAGATTTTCCAAACCCTTGCTTCTGTCTCTTTGGTCTCCATTCAGCATTAGGTATTTTGCATGCAAGTGTTCTTGGTGAGCTGTGGATTTGCATTTATCAAATCCTACAGTTTCTATCCTAAGGGTTGATGAGGGAGCAAATGATCTAAATATTGTAGTAAAAGACATGAAAAACTACTAGAAGATCATGAAAATGAATGGTACAGGGTGTTAACAGGTAAGAGCAATGGAGATGAGGAAAAAATTGTGTTGCATCTTTTCCTCACTCTCTCTACCTACCTCTCCCTCTATTCCTTCAACCTTACCTCTCTCTACCTACCTCTCCATGTCTCCCTTATTTTAGGCTAATATGCATCTAAGAATGAAGACAATGTTATAGTAAATTCCAAATTCAACAATCTCTTATTACATAAGGCACATTATATTCCAAGTAATGTGAGTATATGAATACCAAAAAAATTAGTTTCATGAATACCTAATTGGTATATTTAGAATTTTTAATCTCACCAAATGGTTTGAAGTTGGATCCAAAGAAGGTAAAGTAAATTTTTGAATTTCCTTCACCAACTAATATTATAGAGGCACAAGAAGGGCTTCAATAGGTAGTGCTTCAAAGAAACTTCTACTAGCTTCACATGTGTGTGTAGGTATTTATCATCGTATTAAAAGTTATACATTCCTTAAATTTATTACAAAGTCGAAAAAATATGATATATGCATGGGTTGTATTCAATAAGAAGGGATATTGTGTTTTCCAGCAAGGAACAAAAAGATGCTCACATTGTTGCAGTGTTGGAAAACACAATGTCCCTTGTCAATTATTTCCTTATGAATTTGCACTGTTGGAAAAAACATTGTCCCTTGTCAATTATGTAATAAAGTCCACCTTCAAATTTTAGAACAACATTGGAAATAACTAATAGGGGACAGTGTATTTTCCAACATGGGACAATGTGTTTTCCAATAGAGGATAGTATGTTTTCCAACAGGGAACATAAAAATGCTCACATTATTTGTAGTGTTGGAAAACACATTGTCCCTTGTCAATTATTTCCTTATGAATTTGCAGTGTTGGAAAACACAATATCCCTTGTCAGTTATGTAATGAAGTCCACCTTCAAACTATAGAACAACATTGGAAATGACTAACAAGGGATAGTTTGTTTTCCAACATGGGACAATGCGTTTTCCAACAAGGGATAGTGTGTTATACAATAGGGAACAAAAAAATGCTCACATTATTTGAAAGGTTGGAAAACACACTGTCCCTTATCAATTATTTCCTTATGAATTTGTAGTGTTGGAAAATACACTATCCCTTGTGAGTTATGTAATGAAGTCCACCTTTTAATTTTAGAACAATATTGGAAATAACTAACAAGGGACAGTGTATTTTCCAACAGGGAACAAAAAATGTTCACATTATTTGTAGTGTTGGAAAACATGCTGTCCCTTGTTAGTTATGTAATGAAGTCCACCTTCAAATTTTAGAACAACATTGAAAATAAATAATAGGGGACAGTGTTTTTTCCAACATGGAACAAAAAATTGCTCACATTATTTGCAGTGTTGGAAAACACACTATCCCTTGTCAATTATTTCCTTATGAATTTGTAGTGTTGGAAAACACATTGTCCCCCGTGTAGGAAAAATACTCACATTGTTTGTAGTGTTGGAAAAAAAACTTTCCCTCCTTTCCATCCCCTCTTGTCTCACCATATCTCCTTACCGCTTCCTATCTCCCTTCTTCCTCCTCTTTATCCCACACACATTGTCCCCTGTGTTTTGGTCTACCTCTCTCTATGTACCTCTGCATGTCTCCCTTATTTCCTCTCTATCTCTCTCCCTTTATCTAATTTTGAATTTTCCTTATCATATACAACAAAAATTGTCACCACTCCCTATCTCCCTCCTTCCCTCCTCTCCCTTCCTCTATCCCTCCACCCTACCACTCCTTATCATTTCCTATTTATCTCCCTCCCTCTCTCTCATACACACACACACAACCTCTCTCCACCTATCCCTCCCTCCCTAACTATCTCTATTCCTATCCCTCCCAACCTACCACTCCCTATATGGGTATGTGCAGGATCATCATGGAAAGAAAAGACCCTTAAGTGACAATTAAATTCAAAAAATCAGAGTTAGGCAACTTGACATAAAAATATGTAATAATAGAATTTGTATCAAATTTTATGCAGTTTTTAAAATACTAGGTTTATTTTATTTTTTAAATCTATTTGGTGAAAATTTGAAATTTCAATGTAGTAGTACTTAAATTTCAGGGAAAAAATAAGAAGTAGGTGTTTGTCTAACCACCCGAACCAAAATAAAATGAAAATATTTTTTTATAATATTTTAGATATAAGTAGGGGACTTATGTACCGATGTGATGCATATTTTTTTATAATTTGTTTCCAAGTAAATAATTATTTATGATTTTTTTATTACAAATTTCAAAAAATATAAAAGCTCCTATGTCTAACCACCTTAACTTCGTCAAAACTTCATGAAATTCATTTTTTTTTTAAATCCTATAGTATGCAAAGCATAGAATGTGATACCGTTTGAAAGTTATAAATTTTTTTCAATCAACCCATCAATCAGGACTTTAGTCATAATTCAAATAGAAAATGGATAATAATTATTTATTAAATTCAAAGTAAAGGATAATTTATATTGGTAGAAATATGAGAATCTCCTTTAAAAACCATTTTTGTTTCATCAATTTTGGGTAAAAAATAATTCGTCAGCCATATGGACCATCATATCACTTAGATATCACCACTTTTTGGCCCATCATGATCTTGCACATACCCATATCCCTCCTTCTATCCCTCCCTCTATCCCCCCTTCCCTCTTTCTCTCCCTCCCTCTATCCCTCCCACCCTACCACGACCTATCTCCCTCCTTCCCCCTCTCTTTCCCTCCCTCTCTCCCTCACACACACATACAACCTCTCTCCACCTACCCCTCCCTTCATCTCTCCATAACACATTTGACCTATTCTTTAAGAGGATAAAATTTCGTACATGAAATGTTTATCTATTGATAACATTTAATTTAAATAGATTAGATGTAATAATATATGATAAATGGAAGGATTGTCATCCCCAAAGATTTTATACAATTCAAGGTCATAGAAATTAGGAAGATGGTCCTCAAATAGAAAGACAAAAAACCCTAAAAGATAGTGATCTATTCTCTACAATGAGATATTTTATGTATTTACAATAGTTACAATAGCAACTACTCTTCCTAAGCACTCAACATTTTCAAATTTCTCATTTTCCTCTAAAATATCAGGTGATTCCCTCTCACTCTAGTTTGATAAGCCTTAGTTACCTCCTAAATAGAATTATATTATGGGGCACTAGGGAAAAGCCCTCTACGTAATAATCTCCAATACAAATTCATATGCAATACAAAACCTCTTGACTTTATCCACTTATTTTAAAGTGTTTTTGGGTCCCTATCTCCCACAATACACCAGAAAATATCTCCCCATCATATCCTCATTCGTCCTTATATCCTACCTATCTACATGTGCTCCTTGGGATTGCCAAATATGAAATACATTTTCAATATTCAATTGGTTTATTTTTTGTCAAAGAAAGATATGAAGATCCCTACCACTCCATCCAAACTCATGGGATAAACTTATAAATTTATGTAAATTTCAAATATTGGAGATATAATTAGATCTTTTAGTTTTTATAAATTACCAAAAATATGTTACAACCAATAGGGTAGAATTAGAATTTTAATCCTAAAAACAATGTGGGGATTATGGGATGAGGGGATGAGGTTGTAGGATGGAGTGATGGATAATAAAAGATATGAAAAATAACTTAGAAGATCAAGAAAAGGAATACCAGGGGGTATTAACAGGTAAGAGCAGTGGGGATGAGGAACAATGTCTTGATGATAAACTTGTAGATTAATAAATTTGTATTAGCCTAAAATGAACCTAATGGATTAATGCAATGATGATGGATGTTAGGTTTAAAATTTATGGTTTATGGTTTATGGTTTATGAATCTGATCTAAAAACACTTGAAATTAAGCGAACAAAAGTGAATGAGATAGATAAAATATTGACTGAAGAGATTATTCATTCTCTTGAGAAGTTGAGGAAGGTGTGTGTAGTATATGCAATAGGAAACTCACAATGCAAAAGTGGATAAAGTCAAGATACTAGTCTTCCTTGTTGACTTAGTAATGCTCCTCCCACCCTACCACTAACTATCTCCCTCCTTCTCTCCTTCTCTCCCTCACACACACACAAAACCTCTCTCTACCTAGCCCTCCCCCTCTCCCTAACTCTCTCTATACCTATCTCTTTTAAATGTGGTGATGATGTTTACTAATTTAATAAAATAAAAGTTTCACTTGTATGATGATGTTTAGAGATAAGGTGGATTGTCCTCATATTCTACTTCTCTTTATCTCACCTCTCTCTCTACCTCCACCCTCTCTCTCTCTCTCTCCTCCTTTCACCCACCTTCTCTCTCTACTTCTCAATATCTAACCTATCACTCTATACCTCTTTCACTCTCCCTCCCTCATTCCCTCTCTCAATCTCCCCACCTTCCTCAATCTCTTATTACATAATCCACATTAGGTCCCATGTAATGTGAGTATATTAATATCAAGAAATTTAGTTTCATGAATACCAAATTGGTATATTTAGAATTTTTAATCTCACCAAATGGTTTGAAGATGGATCCAAAGAAGGTAAAGTAATTTTTTGAATTTCCTTCACCGACTAATATTATAGAGGTACAAGAAGGGCTTAAATAGGTAGTGCTACAAAAAAAATTCTACTAGCTTCACATGTGTGTGGAAGTGTTGATCATCATATTAAAAGTTTTTAATTCCTTAAATTTATTACAAAGCCTAAAAATAATGATATATGCACAGGTTGTATTCAATAAGAGAGAGTTGCACTCGAAAAGACATGAAGTTGAGAAAATAAAGACAACAATGAAAGGTGTTGCTTATGAATAAGGGCACATGTAGACATTAGAAAACAAGCGTTTGCAAGAATTTGAGGTAGTTCAAAAGTTGAAGACTGATATTAGGCACCTCGAGGCTCAATTAGTAAATGTTCAATTTACCTATAATGATCCTATAAAGCATTTTGATAGATCAAAATCCAAAGGTGTTGTTGCATAACAAATAAAATTTTAAACTACATTAAATTTAAATTTGGAAGGTGACTTTCATTACACTCATTTTGTGTAAATAACAAAGGGTTTTAATTAAATTAATACTATTTTTTAAAATTGGAGGTTGGAAAACACTAGGTGTTATGAAACCTACAACCCACATACTATTGTAAAACCCTCTACACATAATAGTCCTATTGGTTAGTTACATCATAGGGAGAGGATCATTACACCATTACATCGTTAATATAAAGTCAATCACATATATGCATGTTCAGTATGTGTAATGGGAAAATAAAAATGTAGAAGTGGATAAATTGAAGAGGTTTTCTATTGCATATGAATTTGTGCAAGAAAATAAAGTCAGAGACCTCTCTCTATAAAATAATATCTTATATCTCCTAGATATTTCATCTCAAACCTATAATCCAACTAAACCTCGAGTTCTCCAATCAACACTTCATTAGTCCTAATGGTTAACATATCATCAACATGGAAAAATATGATATCATGGCATCTTAACTTCATTGTGTTAGCTACCCTAAATCAATCCTCTTGCATCCCCTTAAGTCATTATATGAAAGATATCAAGAAAGAGGAGATAACCAAGTGTCAAGAGGAGGTTTATCGGAAAGGGTGGCTAATTATATGGATTATAAAAAAAAAGGGGGGATCTTTGTAGGATTTCCAAAAGAAAATATTTAACTTTTTGACTACTCCAAGGGAGGTGGGAGATTTAAAATTAGGACTAACTGGACAGAGGAAAATTTCCTCATGTGAAATTATAAGTTCGTATGGATTTTTTGTAAGCTTATATGACTTTCTTGTATATATGTTATAATTTTTTATTGAAATATAATGTTGTATGCCTATATGGCTTAGAATATCCAAGTCCATATATAATTTCACAATTGTAGAAATAACATAAGGTACTAGTCTACTATTGATACCAAAGATGGATATGAGATCAAGTTATACAAGTCTACTATTGAGTGGTGAGATCTATGATAGATATAATGGCCTTGTTGAGACATATAATCTATCAAGATTATTATATAACCTTGGAGATGACTACCTAGAGGAATTTTATCATCATCTCTCACTTTCTTTTCTTGCGAAAATTCATATGAATTACAAAACCTCTTTACTTTATCCACTTTTGTATTTCCGTTTTCCCATTTCACATACTACACACACTCCTTCCTCAACTTCTTAGGAGAAGCAAGAATATCTTTGGTCAATACATTATATATCTCATTCACTTTGGTTTTATCCTTATCAAGCGTTTTAAGTTCAAGAATATTTGAGTTAATTTGTTCATTTCTACTTATAGCATCATCTATCACTTTCTTTGCTTGCAAAAATTTATATGTAATAGAAAATAATTGATTTAATCCACTTTTGCATTGTCATTTTCCCATTGCATATACTACATAGGATCCTTCCTCAACTTCTTAAGAGAAACAAAAATCTCTTCAATCAATACATTATCTATCTGATTCACTTTGGTTGCTTCTTATCAATTGTTTTTACGTAAGATTCCTCTTTCATTTCATACATTCTAGTATGTTTTGCTTGAGTTCTACATTTCCATATTCCCATTGCATATACTACACATGCACCTTCCACAACTTCTCAAGATCAAGAAGAATATCTTCAATCAATACATTATCTATCTCATTCACTTTGATATGCTTCTTTTAAAGTGTTTTTATAGAAGATTATTTTTTCATTTCATACATTCTACTACTTGTTGCCTCTAGTTGTACATTTCCATTTTCCCATCACACATAGTACACATGCTCCTTCCTCAACTTCTCAAGAGTAGGAATAATCTCTTCAGTCAATACATTATCTATCTCATTCACTTTGGTCTTCTTCTTTTCAAGTGCTTTTAGAGTAGATTTCTTTTTAATTTCATACATTCTAGTACCTCCTATGAAGGATACTGTATGGAATCCCTACTAATTATATGAAGCAATTTATTATATTAAGCAACACACTCTTTGGTCTTATTCTGCATAATGAGAAAATTTTGGTTGTTGACATCGAGAAATTTCTTATATGAAGCAACGCGTACAATGTGAAGTGTGTACAATGAAGGATACCCTATGAAATCTCTACTAATTATTTTCTATAAAATATTGGTCTCGTGAAATCTATTTTGGGTGCCTAAATTTCCAACCCACCATCACATCTCTCCCTCCTACTAAGTCCATTTTGGTTCCTTCTATCCCCTCCCTCACTACCAATTGATATCTCCTACCTTCCCTCTTCCTCTCCCTCCCTCTATCCCTCCCACCCTACCACTTCTTATCTCCATCCTTACCCCTCTCTCCCTCTCACACACACAACCTCTATCCACCTATCCCTCCTTACCTCCCTCACCCTAATTATCTCTATACCTCTCCCTCCCATCCTATCACTCCCTATCACCCTCCTTCCCTCTATCCCTCCCACCCTGCCACTCTCTATACCTATCCCTATCTCTCTTCTTCCCTCTTCCTCTCCCTCATATCCTGCCCACCCTAAAACTTCCTATCTCCCTCCTTTCCTCTCTCTCCCTCCCTCTATTATGATGTAGTCATAACTACTTTCAAATATAGATCTTGGTAAAATAGTTTATGGCACTTAAATATTTTATCAAATTATCCATCCGTAGAGTATTTTTATTTTTGTCCTTCATCATAGTGTGAGTATTCTCTCTATACAAATGTATGAATTTATTCTCATACTACCATGACCAATATTCCTAAAAGTAAATGGCATATATCCTTTAATATGATGCAAAACTTCCTCATGATATGTACCTATCTAAAATTTTAACAAATATTTCTCACTTACTAGTACCTTATGTTATTTATCTAATTGTGAGTTTTTATACCATACCTCATCCACATTTCCAATATATTCCATAATCCTCACCTAATCATTGATTGAAGATATACTCCCTACTCTTCAAAATTTGATGGCGGAATATGTGCACTATGTGTAATGGGAAAATGGCAATGCAGAAGTGGATAACATCAGGAGATTTTAGAGTGATGGAAAATAGAAGATAGGGAGTGGTAGGCTAGGAGGGATAGAAGGACCAATATACAAAAAATAAATATTACAAAAGATTTGTTTTGTGGATGCAAATTCTTTTTAAAAACCTTTTCTTGGTATTTTTTTGGTGGATGTAATCCACCTCTCCAAATATAGAGAAAATCACTTTGGTATAATTCTTTTCATGTATTTTAGAGCAGATTTCTTTTTCATTTCATAAATTCTAAAGATATGAAAAAATGTTAAAAGACCATGACAATGAATAGTAGGGAGTGTTAATAGGTAAGAGGAATGGAGATGAGGAAAAATTTGTGTTGCATCTTTTCCTCACTCTCTCTACCTACCTCTCCCTCTATTCCTTCAACCTTACCTCTCTCTACCTACCTCTCCATGTCTCCCATATTTTAGGCTAATATGCATCTAAGAATGAAGATAATGTTATACTAAATGCAAAATACACCAATCTCTTATTACATAAGCCACAATATCTCCTTCCCTCTTTCTCTCCCTCCTATCCCTCCCACCCTACCACTTCCTATCTCCCCCTCAAGTCTCCCTCTCTCACTCTCCATCTCCCTCTTAGATATTTCTCTCTCTCTCTAGCAGGTCTCTTTGTCTTAGGTCTCTATCTCTCACTCTCCATCTCCCTCTCAGGTCTCTGTGTCTCTCACTCTCCATCTACAACTATTTGGAACATTAAAATTGGAATTTCAGTTTCTTCATTTGATTGAAACAAAAAAATGCTCACATTATTTGTAGTTTTCGAAAACACACTGCCCCTTGTCAATAATTTCCTTATGAATTTGTAGTGTTGAAAAACACATATTCCCTTGTCAGTTATGTAATGAAGTGCACCTTCAAATTTTAGAACAAATCTTTGGTTACAATAAAAATGACATTTCCAACAGTTCCTTGATATTAGATAGTGTGTTTTTCACTTTCTTGATATGATTGGAACAAAAAAATGCTCACATTATTTGCAGTGTTGGAAAACACACTATCTATTGTCAATTATTTCCTTATGAATTTGTATTGTTGAAAAACACACTGTCCCATGTCAGTTATGTAGTGAATTCCACCTTCAAATTTTAGAACAACATTGGAAATAACTAACAGGAGACAGTGTGTTTTCCAACAGGGAACAAAAAATGCTCACATTATTTGCAGTGTTGGAAAACACATTGTCCCCTATGTAGGAAAAGTGGACAGTGGACATCATTAGAATGTAAGATGTCTAGAAATAACTAATAGGGGAAAATGTGTTTTCCAACATTGGAAATATTATTTGAACAAAAAATGCTCACATTGTTTGCAGTGTTGGAAAACACACTGTGCCCTGTGTAGGAAAAGTGGATAGGGGACATCATTAGAATGTAAGATGTCTAGAAATAACTAATAGGGGACACAGTGTGTTTACCAAAATTGGAAATAACTAACAACCAACAGTGTGTTTTCTAATAGGGGACAGTGTGTTTTCCAACAGGAAACAAAAAAGTGACAATGTGTATTTCAACAAGGAAATAACTAATTAGAAATAACTAACAAGGGACAATGCATTTTCCAACATTATTTATAGTGTTTGAAAACACACTATCCCTTGTCAATTATTTCCACAATAGACAATGTGTTTTCCAGCACTACAAATAATGTTGGCAAACACACTATCCCCTATTAGTTATTTCCCTATTGGAAAACACACTACCATTTTTTTGTTCCCTATTGGAAAACAAACTATCCCCTATTGTAAAACACACTGTCCTTTGTTGGAAAGCACACTGCTTCTGACAACAAGGGACAATGTGTTTTCCAACATTGGAAATAACTAACAAGGGACATTGTGTTTTCTAACATTGGAAATAACTAACAGGGGATAGTCTATTTTCCAATAGGGGGACAGTGTGTTTTCCAATAGGGAACAAAAAAATGACAATGCGTTTTTCAATAGGGAATAACTAATTAGAAATAAATAATATGGGACGGTGTGTTTTCCAGCATTATTTGCAATGTTGGAGAACACACTTTTCTTTGTCAATTATTTCCACAAGGGCCAATGTGTTTTCCAACACTGCAAATAATGTTGGAAAATACATTGTCCCCTGTTAATTATTTCTAATTAGTTATTTCCTTGTTGGAGAACACATTATCATTTTTTTGTTCCATATTGGAAAACACATTATCCCTTGTTGGAAAATACACTATTGGAAAACACATTGTCCCTTGTCAGTTATGTAATGAATTCCACCTTCAAATTTTAAAACAACTCTTTGGTTACAGTGAAAATGACATTTCACTTTCTTGATATGATTGGAACAAAAAAATTCTCACATTGTTTGTAGTGTTGGAAAACAAACTATCCTCGGTGTAAGAAAAGTGGACAAGGGACATCATTAGAATGTAAGATGTATAGAAATAACTAACAGGGGACAGTGTATTTTCCAATATTGGAAATAACTAATAGAGGATAGTGTGTCATCAGTATATTCTAATGATTTACCCCTTGTTCATATGATGATGACATTAATTTGGTAGATTAACCCAAAAAAAATTTGGCACATGTTTTGTCAATAATACAAATGTTATTGCCTACCTGTTACATAGACTTTGTGTTAAATTATACACATCTTATTAATAATTTAGGTGATTTATAACCATATAGGTATGTTTTGAGTGCATATTTGTATATTTTGAGGATGATTCATAAACTTAAAAATTATCACTATCTTGTGAATCCAACATTCTAGTATTTCAATTTCTTCATAATACTTTGGATACTAGTGCATGACATTGAGACTATCTCTATTTTTTCACCCATGGTTTCATATTTTTTTTGATTCTAATATATAACATAAACTATATTGGGCAAAACACATTTGATCTATTCTTTAAGAGGATAAAATTTTGTACACGAAAAGTTTATCTATTGATAACATTAACTTTATATAAACTAGATGTAAAAATCTATGCTACATGGAAGGGCTGCCATCCCCAAATATTTTATACAATTCACGATCATAGAAATGAGGAAGATGGTCCTCTAATAGGTATAAAAAAACCCTAAATTATAGTAATTCATTCTCTACAATGAGATATTTTATGGATTTACAATAGTTTCAGTAGCAACTACTCTTCCTAAGCACTCAACATTTTCAAATTCCCTATTTTCCTCTTAGTTCTCAGGCAAATATTTCTTTATATTGTGAATTCTTTCAAGTGTGAAGTCTAATCCCTTTGTCCAAATTGGAGTACCAACCTATTAAGACATTCAAAATCCACATCAAGTTCATATAGCTGCATAAAAGGCTTTGAATCAAAGATTCGTAATTGTAATCATAAGCTTTCAAAATTGAAATATATAAAATCTCCTCTAGTCACATAGATCACTTTATGAAGTGTCTTTTCTGATCATGCTACTCACTTTCTATTTATAAGTCTGCTCTTTACACCAAAAAAAGAAACACAATATCAAAAGGCTTGAATAAATGTTTATTATCATTTTAGCATTTGATATACAAGATAGAAGATAAATATATTGCAACCAAGAATTAGAGAAAAGTTTTAATAATATTATATTTCAAACATTAGTTTGAGCTCATTAGATCGAGGACCAAGTGTGTAAGGCTTCATGGAGCATTAACCTATAAAACAACCTAGTAAATAACTTTGGATTCATAAGACAAAGAATATACTTGCCTTAAACATGACGTTCTCTTCCTAGGTGAAACCAAAGTGCCGAATGATTGAGAAGGTTGGGTCTTCATTTTCTAGGAAAAATAGTTTTAAGTTAAGTAAGCCTTCTAATTAACTAGACTACTCTATTTAGGACATTCCAATATATTCCATAATCCTCTCCTAATCATTGATTGAATATATTCTTACTACTCTTCAAAATTTGATGATGGAACATGTGCACTATGCGTAATGGCCAAATGGAAATGTAGAAATGGACAAAATCAAGAGGTTTTGGAGTGATTGATAATAAAGGATAGGGAGTGGTAGGTTAGAAGAGATAGAAGGACCAATATACAAAAATCAAATACTACACAAGGTTTGTTTGGTGGATGCGATCCTCTTTAAAAACGTTTTCCTAGTCTTTGTTTGGTGGATGTAATCTTCTTCTCCAAATATACAAAAATCACTTTGGTATAATTCTTTTCATGTGTTTAGAGAAAATTCATTTTCCATTTCATACATTCTAGTACTTGTTGACTCCAGTTTTGCATTTCCATTTTCCCATTACAAATAGTGCACATGATATTTCCTCAACTTCTCAAGAGCGGGAATAATATCATAAGTCAATAAATTATCTATTATCATTCTTATAAACCATTTATCACCATCCCCATCCATCATACCAACGCAAAAACATTATCCTTGTCCCTCATCCATCCTATAAATATGAAGTATATTTTTAATTTTCTGATTCAATTGATTTTATTTGTGGACCAAACAAAGATATGGAATAAATACAATTAGAAATATACAATAAGGAAAAGAAAAAAGAAAATCTAAGTCCATTGTGGATGGTCATGCATGGTAGGATATGTTAATAAATGTCTTATATGGGAACCCAATACATTTTTATAAACAACTATGCAATGTAGAACTATGAATAAGTACAATGAAGTAATTTTGTAAGTAGGTGATGTTATCATCCTAAATGTGTGGTTGTGAGACATAGTATACATGAAATATATTTACAAGAATGTATTTGATCTCCTCCATTTTCTTTCTTATCTACAAATGAAAGCCTGTAGACTAATTCCTTTATGTATTTAACATGGTTTGCAATGTCTACCAAAAGTAAAAAAAATCATGGATGGTATTCATAAAGTTTGGATGCTGGTAAACCAAAAAGGACCTCGACATGAGTGATGAAAAGAAACAAGCATTTATCATGGTGATATTTTTATGAATGTTATATGATTCTCTTTTTTTGCACTTAGATCTAATTTTTTCTTTTTCCTTATCATTTATTTCTAATTATATTTGTTCTTGGAATTCTTAAGTTCAAGAATCTTTGAAATTATTTTTTAACAAAACTATTTTCATGATCAACGACTCACCGCTCTCTAATTTATTTATTGGGATTTTTCATCTGCTTCACTCTTCATAAGCATTGTAACTCTTGTCCGACATGTATTCTACCAATACTCTATTTTCTTTGGAAACATTCAAATATTCTATGTCCTATTCAAATACTCTATTTTCTTTTAATTGATTTTATTGTGTCAAAGAAAGATATGAAGATCGCTACCACTCCATCCAAACTCATGGGATAAACTTATAAATTTATGTAAATTTATGGAATTCTTAAGTTCAAGAATCTTTGACTTCATTTATTCAACTCCACTTATAGCATCATCTCTCACTTTATTTTCTTGCACACATTCATATGGAATACAAAACCTCTTCACTTTATCCACTTTTGCATTGAAATTTTCCCCTTGCACATACTACACACACACCTTCCTCAACTTCTCAAGAGCGGAAATAATATTTTCAGTCAATAAATTATCTATCTCATTCACTTTGGTCTGCTTCTTTTCATGTGTTTTAGAGAAGATTCATTTTTCAGTTCATGTATTATAATAATTGATTCCTCTAGTTTTGTATTTATATTGGCCCACTGCACATAGTGCACATGCTCCTTCCTCAACTTCTCGAGAGTAGGAATAATCTCTTAAGTCAATATATTATATATTATCATTCTTCTAAGACATTTTAACCATCACCCTTTATCATACCAACCCAAAAGAATTATCCTTATAGATCCTCAATCCTATAATCCATTTTGGGTGGCTATTTACCACAATCAACCATCACATCTCCCACTCCCTCTCTCTCTTAGGTCCTTTGGGATTTAAAACCATTACTTCGATACCATGCGAAAAAATTGTGACTAGAGGATCTAGTTAAGGATTATCTAGCCACACAACCAATTACACAACATGAGATCTCAACCTTTAATGAATCACATAAACAAGCACTACAAAGAATATAATATTTTGAATTGATATGTGATATAATACTCTTTACAATGTGCTACTAAACTTCACCAATATTAGCAAAAAAATATCTTTTGGATCTATTAAAAAATCACCTTAGATTGATGACCAATGATATTTATATAGAGAGTGCTAGAAATTATTTTGATCCTTGAATTGCATCTTCCCTCACAACAAGAGTATGAAAATAGAACCATTTACCCTTCATTATCATTGACACATTTTCTAGTAGATGTGTGCTACCAAATTTCTATTTAAAATCATTCTATTATACCAAGACTATGTTGGTTTAAAGAGAAATATGTATTCCATTCGTAATATTCAATCAAGCTTCTGAGAGACCATATAAAATGGAGACTTTATGTAATATTTTATTGGATGATTTCTTGTAGATTGAATGGACAATTATTTTATTACAATTTTGGATTGGAAAGAGTGATGGAGAGTGCAAGAAATTATTTTGAAGTATAACGTAATGTGCAACAAGAATTTGTATGTATACAATGAAATGAAAAGATTCTTAATATGAAACCATCAATTCAAGAACTTTAACATTGTTAAAGATAGAAAAAATACATAAAGACACCAAGATATTACATCAACTATTGGATGAAGTATCATAACAACCGATGGCTAGATTTGAGGAATCAAATTACATTAATGTAGAGTCAAACTATGATGATCTATATGTATTTTAATGATTTTGATATGATACTAGTGGATGCAAGGATTCTGTAACTAATGGAAAATATCCTAGGGTTAGAAAATCAAATGCATAAACATAAAAACCCAAAGTAATAATGAAGTGCAAAAGAGAAACATGAAAAAAAATTAAAGATCTCACCAAATTTCTTCAATATCCATGGATGACCTCCATTACACCTTTTCAACTTGCTGCAAATATGACGTTGCCCTCAGATTTATGATGAGAAAACCAATAATAGTGAAAATCCCTAAGCAAGTGTTGAAGGATTTGAGATGACAATATGCAAGTACTATGCTAATATGCCACTAGTAAGCATGAAACTATGTCTAAATTATGCAAATGTACCTATGAAAAAATGACAATAATGCAAGATTGTAAGAGTATGACAAGAGTGCAAGATGACATGACATTGGTTAAAACAAGATTGCATGAGATGAAAAAATGAGACCAAAATTGTCATTTTATAGGAAATGAAATTTTGAGTGAATGGCCAAGATTGAAGACTGACAAGTTCCCTAGAATCAATGGAAAAGATTCAATTTGACAACCCACAATTAGGGTTAGGGAAAAATTAGGGGAAATTCAAAATGAATGGACAAGATCGATATTTAGAAAATAAAATCATTGGTGGACAATGCATGTGACAAGAGATAAGATTGGCACAAAAAAAGAGGTGGCTGAAAAATCAAAATAATAAATGGAAATTATTTGATTTTTGAGGACAAAGACTATTTTGAATTAAAAATTAATTTAATTCAAAAAGGGTGGGGACCACATGACAATAAACAATTAATTCAAATTATTTACTAAAAGAGGGAAATGTTAAATTAAATAATTATAAATAATTATTTAATTAAAGAAGGTGGCCAATAATTAAATAAATTAAATAATCTATTTAATTATGAGAAGACTTTCAAACTTAGTGACATATTAAATAAATAAATAAAATTTATTTATTTAATAATCAGGAAGACATAAATGGGCAAAGATAATTTAATAAATTAAGAGACTTATTTAATTATAAGAAGACTTTAGACAATTAGCGGCGTATTAAATAAATAAATAAAATTTATTTATTTAATAATCAGGAGGAATAAAAGGACATGAACTAGTTAAGTAATTATGCATTGTTTAATTAATAGACAAAAGTGGACCAAGGACATAATTAGAATGTCATAATTATGTTAGGAAGAAAAAGATGGAAAAATAGAGCTTGCAGGCCTAGGTCATTTTTATGTGTCTACAGATGCCACCAACAACAAGCTAACGTACAAAATTTATTTCCCCTACCTACCATATTGACTATATAATTACATAATAGGGCTCAAGGATCATTACACCAAATAGATGTTTCTTTACTATGCGATATGGTTAGTTTCAGTATTAGTTAATAAACACACACTCATTTGTGATTTGGGACACCAAGATACTCACACATTATATCAAGCACAATAATCCTATTGGATCTCAAAATCACATAACCTCTCTTCTAGCACCATTACTCAAAGTGAGTTAAATTTAGTAATGTATATCAAATAGATTTACTCACACATCAACAAGGATACTATTACTTTTGTCCATTGCGTAGGATTAGGGTGAATCCATTTCTTATTTATACTCTAAAGAACTTATGAGGGTGATCCTTGAGACCTTAATACATGGCAAAAAATAAAATAATAATTTCAATACCATACCTTAATGGTAATCAAGAATAAAAATAATTTCTAAAGAGGGTGTATCATACTATCCCCTGTCAATTAAATCCTAAATAATAGGGGATAGTGTGTTTTCCAACATTAGAAATATGATTAGAACAAAAAATGCTCACATTGTTTGTAGTGATGGAAAACAGACTGGCCCTTGTGTAGGAAAAGTGGACAGGGGACATCATTAGAATGTAAGATGTCTAGGAATAACTAATAGGGGACATTGTGTTTTCCAATAGGGGATAGTGTGTTTTCCATCAGGGGAGAGCGAGTTTTCTAACAGGGGACAATGTGTTTTCCGTTAGGGGACAATATGTTTTCCAACATTGGAAATAACTAATAGGGGATAGTGTGTTTTCCAACATTGGAAATAACTAACAGGGGATAGTCTGTTTTCCAACATTGGAAATAACTTATAAGGGATAGTGTGTTTTCCAACATCAAACAAAAAAATGCTCAAATTATTTACAATGTTAGCAAACACATCGTCCCTTGTCAATTGTTTCCTTATGAATTTGTAATGTTGGAAAACACACTGTCCCTTATCAGTTACGTAATGAAGTCCACCTTAAAATTTTAGAACAACTCTTTGGTTACAATAAAAATGACATTTCACTTGCTTGATATGATTGGAACAAAAAAATGCTCACATTGTTTGTAGTGTTGGAAAACACATTGTCCCTTGTGTAGGAAAATTTGACAAGGGACATCATTAGAATGTAAGATGTCTAGAAATAACTAACAGGGGAAAGTGTGTTTTCCAATAGGGGACAATGTGTTTTCCATCAGGGCACAGTGTGTTTACCAACAGGGGATAGTGTGTTTTCCAACATTGGAAATAACTAGTAGGGGACAGTATGTTGTCCAATAGGGAACAAAAAATGGTCACATTATTTTCAGTGTTAGAAAACATAATGTCCCTTGTCAATTATTTCCTTATGAATTTGTAGTGTTGGAAAACACATCACCCCTTGTCAGTTATATAATCTAGTCTTGTATATATTTCTAAAGATACTTCTCCTTTGTACTAGTTCTTTATCAATACCATCACTTTTTAACAAAACTCTTTTCATGTTAAATGACACTCAAACCACCTCTCTCTATCTCTCCCACCTTACATAGATCTCTCTCTACCTACCTCTCTCTATTATGTCTACCTTACCTATCTCTACCTACCTCTCCCTATATCCCTTATTCCCTATCTCTCTCCCTCCTTCCCAAACAACCTCTTTTCACCTACCCCTCCTTCCCTCCCTCCCTCCCTCTTTGTCTCCATATATAGCATCATCCTTTTCTATTGTATTTTTTTCATGGAATTCTAAAGTTCTTGAATCTTTGACTTCATTTTTTCAACTCCACTTGTAGCATCATCTCTCATATCTCATTGATGCAACCAATTATTTCATGAAATTCTCACCTCCCCTAAAAGAAAAAGGCTACGTACAAGGTTCTAGTTTATTTTATTTAAAAAATCTTCATGATAATAGATATGAGAGTGAGATAGGAATGATAAATAATTATATTTACTACATAGTGCAAGAGAAGGTACATAAGGATCTCATTGTGAAGATGAATGTAATACACAAAAAAAAATCAAATAAAGTAAGTTATTGAGTTGATAGAACTAACTTTAATATATATATATACTCATCATGTTTGAAGCTACTCTCATTGGTCCTCATATCCTACCTATCTACATGTGCTCCTTAGGATTGCCAAATATGAAATATATTTTCAATTTTCTAATTCAATTGATTGTATTTTGTGTCAAATAAAGATATGACGATCCCTACGACTCCATCTAAACTCATGGGATAAACTTATAAATTTATGTAAATTTAAAAGATTGGAGATATAATTAGATATTTTAGTTTTTATAAATTACCACAAATATGTTACAACCAATAGGGTAGATTAGAATCTTAATCCTAAAAAAAATATTAAGAACCTTTGATATAAAGATTATTAAAAATCATATAGTAACAATGATAATATATACATGGGTTGTACTCAATAAGAATCCCTCTCTCTACCTAACCCTCTTTGTCTACATCTCCCCGCTCTATCTCACACACACATGAAAAAATGGAATCTATTTTTTAAACACTCATAAAGAAATAAAAAATGAATCTACTTTGAAAACACTTGAGAAGAAGCAGACCAAATTCAATGAGATAGATAATGTATTGATTGAATATATTACTCCTACTCTTCAAAATTTGATGATGGAAAATGTTCACTATGTGCAATAAGAAAATGGAAATGCATAAGTGGATAAATTAAAGAGGTTTTCGAGTGATGGATAATAAAAGATAGGGAGTAGTGGTAGGGTGGGAGGGATAGAAGGAAAAATATACAAAAATTAAACATTACACAAGGTTTGTTTGGTGGATGAGTGATGGTCTCTCATATTCTTGATTGAATACTATTAATGGAATGCATATTTCTCTTTTTTCCATCATTGTCCTTTCACAATCCATGCATCTTTCCATCCTAATCATTGCATATATTTCATCCCATTAACCAAATAATCTTAAATCCAAAATATTTATTTTGGATGGAAATTATTCTCGTACCTATTCAACCATATTATTCCGATCTACATATATTTTCACAAGGAACCAAAGTTAGTTTCTTTTCTTTTAGGGATCGCTACTATAAAAATATATTCATTAATTTTTCTAGTCTAAAGATAAGAAATGTGTTTATAAAGCATGTGTATGAGAGTTTGAAATATTCAAATGCCTTATAAAAGCTATGATTTATTAAAGAAAAAAGTGATAGAGCAATAAGATTTTTTTTAAACAGTGATGGTATAAAAAAAAAACTAGTACAAAGGAGAAGTCTATTTAGAAATATATACATGACTTAATATAAGTGTTGTAAATTCAAACAATGGTAGTAAACATATTTTAGCACGAAAAGAGATGGTTGATAAGTTAAAATTGAAAATGTTAGAATATCCAAGTCCATATAAAATTTTGCAATTGTAGAATTAGCATAAGGTACTTGCTATCATTTTGGGATCCCCAAGGCTATGGGATCATAATATAGGGAGGGATATAGGGAGAGAGAGAGAAGGGGAAGGATGGAGATATGAAGTGGTATGATGGGAGGGAGAGAAAGAGGGAGGGAGGGAAAGATAGATGAAATTATATTTCTTGTAGGAGTAGCCTATAGCTAGGTACCAATGACAAGGGATTATGGAATGATTGGATGAGGTTGTAGGATAGAGTGATGGATGGTGGATAGGAATATAAGCATGGGGAGATCAAAGGTTAATGGGTTGGGAGATATTTAATTATTGGGATGGAAAGATGCATGAATAATGAAAGGATTGTGATGGATAAAAAATTCTTAGATTAATAAATTTATATTAGCCTCAAATGAACCTAATGGATTAATACAATGATGATGGATGTTAGGTTTAGGTTTTAAGGTTTAAGCTAATGGATTTATGCAATGATGATGATGTACTAATCCAAAGAGAGGCATAAATATGGTGTTGAAAGACCTTATAATGAAGAAATTGAATTAAATAGATAATTTATTGATTGAAGAGATTCTTCCCACTCTTGAGAAGTTGAGGAAGGTGTGTGTAGTATGTGTAATGGGATAATGGCAATATAAAAGTGGATAAATTCAAGATGTTTTCTACTACATACGAAATTGTGCAATAAAAGAGAGTGAGAGATGATTCTATAAGTGGAGTTGAACAAATGAACTCAAAGATTCTTGACTATAGGGGATAGTGTGTTTCCAACATTGGAAAACTAATAGGGGATAGTTTTTTTTCCAATAGGGAACAAAAAATGATACTATGTGTTTTCCAACAAGGGACAGTGTGTTTTCCAATAGGGAACAGAAAAATGATAGTGTGTTTTCCAACAAGGAAATAACTAATTAGAAATAACGAACAGGGGACAATGTGTTTTCCAACATTATTTTTAGTTTTGCAAAACACGTTTTCCCTTGTCAATTATTTCCACAAGGGACAATATGTTTTCCAACACTACAAATAATTTTGGAAAACACACTGTCGCCTGTTAGTTATTTCCTTGTTGGAAAACACACTGCCATTGTTTTCTTCCTTGTTGGAAAACACACTATCCCCTGTTGGAAAACACACTGTACATTTAAGAAAAACGCTTTGGTTACAATGAAAATGAAATTTCACTTTCTTAATATGACTAGAACAAAAACTGCTCATATTGTTTGTAGTGTTGAAAAACACACTGTCCCCTGTGTAGGAAATTGGATAGGGGACATCATTAGAATGTAAAATGTCTAGAAATGACTAACATGGGATAGTGTGTTTTCCAAAATTAGAAATAACTAATAGGGGACAGCGTGTCTTCACTATATTCTATAAATGTACCCCTTGTTCATATGATGATGAAATTAATTTGGTAGATGAACCCAAAATATTTGTGGCACATATTTTTTAAATAATACAAATGTTATTGCCTACCTATTACATAGACTTTGTGTTAAATTTAACCCATCTTATTAATAATTTAGGTGATTTATAGCCATCTAGGTATGTGATGAGTGCATATTTGTATATTTTTAGGATGATTCATAAAATTTAAAATTACCGCTATCTTTTTTTGTTCCAATATTGCAAATAATTCTACACTTAGATATAATTTTTCCTTTTCCTTATTATCTATTTCTAGTTGTATTTTTTCCATGGAATTCTTAAGTTCAAGAATATTTGAGTTCATTTGTTCATTTTTAATTATAGCATCATCTCTCACTTGTTGTATATCTCAAACATGTGAGCTACACCGAAAGCTTTCACCACATAATATTTCAACTAACCCTCTTGTCTATGAAAAAACCACTTCCTCAAAGTCTACTTTATTTTTCTGTTATTGATGCAACCCATCAAGTTTTGGACTCCTAGTAGCAAAACACAAATCTTGTTAGAATAAAACTACCCATAAGAAAACAATAATTAGTAATGCTCACATAATTGCAGTGCTGGAAAACACACTGTCCCTTGTCGGATATTTCCTTATGAATGTTTTTTGATTCATAGACACCAACAATATAATTATTGGTCCCAAACATATTCATGGTTGTAATGATATTTATTTTTATTGTATTGATCTTACTACATACTTCATTCATCCAAAATGGGCCTATCTACACATTTCATGTGAATAAAACATTGCATCATCTTTTTAATTGGTATAGCTCAAATTCATTTCTTGTGCACTCTCTATATAAATTTCATTAGTCATTACTTGAAGGTGGTTATTTTTTTATATCTCTTAAAGATATTTTTCATTAATATTGGTGAAGTTTACTAGCACATTGTGAAGAGCATTGTATCACAAATCAGCTCAAAATATTATAATTTATACATTGGTTTTGTTTGTGATTCATTAAAGGTTGAGATCTCATGTTGTAAGCCCTTGAGGCAAGATAGTGAATGTAATTATATGAATCTGGTTTTGCATTTCCATTTTCTCATTGCACATAGTGCACATGCTCCTTCCTCAACTTATCAAAAGAAGGAAGAATCTGTTAAGTCAATGCATTATCTATTATCATTATTCTAAACTTTGTTTCACCACCCCCCTCCATCATAAAAACCCCAAAAACATGATCTCTATCCCTCCTCCATCCTATAAATTAATTTTTAGTGCCTAGGTAAACCCATAATAGTGGTTTACAATTTTGATGAGGAAGGAAATTTTTAAAAATTCTCACACATTCAAAATTTCATGTTTTAAAGGATTCGTTCAAACTAGGGGGTTCACACAAACCCAAAAGAGGGGTTCGGTTGAACCCCTAGTTCGAGCAAACCCCCTTTTGCATGGTGGGTTCACTTGAAGGGGAGTTCGCTCGAACCCCCATTTTTTGCCCTTCTCCCCCTCTTCCACCAAATTTTAGCAGATTCCTGCCCTTTGAGGCTTGGTTTGAGGATGAAAATGGAGGAGACTTCATAGACCCAACTGTAATATGGAATTCCTTAGAATGAGCTATCCAACGAATATAATTTTAATATATTTTGGTCTTATTATGTATGTGTTTTTTTAGTTTTATTAAACATAGGCTTTTCACCGAAAATCAAGCTCTATGTTTTTCACATGTGGAAAAATAGTAGATTATCAAAATATATAGTTTTTAAAAATATGCCCGTGCTAGGTATTGATGTCCTTGATTCATTAAAAAAAATAAAAATTAATTTTGATAGATACATAAAAATTTATGTTGTATACAGTCCAGCTATGACTGAATTGCAATTGGTTTGACTTTGAAACTTGATGAAGGAAAAAATATTCAACAAAAAAAATATGAGACCAAATAAAAGTGCTAGATATTGTAGTTACAAATATAAATTCAAAAGTTTTATAATTTTATCCTTCGTACAACAAAATTTATGTTGTATATGGTGAGCATCACTTTTAAAAAATGTTGTTTTAAAAAAAAAACCAATTTTCGTGGGAGATGGAAAAATAAGTGCAATCTGATTCCAAAAAATTTCAAAAAAATGTTTTTAGAATCTACAATTTTTTTTTGATGAGACTCTAGTTTACAGCATCTTCAAATTCCTCATGGTTTAATCACTATAGGTTCTCGAATGTGAAGTTTTAGTTAAAAATAATAATTTCGATATCCAGTTTGGCCAAAAATTGTAAACCACTATTGTGGGATGACCCACCTATGTCCCATAATATACCATCACATCTCCCCTCCTCCTAAGTCTATTTTGGGTCCTTATATACCTTCCACTCTGTGACTCCATATATCCCTCCTTCCCTCTCTCCCTCACAAACACACACAGCCTCTCTCCACCTCAACCTCCTACTCTCCAAAACTCTCTATATACCTACCTCTGTTATCCTATCTCTCTTTATCTCCCTAATTCCCTATTTCTCTCCCTCTCTCTTTCACTTCCATAAAACCACTCCCTCTAATCCTCCTTCCCCCAACACATCTCCCCCTCTTACTAAGTCCATTTTGGGTTATTCTATCCCTTCCACCATACCATTCCCTATCTCTCCCCTTCCCTCTCTTTCCCTAGAGTATGTTTTTTTTCTCCTTCATCATAGTGTAAGCATTATCTTTATAAAAATGTATGAATTTATTGATTTGAATATTCTAAACATAATTATATTTAGTCTTGTACATATTTCTAAACATACTTCTCCTTTGTACTATTTCTTTATCGATACCATCAGTGTTTAACAAAACTCTTTTCATGATCAATGACACACACACACACACCACCTTTGTACCTCTCCCACCCTACATATATCTCTCTATTGTGTTCACCTGATCTCTCTCTACCTACCTCTCCCTATCCCCCTCCTTCGCTCTCTCCCTCCCTCCTTCCCACACAACCTCTCTCCACCTACCCCTCTCTCCCTCTTTATTTAGAAATACTTGAAAGAAATTTTGTTCATCTCAATTCGAATCTTATGAATTAAAATGTGTATATTGAACAATGACTACTAAGAGGCTTGTAGGGTTATACCACATGTGTAGACATATTAGGATTGGAGTGTGTGCTAGAAATTAGAAACTATAAATTATTCAATGGTAGTAAATATAAGATGTCTAGAAACACTTTGTAGCATGTTGTAGACACACTAACTCCACCATATTTGATCTTTAATCCTATGTTTTAATTCATCCTATCCAATTCCCTCTAACATCACCATGTTGAATAATTAATTAAATTACTTAATTAATTTTACCATGCCAAACATTATTGTTCCAATTTATTTATCTTTAAGGCTCTTTTTTATTAGCTTTGGGAGTGTCTTTATGATTAGAGAATTCAAATGCTTATTTTAACAGGTTATTTACATGACTTTTCTACCTTTTTAGATAAGAATTTCATGTCTTGACTGAGCTGATTCTTTTTTCTATTCTTAGATCTGATTTTACCAAATTCCGTATCATCTATTTCTAATTGTTTTTGTTCCATGGAATTCTTAGGTTCAAAAATATTATCATCTAGTGAAAGTGCTACTATACCCTTTGATCCTTTAATTACATCATCCCTCAAACCAAGAGTCTACAAATAGAACCATTTATCCTTCATTATTATTGATACATTTTCTAGTAGGTGTGTGCTACCATTTTTCTATTAAAAACCATCCAACTGTACCAAGACTATGTTGGTTTAAAGACAAATCAACATGCCAATCATAATAGTCAATCAAGCATCCGAGAGACCATATCAAACAGGCCTAATGCTACTAGAAAAAACAAAAAAATGTTCACATTATTATAGTGTTGGAAAACACACTATCCTAGGTGTCAATTATTTCCTTATGATTTATTTTTGTTTCATATACACCAAGAATGTAATGAAGAGTCCACCTTCAAATTTTAGAACAACTATTTGGTACATTAAAAATCACATTTCACTTTTTTCATTTGATTGGAACAAAAAAATGCTTATATTATTTGTAGTGATAGAAAACACACCGTCCCTTGTCAAATATTTCCTTATGAAAAATACTCACATTATTTCCAGTGTTAGAAAATGCACTGTCCCTTGTCAATTATTTCCTTATTAAAAATGATCAGATTATTATAGTGTTGGAAAACAAACTATCCGTTGTCAGATATTTCTTTATGATTTTTTTTTTATTCTTACACACTAACAATGTAATGAAGTCCACCTTAAAATTTTAGAAAAACTATTTGGTACAATATAAATGGCATTTCACTTTCTTCATTTGATTAGAAGAAAAAAATTCTCACATTATTTGTAGTGTTGGAAAATACATTGTCCCTTGTCAATTATTTCCTTATGAATTTGCATTGTTGGAAAACACACTGTCCCCTGTGTAGGAAAAGTGGATAGGGGACATCATTAGAATGTAATATGTCTAGAAATATTTGTACACATCTAAAAATGGTCACGATTAACCAAACCTGTTAATTAATTAAATATGAATTATTTAATTAATATTCTTAAGTCATCTACATATAAATAAATTTAATTATTTATTTATATTGTTCATTTTCTAATTCTTCTAAAGCTTAATTAAATAATTTATACATTTATTTAATTATTGCTATTTTCCTCTTAATTAATTAAATAGATTTCACAATTTATTTATATTAATTATCACAAGTTTAAAGTCTAAATTTAAATGATATTCTTCATTTCAAATTTAATTAAATATTTTCAATATTTAATTAAAACACTTTCTAAATTCTTCACTCTTCTCAATAATTAAATATTTTAATATTTAATTAAAATCTTTTCATTTCTCTCATGTAATTAAATATTTTCAATATTTAATTAAAAAGCTTTTCATTTCTCACACATAATTAAATATTACCTATTTTAATTATGGTCAAATCTTTCATTTGTCTCTTCACTTTCCATCTATCTCTTAAAATTCCATCTTCTTTTCAAATTCTCGATCTCTCACCATTCATTTTATCAAGTTTGAACTCAACCATTATCCTGGCTAATGGGATTCTTGCTTTCAAAAATCTATAAATACAACCCTCTTGTGAGTTGAAAAGGACCTCAAATTCTAGATTTTCATGCATAGTTATTATAGTTACATTTCAGTTTTATCAGCATTTTAGTATCATAAGCATTTTAATTCTATAGATTAAATCATATAGTCATAAATATGCATTTTTAAATCAATCTCTTTCTCCTAAGTTGTCATTTCAACAAGTTGGTGCTTACACAACTGAGAGCCAACATATTTTATCAAATCCTTGGAGATAGAGGATGATGGGACGAATTTGAAGAAGCTGCTACCATGAGAGTTTGCATTTATGGTTTCTAGATTAGCTTTCTTTCAATCTAATGTCTTCTCGGTGTGTTAGTTTACTGTTTAATTAATGCACGTTTTCTAACAACACAATAACTAATAAGGGATAGTGTTTTTTCCAACATTGGAAATAAATAATAAGGAACAGTGTGTTTTCCAACATTGGAAATAAATAATAGGGAACAATGTGTTTTCCAACATTGGAAATATGATTGGAACAAAAAAAATGCTCACACTATTTGCAGTGTTGGAAAACACACTGTCCATTGTGTAGGAAAAGTGGGCAGGGGACATCATTAGAATGTAATATTTCTAGAAATAACTAATAGGGGACAGTATGTTTTCCACTTTCCAACATTGGAAATAACTAACATAGGATAATGTGTGTTCCAACAATGGAAAGAACTAAGAGGGGACAATGTGTTTTTCACTTTCTTGATATGATTGGAACAAAAAAATCCTCATATTATTTGAAGTGTTGGAAAACACATTGTACCCTATGTAGGAAAGGTGGGAAGGGGACATCATCAAAATGTAAAATTTCTAGAAATAACTAATAGGGAACAATGTGGTTTCCAATAGGGGACAGTGTGTTTTCCAACATTGGAAAGAACTAATAGGGGATAGTGTGTTTTCCAATAGGGAACAAAAAATGCTCACATTATTTTTAGTGTTGGAAAACACATTGTCCCTTGGCAATTAATTCCTTATGGATTTTTTAGTGTTGGAAAACACACTATCCCTTGCCAGTTATGTAATGAAGTCCACCTTCAAATTTTAGAACAACCCTTTGGTTACAGTAAAAGAAATGCCACATGGGATCTTTCATTTTATTTGGAATTTAACTCTTTGCTCAAAAGTAACCTTAAGATAAGGACAATTGAGGGGTAACTAGTCAATCATTTGACTATTGAGCCTTATGGAATCTTTAATAAAGTTGTAAGGAATAATAGTGTTAAAGAAAATATAATTTTGAACTAGGTTAATGAGATAATTATAATTACTTTTGATAATTAAATTTAAATTGATAGTTGTAATAATTTATGAAAATTAAATGAGTGGGTTAGGTGTGTTTAGTTTTAAAACTGATGATGAAAAATGAAGTTTGTAATGTTGTTTTAAACCAATTTATCATTATTATGAATTTATCTATTTTGATCTAGTGAGTGCCTTAGAGTATAAAGTATCTTAAAAATCTTTTGGGTCAATTTTTACCATCATTTCCTTGATATATCATGTAGTATTTATTTTATTTATGTGAGATAGATGTTCCCTTTTTCCTCTAGATATCTATGTTAAAGTAGTGTAGATAGAAACATTGTTTAGGATTTTTTTTATTTGAGACATTGTTTAGGTTGATTTGATTAGTTTTATGTATCCCCCACCTTAAAATACGCCGAAGATCTCCACCCTTAAGATTGGAAAAAACATTCCACCATTGAGATTAGAACATACAGAATACAATCACTAACAATCTACCGTTTTTTCCAACCTATGACTATTTTGTGCATTTCTTTTTCCATCATATGAGAAAATTGAAACACAATTTTTACTTTAAGTAATAATTGTGGTAATTTTTGAAATTTCTTTTCATTACATTTGTATTCTCTAAATAAGAAAAGGTTTTCATTAAAATAAATTTAAGTTGGAAAACACTAGGTGTTATGAAACCTACGACCCACATATTATTGTACAAAACCATCTACTCATAATAACCAAAATTTTTAGTCACCCCTCAAGTCAATTTGATTAGATTTATGTATCCTTCACCAGGAAATCCTCCCCAAGGTCTCCACACTTAAGCTTAGATCAAGAAGAATACAATCACTCACAACCCATTGTGTTTTCCAACATGCAATTATTTACCTATCTCTCAACTTATTGAGAGCATGAAGAATATCTTTAGTCAATACAATATCTATTTCATTCACTTTGGTCTACAACTTTTCAAGTGTTTTTAGGTATGTCCCACAATCCATTTTACCATATAGTGCAAGAGAAGGTACATAAGGAGCTCATGGTGAAGATGAATGTAATACAAAAAAAATAAACTCAAATAAATTAAGTTATTGCGTTGATAGAACTAATTTATTACCATTTCTCACCATCCCCCTCCATCGTACCAACCCAAAAACATTCTCATTATCCCGCATCCATCCTATAAATCAATTTTTGGTGCCTATTTCCCACAATCTGCCATCACATCTATGCCTCCCACTAAGTCCATTTTGGGTCCTTCTATCCCTCCCACCCTATCTCCCTCCTTCCCTCTCTCCCCCCTTCTATCTCTCCCTCACACACACAACCTCTCTCCACCTATCCCTCCCTCTCTTCTTAACTCTCTATACCTACATCTCCTACCTTACCTCTCTCTATCTTCCTCCTTCCCTCTTTATCTCCCTCCCTCTATTTCTCCCACCCTACCACTCCCTATCTCCATCCATCCCTCTCTCTGTTTCCCTCCATTTATCCCTCACACAAACACAACCTCTCTCCACCTACCCCTCCCTCTATCCCTCCCTAACTCTCTTTGTACCTATCCCTCCCACCCTACCACTCCCTATCTCCCTCCTTCCCTCTTCTCTCCCTCCTATCCCTCACACCCTACCACTCCCTATCTCCCTCCTTCCCTCTTTCTCTCCCTCCCTCTATCCCTCTCACCCTACCACCCCCTATCTCCCTCTGTCCCCCTCTCCTTCCCTCTCTCCTTCCCTCTATTATTTTTAGTATATAAACATTCTCCATTCACCTCTTTTCTTTGGTGTTAGTATTATACATATTACACATGGAATTAAATGTTCTTTAATTAATTTTAGCTGCAATAGTTTATTTTCTTGGTTTTTCAAAAGAAAATTATATTGATTATAGATGACTAATAAAAAGGATTTACATAAGAGTTTCATACACTATTGGTTTTTCAACTTTTATTATACACTAACATCATTACATGTACAAATTTATTTGGTAAAATTTCTCCTTGGATCAAATATATATTTGTCCTTATACTTCTTATACATGGCAATCCATTTGGCATGTTTAAAATTACGTCACTTAAGTTTTTTAACAGTTCTATAATTTATTTTTATACTAGACATCTCCTTGACCATAGTGTAAGTATTCTCTTTATACAATTGTATGGATTTATTTATTTGGATATTATAAAGATGCTTATATAATTTAGTCTTATATATATTTCTAAAGATACTTCTTTGTACTAGTTCTTTATTGATAACATTATTGTTTAAAAAAACTCTTTTCATGATCAATGAAACACACACCACCTCTCTCTACCTCTCCCACCTTAAATAGATCTCTCTCTCTTAATGTGTACATGTATTGTGACAAGTATTACACCCATTTTATTGGATATAGGATCTTTTAGTTACACATTACTTTAGAGAAATAAATTCTTCCAAACTATATTGGAATATTATTTTTGTAACTCTTAGTAAATAATTTGTAAATAATAAAAAAGTAGGGGATTTTTATGTGGAATCATCTCATTGATGCAAAGGAGGGAGGGAGGGAGGGAGATAGAGGAAAGGAGGGAGATAGGGAGTGGTAGGGTGGGAGGGATAAAGGGAGGGAGATAGAGAGAGGTAGGGTAGGTGAGGTAGGTATAGAGAGTGCACGATTTTTTTTTGAATTATAACATAATGTGCAACAAGCATTTGTATGTAGCAAATGAAATGAAAAGATTATTAATATGAAATCATCAATTCAATAACTTTAACAATGTTAAAGATAGAAAATATACGTAAAGACACCAAGATATTACGTCAACTATTGGGTGAACTTTCATAACAACCAATGGCTAGATTGAGGAATCAAATTGCATTAATGTAGATTCAAACTATGATGATCTATATGCATTTTAATTCTTTTCATATGATACTAGTGGATGCAAGGATACCATCAACAACAAGCTAACATACAAACTTTCTTGCCCCTACCTACCATATTGACTATATAATTACATCATAGGGAGAGGATCATGACACCAAATAGATGTTCCATTATTATGAGATATGGCTAGTTTTGGTATTAGTTAATCAACACACACACATTTGTGATCTGGGACACCAAGCCACCCACACATAATATTGCACAACAATCCTATTGGATCTCAAAATCACATGTCCTCTCCTCTAAACCATTGGATACCTTTCCATTTCATCCAAGCATAACAAATGATCCTATTCACTTTAATATAATTCTTTTCATGTGTTTTAGAGTAGATTCCTTTTTGATTTCATACATTCTAGTACCCGACGCCTCAATTTCTGCATTTCCATTTTCCCATTATAGATAGTGCACATGCTCCTTCCTAAATATCTCAAGAGTGAGAATAATAAATTAAGTGAATAAATTATCTAAACAATGGAACCAATGTGAACCAGGGAACCAATGATTAGTTGACATTAGAATTGATCATCTAGAGATTACATAAATATATCCATCAACACTTTGATTAAATTTCTAAGAAATCCCAAATACATTATAATTTATCATATAACTTATAATAGGAGTTTAAATTGTCTTTGTACAAAAAAAAAAGCAAATAATTTTCATTTTCTTCAATGGCAAGCTCTACAAAAACTATATCTATATGCTCCAGTGATTAAAATTGCAATTTTAAAGCTACATGAAAAAATCCATAGCCATCTCCAATGGAATGATGAGAACACTAAATCAAAAGAGTTCAAAACATAAAAAATATCTAAGATCAGTGAAATGGCTTCAGTGAAAAAGTGAGGCTAAGAGAAATCAAATCGTACTATCCAAATGTCCTATGTGAAGCCAAAATAGAAATGTCTTCCCCCTTGCTCTTCTACAACAATGTGGATAGATTTGAACTGAAATCAGATGATAAAGAGGCCAACTTATCTACTGCAAGGAAATCATGGAGAGACATGGATTCTCCAAACCTACATGGAAGCTACATTCACGTCCTCTATTTGATCACCATTTTTACATATGAGCTCCATCAAACTCATCTTTGGCCACGTTTGAGCCATAAAATGGCCATTTTTCTGTTTGCATAATTACATTGACCTCTCTTTGTACCTTATCCACCTACCCCACATGAATCACATACTCCATTATTATCATCTCTTGTAATCTAATATCACAACACGATGGTGGGGTTGCAAGGCTAGAAAGTGGCAAGCGCACCATTAATAAGTGAGGCAAGCTATTTTATTGTACATACATAAACAAAGCACTTCAATTAAAGACTGCAATGCTGGAAATTTTGAATAACATTGAAACATAGTAGCTTCAAAAGGAAAAGATAATAATAAAGTTCACCGTACATACATAAACAGAGAAAATAATAAGGAAAAGCTTCGATTGCAAACTGCAATAACATTGAAATGAGAAAAAACTCCTTCCTCTAACAAAATTTTCCACTCTTGACTTGTCTCTTTCCCACAAGAGTTGTGCACAATCATGAACAAATCAAACACAAGACCCAAAGTAGGATCCAGTGTTGGATTCTCTCAGGAGTTCAGAATAGTATCCACAACATAACATCATCCATTGCAATAAAAATCATGTTCAAAGCTCACATGGCTTCAGTGAAATCTAACTTTCTTTGTTGCATAACACAAATTTTTTTTTTATATAACCGTCAAATAAATATCTACATATATTAATCAAAAATGAAAATAAAAATACCTGCTTACAGTGTTGCTCACGAAAATGGAGGGGTTGGCATTGTGGTTTGATTCCTCCCTGCGTGTGAGAAAAATGAGTTTTTGAAATGCGTCCACCGAATATACAAGACGATTTCACATTTCAAACCTCCCACTTATAAAATTTCCGCTTTTTTTAAGCATTTAGAATCGCCATCCATCTCTGTCACATCTCTCCATCCACCATTGTCGTCTGTGTCAACATCCTTTGTTAGTCTTTCCGTCGTGCATTTTTTCCAATGCGTGGGGATGGGGATGGGACATCATGTTATAATGTTATATACATAGGTGAATTTTGTCCAGGAGTTAGCTTGCTCTGTTTCTGGGATTATTATTTTTATTTTGTTTATTTTAGACAATTATAAGCATACTTATTGATCAATATCCCCTTCATTTTTTTTTCATATGAAATATATTCACTTACCTTTACATTGTGTGAACTCCCCGAAGTAAGAAAAATAAATAAATCAAATGAAGGGAAAGGTGTTCTTAAATAAGTGTGGTGATATTACTAGGCTCAATAGTAGGAATACTTACACTTAATTGTTTTATTATCATTTGAATGGGAACAAGGCAGTAATAATTTCATTTATTTTTGTTTGTTTGCTTACTCCAAGCATAAGGGTAAGTAACCTTTCTTTTCCAATCCAAAATCAGTATTTTGTTTTTATTTTACCTCTAATAAAACTTCCCATTTTAGCAATAAGAGGAACTAAAAGGTAATCCATGTTGCTTCATTTCATAATAAAAGATATTGAAATATAATCCTTTCTTTTTTCTTTTCAATAGAATGATGACCCTCAATATTACATGCATATTTAAGAATGCTATGAACACACAATTACACAAGGCTTGCTCTCCACCCTACCATAATGGCGTCATGGAGCCTCATGGGCTCTAGCCATACCCCCAAGAAAGAAATATTTCAACCTCAAGGTGATGAATATGGTATTCTCAACTCTTACAAAAGGGTTGAAAGTAGCACAATATTCATATTATAGGAATACACTCTCCACTCACCTTGTTCAACAAGATCCACACAAACATATCACCCTCTTAAAATGAATAAACAGGAGAAGATGGAAATAGAAAAAACTTATCTCTTTTCTTGAGGTGTCGAACATTAACTCTTTTATCCTTATCTCCTCTCCAACCAAGCCATATTGATCACTCCCTCTCCAACAAGACTCCTCCCATATTCTCACTCTTCCTACCATCTTCACTAAAGTTATCCAAAAGGAGAAGTGGGTAACACCCCCACTCCTTATCGCTCCCCAAAAAATATAGGAGTCTCAACTTACAATCCTTGGATGGGAAGGTATGGAGTGTACCTCCCTCCATCAATGAGATTCTTTTCCTTATCAAAGAGGGAAACATGCACTTGAACAACCCCTCCATATTTTCATCCCTCCCCCCCCTCAAAACTCGTCACTCACCATTATGATGACTTTTCAAGGGTCAAATAATTTCCTTGGGACACTATTATATGCCCACTTGACCCCTACCAGTATGGTATAGACCCTAGGAGGTTTATTTTTGCATCCCAACCAAAAAATTGACCAATAGCCCTCCTTAAACACCCACTTAAGGTTCCATCATAATTTCGCACTTGGATAAAAGTGTTTCTAAACCTTAACCTGACACAACTAAATACCCTTCCAACCCAAAAGAATAAACACAATAATTCTATTTCCTTTTATGTTCCAAAATAAGGAAATCAAATACATAGCCACAAGAGGATGTCTTTCAATTTGTTCTCACTAGTTTTCCCTTCCTTTATTAGCACCATTTCTTACTTGCACGTTACCAATAAAATCATAATCAACAATCGTATATCACATTAATTTGGTAGCCGAAATAAGATTTAATTGTACAACAATTTCATTAAAAGATTCCAATTTGTATTCATAGTTTACAAGTGCCTAATACCTTCATGGAATTGATAATAAAACATGTAAAACATGTCAAAATTGAATACAAGCACATTATCACACAATCACACTATGCATTCTTTGAAATTTATCTAAGCATCTATTTAGGAGAAATATATAACAAAATTAAGATTATTCACATGTGAAGCGGGGTCTCACAATACTACCATAAGATATTGAAGACAAGGGAGAGTTGTGTAGATGATTTATCCCATTGAAGGCTCTCCACCATTGCAGTATGATAATCTTCCTTAATGTATAGGCATATCAACCTTGGTCCTGCAGAGCCTAAAGTGCAAAGGAGAGGCTTTTCGATGAGTCATTTCTTGTTTGTTGGCCACTGACCTAGGGTATCTGATTATAAGGATTAGATACCCTTTAAGAGATGTTAGATCATCAATTGGAAACACCGACATTCTTAATACTCATTAACAGATAAGATGGCTCCACATGCATGCAAAGTGTGTTATGCAAGATGGTAATATAACAATATAAAATGTAAATGCAACATAGGGAATGTTCAAATTAGTTTTTCTTAATTCATGTAAATATTTCAACTTAGGGAACATTGTGCCTAATGTCTTGAAGAGAGGACCAGTCAAAGAATAGAAGATTCAAAACTTAGGGGATGCAGTGTGTCACACCAAGACACTAAGAGGAATATAATATGCTAAGAGATATCGTTCTCATGTAGGACATCACACTCAATGTCACCACAAAGTGAAATACACATCACATGAAGTAAGAATAATACACAATGAAACATGAAAAATGCAAAGAGAATAAAGTCAATGTATGCCCCCACTTTAAAAAAAATTTTAAACACCATGTTGTGAGAAATTACTTTAAAGTAGAAAATGATAAATGCTATCAGTAAAGAGGACATGGGAGCTAACTTTAGAAAGCCCTATGCCAAGTCATATGTTTCCAAATAAAGCTATTCCATGAAAGAAAAGAAGAGGTTGCCCCCAAAAATTAAATTCCAAACACATGAGGGATCCACATGTATACACTTGAATTTGACCACTCCCATATGGTCAAATTCACCCTTGCATTCTTCTATCTCACATCCTTCACTCATATTAATTAAATAATTTATTATTTGATTAATATTTCTTCTTATTCTACTCTCCCCTAATGTATTTAATTAAATACCTTACCCATTCATCTCTAAATTAAAATAAATATTCAAGTATATGCAAGATCATGATGGGCAAAAAGGTGGCAATATCTAAGTGATATGATGGCCCATGTGGCTGACGACATTTTTTTTACCCAAAATTGATGAAATGAAAATGGTTTTTAAAGGAGATTCTTAGATTTCCACCAATATAGATTATTCTTTACTTTCAATACATCATAAATAATTATTATTCATTTTCTATTTGAATTATGACTAAAATCTTAATTTATAGGTTGATTGAAAAACATCTATAACTTTCAAACAGTATCATATTTTTTGAATCTGAAACACGTGTCACATTCTATGCTTTTCATACTATAGGATTACTACAAAAATTTGAATTTCATGAAGTTTTGACCAGTTTAAGGTGGTTAGACATACGATTTTTTATATTTTTTAAAATTTGTAATAAAAAAATCATAATTAAATATTGACTTGGAAAAAATTACAAAAAAATATGCATCACATCGAGACATGAGTCCCCTACTTATATTTAAAATATTATAAAAAAATATTATCATTTTATTGTGGTTAGGGTGGTCAGACATACACCTACTTATATTTTCCCTGACATTTAATTACTACAAGATTGAAATTTCAAATTTTCACCAAATAGATTCTTTTTATTTTAAATAAAATCTAGTAGTTCAGAAACTACATTCAATTTTCTACACATTCTATTATTACATATTTTTGAAATAATATAGATAACTTATTCAAATTTTTACATCAAGTTTCCTAACTCTGATTTTCTAAATTTTATTGCCACTTAAGGGCCTATTTTCTCCATGATGATCCTGCACATACCCATTCCAATTTATTTAACATACTCAATTTAACCTTTATGAATTAAATCAAATTTTTAATTCATTTTCTTCTCTCTCCTCATTTCACATCCTCAATAATTCTCTTTAATCCAAATTAATTTAATTAATTTGTGATTAGGGTGTGCACACCGCTAATCATTATTAAGGTCATATCCTCCATAATCTTCCACTTCTCTCTAATTTTTCATTAGCCTGTTTAATCTCATATTTGCACAACCTTAATAACCTAATTATGCTATCCTAATATTCATTCCATTTTTGGCATATGTCCTAATTCAACCCTATTAAATAAATTTTTCTTTTGGAGAAGGCAACCCCTTCCCTATGTGAGTTTTTATTTCACATTTATTCATTCAAAGTATTTCAAGAATTTGAAATTCCTTCTCCCATCCCCATGAGCATTTGTGAGGAACTTTTAATTCTTCACATGTCCTCTCAAACAAATGTGGACAAGGACTTCCTTTATGAGGATATTTTATCCCTTCCCAAGATACAACCTAGTGCCTCCATGTAACTTCCACTTCATCCCCTTATATCCATCTCATCTGCCACATGTCAAGATGTGAGGGCTTGTGAGTTCTCAACTCACCCTAGCCCTTAATATTTGCCACCATGGCTTAATCCCGACCATCCATTGCTTTAAAGATACTTCCCCTAAAAATGGTGGAAATCTCTTCATTGGCAACTATCCATAGACTTAGCAATCAAGAAATAAAGCACTCAAGCCATCACTTTTCATCCACCATTGTTGCAACATTAGAGATTCCATATTGCATACATTCAACTACCCACATCCATCATTGCATTTATCTTCACTTTAGCTTCATTTTACACTAAGATTTGTGTCATTTTCCAAGCAAGGAATGTACAATCAAGCATCCAAAGGGCCAACCAAAACTATCAATCTAAACAAGGTAATATTTCTCTTTGTTTCTAAATTTTTTGTTTAGATTCAAATAGGCCTAATCTCAGTGCTTGTTTTGTTTTTCATTTGTTGCACTAGTTAATTTTGCATCTTAGGGTAGGAAAAATACTTGCACTCATTTATGGCACACTCGATGGGACCCATATCATAGGTCTAGTTCATGTTTGTTGTTGTTTTAAATTTTGCAGGTTCGAGTTTCATACGTAGGGGTGAATCCGCCCTCGACAGGCGAATCCGCTCGACACAGAGATGATCTTATTGAAAACACAAGAAAACTCGCTATCGCCCTTCCATAGTAGAGGAAAACCTAATCCAGATCAATCATCACAAAGAAAAATACACTAGTAGTATAGAAATGGGTGGACATTCTTAAGATAGAGGCAAAAGAGAATCAACCCCTCCATTATAAAGGTCAACATGTTCCCACCTTTTTAATAGACAAGCAATCCTATGACATAGATAAGGGTGAATTTTCTCCACTTAGGGGTGAATTTGAGGTATTCCATAACCTTTAATTTTTCAAAGCCATAGTTTGATTTTGGTAATGGGTATTGACCAACTAAATTGTTTGTTTGTGACTGTGGGATTTTGCTAACATTTGTGGAGAAAATCGTTTGTCAAAGGCTAGAGATTGAAACTACTAATTCATTTTCTATAGGATGATTGGCTAAAGGCCCTTTAGTTAGCTATGTCTATTGTTTTTCATACTAATTTAGGCACACAGACTAATTAAAGGGTCAATTAACTTGCTTGACATGTTTGGGAGTGATTATTTGACCTATCCACTCCCCTCACACCTTTTGGTGATCTTGGGTGATGAGAAATTGAAATTCATTTCAGTCTAGTCTAGTCTACCAAAGAAATGCTAGTGCATCTAAGCTCTCCTGTTGTGCTATGTTTGAACCTAAGGACCAAACAAAGTTTAGTGTTTCCTTCCTTTAGTGGGACCTACTTGGGATTTCACCTCCCGGGGGATGATTTCAACCATGTCTTACCAATGAGGTATATAAAGAGGGGAGAACAAAAATTTTACCCCAATCTAGTCACGTCATGTCTACCAAAGTGTCGAAGTTAGGGTGACATCTAGATAAGACATCCAAGGTTGGTCTAAGTTTCTAGTACCTCACCAGGGCTTTTGATACACGCTTGTGATATGTTAGTGTTCATGGTTGTGCCTCATGCACCCTCATCATGTATCGAGAATGCATGAGATAGATTTGTTTAGCTTAGATAAAGACTTGTGGTTTAGCCACAACTTGGTGCAGTGCAACGGATGTGCACCTTACCCAAAAGCTACTCACCACATAATCCCTTGGGTTGAGATAGAAATCCTCATGGTGGACTTTTATAGTCCTCAAGTGAGAGAAAGAAGGTGAGCTCATGGCATTTGTTGATGCCCCTATGTTACTAGATCTCTATCTATCCACCTTCATGAGAAAGGATGATCCAAAGAACCACCCCAGTATCATAGAGTATTAACCTTGGCGTGTCTTCTCAAGGTGGTGGGCCTACATCAAGTTTGTAAACTATCACAAATTTTAGGATTGTACTTTCTTGTGTGTCTTCTTGTGTGATACCAGTGCTTGTCATTTGTTCGGGTCAATATAGCCTTCTCTCTATTGTTTTATATGTTTTTTCTCCTTTTTTATAGTCTTCCCTTGCCCTCAATGTTGTGTTTTGTTCTCATAGGGGTGAACTCACATTATGGACAGGTGATCCTACTTTGAATAGGGGTGATTCCATGTCTTGATTCCAGTTTAAGTCATCCTTTAGGTGAACTCATCCTCATCGTGGTAAAATTTTCTTATGGGTTCCTCTATTAGGTGACCTCACATCTTCCTATTCCTTTACAATAGGAAATGCTCCTTACCTCATAGACGAGTTTGTGTCATACTTGCCTATCTGTTCCATGAATACATGATCCTATTATCCATAGGGGCAATCAAATTTCCCATTTGAGTCTCCCTAATTCATACATCTCTTAGAATAGGTGAACCTATTATTCATAGAGGTGATCCCATGTCCATTTATACCAACCCCAACTGTACATCCCTTAGAATAAGTGAACCTATTATCTAGAGGGGCGATCCAATGTCTGTCTGTGCCATCCCCATCTGTATCATTCAAGATATAGGTGAACCCATTAACCCTTTAGGAAATTTTGTGAGGCCCCATCTATATAGTTCAAGACATAGGCAATCTTGCTATCCTAGATAGGTGATCATGCCACTCCTAAGGGTGAACCCATCACCTGTAGGGGCGATTCCATGATCTTAGATAGGAAAACCTATCACCTAGAGGGGTGAAATTGTGTGACACAGAGGTGAATGTGCTTCTCATACAAAATTATTGAGAGTTAATATTATTAACCACTAAAAGCCTATCATTTTCCGAGTCCATTCTCGTGAGAATTTTTTTTATCATCATCCATCTTCCTGTAATCGTCACTTTAGTCCACTTGTATTTTTCAAAATTTATCAAATCCTCAATCCAATCACATACATTCATCTTAGGACATCCCTATATTGCATCTCAATCATTGTTTCCTCAATCTAAATTCTTTAGAATTCATTTTAGGGGCTTTTTATCCATGTTGGCTTAGGTAACTAATCTTGATCATCATCACTCACACTTAATTAGGATTGTTATGCATCTTGATTCAATAATCATCCACAATGCAATCAATTTAATTCCATATTGAGGTAAATTCGGTACTGTAATCATCATTTTTGAATCCAATTTGGTCATTTGTATCATATTTCATCTATTTGAGCCCCTAAACATGGTTTAGAGTCAACCTCATCAACCCAATCCAATCAATCATCAAATATTATCAATCACCTAATCTAGTCAATCAACCTAGTTGAATCCAATCTCATCACTTAGTCAAATCATCTCACCCAATCCAATCAATCAATCCATCAATCAATCATCTAATCAAATCAATCAATCCATCAATCAATAATCTGATCCAATCAATCCTCTAGTCATCATTTAGGTCATCATTTAAGTGCATCGTAGATCTTAGTGTTATCTTAGAAACCTAGCTTTTTTTCAGTTTCATGCCTATCACCACCTGATCGCAAGAAAAGAAACTCATGGAGCAGTAACATCCCCAAGGTACTCAACCTCATAATAATCCAATACAAAAACCCCTATCTAATCCACCACTAAAGAAATCATGGTTAGCCAACCTGAGCTCATAGTTGATGAAGACCTCAATAATCCCACAAATCTGCAAATGACAAATTATCTTCTTAATGAGCATCAGGACAAGATTCTCAGCACTTTAATTAAGAAGAGTATCAAGCCACTGCTAGAGTTTGATTGATCAAAATATATCAACATTACACTTCTTGCACCCCTTGTTTCGTAAAATCCTCAAAATTCTAAAAATGATCCAGGCAATTCATACATCCCCTAAGGTCTACCCAAAGAAGGGTGGTATCGACTTGGATTTGGAAATGTTGTTATTTATCAAGTAACACCCCCAATACCACCCCCTCGGATTTCAATTTTAGTCATGGGTGCATCACCTGATCCTAACAATCCCCAAGGCCCCAATCTTTACAATCCCCTTTATCTTGGTATGCCACAAGGTCGTCCCAATCTGCAAGGTATGAACATTATACAAGGTTCAATCCCTATTTCATCTGCACCACCTCTTCTGCTGAACCAATCATTCCAATTTCCTAGGAATATTAGGGGAAATTCCTATAATCCTTTTGCTATGCCACCTCCACCACCTGGTCCCACACACACATCAAATTTACCTCCACCTCCATTTACACCCCAGCAACCACCTCAAGGTAGTCTTCCACCACAAAAATCATTTTCATAACCTCCAATTCACACTACTATCCCATCACAGTGTCAAAAACCACCCTTGCATCAATCTTAGGGTAATCCATCACAACCCCCACATCAGCCACAAGGTAATCCCTAGCAAGGTCAAATACTACAACAACATGAATAACGACTCCCACACCAACGTCAGGGAACTTCCTCACGACCTCCTCATTAATCATAGGTCATCCCTCAACAATCTCAAATTCCATCTCAACCTCCTCACTATCAATCACCATATTACCAACAACCCCCTCAACATTCAAAAATTATGATGCAATCCCAACAATCCTCCCAAAAAATCCCAGGAAACCCTTCTACCCAGTACTTATTTCATCCTCAAAGCACCTATTTTCTACAAGCCACTACATCCAATTTTGAACCTAATTACTATTACTACAATCCACATTAATCTCAACAATAGCTAACCTCCACACAACAATATCAGCAACAACCATCCCACACTAATCTCCAACAATCATAGTAACATCACTATTACTAGAAATCCACTCCACAACAACCTATGTATGCTTCCCAACACAAAAAACTTATAATTTCCAATCCAATCCATAGCAACCCCCATATGCTTCTTAGCAGCAACCCACCAACATCTACCAATCTCATCCATATTACTATCAACAGTCACCATCATATCACTAGGGTGCCTCCTCCTCATACTACCAAGCCCCACCATCATATTAGTAAAATTATACTGACCCTCCGTCCACATATGTTAGGCAACAGCAAAAAGTCCCCTCATATCTACCTCCACCATCATATGATCAGTTCATCTTCCTTCCATCTTCATCCCATCAGAAAAATATCCTTACCATTAGTCCAATAAAGTAGGACCCTCCTCATCAGTATCAGTCATTAAGGGGTGGGAAGAGATAAAAGCTGCCCTTAGGGACTTACAAGCTAGGACCTCCAATAAGTCCTTTAAATTTGAGGAGATTTTCCCTTATCTATTCGACCCATCCATCTCTCTTCTCCCTTTCCCTAAACACTTTGAAATGCTAAAATTTGATAAATACAAGGGAATGCATGACCCGAGGAACCACTTGCAATAATTTGACACACATTGCCAAGAATCCATGCATAATGAAAAATATGCTATGAGATTATTTGCTAGAAGCCTAATGGGGCAAGCTCTAGACTAGTTCATGGGTCTTGTAAAGGGGTCAGTTTTGTTGATGGTGTTTTCTACACACCAAAAACTTAAACAAAATATGACATCCTATCTCTCTTTAAAGGTAAATCTCTATGGGAAAAGAGATAACCCCAAGGTCTCTAATTTCGGGTCTTGACAATGCAATAAAACAACTCAATGATAAATGTGAAAATGTTGGTAATCACAAAGGGACCTTACTACAAGAAAATAATGGACTTCAAATTTATCACATCTAAACAATTAATTGATACTTGGACTCTTTGGTTGAACCCAGATAATAAAGAAAATAACAAAAGATAAAGGTTTTAGAGATAATTCTAAGACTGCTTCTAACCCTAATAATAATAATGCTAAAAGATAAAATGTTCAAAATGGACTGATTCCCCATAAACTACTTTTGTTTGATCTAGACAAATCCGTAGTTTCACAAAAACAGTGCAATCCTCTAGGGTTTTTAAAGATTTTCAAATCACAAACATTCATTCAAAACAATTCTATTGTAATTGAGATGAAAAAACATTTATAATTGAACTAAGCACAATTTTAAGCCCATGCCAACTTTGCAAAGAAGCTAACAATCAGCTAACTACAAAAAGCATGGACTAGAGATCGCTACAAACATTCCAAACATAAATCCGTAAGTGTCACCAAACTATTTAAATATGAACTTATAAGGAATTTTAAAGATAGAACAACAAGAACCATTCCAGATGAAACTCCACAAGAGAGATACCAAAACACAATATCCTTTCTTATATTAAGTCATCCAAAATGGCAAAAATTCTAGCTTTTTGTTACAACACTTTGCTTGAAAATAAACCCTAACTTGCTCAAAAATAAGAAATATTGATTCTATGTCTCTATTCTTATCATGTATCACCTATCTATCTTTCAAATGAGGCAACATGCCCATTTTATAGATAATCCCTAAGATAGGTCAGCCCAAAATAAGATTTTACAATAAAAAAGTGTCACACAAGAGGTTGACCTCAGAAGATATTTAAATCCAAATCAGCCCTATTAGTTAAATATATGTCAATGACTGCATTGTAGGTTGTAGAATCATGTAGCTGATGTTTCAGTAATTGGACCTTCACCAACTGAAGAATAAACATCTCTCCACCATTTCCTAATTTTCTCAAGATTAAGATGCTTCCGAGCAAACTTCTTCCTTCTTGTCATGATTTCAAAGAAGGAGATACACTTATCATGAATCCCAATCAAATTGTCCTTGATCTACCTCCCCTATTTGTGAATCTTCTTCAAGGCCTTCTACCTCATCTACAAGATCTCGAACCATTCCCAAGGCTTGGAGACCCTCAGGCAAGGAAGAATCCCACTCTTTCCTAGCTTATCTTTAGTAAACTCCATGATTGTTCTTATTTTCTGCAATAGAAGATTAGTATCCTCCTTGTCTTGAGCTAACACAGTCTTCAACCAGTTCACTGACCTCATGGAATCCCCTACAGTCGAAAAGATATCCTTGATGGCCTTATCTCCTTTGGTTTGAACACCCTACAGCCAAGCAACTGTGGCACATTTAGTGCCCTTCATCTTCTCAAGCTCAAAGATTTTTTCTTGAGGCAATAAATCTTCATCAGAGAAGGAGGAGCCAATAGACTGCAAGGGATTCATCAACTCCTGCAAATATTTCTTTAGTTTCTCATTCTCCTTCTCCAAATGATGCCTGATTTCTACCTTCTTCTTCAACCTGCCCAAAATTATAGCACTGGAGCCTTCATACTCCTCAATATCTTGCTCCACAGAAGCATGGCCTAGGTCAATAGTCTACACATGATAATATTTTGCAGTCTCATTATCTCTATCTTTATCTAGAGCCAGGGTAGAAATGTGAGCCACTCTATTACCTGACCCATCTCTCTCAATCTTAGACACAACCCTAGCCTTCTTCTTAGTTTTTCCTTTACCAATATTTTCCACTAGGTCTTCCCAATTAAGATGAGTGTCCTCCACTATTACAATTTTAGTCCTTAGTTCTTTATCCAATTAGCCTAGAACAGTGGACTCGGTTGGCATTGTATCTTGCTTATCCTCTTCTTTTTGGTCACTAGGGGCATCTTTCTCAACACTTGGCATACTAGGGATCTCCTTAACTAGGTCATCTTTGTTCAAAAATTGTTCCTCCATAGTAACCCATGCTGGTGAAGGGATCTTGGATGGTATTTCCTCTTATTAAGGAGATTTGTTCAATTGTTCCTCTGCTGGTGAATCCACATAGGTTACCAAGGGAGATTGGATCACCTTGTCAATTTATGCTTTTGCACTATAGAGGTCCCCTTCCTGAAATTCCTCCTTGCCCAAGTCCTTAGGATCTTCATCCTTCCTTCGTTCTTCTTGTACACTACCAGTATCTTAAGGAAGGGAAATGCTTTCCTATCCAGCAATAGGAGTAGTCATTGACACATCCTCCTTCATTGCAGCATCCTTTGGGGAAGGATTCCTTGACCTCCTCATATACACCTATGTTCTTTCCCCTGAACTCTCTACTTCTACGACAAGTGGCTCAACTTCCTTATCAGTTTTAGGAGCCTCCTCCTGTTTATGTGACAATCTCACAAGCTTTCTTCTCTTTTACAATGGAGGAGTGAGATCTACCTCTTGCTTCTCTTATTTATCCTTTTCAGCTTCTCTCCTCAAGACATGCCTCCTCTTCTTGGAAATAGGTTTCCTTTGCTTACCTATTTCTACCACCTTCTCAGTTTGAAAATCTCTAACTTGAGTCTTTAAGGGGGAATCAACCTTTGCCTTACCCTTAGGATCCTTTTCATGTGACTCCTCAGTAGCAGAATGAGACTCTAAGTCTCCCATCAGATCGTAAGTGCATCGAACACCATCACTTTCTAATTCCAACATTTTGTGCTTCAGTGAAATTTTGGTGTACGTGATCACACGAGTCATGACTTGGTCCAATTTTGTTTTCTCTTCCTCTAACCAGACCATCTCTCCAACTAGTTTATCTTTCACCACCTCAAAGGTATGACCCTGAATCAAATTTCCATCCTCCTCCACCTGGTTAGGGATGGCCTTCACATTGTATAACCTTACCAAATCCACTGGCAATCTGGAAAATTTCTTCTTCCTAACCTCAAATTCATCACCAAGGTTAGCCCAATAATATTCAATAATGGCCTTATGGTTGTACCCCTACTGGCTTTCCTTTGTGCCTCGCCAGTTGTTAGTACTCAAAAATGCAAGTTTTAACCAAAAGAGTTTGCCAAGCTCTTACTACAGTTTTGGTCAACGTACAAGGCCAATTGATACAATTGTACCTTCTTCTCTTTAGGTTTTGCTAGACTAAGGTGGGTGAACCTAATGAATGATGCAGATTGAAAAGTATTTCCTGATGCAACAATCTACCCACAATGGCAAAGGTAGTGGATAGATGAAAACCTCTACATCTAATCCTACTCCTACTACACAAATGAAAGGATTTTGAATGAATAGTTTGATATAAACTTCCCTCTTTGTCATAATTCAAATTGCTAGGCACCTTAGAAAATGAAATTATATGACTAGCATAAAACCTCATTGATTTATGACTTGCATAAATAAGGCTGGAATGTTTTCTTATCGAATTCTACTTCAACTATCCAAAAGAAATCCTAGATCACTGTGATGTACTTGAAAGAATTTAATTCTGGCTTGCAGATACCAGCAAACAAAATCACACAAATGAATCTGACATATGCTTGATATATTGATTTAAATGATCAAAGAACTTCTAGTTGGAGACAATTAAATAAGAAATATGTATTATTGCAACACAACAATTAACAATAGAAAGGTTTATGTAATTCAAAATAATCTCTCCATTGATCTATTTCACAGAAATATTTTTCATTGTTTACATTCCTAGTCCCTTCTAGGGAAAAAATCTCATTCCTACTCTAACCTCCAACCCCTGAATTTCATCCTCTTGCAACTGATTTTTTTGAAATATTTATACAGAATAAAACAAGGGTCGTGACCCTTCAATTTTCTAGTTATATTCATTTTACATTCCATGGCAGTAATTAAAATATTTAATTGTGCTGCCTATCGGCAAATTAAATATTTGTTTACAATAGTTCTGCCTCTTGATTTTACATTAACACTTTTCCCGCAATTATAATTTAAGCCTCTTTGGTCACTCTTAATATTTCACTTTATACTCTATCCACTCCATGCATTTCATGTCTCTGTGGCCTTCTATATTTATACCACTCTACCACGGTCAAACATTTGACCGGTCGCGGTATCGTGGTGGTTGGCCCCACATTGACTGTCGCGGTCTTCATCGTTGCTTACCGCAATACCACACTCTCCTCCATGCCTCTCTGTGGTATGGCAATATTAACCATCACGACCTTCTCCACTGTTCACCGCTCTACCACAGTCAACTTGTTGACCGATCGCAGTATAGCGGTGACTGCTTCCCACCGGTCTCCACTTCCTCTCACTGCCTTACTGTGGCTTTGTTTTTGCTCACCTACGATATCACAGTGTAACCGCTAGCCATCCTACCTTTACTGCTACCGCGTTACCGTAGTTACCATGTGAACCGATGGCGGTACAAAGGTAACCGCTACCTATAACCGTCGCTGACCATTGGCTCCATCGTCGTTGCCGCTCGTTGACCGTCCACCTTCGACCACTAACTGTTCACCGCGGCCACTGCGGTCTGTGGTTTGACCGCGTGCGGTACCAGGGTGAGCACTTTATGCCCACCTGTTAACCATTACCGCGATACCACAGGCCCCTTTATAGGAGGCCATGGTAAGGTGGTAAACATATAAAAATGGAAAATTAAGGGAGCTGTGAGGTGTAAAATGAATAGTGGAATGAACGATGATTGAAATAAATCATTTTTATGAAAAGATAGGAAAATGGTGGATAAAAATGGATTAAATCATTTAGGCTTTAATGGTAAATATGAGGTTTAAATGAAAAAACCCTTAGGATTTTAAAATGGAAATTTTAGTCCTAACACCAATGATGTCAAACCTTGCTCTCTTGAAATGGAAAGAGAGACCCAAAGTACTCATCTCCTCCTCAAAAGCACGAGCAGACTAGATAGAAGGGCATAACTCATTCATTCCTATCTTCAAGGGAAAATCATTCCTGAATCTTGTTTTATGCTTGTCTCCCTTTACAATTATGTCAAAGTCACAAATCTGACTAGTGACCTCCAAAAATATATTATGATTAGTTGGGTATCTTGGGAGTCTATAGGGAACCCTTTGACAACCATCAACCCTAATGTAAGAGAAAGTAGGGAACTGGATGAACCATGCGCCATACCTCCTTATCAATTCTTTAGCCTTCTCAAAAATCCTCACGTGCTCTGCACCCTGGAGCAACCTGGTAATATACATTGTGAAAGTATCATTTTCTCTTCTATATCTTCCTCTTGTTAGGTGTAGTTGCGGATATACCTCATATATTGCATCTTGTCCAAATGTACCGCTAGTTCTTAACCCTTGTACAGGTGATATCTTGCTAATGCATACACTAGGTAGGAAGTCATGGTGAAAGTATTGGTTTCCAAGACATTACACATCCACTCATGAATTACTATAGTTATGACACATGCCCAGTGGTAATATATTACATGCTCCATCCGAGCAATGACATTGAACATCCAACTCTCAAACACCCCTGAACTCTTCAGTCCTACCAGTCTGTTGAGAAGAATGATGACATTGTAATACTCCCTTTCAAACTTGAGCTTGAATAACTGCTTTGGCAATTTGGAGAAATTGGACTTGGTCTTTTCCAACCAAGAGTTTATCACCTTCTGGTACTTAACCACATTCTCCTCATAGTACTTCCTGGAACCATCCATATCAAAAGCCACCACATGTGACCTATTAGGCATATCAAAATTCCTAGCAATGGACACAAGATCAAAACTTTCCACAATCCTTCCCTAGGGACCAATTATCCTCTGTGTCCCCCTATCATAGTTCCTGGAACACTCAAGCACCAATTCATAGCACTGTACTATGGAGGGGAAACTTGCTACATGTGCCAATCCGGATTCCAAAGTTCTCCTGCCAACAAAGGAAGACTCTGTGTTGCCTTTTCAGTTTTAAACTCCTCATAATCCCATATACCTACATTGGTATCCATGATCCCTGACCAAATAGAAGTCAGCTTGCTCTCAGGTATTTTACTCCTTATATCCAACTTTACCTTCTCTGAATCAGAGATAGCAGAAGTCTCTGCACTTGGATCCGTTGTCTTTCGCTTGCCACGCCCAGCAATATCCTATCCTGATCTTGCCTGCAAACAAGTAAAGACGACCAAAATAAGATTGAAAAGAAAAAACAAGTATGAGAGAACCATATCAGCAAATTCTGGGATTTAACCTTCTTCACGGAATCCAAACTGAAAAGGAATTCCAGGGAAATCCGAATGAGGCGGAATCCAACGAGAAAAACATACAAATCCATTAATATCATTTCAATCCATCAATTAAATAAAGGAATAACCTTAGAACTACTTAGCATAAGTTCATTTAATCATTTTGATATTATCAAGAAGAAAATTTCTCATATAATCATCATATTCAGCATTTCCACAAAACTTCGAAAGAATCCGACCAAGGAAGATTTTCTCGAAAACGGCAACAATTTCAGTTAATCTAAGAAAACGAAGAAGTTATGGAACATCCGGGAAAATCCTATCAGCATGAATTTTAGCGGGAATAGGACAAATTTACTATCAAAGCAAGAATTTGGCAGAATGACCCAACCATAGACATTGGGAAAATCTGGAGGAAATGGATTTCCATGAAGCAAACAAAAGTTTAGTTTATGTAGCTAAAGACAGGGAATGAGAAAAGCAAGAGAAATCCAGAGGAAATAGAATTTGGTGAAGACACCAAAAACCTAAACATATCCACGTCTCTCTTTCTTTACTAAAACGGATTGAATGAGAAAGGACGTAGGATCTTCTCCTTGACAATGACCTAACCTAGAGCTCCAAATGGACCAATCATGAATTGAAAACTCACCTCTTAACAATTCGAGAGGGATTGGTTATGCCCAAGGTTGAAAACCCTAAAACCTCTACCATGGAAGCACAGAGAAAACGAGGTGTGATTTACTTACAAACAAAGATAGGGAGTTCAAGACAAATGTAAGCGAGCACCGAAAGTAGCAAAAAAATAACAACCACTAAATATTCAATACAAAACCCAAACAGGCCAGGAAAACATGGAAACCCCAAACGCCCAAACATGGTGCACATACCCAAGAATGAATGACATGAAATAAAATGAAGCAAAGTAATTGAAAACCAATAGAGGGAGAGAGAATATCCACATACCATGAGAACAAAAGAACTAGAACCGGTGATGCCAACAAGCAACCCTCAAACATGAGCAGGATATGAACAATGCTCACAAAATTGAAATGCAACACTCAAAATAACTCTGAAATGCATGATCTAGCAACACACCTCAAATTCCAACACTCAAAACTCAAATGAAAAGCAAATAAAAAAAATAAAATGGCCAATAACCTTTCAAAATTCAATATATCATTGCCCCAAAGTTTGTGCAGTCACCATAAATGCGATCGACAAGAAAACCAAGACCAAAATCTAGAAATCCGACATAGCAACGGACTTCAGATAAATCCAGACATGATGGATTTCCCTCGATTGTGGGTCAAAATGCAATCACTTCAGACTCCAAAGGGAAACTGGGACAATCCGACTAGGGCAGATTTTATCGAAAATAGTGAAAAGTTTGAAATGCACTCAGATCTTAAGATTTTCAATAAAATTCACAACTGACCAACTCTAACTGGTAGGATGAACATCAAAGCATGGACGTCAATAAAGTGAAAAAACCCCCAAAAGAGAAAGGCCAAGACAAAAAATATAAAAAATGAGGGTCCCCACTTTCAGTGGGGCATGTGTACAAAAACTGCAGAACAAATGGCAACACTGCTTGGGAAATGCTTCAGAGCATTTCAAGAACAAACTAAAATCAAGGACCTAGAATCTCTGGTCTCACTCCTCTTATCAAGACAACTATGAACAAAGTTCCAAAAACCACAAGGAAGAAGACCTTTTCCTATACTAGGGTCGAAGTGTGTGTATTTTGTATTTATTCCCTATCTGGTAAGTGCAATGAGAACTAGAGAAAATCTGATCAAGCTACATAAAAGTTCAAACTTCAAAAGAAACTTGGATAGAGCCTTGCTGCCAGTCAGGCATCCATAGCCCTGGCGAGATTATCATTGTTGATGAGCTAAGTTTTTGGCACATTTTGATCATGCTTTATAAATACTTTTCTGTTTTTATTATGCTAAAACAAACATTCAGTCTGATTATGGGATAGGAAATAAGCCTTTTTATGACTTACATATGATGAGTGTATTTTGATAAAAAGTCCCATGATTATTATCTTTAATGTTTTATTAGTCTGATAAATACTTTATGGCTTTTGTGATCATAAAACCTTCCTGCAGCCTCTACTACCAAAACTTCCTACAACCATATCTGAAACAATGTTTTCCTTCGTTTAAATACTTAATGAATGAATAAATAAAAGTAATGGATTGTCTTAAATGATGAACGTGTTGAGCTAACCCTCTTCCTCAGGAAAAGATGGTGACATATTTTGTAGGAACCATGATTGGAGGAAGGGAATTCAATTTCCACTTGAAGAATGAAGACCAAATCCATGAAGACTGGTTCAACAACAAAAGATGAGGAGACAATTTCAACTCATCGACCATGCAGGGAGAGTGTTCCAAAAATATACGCTAGGCATCTTGGAGTTGCATGAATCCAGGATGATGGTGGTTTAAGACTGTTAAATCGATTTGACTTAGTTCTTCCATTGTCATTCATCCCCTTGCTTAAGTTAGTTAAATGTAATAAATGCCTTTCGTTTTATAACGGAAAGTTTGGTTAGTAGTTAGAATCAGTTTTTAAGAAATAGCCCCTTCTCCTTCAGAGAATGGGCTGGAAGAAGTTGGTACTGTAACACATTTTTCAGTTTCAGAAATTCAGTCAAGAGTTTGTGCTATGTACTTGTTTGCATTGAATCAATAAAGCTTATGAAGTTTTTCACCTAATCTATTGCTTACTTTTGGCATTACCTAAGGGGGCCCACTTAGGGAACTGTCCATACTTTTATTCTGCAAGATAGAATAACTGTATTTTCTTTCATAGAAGTTAATGTGACTGTTCCTGCAGCTGACAGAAAAATAGAGTTGTCAACTATTCCCATAGCCACTAGGCGCAGAGTAGGTTTATCTTTCAAGTTTTCATTTCCAAGAAATTTATCTAGTAAAGTTGTTCCCAGTAATTTAAATTTCAGTATGAAGCATTTTGGGAATCATGTATTTTTGGAAGGGTGATTAGTGCATATATTGTGTTGACCCATTTCAAGTTTATGTCCCTGGGTTGATGATTAAATGAGGTTCTTTAGTGGGTTATGACTGCCAATTGTGATGTTCAATCCCTGAGTATAGCAACTTATGTTCCTAGTTATTAAGCTGATTAAACAACACTACATTTTTTGTGCCATTGCCAAGGATGGTGTCAAACTAAGGACCTATTACAGGCATGCTTGTAAAGAGTTTAAGATTTCATTATTAGTATTTTTAGTTTAGAATTCTACATTCCAGCATCTCCATAAGTTAGTTCACTTTTGTTGTATGCATAGAAGAAGAGACCAATTTGGAAGATTCCTTCCTAGGAGCATAGATATTGAAGAAATTGAACCAAACCTATTCCAAGATGCCCCATATCTAGATGTTGGCCAAGACTTAGTTACCTCATCTTCTTCCTCTGAACTAAGCTTTAACCTATCCGAAGAGATATAATAAAATAATTCCCTTATTCTTGTACTTCATCAACCAGGAGCTAATCCAAGGACACAACCAAGAATGAAAAATCCTATTTTTCCATTCCCAATCTCTGACCTGCATGACAATAATAACCACAAGAACATCCCTACCTCAACACTACCAAAATTCTATAGACTTATTAGTGAGGACCCTCATACCTTGTTTGAATTTGACATCCTTTGTAGAAGCTATGACTATACAACGTCAGCACACAAGCTAAAATTGTTTCCTTCTACTCTAAAGGAGGTGGCCTTGAGATGGTTCATGGGATTGAGAGCTAATGTAGCTAACACTTGGGATGAAATGAAGACTTTGTTCTTGGGAAAATATAAAGAATATTGTAGAGGAAATGATATGAGAGGAGATGACATCTTCAAAATGTCACAAAAGGAGGATGAAACCTTGGAGGATTATGTGTCAAGGTTCTTGTTTATTGTGCAAAAGAATACTCATCATGAGCTGAATGAGGAATCTCAAAAACTTCTCTTCTTGAGAGGAGTTAATGATACTTGCATGGAGGCCCTTGACCTCATGGCAAGAGGTGATGTCACCCAAAGCGATTGGGATGATATCAAGAAAATCTGTCTCAATTACTCCAGAGCAGCTGTAAAGAAGGGAAGGGGGTTTAGACCCTCTTCTATAAAAGGAAGTGGCTCTGGAGTATCTAAAGGGGAGATTACTAATCTCTTATCTGACTTCAAGCATGATATCATCAATGATGTAGCCACTCAACTGGATATGATGCAGGCTAAAAGGAAGAAAGAAGAAGTTGAGGCAATGTTAGCTGAATATTGCCCCCATTGCCAACAAAGGAAGAAAGACTGTCGATGCAAAGCAGTGGCTAATTTGGAGGTGCAACATCTTCTTACTGAGTTCAAAACCATTCAAGGAGAGGAGGAAGTGCTCTTTGTTGCCGAGCGCAGGCCATGGGCCCCAAGACAAGGTATGCCTCAGGACCCTTTGCAAAATTTTGGTTCATATAATAGTCAATGGAAAAACTAGTACCCTCCAAACTATGGACCATACTCTCAACCTTAGTTGAATAACCCTTGGTCAAATGCCTAGAAAAACCATTGGCAATCTTCACAAGGGAATTGGCAATCACCACAGAAAAATTAGTGGTAGCCTCCGCAAGGAAATTGGTAGCAGTCTAACCAATGGAGAGGAGGCCAACAATGGTCAAATCCATCTATTGGTTTCCTGTAGCAACCGCAGCAGCAATCCATTATGCCACCTCCTATAGCTAATCAAGGTTAGAATCCAAAACCAACCCAACTACCTTCTCAGGCAGTACCGAATCCAGATAACCAATAGCAGCAGTAGAAAGTCTATTTTTCTGATCCTAATCACCAATGTGCCTATGCTCTCAACCTGAATAATATCAATTTACATTCAGGAACTGTGCTGCCCACACCATCTCCTCCCATAATCTCAAAATTTCCATCTGAGGAGACTGACCAAGAAGAAGATACCAATGACCAAGCCCAACCAAATGAGCCAGTTCAGATTCCAACATTACCTAAGGCATTTGATAAAGTGTTCCCTCCTTTCCCACAAAGGTTGGAAGGTGAAAAATTATAAAAACAAGAGGAACCTACCTTTGAAATCCTTGACCAGCTAAAGCATATATGTGTGAAAATTCCCTTGTTCTAGGCAATTCAAGAGGTACCTATCTATAGCAAAGCCATCAAGGAGGCATGTTTGAAGAAACCGGGGAGGAAAAATAAAGACCCTCAAATTGTCCATGTCATAGGTTAACTCTCTGATTTAATGCTAGGGAAGCTTACCATCCCAAAATATTTAGACCTTGGTAGTCCTATGGTGGAGATCAATATTAATGGGTTGCAGATTAAGAATTCTTTAGTGGATCTTGGTGCAACTATCAATGTCATGACAAAGGACCTAGTTGTAAAAATTAGTATTTCCAACCTAAGGGCTACACCTACAATATTGTAGCTTGTTGATAGCTCAACTGTCAAACTTGATGGGGTAGTTGAAGACCTCATAGTCACCTTGGATTCCTGGGAGTATCCTGCTGACTTTATGATCTTATCTCCAAAGGCATCATTGGGAGGATACCCTGTCATACTAGGAAGGCCTTGGTTGGCTACTGCTGATTCTTACATTGATTGTAGGTCGGGTAACATGAAAATATCTTATGGGTATAGCACAAAGAAGCTTACCCTCTATTCCCCAGTCCAGCCTCAACTTGAGTCTAGAGAGGCTATTTGGCCAAATTTGGGAGAAGAGGAGGGAGTGAATTATGTGGCCAATTTAATGATGATTACCAGAGAGCCTTTTGTTGCACAAGAAGAAGAAGAAGAAGATATACTGTCCAATATCCTGCTGAATAACTATGGTACCAAATACTTTCATTGTGAAAAAAATCCATGCTCCTTGCGGACCATTCTTCCTTCATCTACATCAACCCATTATCCTACAACAACTGACTGCTTACACACCTTGCTACCCCACGAAATAGAAATTCCATTTCTACCTGAGGTATCTATGGTTGTTTTAACCTCTCAAGTTGAGGTAGCCATAGGAAAAACCTTGAGTATCAATAAAAACCTCACCAGAGAGCAACAAGAATCTATGGTCAAAATGCTTACCAGTCATAAGTCAGCCTTTTCTTGGGAATATGGTGACATGAAGGGTCTAGACCTAAAACTCTACACACATCACATATTCATTACTAGTGAGTTCAGACCTATCAAGCAGCCTCAAAGAAGAATCAATCCAGCCTTGAGAGAGATTGTTAAAGAAGAATTGCAGAAAATGTTAATAGCTGGATTTATCTACCCAATCTCAGATAGTCAGTGGGTTTCCCCATTGGTTATTGTTCCTAATAAAGGAGGGAAATGGAGAGTATGTGTATATTATAGAGAGCTTAATCTGACAACAAAGAAAGATTAATTTCCTCTTCCATTCATTGATCAAGTTCTAGATAATTTAGCTGGAAAAAAGTACTTCTCATTCTTAAATGGCTTCAGTTGGTACAATCAAATCAAGATCTCTCCTCAGGATCAAGAAAAGACTACTTTCACATGCCCTTGGGGAACATTTGCTTACTCAATTTTTCCTTTTGGTCTCTGTAACGCACATGCAACTTTCCAGAGGGTAGTCATAAGTATCTTCTCAAACATCTCATATGATTGCATGGAAATATACATGGATGACTCTACTATTTATGGTGCAACATTTGAAGAAGCTCATGCCAACTTGAAGAAAGTACTGTAGAGATTTGAAGATCATAATCTATCACTGAATAGTCAAAAGTGCTTCATGATGATGCAGGAGGGAATAGTGCTTGGTCACTATATTTTTGCTACAGGAATACAAGTTGATCATGCTAAGATTGAAGTCATCTCTAATCTACCCTTTCTTACTAAGCAGAAGGAATTAAGAAGCTTTCTAGGCCATGCTAGATACTATAGAAGGTTCATCAAGGACTCTAGCCAAAAAGCAGGCCCTTTATATAGTCTATTGAAGAAAGATACAGATTTTTCTTTGACCAAAGAATGTGAAAAAACATTCCTTGATTTAAAAGTTACCCTTACATAGGCACTTGTTTTAAAAGGACTTGATTGGTCACTTCCATTTTATATTCATGCAGATGCATCAGATTATGCCATTGGAGCCGTGTTAGGATAGAAGGGTGGTTCAATAGAACTTGCACTCTACTACATAAGCAAAAATCTACAAGGGGTTGAGCTAAATTGCACTATTACAAAAAAAAAGAGATGTTAGCAATCATCTATGCCCTCAATAAATTCAGGAATTACATCACAGGTTATAAGATATTTGCCCACACTAATCATGCAGCAATCTAGTATCTCATGAAAAAAATTTCAATAGCCGGGAGACTGGCAAGATGGTTGTTGCTGATGCAGGAATTTGACATTACGATTGTGGACAAGCCAAGAAAAGCCAATGTGGTTGCTAATTTCCTTTCTAGAATTCAAAGGCAAGATGACTCTACACTTATTGAAGACTCCTTTCCTGATGAGCACTTGTTTGCAATCAAGGTTATTCACCCATGGTATGCCAATATAGCAAATTATTTGGCTGCAGGAAGAACTCCTCCTCAATTCTCTCCTAAGGAAAATAGATTTTTGGTAGAGAAAAGTTTTAAATTTTCTTGGATTGCAGATTGCATGTTTTTTACAAGGTCGGATCAAGTTATGAGGAGATGTGTACAAGAAGAAGACACTCATGATAAATTGCATGCAAGCCATGATGAGCCATGTGGTGGAAATTTTGCTGCTAAAAGTACAACAATGAAAATTTTAAATACTAGTTACTATTGGCCAACTCTGCATAGAGATGCAGCCAAATATACTAGGAGATGTGATAGATGCCAAAGGATGGGAAGACCAACTCGCTCCAATGAGATGGCTCTATTTCCACAAGTTGTTGTTGCACCCTTTGACAAATGGGGAATGGATTTTGTAGGACCAATTGATCCACCTTCCAATGGTAAGTTCTACATCCTTGTATGCACAAATTATGTGACAAAATGGGTAGAAGCTAAACCTATGAAGTATGCTAGGGATAATAAAGTGGCTAAATTATTGTATGAGGAAATATTCACCAGGTTTGGTGTCTCTAGGGAAATAGTGATAGATCAAGGAGCACAATTCACTTCTACACTTATCATCGGGCTAATGGCCAGGTTAAAGTCACCAACATGGACATAGAGGCCATTCTGACTAAAAATGTAGATTTGCATAGAAAGGACTGGGCTGCAAGATTACCAAAAGCTATATGGGCCTACCAAACTACCAAGAAGATTGCTACAGGATGTACACCTTTTGAAATGGTGTATGGTAAAACAGCTATGATGCTAATTGAATTCAAACATAAGACTCTAAGAACAACATTATAGATGAACATGGATTTAAAAAATGCACAAAGGGATAGAGTCATGCAGCTCAATGCACTGGATGAGCTCTAAAAGAATGCCCTACAACACATTGAGATGATACAAAAATAGCGCATAAGGTGGCATAGTAAATACATCAAGGAAAAGAAATTCAAAGCAGGAGATTGGGCTCTGCTTTATGACTCACGGTATAAGGACAGTCCAAGAAAATTGCAAACCAAATGGTTGGGTCCATTTGAGATAGAAGAGGTATTCACCAATGGTGTTGTTCAATTAAGGACCATTGATGAGGTGCGATTCAAGCTATTAGTCAATGGGAATCGCCTAAAGCTCTATTCTAAACCCATTGACAAGGAAACATTTCTGAAATAGTTCAAAATTGAGCAAGACAGTAGAGATCCTCCAGCCAAAGGAATTGAGCCTAGGGTCAATTTCTTAAGCCATGAATAAAATTGCATATAAAATCATAATAAAGGGGTTATCTATTAAGATCCCCATTCCATTCCATCACATCATCCACAATCCGTACTCACTCTCTCTCTTCCACATCATCCACGTTTCTCTTTGTCATGTATTGCAATGAAGAAGGAGGTCACATCAGATAATAATGGCGATTCTCTCTAGGTACGCTCCACTTCACTTTAATATTGTTTAAGTTAATTTATTTATTGCATTTAATTTAGTATTAATTAGTGTAAACAAATTTCCTATATGGTTGTCATTTCCTTCTGCTCGTCCGCACGATTAAGCACGCTTCTTTATGATATAACTTCTGTGACATCGCCACCAAAGGCTTGTCCCATCTGTTGTCATGCACCCCCAATATTTGGAAACTGTAATTACCAATAAAACAATCTTTCCTTCATGCAATAATGAACCTGAATGTTTTCCGATTATCCATGATTACTCTCTTCCTCCAAAATATTGCATGATTATATTTTTTTCCCTATTTTTCTGTCACTTTTGAAAAGTAGTTCAAAAGTTTCGGTTGAGGGGAAGGGTAGAGTATTGAATAATTATAGAAGATTCAATAGTTGGGCTACAGGAAGTTCAGTTAAAAAAAAATAGTTGAGGAAAAGACAAGGAAATGGGAGGTTAGCCAATTCAACATGAGCCTACAGACCATAGCATCCTGTTACAGGACGTGTTACATGTGCCACTATTTAGATAATATGGGTGACTCAATTACTTCCTAAAGCTCGGGACTTTCAATATAGACATTGCAGATGAATTTACGAGGAAATTTCAGGATGGGGAAGCAAAAGTTAAGGGCATAACAATCAATGCATCAATTAACGGAATTGTTGAGATTATAGGGTCACCTCAGGTCGGAGAACCATTTCCCAGAGGAAGAGATGCAAGAAGTTCCAGGGCTGAGTTCACTCGGCCAAATGATCCTCCTCTGTGAGTGGATAAGCAAGGTGCACAAAAAATGAGTCTGCCGCAAGATTGGGTGTCACGAGCAGGATACATCATCAAATACATAACCTATGAAGGTAGGAATTCAGTCCTACATTCTCATCATTTCAAAATCTTGTCTCATTTACGCCATAGACTATTAATGAATGTTCCCGACTTCCTTTATAACTTGCTATCCAACAATGCTACTAAATTTAAAAAGGGTAGGGTTCACTCTGTATCTCACCATTGTCTTATTAAGTTGTTTGTTGAAAATTCTGTTCATGATGCATCAGGGATGACCTGAGAGGAATTCACTATCCAATTCAACCCTAAAATTCAAAATGTAGGACCTAGGGGTGAACCTCTTACCTTTAAGCAACACACCTCTCAGTCTATAGGCCAGACCTCTGCTGCTAGGTTCCCTCCTCAAGAATCATCCAGCTCACAGGATGGTGTTCCTCTTTCTGAAAGAACTCCCAAGCAGCCAACACAAGGTTTTAACAAAATTCCTGAACCATCTCCCAAGGATAGGAAAGGAAAGTCACCTGTTGTAGCAACCGTTGAGCCTGTGAAAAGGAAGCCAAAGGGATACTTTTCTGTTGTTGTGGAAAAACCTTCCAAAAGGCATAAAACAGTTCCTCCTTCCATAAGAAGGAGCTCTAGGATCCAAAACCAGGCAGCCCACCAATCATGTAATACTACTCCTACCACACCACCTTCAAATCCTTCCAGTCCTGAACTGAGAGATGAGGAACCTGTTAGTGAGGAGGTTATGAGTACACCTGAAGGGCTAGCCTGGATGAGTTGGATGTCATCGTAGAGCAGGTATAGGAAGGTAGGAATTTTATAATAAGAAGGAAGAATAGGTTGTGTTTCTGCCTGAAGAAGAGCAACTACAGGAAGGTTAGCAACAGGATGGTGCTTTGGGATAGGATAACCCTAAAGAATCACATAATGCAAAAGTAATTGGAGAAGAAGAAGAACAAGAAAAGGATGATGTACTTGAAGAAATATAGGAGACACCTGCAGTATGCTATAATCATAGACCGCCACTCCATGTCACAAAATTTGCTATAGGAATGGTATGTTTTGAAGAGCTTCAGCAATAGCAAACTTCTTCTACATTGGAAATTGAGAGACTACAAAGGATAATCTAGAACAAGAATCTAGAAATTGCTTACTTGAAAGATACTCTCAACCAGGTAGTAGAGCTCATTCCACAACTAATGCAATGTATGTCCAGGAGCTATATTTGAACTTCTAGCTAATTAAAGTTTGGAAAGGTAAGAATCCTTCTTTAAATACTGCTAAGGAGTTTTATGAAGCATACAGGGACTCACCTTTGCATATCAAGAACCTTCTGTGTGAGTTTTATTTGCACAATTTGGTTGTATCGTAGGATAAAGAATGGAATCCCCTATGTTATGTCAGTGATATTCATATCAATGCTTTAATCTCCTTGATCGCCAATGAAATAAGCAGAGGGGAACAATTTAATAGCCATATGCATGATATAGTAAATACACCATTGTCTGTGAGAAATGAATCTAGAAATAAAATGGGTATTTACTTTGACTGGAAGAAATTATGGAGGGATGAAAGAGCCAGGCCACTGATTGAGCCTCTAAGACAAAAGGTATTTTCTCAATATTCCCAAATCATAAACAATGATTTCAATGCTACAACCTTGCACATTTAGAATAGATGGGAGCATCTTTCATTTCAGTTGAAGAAAGTAGAACCACATACTCCCAACACCTTGTATGCAGCAACCAGAAGCACAAAGGGGTACATGAGGAATGTCAAAACAAAGAGGGGGGATTGGTTTCCATTGGTTATTCATCTGCCTATTCTTCTATGGCCATTATTGGCTATATGAGGGGACAACAACACTTATAATAGAAGTTTTGAAGATAATAGATGGCAAAGGCTGGAGGCAATGAGATCTCACTTTTGGATTTTTCAGAATGAGAAATGTGGGCAGCAACTGAGTGTAGATCTAAGAGAGTTTTCCAAAAGAAGGAATGCTAGACTTGCTGAAGGGTCCAACAAGTAGTTGGTTGAGGGGAGTGATGAGCCAAGTTTTTGGCGCATTTTAATCATGCTTTTAGAAATACTTTTATGTTTTTATTATGCTAAAACAAACATTCATTCTGATTATGGGATAGGACATAAACCTTTTTATGAATTAAATATGATGAGTATATTCTAAAAAAAAGTCCCATGATTATTATCGTTAATGTTTTATTAGTCTGATAAATACTTTATGGCTTTTGTGATCATAAAACCTTCCTGCAGACTCTACTACCAAAACTTCCTGCAGCCATATCTGAAACAATGTTTTCCTTAGTTTAAATACTTGATGAATGAATAAATAAAAGTAATGGATTGTCTTAAATGATGAACGTGTTGAGCTAACCTTCTTCTTTAAGAAAAGATGGCAAGATATTTTGCAGGAACCACGATTGGAGGAAGGGAATTCAATTTCCACTTGAAGAATGAAGACCAAATCCATGAAGACTGGTTCAACTGCAAAAGATGAGGAGATAGTTTCAACTCATCCACCATGCAGGGAGAGTGCTCCAAAAATCTAGGCCAAGTGTCTTGGAGTTGCATGAATCCAAGATGATGGTGCTTTAAGACTGTTAAACCGATTTGACTTAGTTCTTCCATTGTCATTCATCCCCTTTCTTAAGTTAGTTAGATGTAATAAATGCCTCCTATTCTATAAGGGAAAGTTTGGTTAGTAGTTAGAATCATTTTTTAATAAATAACCCCTTCTCCTTCAAAGAATGGGTTGGTAGAATTTGGTACTGTAACACATTTTTCAGTTTCAGAAATGCAGTCAAGAGTTTGTGCTATGTACTTGTTTGCATTGAATCAATAAAGCGTATGAAGTTTTTTACCTAGTCTGTTGCTTAATTTTGGCATTACCTAAGGGGGGCCCACTTAGGGAACTGTCCATACTTTTATTCTTCAAGATAGAATAGCTGCATTTTCTTTCATAGAAGTTAATGTGACTATTCCTGTAGGTGACAGAAAAACAAGGCTGTCAACTGTTCCTGTAGCCACTAGGTGTAGAGTAGTTTTATCTTTCAAGTTGTCAACTCCAAGCAAGTTATCCAATAAAGTTGTTTGTAGTAATTTAAATTTCAGTATGAAGCATTTTAGGAATCATGTATGTCTGGAAGGGTGATTAGTGCATATATTGTGCTGATCCATTTCAAGTTTACGTCCCTGAATTGATGATTAAATGAGGTTCTTTAGTGGGTTATGAATGCTAGTTGTGATGTTCAATCCCTAAGTAGAGCAACTTATGTTCCTAGTTATTAAGTTGATTAAAGAACACTATATTTGTGACCCTCCCAATCACAGCTCTACTACCAATCAGACGTTTATAGCCTCGGTAGAGATACTAGGATACCCCTGATAAGGTGAAGCCTATTTATATTTTCAAAAATTTCCTCTTATTCTTTTTTCCTTTTTTATAGAATCTTTCTTTCACCTCATAAGTAACATAACTCACACTTAGGGATGAGAAGCATAGTGGCACTGAAATAGAATATAAAATTTTTTGCCAGGCCAAATTAAACTAGAACCCTTTGCAACTCCAAAATTTTATTTTAGCATGAAAGTATGAGACCCAAATATATTTCAAAATTTATCCAAACAAGTGACTCTAATTCCAAGTACAAGGGACATCAGATAAAAGAATTCCAGCACTTGACTTTGAAAAATTGATTAGAGTTTATAGAATAAATTCTCAGAACAATCTCAAGAAAATAACCGAATATACAGATGCAACAACCCCAGGAAAGAAAGAAACCCAAAAGTGAAACCCAAAAGTGAAAAAGAAATATGAACCAAAGAAAACCTATACTACCAAATAAAAAATGAGCAAAGCAATGCAGACCAAAAAAACAAAACAGAGGATAGACTTACTCTAACTATGTATAGGATAAACTATAAACATTCCAAGGTTGAAAATAATGCTTTAGATACTGCCCATTGAAAAACAATGAAATATCCTCACCAATGAGGGTTTTCATGTGAAAAACATTATCTCCTATAATTTTTGAAATGCGGTAAAGACCAAGCCAGATTTTATCAAATTTACCATGCTCTCCCTTACAGTCATGGGCTTTATCCCAATAAAGAAATAAGTCAGAAATTCTAAAGGCCTTCACCTTAGCTCTCCTATCAAAACATCTTTTTACTACACCCTGATGTTTAGAAAAGTTTTCTAGGGCTTCATCTCTTTTCTCTTCTAGGTGAAACAACTCGACCAAATGGCCCTCATGCTTATCCTCCTCATTGTAATATTCATTGATAAACTGTAAGGTAGGGATTTTCAATTAGATAGGAAACATAGGTTCTAAGTTATACACCAGTTGATAAGGAGAGGTTTCTATGGATGTCTTTTGTCTAGTACAATCTTCCCAAAGAGAAAATTGAAGGTGGGTGTGCCAATCCTTAGAATTGTTTTCTAACAACTTACAGTAACTGTCAGTAGGTTCTTATTGGAAGGCTCAACTAGACCATTACCTTGAGGGTAATAACTGGATGAAAATTTAATAACAATCCCATGATTAGATACCTAACTAGAAAATTTTAGTGATGCAAATGCAGGACCATTATCACAAACCAAAGATAGTGGACAACCAAAATGATTAATAATCCCAGACTCGAGGAAACCGATTACCACATCTGAGGTACACTGTTTACAAGAAAGATCCTTCATCCATCTAGTAAAATAATCAGTTTTGGTGAGAATATAACTATGACCTATAGAAGAGGGAGGATTAATTGGACCTATGAAGTTTGTACCCCATTGATCAAATGGTTTTACCTCTACAAACTGGCTAAAGTGGAAGAGTTGCATGTTCTTCCTTACTTGTTGTAGTTTTAAATATGTGGCAAGTCCTCACATGTTGGTGTGCATCTTTGAACAAAGTTGGCCAATAATAGCATGCCCTCAAAATCTGGTTTGCAGTGGATGATGTAGAACCATGACCTATGCCATATTTCTCATGAAACTTAGTCATTACTTTGGTAGCTTCCTATTTTCCCAAACATCTTCAGTATACACTCATGATTTATTTTATACAAGATATCTCCCTTCATCGTAAAACTTCCACTCTTCAAGAACAAAGCCCCCTCTGAATTGTATTAAGGTGATCAGGACACTACCGATTCAACAAATAGAAAATGATTTCATCATGCCAATCTCCTAGAGATACCTCTTGAAGATAATAGTGTTGAGCTGTGAGGTCAGGACCTGTCTCTACCATTGTCTTTGTAAGTCCCTATCCTCTCACTAATTTCATTGATTGGATTTCCATATCATATTCCTGCAACATAGTCACCCATTTGGCTCTTCATTCACCTAACTCATTCTGCATTAAAAATAATTTTACTGCATGATCAGGTACTATGGAAAAAAAATTATTCCTCAGAATATAGCGCCTAAATTTTTTCACTTCTCTAACCAAATCATAGGCCTACTTTTCTACATTATGATATCTTAATTCAACATATTTTAAAGGAGTACTCATGAAGGCTATAGGATTCTCATTGTCTTGATCAGACTTTTGAGTTAACATTGTAGCACAAGAGTGATCAGAAGCGAATGAATATATGTAAAAATATTTAGCATAATCTGAAATCACCAATACTGGAGCCTCAGTAATAGCTTTCTTGATTTTTTCAAATGCTTCCTTAGATCTTGCATTCCACTCTATTTTTTCTTCTTGTTTCAACATAGCATTGAATGGCTTAACTATCTCTAGAAATCTACTGATAAATTTTCTAACAAAGGTAATCTTACCAAAAAATGACTTCATTTATTTCTTACTTGTAGGAGGTTGAATCTTCATAATAGCTTGTATTCACTCAAGGTCAACATCAATACCCTGTTCTGAGATAATATGTCCCAAATTTTTTCCTTTTGTGACTCCAAAAATACACTTCCTTGGATTAAGTGAAATACCAAACTCTTTGCATCTTTGGAATACTTTAAATAAATCTTTTATGTGATGGCCTCGATTCTTGGAAAAAACTGTCAAATTATCCATATAAATAATGATGCACTTACCAATTATGTCCTTAAAAGCAATGTCCATAGCTCTCTGGAATGTATCTCTAACATTGATCAATGCAAATGGCATCCTTTTGTAAGAAAAGGTTCCCCATTTTGTAGTGAAGGCATTCTTGTGCCTATCCTCATACTACACCATAAATTGGTTGTATCCAGAATACCCATCCAAAAATGACATCATTTGAGATCCATTAACTACCTGAAGCACCTCATCCAGTGAAGGAACTAGATAATTATCCTTTTGTGATGCTCTATTTAGATTCTTAAAATCCACACACAGTCTGATTTATCCATTATTTTTCCTTACAAGAACCAATTTTGCAACCCAAGTAGAGTGTCTTACTAGAAATATAATGCGTGCTGAAAGCAATTCCCGTACTTCCTTCTGAATAATGGGTTCTAATAGAGCATTGATTTGCCTTTGTCTCTGCCTAAATGGTTTGACATCTGACTTCAAAGGGATGGTGTGTGTAATAATTGAAGTATCATATGTTTTCAAATCTTCATAACTCAAAGCTATTACATGATGATATGTATGTAAGGCATCAATAATCTAATTTATTTCTTCTGGGGTACATACCTTGCCAATAAAAACATTCTTCATGTCACCAAGTGTCCCCATATAATATGCTTCACCCTGGCTACTAAGAGACTCCCTTTTAGCTTGTTATTCCTGATCTCTTATATTATTCAAATAAAAAATCCATTCAAGCTACACCATACCCCTTGGAATAGTATTGGTTTTCAGATTAATGATCCCTCCAAACTCTATTTATTCTTCTTGAGCCTCTATCTCATCAATGAATTGGGAAGCGAACACATCACAACTCGTAATAAAGTCCAAAATATACTTATCATCTTTAAATACCTAGAAGTTAGTAATGTTTTCAGGAAGTGAAAGTATTGGAGTGAGATCAACTGTAAATTTCTTCAATCCTAAAAGTGATAAAGGCTGCAAGGTACTAGTAGCTTGTGCTAAAGAATCAAAAACTTGATTTTTGCTTCGAGAGATGAATTGAATATTGAAAGAATTAAATCCCTCAATGAGATCCCATACTCTATGCTATAATTGGTCATTCTCCTATCACAACATGAATATTTTTTCCTTACCTGTTTGATTACTAACTCTGAATCTCTAAAAATTTGTAATACCTTAACCTTCTTCCTTGATGCCATTAACATGACATGGATCAAAGCTTTATACTCAAAAACATTATTAATCCATTGGAATTGGATTCTATGAGAAGAAAAATAATTCTTACCTTTAGGATTGATCAACTCAAATCTTGCTTCGACACCCTATTTAGATTTGGATCCATCAAATCTCAATTTCCAATAGCTATCACGTTCCCTTGGTTTCAATTTGTCTTGCTCTTTACTGAAAATGGGAGGCTTCTTGGGAAGCATTGTGTTCTTACCCCTATTATTATTTAATTCTTCCTGCATATTAAGTCCAATGGTTGGAATTGGATTAATGCATTTCTATGTTTGTTGGACAACAGTCTGACACAAGTCACATTCCAGCTCAAAATGAGGAGCATCATGGATTCTATGCCAACTGGGAATCAATAGTTCATCAAAGGTCATACTTCCTTTCAACTATATCTGATCCTCCATACATTTTTGGATGAACTCTTGAAAGTTGTCCAACAAACTAAGATGCTTGTCCTCACAGTCATTTGTTTCATCGACTTGCTCAATCAGTGTTCTAGAACCAGTGTTCTCCAATTTAGATTCATCCAAGGAATCCTGTAGCATGAAAACCTCTTCATCCTCCATAAATAATGCAGCCAACACATAATTACCAATGCTAACTTTGGACACCAACACCTCATTTAAAATATTTTGGTATTTAATAATTACATACTTCATTTGGGCCTCTCTTTCATTTCGTATTTGATTCAGAACTTCTTTCCATGGTAACCACATGTGAGAATGGTCTGTATATGTATACCCATTTAATCCCGTGGTAAAATCCTTTCCTAAAATCTTACCATAAGTATCTGGAATGCCAGCAACCTGGATATTGATCACTTGTTGCACTCGAGGATCTGATGCAAGTTGCGTAGGGATTATGTTTAGTTCATCAACTATAATTACCTTTGTTTTGTCCAATTGAGTAACCGTATTTTAAGAGGCTATAGGGGTAATACCTAATGCTTTGCAAACCAAAAAAGGCATAAAATTTTTAGAGACTCCTGAGTCTAGAAGAAAATTATGCAAACTCTTTCCGAAGATATGAACGGATATTAAGAAGGGAGGGGCTTCCATCTTGCCTTGAAACAAAGTCAAATGAGTGTCAACTTGTACAAATTTAACCTTATCTTTATTTCTCCCTTTTTCTATAGATGGGACCTAACTTCTAGGTGTCTGGGAGTTAGAAGACCTGGTAACAACCTCATTCGCAGTTACCCCTTGTGGTGCTATATTTGAACTAAATGACCCAAAACTACATTCCTAATAGCAGGAAGTCTTAGTAACTCAAAAGAAGAAAGACTTACCTTTACTTTTTTGAGTTCCTCAGTAACATATCTGCCTAATTGCTCCACATTCAAGTTAGCATGGGCTTCCTTGTAGCCACTGGCCTGCCTATCTTTCGACATGTCAACATTATTTTCCTTTGACAAATACTATGTGGGTACATGAGGATAAGGTAGATTATTACTAGCTTGTGGATATGGTGGAGTAGTAAAAGTATTAGGAGGGATAGAAGGAGTGAAAGGACCTCCAACCTGTGAACTTCATTTGGGTCTATTTCTTAATTCATATTTCTTTGCTAGTTGTTGAAACATCTAAACTTCTTCAACACTAACTTCTTCCTCATCCAAGGGGCCATTATCATTCTCATTTTCTTCAGTAAACAGCTGGGAAATTTTGTCTTTATTCAAAACCTACTCTGCCTCATCCACTATAACAGATAATTCTTCTGGTTCATTTTCTTCACCTTTAGGTAATGGTGAATGATTGAGTACCATCACTGGAGAATCATAGGGATTTGAAGGCACAATTTCCTGACCACTAGAATTGTTCTCCACTTCATACTAAAAAATAGAAGCAGTATTCTAAAATTCGGTACAATCTAATTCAGGGTGTTGGCTTGTCTTATGGAGTCTACACCAGCCAAACAAAGCTGCTTCTGGCAAGTATACACCATTTGTAGGCTTCTCCTGAGTAGAAGGTTGATCCAATGGAGAAGGAATCCCTCCATTGTTGGGTCCAATATTCCATGACCTATTCTGCCTAGAAAGTTGCCCTCTATCAAATCCTTGTCCACCTTGTTGTTTTATATCAAGATTCTGACCTGGGCCTTATCTTCTATCAAAGTTCTGACTTGAAACTTGTCCTCTGTCATAATTTTGATTTCTATCAAAATACTGCCCTCTTTCAAAGTTCTTTTTTTTTTTGCCATAGTTAGATTTCATGTTCTTCTGAGTAGCCTAAAGTTGGTTATTCTGATTTCTCAAATAGGTCACCTCCGTATTCAACCTTTTCACTTGTTCAAATAACTCATCCAATCTTTCTTTATCTAGACTATTAAGTGGTGCCATATTGACACCACTAGAAAGGTATCAAGGGATGCCTCTAAAACCAATAGCCTAATTCAAAACTTCTGAATTCTACAAATATGTAGGAAAGCCAGCTTGTTGTTGATGAAGGGGTTGATTAGCTCTTTGCTAAGGATAAGAGGGCATAGGTTGAGATTGATTTAAAGGAGGACCTAGATGAGGAACCAAAGGTAATGAAGGTATTGGATTCATTATGGGAGCATGACTAGTCAAAGCTTGATTAAGGGCTTGAACTTGTCCAAGGTGAGCGGTAGGTCCCAAGGAAGGAAAATGTCCTGATAAGTGTTGCCTCAAATCCATGCTGACCTTTACAGCTTTTGCATATGCAATGAGTAAATTATTTGGAGGATTAGTCCTTTGTTTAAGGAAGGTGGTTGTGAGGCTATCCAGGGCTTCAAGGTAAACCTCTAGGGTAGTGTTTTGATTTCCAGCATAAGGTGTTTGGAGTCTGGTATATGCTCGATGGAACCTATCATTGAATTATCCTATGGGCTCATTAATTTCTCTTTTCACTATAGTAAATTGTAGGTACAACTCATTAGCACTGATGAGAATCTTAAACTTTTGCAAAAATGCAGTTTCTAATTCAATCCGATTATGGATGGAATCAACATTTAAGTGATTGTGCCAATAAAAGGCCTCTTCCCCCAGGGAATAAGGGAAAAGCCTCCATGAAACATCCTCATGGTTAATTCCTCTATCCCCCAGATAAGTTTGGAAAATCCTTATATTCTCTTCCACTGTTCTATTGGGATCATGAGTATGAAACTTAGAGAAAAAATGCTTAGGGTTCTTGGGCATGACATTGTAATTAATAAAGATCAATGAGGATGGATTATTAGCAAGGAAACCCATTGGAGGGGGTGGGTTGGTAATGGTTGATTTATGACTGGTGTGACTGTAGAATAGGAATTCCCCCAGAGTTAGATGAGGATGAGGATGATGGGGATGATGGAAGTGGGTGAGAAGATGATGATTCTTCCCCTATCCTAGTCCTTCTTGACCTAGTAGGAGCTTGCAATTCTTGAAATTCATCTTCTCTTGGAGTAGATCTAGTTCTTCTTCTAAGCCTCTCAAGAGAGATGGCATTTAGGAAATGCTCCAACTTGCTTATTCAAGGCCCTCCTTCTAGCACCAATCTATTGATGGTGTTTTCTGCACAGCAACAACTCAAATAGAAATGACATCCTATCTCTCTTGAAAGGTAAATATCTATGGGAAAAGAGATAACCCCAAGGTCTCTAATGTAAGATCTTGACAATGCAATAAAAAAAATCAGTGATAAATGTGAAAATGTTGGTAATCACAAAGGGACCTTACGATAAGAAAATACTACACTTAAAATTTATCAAATCTAAACAATTAATTGATACTTGGACTCTTTGGTTGAACCCAGATAATAAAGAAAGTAGAAAAAGATAAAGGTTTCAAAGATAATTCTTAGACTAATTCTAACCCTAACACTAATAATGCCAAAAGATAAAATTTTCAAAATGGACCGATCGCCCATAAACTACTTTCTGCTTGATCCAAACAGATCTGCAATTTCAAAGAAATAGTGCAATCTTCTAAGGTTTTTAATGATTTTTGAATCACAAACATTCATTAAAAACAATTCTATTGTAATTGAGATGAAGAAACATTTATAATTGAAATAAGCACAATTTTAACCCCAGGCTAACTTTGCAAAGGAGCTAACAATTTTTTAACTGCAAAAATTATGGACTAGAGATCGCAGCAAACATTCCAAACATAAATCCCTAAGCGTCATTAAACTATTTAACTATGAAATTAAAAGAAATTTTAAGGATAGAACAATAAAACCATGCCAGATGAAACTCCACAAGAGAGATACCAAAACACTATATCCTTTCTTGTATTAAGTCATCCAAAATGGCAACAATTCCAACTTTCTATTACAATACTTGCTTGAAAATAAACCCTAACTTTCTCAAAAATATGAAATCTCTATTATATGTCTTTATGCTTATCATGTATCACCTATCTATCTATCAAATGAGGAAACATGGCCATTTTAAAGAGAATCCCTCAGATAGGTCAGCCCAAAATAAGATTTTATAATTCAAAAAGGCCACACAAGAGTTCAAACTCAAAAGATATTCGAATACCACATGAAATGTGCAATTTGCACCAATTTCATTCAAGTTGGCCTAGGTATCAAAGGGTCATACCAATGCATGTGAGTAATGGGAAGCACAAATATTGATGTATCCCTATATAACTACTTCCCATCCTTGTCCTTAGCTCTATATTCTTCACTATGCATGGCCAATAATACCCTGTCCAACTCAGAAATAGGTGGTACAGGCATAACCCTAACTCTTCTTTCAAGAGACTTAATGTCATCCCTTGCCTACCCTACTATACTATAAAAATCAGCACTATTATTTAAATAAATGTCAATGATTGCAATGTAGGTTTTAGCATAATCTAGCTGATGTTGAGTAACAGGACCTTCACCAACTGAACAATAAACATATCTCCACCATTTCCTAAGTTGCTCCAGATTAAGATGCTTTGAAGAAAACTTCTTCCTTCTTGTCATTATTTCAAAGAAGGAGATACACTTATCATGAATCCCAATCAAAGTGTCCTCAATCTACCTCCCCTATTTGTGAATATTATTCAAGGCCATCTGCCTCATCTGCAAGATCCTAAACCATTCCCAAGGCTCAGAGACCCTCGAAAAAGGAAAAATACCACTCTTTCCTAGCTTATCTTTAGTAAACTCCATGATTTTTCTTGTTTTATGCAATAGAAGATCAATATCCTCCTTGTCTTGAGCTAACACAGTCTTCAACTAGTTCACTTACCTCATGGCATCCCCTACAGTTGACAAGATATCCTTGATGGTACCATCTCCTTTAGTTTGAGCACCCTACAACCAAGAAACTATGGCATGTGTAGTGTCCTTATCAAGCTTAGAGATTATTTCTTGAGGCAGGAAACCCACAATAGAGGAGGAGGAGCCAATAGATTGCAAGGGTTTCATCAACTCCTACAAATATTTCTTTAGTTTCTCATTCTCCTTCTCCAACTCATGCCTAGTTTCTACCTCCTACTTCAACTTGCCCACAATTACGACACTAGATTATTCATACTCCTCAATATATTGCTCCATAGAAGCATGCCCTAGGTCAATAGTCTGCACATGATAATATTTTTTAGTCACATTATCTCTATCTTTATCTAGAGCTTGGGTAGCAATGTGAGCCACTCTATTACCTGACCCATCTCTCTCAATATTAGACACAACCCTAGCCTTCTTCTTAGTTTTCCCTTTACCAATATTGGCCATTAGGTCTTCCCAATTAGGAGTAGTGTCCTCCACTATGACCAAATTACTCCTTAGTTCTATATCCAACCAACTTGGAATAGTGGACTTGGTGTGCATTGCATCTTTCTTATCCTATTTCTGCTGGTGACTAGGGGCATCTTTCTCAACACTTGGCATACTAGGGATCTCCTTAACTGGGTCCTCTTTTTTAAACAACTTATTCTCCATAGTAACCTATGCTAGTGAAGGGATCTTGGATGGTATTTCCTCATATAGAGGAGATTTTTTCAATTGTTCCTCTGTTGGTGAATCCGCATAAGTTACCAAGGGATATTAGATCACCTTGTCAATTTCTACTTATGTACTATAGAGGTTCCCTTCCTTAAATTCCTCCTCACCCAAGTCCTTAGGATATTCATCCTTCCTTGGTTCTTATTATACACTGCCATTATCTTGACGAAGGGAAATTATTTCCTATCCAGCAATAGGAGAAGTCACTAGCACATCCTCCTTCATTGCAACATCCTTGGGGAAGGAGTCCTTGACCTCCTCACATACACCTGTGTTCTTTCCCCTGAACTCTCTAATTCTACGACAGGTGGCTCAATTTATGAGTTTTCAGAGCCTCCTCTTGTCTCCGTGACAATCTCACAATATTTCTTCTCTTTGTCAATGGAGGAGTGGGATCTATCTCTTCCTTCTCTTCTTTATCCTTTTCAACTTCTCTCCTTGAGACATGCCTCCTCTTCTTGGAATTAGGTTTCCTTTGCTTACCTATTTCTGCCACCTTCTCAGTTTGAACATCTCTAACCTGAATCTTGAAGAGGGAATCCAACTTTTCCTTACCCTTAGGATCTTGTTCATGTGACTCCTTAGAAGAAGAATGAGACTCCAAGTCTCCCATCAGATCGTAAGTGCATTGGAAACCATCACTTTCTAATTCCAACATTTTGTGCTTCAACCACATTTTGGTGTACTTGATCACAGGATTCATGACTTGGTCCAATTTTATTTCTCTTCCTCTAATCAATCAATCTCTCCAATTGGTTTATCTTTCACCACCTCAAAGATATGACCCTGAATCAAATTTCCATCCTCTTCCACCTTGTAAGGGATGGCCTTCACATTCTATAATCTTACCAAATCCATTGGAAATCCAAAAAATTTCTTCTTGCTAACCTCAAATTTATCACCAAGGTTAGCCTAATAATGTTCAATATTGGTCTTATGGTTGTACTCCCTACTGGCCTTCCTTTGTGCCTAGCCAGTGATGTCAAACCTTTCTCTCTCGAAATGGAAAGAGAGACCCAAATTACTCATCTCCTCCTTAGAAGCATGAGCCAAATGGATAGAAGGGTAGACCTCATTCATTCCTATCTTCAAGGGAAAATCATTCTTGAACCGTGTTTTATGCTTGTCTCCCTTTACAATTATGTCAAAGTCACAAATCTTCCTTGTGACCTCCAACAATATAATATGATTAGTTGGGTATCTTGGGAGTATATAAGGAGGCCTTTGACAACCATCAACCCTAATGTAAGAGAGAGTAGGAACCTAGATGAACCATGCCCCATACCTCCTTATCAATTCTTTAGGCTTGTCAAAAATCCTCACGTGCTCTGCACCCTATAGCGACCTGGTAATATACAATGTGAAAGCCTCATTTTCTCTTCTATAGATTCCTCTTGTTAGGTGCAACTATGAATATACCTCATATATTTTATCCTATCCAAATGTACCCCTAGTACTTAACCCCTTGTATAGGTGAAATATTGATAATGCATACACTAGGTAGGAATTCATGGTGAAAGTATTGGTTTGCAAGACATTACACATCTGCTCATGAATTACTACAGTTATGACACTTGCCCAGTGGTAATATATTGTCTGCTCCATCTGAGTAATGAAATTGAATATCCAACTCTCAAACACCCCTGCACTCTTTAATCCTACTAGTTTGCTTAGAAGAGTGATGACATTGTAACACCCCCTTTTGAACTTGAGCCTAATTAACTGCTTTGGCAGTTTAGAGAAATGGGACTTGGGATTTTCCAACCAAGAGTTGATCACCTGCTGAAAATTAAAAACATTCTCCTCATAGTACTTCCTAGCACCATCCATATCAAAAGCCACCACATGTGACCTGTCAGGCATATCAAAAATTCTAGCAATGGACATAGGATCAAAGCTTACCACAATCATTCCCTGGGGACCAATTATCCTTTGTGTCCCCCTATCATAGTTCTTGGCACACTCAAGCACCAATTCATAGCACTCTACTATGGAGGGGAAACCTACTACATGTGCCTATCCAGATTCCAAAGTTCTCCTGGCCAAAAAAGGAAGACTCTATGCTACCCTTTTAGACTTAAACTCCTCATAATACCACATACCTACATTTGTATCTGTGATCCCTGACCAAATGGAAGTCAACTTTCTCTCAGGGATTTTTCTCCTTATATCCAACTTCACCTTCTCTGCATCAGAGATTACATAAGTCTCTCCACTTGGATCCATTGTCTTCTCCTTGCCATGCTCAACAATATCCTGTCTTGATCCTTCCTACAAACAATTAAAGATGACCAAAACAATATCCAGAAGAAACAACAAGTGTTGGAGAACCATATCACCAAATTCCATGATTTAACCTTCTTCATGAAATCCAAACTGGAGAGGAATTCAGGGGAAATCTGGACCAAGTGGAATCCAATGAAACAAACATACAAATCCCTTAATATCATTTCAATCCATCAATTCAATAAATGAATAACATTAGAACTACTTAGCATAAGTTAATTTAATCATTTTTATATATTATCAATAAGAAAATTTCTCATATAATCATCATATTCAACATTTCCCCAAAACCTCGAAAGAATCTGACCAGGGTGGATTTTCCCAAAAATGGCAATAGTTTTAGTTAATTCGAGAAAACGAGGAAGGCACGGATTTTAGCTAGAATAGGACAAATTTACTATCAAAGAAAGAATTCAGCAAAATGACCCAACCACGGACATCAATAAAATTCAGAGGAAATGGATCTCCGAGAGGCAGACAAAGGTCTAGTTTATGTAGCAAAAGGAAGGGAATGGGAAAAGCCAGTGAAATCTGGAGGAAACAAAATTTTGTGAAGACGTCGAAAACCTAAACTTATCCACATTTCTCTTTATTTACTAAAATAGATTGAATGAGCATGGAAGTAATATCTACTCCTTGACAATGACCTAACCTAGAGCTCCAAATGGACCAATCATGAATTGAAAACTCACCTCTTGACAATTCGAGAGGTACTGGCAATGCCCTAGGTCAAAAACCCTAAAAAATCTGCCATGGAAGCATGGAGAAAACCGGGTATGATTTACTTACCAACAAAGATAGGGAGTTAAGGAAAAATGTAAGTGAGCATCGAAAGTAGCAACGAGAGACCAACTCACTAAATATTCTATACAAAACCCAAACAGGCCAAGAAAACATGAAAACCCCAATTGCCCAGACATGGCATGCATACCCAACAATGAATGACATGAAAGAAAATAAAGAAAAGTAATTGAAAACCAACAGAGGGAGAGAGAATATCCACATACCATGAGAACAAAAGAACTGGAACCAGTGATGCCAACAAGCAACCCTCAAACACGAGCAAGATATGAACAATGCTCACGAAATTCAAAAGCAACACACCTCAAGCTCCAACACTCCAAACTCAAATTAAATTAAAATAAAAAAACTCAAATGGCCAATCACCTCCCGAAACTCAATATATCATTGCCCCAAAGGTCGTGCAATCACCATAAATGCAATCGACAAGACAACCAAGACCAAAATTTGGAAATTTGACAGAGCAACGGAGTTCAAAGAAATCTGAACATGATGGATTTCCCCATATTTTGGGTCAAAAGGAAATAACTTCAGAATTTGAAGGGAAACCAGGGCAATCTGACCAAGGTGGATTTTCTCAAAAACAGGGAAAAGTTCGAAATGCACTAAGATCTTAAGATTTTCAATAAAATTCACAACTAAGCCACTGCAACTAGAAGGATAAACATCAAAGCATGGATGTCAAGCAAGAAAAAAATCACCAAAAGATAAGGGCCAAGACACCAAAAAGAAAAAACGAGGGTCCCCACTTCTAGTGGGGCGTGTGTGCAAAAACTGCACAACGGGTTTCTTCCTTTGCAAGTTTGTAAGACAGGTTTATCGAACACTTCTCCTTCAAATTGGAGAATGAAATTTAGACCTTAGATCTCTTGAAAGAAAAAAAAACGTGAGGAAGAAACCTTCGCAAGGTACCTACAAAGGTGGCATGCCTTGGCTAGTCAGTTAAAATACCACCTTAGTGACAAGGACATGGTGACCATTTTTGTTTTTCAAATGCCCATCCTAATATGTTACATAATATTAACTTTCATTTTTTTACAACCTTTTTGGAATTCATTGAGAAGGGCAACAAAATTTAGAGGTCCCTCATTTCTAAGCGACAAGTCAAAATATTTAACTTAGATAAGGATAAGTCATCAAGGGATAGGTCTTATTACTAGAATAAGAATAAGAATGCTATCAATGATGGTGTCACTGACACCAAGCATGTCCAAGTAGCTAACACATAAAAAATGTCACAGTATGTCCCCAATCAACAATCGACACCCAACATCATATTTGTGCAACATGATGTACCATGACTTCCTCCAAAATCCAATCAATCTAACCAAGGAAATAAAAAGTGTACTTTTACTCCTTTGGGAGAATCTTTAGACAAAATTTTCAAGAGGCTCTTACAAGAAAGTTATCCAATCACTTATCCTATGACTAAGCCTTTTGATGGGTCGAAACCAAAACCCACCTTGTATACAAAAAATGAGTATTGTGACTTCCACAAAATCAAAGGTCATTCCGCTAACAAGCTTCAAGGACTTAAAACATATATCCAAGATATTATAGATTGAGGTTGAATATTATTGGATGTGAATCAAGAAAAATCATCCAATACTCAACTACAAATATATTAAAACACTTTCCCTAGCCACAGTCAAGGTGCCAACACTTCCAATGCAAATCTTGGGCCTAACAATAACAACACCATCAATATTATCCATAATAATGTACCCTATAAATATGATGGTATAGTTATGTGCATCAATCAAGTAGATCCACACATATCCATGATCCATGTAAAATGGAAAGACCTAAAGTGTGTTGTTACTACGTGTCGCACCTACATATCCATTCCTGGGACATCGATTTCATCCTATCCAACTCATGTGAGATCCCAATATAATATTCTTGATCATCTTGGAAACAATCTCGCCCAAATATCCATTTTGGATTTTATAACATCTTTTCCATCCATCAAGAAATCCTCACCAAATCTCTCCTTCATACCCATGTGCCTAATGATATAGATCCTACCAAATTCTAAGATTTAGTAGCACATTTTCCATCCACATATTAGCCGAGATTTAGTCAAAATGATATGACATCAATCGATTCAAACCATAACCATCCCATACACATCAAAATACTTGTATCCTACCATAAAGTGAAATGATTTTTCATAGGTAATGGCCCTTCCCTCAACCTTATACATTAAAGTTCATAAAACAAGTAGGATATACCCAAGCTAACTTGAATAATCAGACTATCACCACCAAAGCTTATGATAATGCATAAAGGGATTCTAAATGAATTATTTGTCTTTCTATTCAGGTTGGACCCATTGTGTAGTACACCATGTGTCATGTCCTTGATCCAGATCTCCCATATAATCTTTTCCTTAGACACCCATGGATTCATGCCATGCAGACCGTTCCCTCCACTTACCATTAGTGCCTAAAATTTACTTACAATGGGATAAAGGTAACAATTGATGTTGATCCTCAACACTTTTAATATTACCATGCTTGTGAAGCCTCTTTCCCTCACACCCAATATTTCCCAAGATTTGAAGTGGGGAAACCTATGGCATCATCCTCAAACCCATCTCATAATCCATCATCTAAAACAACATCTACCCCATCCACCACATTTGAATCCACCATCACCAGAGTTTATATGTTTGAAAAAAGTTGTGGAAAACATGAAATGTGTATGAATCTTAATGTGGCAACCATTCCACCATCTCCTCACACCTATGAGAAACCTTCTCAATCAACTCCAAAGGAAGAAGTAAAGACTATAACCCCCTATTCTAAGAATATGGGTTCAACTACCTTCTAATTCCTTGGAAAGCTACAAGATTAGATGGAAGATGGCATCAACCGATAGGTATATAGAGAATAACATGTGACCTCACCTCCCATTGTTCAATATCTCCAAGATTTTTATCCCCATACATCAAAGTATGTAGAAAAATAATATTATCAAGGGCAATGTGTTGGTGTAGAAGAGCTTAGAAGACAATATCTTATTGAGACACCTATGCAACCAAAACATGTGGGATAAGGCTATGAAAAAAATTAGAAGTCTCTTGCATCATCCTCTAGTACCTCTAATTATTTTAGTATGCATTATAATTTCCTTGAGGACATACATGAATAAGAAATCATCATACTCTCATACGATGACATAGATCTCTCATCCCTCTTTGATTCCACATCAATCTTTACCATCAACCTTTCCCTCCACCACCCCAACCTGATTGATTGGGACTATGAGGGAGTTCACCAATGGATATCTATCCTTCAGAGGAAATTTATGTGCATCTCATTTGATTGGGGGAAGATAAACACCCTAACCATAAAAATAGAAAGAGACAAACTTAAAAAAGATTCACCTAGTGAAAACCTCTCCGATGCACTTTTTGAATCATCAAAAGTAAAAACAAACGGTGTATTTTCTAGTGAAAGCCTTGATGACATTCTAGAAGATGGGTATGTTCATCTTCCCCTTGTTGGAACTCATTTGTTCGAACGATCTTACATACTAATCAAAGAGACACAAGAGGTCAATTTGCGAATGTAAGAAGATCCAAAAATCACTTATGTGGCCAAATAATTTTGCAGAGGAAGACCATTCCACTATTTCCAACTTTCTCAAGGAATGAATCATCAACTTTGCATGAACCTATTCAAATATGGCAGGATTAGATCATGCAATGGTTGTGCACCATTTGGACATTTATCTGGATGCCAATTGTGTAAAATAGAAGCTAAGAAAAATGCATCCACAAGTAGCCTTGCTCATCAAGAAAGAACTGGAGAAAATATTAGAGGTTGGGTTCATAAGACCTATTGACTACTCTGGCTAGATATCCAACATAGTGCCTATCGCCAAACCAAATGGGAATGTCATAATCTGTATAGATTTTTGAGATCTTAACAAAGCTTTCCCAAAGGAGAATTTTCCTCTCCCTAAAATTGACATTCTAGTATATCTCACAACAAGACATGCCATGCTATCCCTTATGGATGGCTTTTCCAGTTATAATTAAATCAAAATCACACTTGAAGATCTGCATAAAAATTCCTTCACTACCCATTGGGGAACTTTCTACTACAATGTCATGCCCTTTGGACTCAAAAATATGGGGGAAACTTATCAGTTGATGTGAGATAACTATTATCTTTTAGGAACTCATCCATATCATCATGGAATATTATGTCAATGAATTATTAGGGAAATCCAGGACAACAGAAGAGCATCCCATGATCTTGAGGAAAATATTTGAGTGGCTAGAACATTACAAATTTTCTCTGAACCCAAAAAGGTGTGTGTTTGGTGTAACATTTGGAAATCTATTGGGACTCATATTCTCTAGAAGGGGCATTGAAGTAAATCTAGAAAAATTCAAAGACATAATGTAAATTCCCACACCGTGCATCCTAAAGCAATTAAGGATTCTTCAAGGAAACCTATAGTCCATCAGACACTTCATAGCCTAGCTTGTTGACAAGTTTCAATCATTCACCCAATTTCTACACAAATGCATCACTTTTAAGTGGGATTTAGAGTATTATCAAGGCTTTAAAAATATTAAGGAGCATTGGCTCACCCACCTATTATAATGCCTCCCATTCTAGAAAAACCACCCTTTTTTATACTTAGCTAAATCCATTGTACTAAGGACATTACTAGCTCAACATGATGAGTTATCTAAGGAATTTGTTATCTATTACATCATCCAAAAAATTGCGGGTTGTGAGATCAAATATTACCCTATGGAAAAATATATTTTGGTAGTGGTCTTTAGTTCACAAAATCTTCAACATTACATGTTCATTCATCCCATCAAGCTCATATAAAAAGTTGACCCAATTAAGTAGCTGTTATCCAAAACTTATTTGAGTGGCCACATGGCCAAGTGGGTTATGCTACTAAGTGAGTTTTACATAGAGTATGTGAACCAAAAATAAATCAAGGGATAGGTGATAGAAGATCAGTTGGTCAATTCTCCTTTGGTCGATGCATATCCATTAGTAGTTGAGTTTTCTGATGTAGGGGTCCTCACAATCACAAAAATAGATATATGGATGCTCTACTTTGATGGGTCATATACACACAATGGATTTGGTGTAGGTGTTATATTCATCAATCCTCAAGGTGAATACATCCCAAATTCATTAAGGTTAGCCTTTACATGCACCCAAAATATTGTTGAGTATGAATCTTTAATCACTGGCTTCAAAATAGCCATCCAATGGAACATCACCTACCTTCGAGTCTTTAGTGATTCACAAATCGTTATCAAATAGTTTAGTGATAAGTTTCAAAAAAAAGATGATTAGCTATTTTCATAAAGATGCATGGTGGATGAATTAAAAAATTACTTCACCCATATCTAATTTGAGCATATTCCTAGAGTCCAAAACAAAGCAATAGACACAATGGCTATGATTGGTTCCGTCATTGACATTCCCATAGATTGAATGGACTGTGAGTTCCTTGTTGAACAACTACTAATCCTGGAATATGATTTCCTTGATAATGAGATGGTGTGTTATATGGTAGGTCTCAATTCACCCTGTTACCATTAAATTTATGCATACCTCCATGGAAATATCTTACTGTTTGACCTCACTCGTAATTAACGTAAATAAATTATCTAACAGACTTCTCTCTATACTATCGTAGGAGATACACTTTATCATCAAGGGTATGATGGTACTCTCCTTTGATGTCTCAATGAATAAAAATATCATATCACATTAAACAACGTGAATAAGGGTGTTTGTGGGTCTCATTCTAATGGAATGGCCCTAGCCAAGAGAGTTCTCAGAGAAAGCTATTATTTTCCCACCATGGATCATGACACCTATGAGCTCATAAAGATATGTGTACCTTGTTAATAGTATGTGGATCTAATCCATGCTCTAGCATAGGATTTACAACCTATCATTGCACCATGGACCTTTTCACAATGGAGTTTTGACTTAATTAGGAAGATATACTCCCCCTCATCTGATGTTCATACATTCATCATCTCCACCACTAAATTGTTTACTAAGTGCGTGGAAGCCATGCCACTTTCTCAAATCACTGGTATTTAGATTTCCAAGCTCATAATTTTTCATATCCTTTGCAGATATGGTATCCCATCCACCATCATTACTGAAAATGGCAAACCATTTAAAAAATAGTTTATGAAATACCTTTACGAGATTTATCAAAACCCTCAAAAAGTTTTTCAATAATACTAGTTGAGATTGGCACCTCCATCTTAACCCCATCGTTTGGGCATACCATACATCGATCCACACTCCAAATAGTGTCGCCCCATACTCTCTTTTACGGTGCTGAAACAATATTATTGATCGAAGTCTAGATCCCATCACTTTAAATCTCTTTGAATAATCTCATTAGAGACGAAGATTCTCGAGTTGCACACTTAAGTCAGCTTGAACTATTAGATGGAAAATGCATCAAGGCCCACAATCACCTTCAAGCATAACAACATCATCTTAGGAGGAAATACAACAATAATTTTCATCCTCACCAATTCAATGTTGGTGATTTGGTCCTAAAGGAAAACCAGCGTGCACAATAAGACAAAGAAAAGAAAGAAAATTTTGAACCAAATTGGTTGGGTCCCTATGTTAGCTCTACAAAATACGATTTTGGGGAATATAGGCTTGAAAAACCTAAAGGAGAGCCCTTGGAGGAGCCTACCAATATCATGCATCTAAAGAGGTTCTATACCTAAGTCATCCAGGTTGTCCTACCTAGAAAAATACCAAAATAAAGGTAAAAATCATCAAAAAATACAAAAAAAAAAATAAGTCAAAAAAATCCAAAAATAGTAAAGACAAATAATCCATCCTATGGTTAAAAAAACCATTGGTGGAACCCTGGATAATTAAATTTGGTGAAAACCTAGTAAATGGCACCATTCATAGAGGGATTAATCATTATCTAGCTTGTGTACTAGTTACTTTATTCTTCCATCCATTATATCTACTTTTCCTATCCTTACATCCTATCAATTCCATCCTTCCATTGGAATCCTATCATATGTTGCTTGGTGTATTTTTGTTGGGTGTTGGATGATTTCGATTGGCTATCCAAAATTCTAAGATTTTTATCTTGAATCTAAGCTTTTTGTCTATATAGTGCTTTCATCGATCAGTCTTGTGTCCTCATATAGGATCCTCCATTGTGTTAGTCATCATTATGTCTTATCTTGTCCTTGGTTGATTTTATCAAACTACGTTACCCTCGTGCTTTCACGTAGGCAAGGCTAATCATTTGATCAGCCCCTGAAAACTTTTCTATCTAGTCTTTGTCACCCATCGATGACTCCATTGTCCTCTTTTGACTTCTATCCATGGTCATTTGTCAGTATTTTATCAAACTATGAGGGATTTTCACTTTCACATAGGCAAGGATAATCTTTGATCAGCCTCCAAGTGCCTAGCTCTTTAGGGTGTGTTTTGGTATCATTTCATGTTGTCAAGTATGTCCCTATTTAGGTGGGGCCTAACAAAAAAGGTCACCAGTATCATGAGGTTTAATTAGTTTTGAGTATCCCTACGCATGTTGATCTACCAATCTATCATCCATCTTTTGGTATTTATAGGATGTATGCTTCCTAAATCAGACCACATCAATCCCATCCACCTACTGATCCTATGGCAAAGGATGTTTGAATTATTTTGTGATCTTTTGATGCTTTTTGTATTATTTTTGATCATTTAAGCTTCCTATTATACCTCGTTAGGGTAACCATGATCTATCATATCATGGTGTCCATTCACAAGTAAACATAGGGGCATATCATGATTTTTTTGTCTGTTCTTCCCTCTATCTTGGCATCAGCCACTTCTACTGTGTATTCCCTAGCCAAGTCCCTCTCTATCTAATACCTATCCAACAACCCACTAATGTTTCACCTCTTTCTCTCCCAAACCTCTTACACCATCTACATCTACTCCACCTACCCCTCCAACTAGGGTATCCTTTGTGCTCCTACATCCTGCTCACCTTGCAATGCCTAGACTTGTGCCTTTGCTACCTTCGCCCTCTCCAACAATCCTCTTTCATCACCCATGGTAAGATCTGCACACTCCACTCTATCTCAAGCCTCATCCCACTCTCTTTGCATCTCCTCCAATCCTCACTATAAGACCCCTACCATCCTCTACAGATCATCTCTCTCCATATGCATCTCATGTAGCCTCTCTATGATCTCATTTACTAAATACACGAAAGACCTATATTTGTCTCCATGTGAAACCTGTAACTATTGCACCTCCACCTACATCTTGCACATATATGTCTATAGCTTGTCTCTATCTACCTCGAACTCCCACAATCGATGCTCTACTATCCCCAGTTAGGCTAAGGCTCTTGTCAATAATATCGCAGGGTCCTATGGTAGTGGTGGTACATATTGTATGATTGCCAATAGATGCACCTCTGGGAATCCACATCCATGGCCGAACCTCCCCCCTACCTCCTACATCTCAACATCACCATCTCCTCCCTTCTCTCCTCCTCCTCATCTAGGGTCTAGCTATCTTTCTCTCATTGTTAGATCCAAACCCTAGGGCCCCTACAATTAGGTGCAATATCATCATCTTACATAGCCTCCTCCCCACCCACCATGTAGAGTACCATATTGTGGTACCTACATTTGTTGGTCCTCCCCTCCATGGGTATTGTTTCATATGCACTCCATCTCACATTTATCAAGAAAACATTACTATGATGTGCTTTCCCCATATCATGGTTGGTTCTTGACTGTTCATCGGTATCTTTGGGGCCCCACAAAAATATCTTATTGTATCTCAAAATTCCTGGTAACCCTATCTAGCCTATCAAACTCCACAATAAAGGTGTCCCAACCAAATAGATAATAGGCTGAGAAAAAGTAGCCCCTCCACCTCCTATCATCATCTCTCCATCCTTGGATGTGCCATGCCATGTATGGTCTCTAGGTGATGTCCTCTCCCCTCAAACTATGAAACCTCCACTTCCATCCCTAAAATCCCCCATATCCTGATAGTGCAACCTCCATCCAACCTCCATCCCCCACTAGTATGCTACTAAAAATTTCTCATCCCATGTCTTGACAATCTGAATGTCACGTCATACCATGCTAATATTCTCCTAGGCCCATACCTAGAGTAGAGTCACATGAATGATGCTCAATTCTTATCTTTAATAGATGATGTGCATGTCCTGGTATAGCTACGCTAGCATGCACACTCCCCATGTGAAATATATATCCACCTCTCCACAATATGTCTCACCACCTAGATTGCCTTGAGTTTTAGATGCATCCTCTCATGTCTATCAATAAAATCCTTTTGATCAGGATGCAAAATTATAATGTAGGAGCTGGTATATCCAACCCCAAACAAGCATCAAGATCCAACCCCCTCCTCTAGATGGGTATCTCAACTAGTCCAAATAGAGCTCGTAGGCTCCTGTCCACTACTTGGCTATGGGTAAAATTGATCAAGTGCCCTTGGATGGGAAATTTTAGAATCCTCCATACATCCTCTAGAGTCATCATAATCTCCCATCTCAGGATATGGAAGGTTGAGGTATCAAAGCTCCATCACTCCATCAATGCAGTTAGTAGTCCTTTGTGCACTCTAATGTTTAGATACCCCAAAATATGTAGTAATCCTACTTGTGCTAATGATCTTTGATCATGGGAATTCATCACCCTAATAGTCACCTCCAACACTACTAAGTGTCGCTTGTGCATCTTTAGTGTCTCAAATTTTTGCATCCATGTGGACCATTCTACAGATATTCTAGCATTTCATTTCTTTTTCTTACAATTTTTATCACTATCTCAGTTTGGCGAGTTCACCCATTTCCCATCCCAACATGTTTTCCTATCCAAATAACATGTTCACACCTAGCTTTTCCTTTCATGGGTTCGCCTATTTGTCAAGCGTCCTCACCCCATTCTTGTTTGGGTGTGAATCCACCCTTATTTTCCTTAGAGGCAAACTCAAATTTGCCCTTTTCTTGAGGGGAAAATTTCTCTTTCACCCCTCTATCTTTTCCCCCCAAGTGACAAATTTATATTTTCCCTTTTCCCCAAAGGGTGGAATAGCATAAACCTATTCCCCTTTTGGAAAATTTTGTATTCATTCTTTCCTATTTTTTGAGATTTCGCATTCACCTATCTGTTTTCATTATCACCCCTCCCTTCTACGTGATTGCACTTTTCGGGGAGAGGGGATTTCAAAATCACCCCTCCCCTAGCAGGCTCACCCCTTCATTTCAAGTCTACCCCTTTCTTTTCCGATCCCCTTACATGGGATAATTTTCCTTTTCATAAGGGAAAATCTACCCTACCCAAAAATTAAAAATTTGCTTAAAATTCAAATCAAAATCACATGGTCAGGGTTTGGGGCCTACCTAGTGGGGTACCACATGCTTGTAGTAATTTTTTCAAAACTCCTTGCCTCAGTGGATCAGATAATCATCCATGAATGCCTCATCATTTCTAGATCCTTCAGCCATCCTTGTCACTCCTTCTCGCTCTCTCTCTCTTTCATATAGTCAGCTACCAAGTGTGGAAATGAGAATTACATGAATAGTAATTTTTTAAATTTACTATTTATAATTTTTATTTTTCCCCTAATTAGCCTTTTAATTTTTGGGTAATTTTTACCCTTTAATTAACGCTTTATTAATTCATTCACCCATTTTCTTCTAAGGGATACCATTTGCACCCATTTATATATTTTTCTCTATTCAAAAGTCATTCTTCATGGTTTTTCATGCTCTATCGCATGGTACCCTCCATTTCTTCATATCAAGAAGTCACCCAGGGCTCCTTTTCTTCCCCATCCTCCCTCTCAAGGGGGCATACCCTACCATATTTCTATATTATTCATTCCTTTCTGCTTCCTTACGATTTTGTGGCATTGTCTAACATTCTTTTCTTCTATCGAGTCATTCGCATTTTATTTTTCTTTCAAACACTATTATTCTAATAGTATTTCAAAGAGGGGAAAAGTGTAAACACCTAAATTTGACCACTACCATATAATCAAATTCACCCTTGCAGTCGTCCATCCCACATCCTTCCTTCATATAAATTAAACTTTTTTTTATTTGATTAATATTTGGTCTTATTTTAATGTCCCCTAAGGTATTTAGTAAATAAATTAAATACCTCACCCCTTTCATCTATAAATTAAACAAATACCCCAAGTTATTTAATTTACTCACTTTATCCTTTATGAATTAAATCAATTTTTAATTTATTTTCTTCTTGTGGACATCAAAATCTGCAAATGGTTAGTGCACTTCCAACATCCTCATGAAATATTGCATCTAGTTTAAACATGCTAAATGAGATATTAAAACAATAATGAAAACTAAATAACACACATAAAACATGAATTTAAATCTATTTCAAGGTGGATTGGTGCTCTTTGAATATGTGAAAGAGTCCTTTCCCAACCCTTGATAAGCTTGGTGAGATAGACAATGAGATGCTATGAGCTCAAGTTGTCTATAGTGTAGATGCTCCCAAATTGTGTGTTGTTGTGATGAGCAAGATTAGTTCTCTTATGTGGAGAGTAACCTTGCATGAAAAAGTGTTGTTGTTTGAAGGAGAGAAGCCTTCAACTTATAGTTGAACCTGAAGAGAGGAGAGGTCAAATTGATGAATGTGGGATCATTCATGGACCAATGACAAGATGCCACTTGTCAAGGTGTGAGAGGGTGAGGAATGTGAAAGTTTTGGCCAATGTGTGAATTTCAAATTTGAATTTGAATGAAATGACATGAAAGATGCATTAAATGCCAAGTTTGACTTGGGCAAGAGGCATGTGTAAGAGCATTTAATGCTTTGTTGGAAGGGACAAGTCATGTGGAGGGAAGATTCAAATTGGAAGAATATTCCATCTTGATGCGCTTTTGAAAGTAATTAGAAGAATTGATAAATCAAATAATTGATTTATTGGTGCAAGTGGGTGGGTTAATTGAGAGTTTAGATTTGACTCTAGTTGAGTCAAAAGCTGGAGAATGGTAATTATGATTAGAAGTTAATTAATTTTGATTAATTAACTTAGGGGATTTTAGGGATTTGATATTTGATTTAAATAAGTTTGATTTATCAAATCAAATAAGAAGAACTTAGGACTTAATGAAATAATTTGATTTATTTAATTAAGACTGATGAACCTTAGGGATTTAATCAATAAAATATTTTAATTGATTAATAGAAGAAATGAATGTTAATTAGAGTGAAATGCATGATGTATGATGTTAGTTTTGCATGTCTACATGTTGCACCTCTTTGAAGCAATGTACTTGTTGCATTGGTTCAAAGAATGATGTTGCTGACATCGAAATTAAAAAATTCTTTGGTTTCTTCAGATGCCCCAATGGAAATAAGTACATTAGTACATTGCCCCCTCGAGATATCGAGTGAAAAGATTTGATTTGAGGTTGATCTCATGACAAAGAGGTTAAAAATGGATATATGGATGGTGAGACTATATGCTCTATATGATAATGATGACGTAAATGAGATGTTTGAAAGATGCTTAGAATAAAAAATCTATATTATTTTAAACATGTTAAATTATTATGCAATGCATGTGAGATGGATGAGATGGATGATGTTGTCCTATGATGATATGATGTGATTATGTAGGATGCAGGATGGATGCATTGTTAGCATGAAAGAAGATAGAAGAATGAGAGGGATCAACCCTTGAATTCCAGAAGATGAAGAAGTCCAACAAATCCACTAGTTGTCGAGACTTTATTGGATATGGTGATGAATGATGATGATGTATTGCTTATCCAAGGATGGGAAAAGAGCATACCTTTCTTTATGTTTGATAACACACATAGGTGTGATGCATCAAGGTATTAAGAACCAGGATGGCATTGCACCTAGTGTGATGGACTTTGACTCGACAATCAGATAAGAGTGCTCTTGTTCACACTTGACATACAAAAACCTTGCTAGGATGGACCCAACAAAGCAAGTATTCACCAAGTTATTTTAAAAGAACATCCAACAAGCACAGTAGATAAAAGGATAATGATCATTGCCCCATTCCTTTCTCTCTAAACCTATTTTGTTTAGGCATCATCGAGAGGTCCTTGGAATGAGAGCAAACTAAGATAAGTCAACAAAGACCAAAATAAAGTAAACAAACAAGCTAATGTTCTTCGTACCGCTAGCCAAGGCTAAACTAATGTGGGGTACCTGATGCTTATGTCCATCATGGGAAAGCTTCATCCTAGGACATGTAGTGATCAGGGTTTTGGTGAGACTAATTTGATGTTAAGCTATTGATACTCCGAGTTGACCAACTTGCTTGCTTACTAACTTAGGCTTGAGACTTTGATGATTAGGTGTTCACTTTGGAACCTGCTAAACTTGCTTCTAATTGCTTCACCAGAGGATGAAGGTGATGATTGATTTATTATGAGTGACATTTATTGTGGGTGAAAGTGAGATGAGATGAGTGCACCATTTTGGGTTTTTTCAGATATTTGGATGTTTTTTGGAATTTTGAGCTTTATGAATGTTTTTTGATTTTGTGTCTCATGGGCCAATCAAGGATGGCCTTGCCTACGTTTAAGTTCAGAGATGACATAGTTCAGACTCCAATTGACTTGGCTGCTAATGAGATAGATGGGCAAATGGATTGCCATTATGACGGACGCCTAAAATCCTAAAATATGAAAAATATGGACAAACGAATGCCCCTGCGACTGATGCCTAACTAGATGGGAAAATAGATGTCATTGCAATGGATGCCTAAAATCCTAAATTATAAACTAGATGGACAAATGGGTGCCCTTGCGACAAATGGTTAACTATATGGGCAGACGGATGTCATTGTGACGAACGCCTAAAATCCTAAAATGTAAACTAGATGGACAAACGAGTGCCCTTGCGACGAATGCCTAACTAGATGGGCAAATGGATGTCATTGTGACGGACGCCTAAAATCCTAAAATGTGAATGAGATGGACAAATGGGTGCCCCTGCGATGGATGCCTAACTAGATGGGTAGACGGATGTCATTGTGATGGATGCCTAAAATCCTAAAATGTGAACGAGATGGACAAACGGGTGCCCCTATGATGGACGCCTAACTAGATGGGTAGATGGATGTCATTGTGATGGATGCCTAAAATCCTAAAATGTAAGCTAGATGGACAAATAGGTGCCCCTACGACAGACGCCTAACTAGATGGGTAGATGGATGTCATTGCGAAAAACGCATAAAGGACTGACCTAGATGTAAAATAGATGGGAAAATGGATTGCCAATGCGACGGACGCCTAAAGACTGACCCTAATTATCTCAGGGGATGATCAAAGATCAACCTTGCCTACATTCAAGCTCAGAGATGACGTAGTTTGACAAGGTGAAAGACTTAAAAGACTTAATGATGAATTTTTTTTGAAGATTTTCTGATATTTTGACATGTATTTTGGATTTTGGATGATTTGGATGTTTTTTGATTTTTGATGAATTTTTGAATGTTTTTGGTTTTTTCGCATGATTTTGACAATTTGGATATGGATACATGATGATATCAGTGCTTTGTTTTGGGATTTTGTTGAAAACCAAGCTTAATGTTGATCAATGACGATTGATGAATTGATAGATTGACTAAGTGTGTTAAGTCAAACAAAAGTGATAATGCACATGTAAAATATAGGAAGTTGTGTTATCCTAGAGTAAACTCATATACAAGATGATAGCTTGACTAAGTGTGTTAAGTCAAATGAGGTGATTATGGATTTGATAATTTGGCTAAGTGTGTTAAGCCAAACAGAGTGATAATGAACTTGTAAACCCAAGGAAGTTGTGTTATCCTAGAGTAAACTCATGCACAAGATGATAGTTTGACTAAGTGTGTTAAGTCAAACAAGGTGATGATTGATTGGATTTGATTGATCAAGATTGATGAAGCTTGATTTGGAATAAAATTGTTTTGATGATTTTGATGTGACGCTGAAGTACACATTATATGCAACTGATATTGATTGTTTGGATTGATGTTCGGTGAAATATAAAGCTTGATAAGGAACATCGTCTTGTCAAAATATGCCATGGGCTAGTGATTTGGATTTTAGATCACAAATTCTTTAACCAATATGATTTCACATTTGCAAATGTTCGGATCACCACATAGGCTGGAGGATATATATAAAGATTTATTCTCGAAGTAAGATGCAAATATCTACCCCCAGTGTCTAGCAATGTATGAACGACCACAAGTGGATTCTTGGATTCTTGGATATGAATTATCTTGCGATAAGATAAGGGTGCTCAAAATAGAGGACGTTCATTCGGATATTGCTCAAATAGCATTAGGTAGGATGGGATCAATGAAAATGACCCATGTCAAGATGTTTACCATAAACAAGTATAAAGTGTGCACCAAGTTTTCATCAAGATCAAGGTAACTTGGACCTTGGATGCAGATGGATAAAAATGGGTTGGATAAATGGTTCATGGATGAATGAATGATATGGATGGAATGTTGGCTTTATTATGGATGTATAAGATGCTTTCCCTTGAATAGGCACATGCAAATGCTTGATTCTACACATGACGCCTATTTGCCAAGTTTTCATCATGGTACCTGTCCAAAGTGCCACCGAAATGGTTTTCGCTAGAGGACGATCTTTTTCTTTACTATTTTTCAATCCTTTTTCTGATTTTTGGTTTTTTTTGGATTTTTATATTTTTTGATTTTTTTGTTGTCGCCAAGATGCCTGTTTGCTAGGTTTTCATCAAGGTGACCATTTTTTAAGGACATTTTTCTGATTTTTATGTATTTTATGAGAGATTTTAAGTTGATGTTGAATCACCTAGTACTGTTGACATTGATGCTTCTGTCATAACATTCCATCGGTATCCTACTTGAAGAAGTTGTTTTTCCAAGACACGTGCACTTGAATACAACTTTTGAGATCCTTGATCTGCTTTGCTGATACCGGAGTTAACTCTGTCTTTGTGCACACATCGCGATAGAGTGCCTTCTAAATCCTTATGAGGAAGGGTCGCCGCTAATACATGGTCAATGTGAGAGTTGGATATTATGCGCGGAAGAGTGGATGGAGTGTTTTTAGGGATAAAAGATGGATTGGTTGATGGTTTGGAACCTTTGACTCTCCAAACTTGGGAAGATGAGCAATGATGGGTGGATATGGAAGTGTGCATATAATTAGGACCAATTTCTTGATATACCTTGTGCGTCGCTTGAGAAGCCTGCTTTTGCCTTTGTGGACATCTTTGATGAATACTTTTCCCTTTTTGCTGTTGCCCCATAGTTTCTTTGACTAATGGAGTTTGATAGGGATAATCTTTCTTTGTATTTTTTGGTATCCATTTGTATTTGATTTATCCTTTATGCTTCAATACTTCTTTTTCTTCAATGACGTTCTTTGTGCTTTGATTCAAATCTTTCTTTTGTTGTTGGTCCCAATTCATGGATGGGGTGATGGGTGGATGGAGATTCATGATGCGACGGGTTGTAGTATTGACATTGGTTTCATCATAAGGATTCTTCGTGCTCCCTATGTTGATGTTTGCTTGAGATGAAAATGCCCCTAGTTTTGTGGAAGTATCACTGATTTGTTTATATCCCTTGATTGTTGAATAACCAAGGCCTTGACGCTTAGGATTACCGATAATCTGCACTGGTTCTAGGATACCCTATTCATGTAGACCTGATCCATTGCCTTGATAATTCATCTGCTGAAAAAACTTATTTGCAATAGGATATGATCCACCTTGGAAACAAGGCGCTATTGCTTCTTTGCTCTGTGGTGGATTTTCAAAGGTGCTAACTTCTTCATTGATAAGATAGCTTGCTCTAAGAAAGGTAAGTGATCCAACTTTATAAGTGATAGGATCCTCCATATGTGGGATGAATGTTTGATTGGTATCTTTAGTTTGATCTTGTGAGATATCAGATTTTAGCGCTTCTTCAAGAAGTGTTGATGCTTCACTGGCCACACAAAAGTCTTCCTTATGACTCACTTTACAGGATGTTTCTGATTCACGACTTTTGTAGAAGTCTTCTTCATGTTATTTTTCAGGTAGGTGTCCATAGGATGTTTCTGATTCACAACTTCTATAAAATCCTTCTTCATGAGTTGTTTCTACTATGCCTCCAAATTTTTCCACATGTTGGTCTTGTGTACAAATGTTAAGAGTAGGAGACTCTTGTACCTTGGTAATGATGTCAAGAGTTTGAGACTCTTTTTTTAAATGCAGATCATCTACATGTCCGTCCAAAGAAAGCATCTTGTGGGTAGATGGAGGAGTTTGTGTTATATGAATATGATCATCATTTGCGACATCTCGTATAGATAGAAGAGTGCCCATTAGATCATTGTAGTATCTTGGAGATACGAATTCTCGGTCTTGAGTGATTTTAGAACTATTTTCAACATGCTTTGGATCAAGTTCTTGACATGGGTCGATTTCAAAGGATGGATTTCCTATAGTGGGTTCTTGGGTATCGTCCTTAGGTGTGGGAAGTGGCTTAATATCCACTTGTTATTTGGATGGATTTGGATCAAGTGTAAAGTCACAAATTCTTTCGCTATTCTCAATTGTGAGGCCGAAGGATGTCAATATGTTGTTGGAAGGGCCATTGCTAGACCTTGATGGAAGATTTTGATCATGCTTTGGAATACGTTCTTGAGATATGTCCTCTAACTCATAAGGCAATGTAGAGACATTTTTGATATGATCATTGGTGGATGGATCATAGCTTATATCAATAGGATCAAATAACATCAAAACTCCTTGAAATAGATCTTTGTATGAGGGGTCTTGATTATGACTAAAAAATGGCGCTTGATGTATGTTGATTTGATCTTCAGATGAGATGGAACACTTTCAAGGTGTTCATTGATGGATTGATCTTGATTTTTGATTTAAGCAACTGTGGTGGGAATTTGTTGCAAGCTTTGTTGAGCGATTAATCTTGTGTTTGTTGTTCAGCCAACAATGCTTGTTGTTGGTCATGTCGTTGTTGTGCAAACAATGCTTGTTGTTGGTCATATTGTTGTCGTAATTGGTAGTCTTGCAAGGCTTGTTGATATGCTTCTTGTTGCACTTGTAATTGAGCTTGGTATTGTGCTTGCACTTGTGCTTATACTTGAGTGTGTGCTTGTTGGATTGCTTGTGCCATCTGAGCGGCATGTGCGGCTTGCATAGCTTATGCGGCTTGTTGTTTTTGGAGTGCATTTTTGGGGGAAGCTTCTTGAGTGACTTGCAACATAATGGAGAATGAATTGGTCATGCTGTGTTTTGGCGGCGGTGGTGGTGGATTTGGAATGGTGTTGATTGTTGGGGTTGCTTTGATGGTTGCCACCTGCTGTTGCAATATCAATGGCAAAATGGGATGATTTGGTATGATGTTTTGATTTGGTATTGTTGGTTGATATTGAACATTGTTGTGATTGGGAAACACATTGCTTGGATTTAGGTAACTTTGATTTAGCATGGTGTTACCTTGACTTGGATCAATACATCGAGTTGCCAATATACTACTTGGATTTTGAACAACATTGGTTTGATTTGCAAACATGTCTACCCCGAAGTTTACCAAGTGTGGATTTGAAATGTTCATTTTCAACAAACTTGTATTTGGCATGTACGGATTTGGTGGGATAATGTTGTTTGGAAAACTCATGCATTGCATGTTTGGTTGATAGATTTGCAGATTTGGACTTGAATTTAAATCTATCATTGGGAAAGGTGTTCCAAACTTTAGATTAGGCATGCTCACATTTTTCATACCATTGATGTTTGGAAGAGATAATGATGCCATGTTTGAATTGCATAAATGTGAGTTTCGATAATCAAGTGGCATTGCAAGACTTGGATAGTTTGGTTGACTTGAATTGCTCATGATGGATGGATCAAGTTTATATTCCATGTCCCTCTTGTGTTGAGATCGAGTTTGAACCATAAAATGAAGATCAATTTTCAAGAATGTAAGAGATGAACCTCTAATTCTTTAGATCGATCTAAACCTTAGGTTCAAAGAAGCGAAGAACTAGGATAGTTGAAGGATCAAAGTGATGACGAGGACGAGATAAATGAAAGATGAGCGATACAGATGAATGGAACTCTTTAAGAAACTTTGAAGGGAATGCTAAAACTTTTAGGACTTTGATTAATCGTGATTGGATTGATAGTTTGACTAGATGTGTTAAGTCAAACAAAATGTGATAAATGTAATCGTAAAACTCTAGGAAGTTGTGTTATCCATAGAGTGAACTCCTTCAAGATGGTAGTTTGACTAAGTGCGTCAAGTCAAACGAGGTGATGATTTGATAATTTGGCTAGGTGTGTTAAGCCAAACAAGATGAACTCGTAAACCCTAGGAAGTTGTATTATCCAAGAGAGAACTCATGTATAGGATGATGGTTTGACTAATTGTGTTAAGTGAAACAAAGGGATTTGATTTTTCCTAGAAGTTCAGCATAACAAATGTTTACAAAGTTTCCAAGAGCTATTGGTGAGGTGACTTTTGATTGATTTCAATGGTTGAGGGATGGATGAAAGTGATTGAATTTGATCCTAGACTTGACCTAGAATAACACTTCTGCTTACAAGACCTTGATGCTGAAGAACACGCTATATTCTGAACTCAAAAAGTCTTTCAAGATGCTCCTCACGAGCCTTCAGACTAAGCTTCTTGAACTTTGGTTTTGGGATTTTGATCTTGCAAGAAATCATGTTAGAAAACACATGTGTATTCCAATTTATCTTTTATCTTATCTTAGTGTATTCTCTTTACCAAAAGCACTTGCTTGATTACATTTTCAAACTTATGTCTAGTGTCCCACTTTCTTTCTCATCCCACAAGGTCCTTTATGTGGAAATCAAAGAAATTAGGGCAAATATCTCCTATGTTTATCCTTAGTGAAAACAAATGATGATAGAATCCAAACACTTAGAAACTCCTAAGGATAGGATCCCTAGGGAAAGCAAGAGTGCTCAAATTCGTCAAAGGTATTTGTTTCCTAAAAAGGGGTTTGAAATTTGAGGCTCTTGTGAATGTCTATTTTTCAATCATTTTAATAGCCAAGCAATGTATTTCTTCCCAAACACTTTTACAATCCTAAGATGATGAGGCAATATCTTGTTGGGTTCTGGTGCAAGAGCACCTACGCCTTGTGAAGTCTAAGTTGATAGCTAGGTGTGTCTTGTGTTCATTTATGCTTAATAAGGTCTAAAGGACCAGTCATAATGTAATTTGAAAAGGTTTTGAATCATTTAGTTGAATTTGTCAGTTTGATTCATAATGCCAAGGCCATGTGAAATCATGAGTTTTAAGGGATATGGGGAGTAGGGTCTTATTCCATGTTAAATAAGGTCTCAATGAGCATTTTAAATGTATTGGAGGGCTTAATAGGTCAGTTAGGTGGTATTTGCAAAATCAAGTTGATCAAGTTGTAATGGGGTAGTGATTAAGAGCAAAATTGGCAAAAATTGTCATCTTAGACTCTAACAAAAGGTGGTTATGGTAGTTGGTCGGTTCAAGGGGTGGTTTGGATGTTATTACATGATATATTGTTGTAAGATCTCGAATTGAGGCTGTTGGAGAAGTTTGGAATGAGTTTCTAATAAGAAGTTTGCTGTTTTTTTGTGTTTTCCATTAAGAAATTGCTGATCCCGTGCATTGTACGACCTGTACGTATTGTTTTACACTACAAGCCTATTATGGTTGGATAGATAATTAAATAAACTTTCTTTTGGCGTTGGAATGGTGTGATTTCATTGAGAATTGAGTGAGATATCCCCGTTTTACTACCGGGTGGTCTCAAATCCCATGTTTTTCCTGTTTTCCTGAACTTTGCAAGCATTGTACGGATCTGTACCATCACCATATGATCTGAGACTTATATCATCTTGTAGGGGAATGAAATAGCTTTCATCTGAATCCAATTAGAGGTTCTAATATTGATTTTTGAGAGAGATCTCTTCATTTTTCTGGGACTGCCTGTTTCTAACTAATTTGAGGGTTTGATTGGTGTAAAAAATGATGTTCTAGTCATTCCACTTGCTGTCCAGCCCTGTAACTCGGTGGAATGACTTATTTCATGGAATGTTAGATGTACCAATGGTTTGGGAGGCATAAAATACAAGTTGTATGGTTTTAGGGGGATGCCTTAGGGTGTTTTCATGAGTTTTCCAAGTGAAATTGAGGAACTAAAGTAAGGTTTTGGAAAAATATGATTGGAACTCTATATGTGATAGTGTTTTGAGTTTTTGCAGGTCATTTTATGAAGGTCTAATGTATTGGAATGTTATGATATGTCTTGGAACCCATATTTTCAATAAACCCTCATGAATTGTGCCTAAAACAAGGTTTTTCAAGTTTGGCATGTATTTGTCCGTACCAATGGAATATTTTTGTGATTTTGGAGGTTTGAAGGCATATGAATTGCTGCACCAAGGTTTCATGGTCCTATGATAGGTTTAAAGGCATGTTGCTTTGAAAAATAGGCCTAATCAGCATAATTGAGCCTCCTGGGTCTGCATCATAGTGGTATCAGAGCATCAGGAAGTAGATCTATTTTCATTTTGCAGGTTGAAGAAGAGGCAAGGTTGACAAGATGCCTCCAAAGAAGAATGATATGGCTAAAGAGATGAAGGAGATGAAAGATAGGCATGCAAGAGAACTCAGAGAGTTGGAAGAGAGAGTCATAGCCTTGGAGACAAACAAAAGAAGGGAAGTGGAAGAGACTGAGACTGAAGAAGAGGAAGATGAGGAGTTTGAAGATGTGGAAGAAGAGCTTACACCAGAGGATCAAAGAATTGCAAGGTTGCTGAAGGCAATAAAGAATGACAAGCCTAAGGTAAAACTTGATGTTCCTAAGTATGGTGGTAGTTTAAATGATGAAGAACTATTGGATTGGATTGCTGCAATTGATAACCATTTTGAATGTGATGAGGTTCCTGAAGAAAAAAGGGTCAAGATTGCAAAAACTAAGTTGCAGGGTCATGCTTTGGTATGGTGGGATTACCTTCAATCTGAGAGGAGGAAGCAAGGAAAGTCTAAGATCACATCATGGGATAAGATGATATCAAAGCTTAAAGGTAAATTCTTACCCAAGGATCACCAAGTTCAATTGTTTAAGAGACTACAAAACTTAAGACAAAGGGAAATGGATATTAAGTCTTATACTGAGGAGTTTTATAAATTGAGTTTAAGATCTGGTCATCATGAGAATGAAGATGAAAAGATTGCTAGATATGTTGGTGGTTTAAGGCTTAATATACAAGATGAATTGGTTTTGGCTAACCCTAGGAGTGTAGAGGATTGTTATCAAATGGCTATTAGGGTGGAGGAGAAAATGAAGAGAAGGCAAGACAAAGCAGCAAGAGGAAGAGGCAACACTTCTAGAGGAAGAGGGTTCAATCCTAGTTCAAAGACAAACAATGAGGGCCAAGGAGAAGACAAGAAGGATCAAGAGAAATCTGATTCAAGAGGTGGATGGAGAGGTTCAAGAGGCAGATTTGGTGGAGGAAGAGGTTCCTATCAATTCTCAGGAAGATGCTACAATTGTAACCAGCCTGGACACCCAGCCTTCAAGTGTCCTGAAAAGCAAGCCTCAAGCTCTTATGGTGGAGAAAGGAGGAATCAATTAGTGCATGAAGATGAAGAGAGTGGGAATTCACCTATAGTTAACCTTACATCAGAAGAAGGAGAGGCACTCATGATAAGGAGAACTGTGTTGCAAGCATCCAAGGAGGAAGAATTGAGTCAAAGGAGGAGTCTATTCAGAACTACATGCAAAAGCAAAGGTAAAGTGTGTCAAGTTGTCATTGATTCTGGTTCTCAAGATAATCTAGTGTCTAGGGAGATGGTGGATAAGTTGAGTTTGGAAAAGTTACCTCATGAATCACCTTATAGAGTTTCTTGGGTCAATGATAATCAAACTTTGGTGGTAAAAGAGCAAGCATATGTTGATTTTCAGATTGGAGAGTATAAGGATAGGGTTCTATGTGATATTTTGCCAATGGATTGTTGTCATGTGCTCTTAGGGAGGCCTTGGCAATTTGATAGGAGGTCTATATATGATGGCTGGGAGAACACATACACCATCAAGAAGGAGGACAAAACTTTTAAGTTGCTTCCCTTGAAAACAAGTGTAAGGGATAAGGGTAAGTCTAAGGTAGTGTTGTTTGGCAAGAAGGAGCCTTTAAGGCCTGAGGACAGTAAGTCTGATATGGTTGCAGGTTTAGAACAGATTAGTGGTGTTGTGACAGCAAGGAAGGCACCCACAAATGATGTTAAGACAGTATGGAGTTTGTTTTTGCAAGGGGCAACGAGAGAACTCAAGCCTAAGTCTGATTTGATCAAGGTAAGTGATAAGTGTGCAAAGGAGTATGAAGGACAGGGTGAAATTGTTGTTGGGACTATGGTGTGTCCCATTACTATGAAGGTTGCTGCAAGCCAAGTGAAATTTGGTAATGCAAAAGAGGATAGAGTTGTTAGTGCAGGGGCACAAGAGGATGGTGACATGGCAGGTCTAGGGGTATTACAAAAGGAACAAATTAAGCAGAGGCATGCAGGTCTGATCACAGAGCCAGTAAGGCAGAATGAGCAAGGAATGGTGAGGAGCTATCCATGTATGGGTGGAGCAAGGAAGAGAGCAGGTTTATATGATTCTAATGTTTGTTTATCTGCAGGTCTAAGGCATAGAACAACACCAAATTTTGATCCAGGACTAAAGAGATCAGTACCAGGTCTAAAGATGCTTGAAGCAGCAATGAGAAGGCCAAGAACAAGTTTCCACTCTTGGGGCAAGAGTCTTTTTTATGGGGGGGTGTATGGTGCAAGAGCACCTACACCTTGTGAAGTCTAAGTTGATAGCTAGGTGTGTCTTGTGTTCATTTATGCTTAATAAGGTCTAAAGGACCAGTCATAATGTAATTTGAAAAGGTTTTGAATCATTTAGTTGAATTTGTCAGTTTGATTCATAATGCCAAGGCCATGTGAAATCATGAGTTTTAAGGGATATGGGGAGTAGGGTCTTATTCCATGTTAAATAAGGTCTCAATGAGCATTTTAAATGTATTGGAGGGCTTAATAGGTCAGTTAGGTGGTATTTGCAAAATCAAGTTGATCAAGTTGTAATGGGGTAGTGATTAAGAGCAAAATTGGCAAAAATTGTCATCTTAGACTCTAACAAAAGGTGGTTATGGTAGTTGGTCGGTTCAAGGGGTGGTTTGGATGTTATTACATGATATATTGTTGTAAGATCTCGAATTGAGGCTGTTGGAGAAGTTTGGAATGAGTTTCTAATAAGAAGTTTGCTGTTTTTTTGTGTTTTCCATTAAGAAATTGCTGATCCCGTGCATTGTACGACCTGTACGTATTGTTTTACACTACAAGCCTATTATGGTTGGATAGATAATTAAATAAACTTTTCTTTTGGCGTTGGAATGGTGTGATTTCATTGAGAATTGAGTGAGATATCCCCGTTTTACTACCGGGTGGTCTCAAATCCCATGTTTTTCCTGTTTTCCTGAACTTTGCAAGCATTGTACGGATCTGTACCATCACCATATGATCTGAGACTTATATCATCTTGTAGGGGAATGAAATAGCTTTCATCTGAATCCAATTAGAGGTTCTAATATTGATTTTTGAGAGAGATCTCTTCATTTTTCTGGGACTGCCTGTTTCTAACTAATTTGAGGGTTTGATTGGTGTAAAAAATGATGTTCTAGTCATTCCACTTGCTGTCCAGCCCTGTAACTCGGTGGAATGACTTATTTCATGGAATTTTAGATGTACCAATGGTTTGGGAGGCATAAAATACAAGTTGTATGGTTTTAGGGGGATGCCTTAGGGTGTTTTCATGAGTTTTCCAAGTGAAATTGAGGAACTAAAGTAAGGTTTTGGAAAAATATGATTGGAACTCTATATGTGATAGTGTTTTGAGTTTTTGCAGGTCATTTTATGAAGGTCTAATGTATTGGAATGTTATGATATGTCTTGGAACCCATATTTTCAATAAACCCTCATGAATTGTGCCTAAAACAAGGTTTTTCAAGTTTGGCATGTATTTGTCCGTACCAATGGAATATTTTTGTGATTTTGGAGGTTTGAAGGCATATGAATTGCTGCACCAAGGTTTCATGGTCCTATGATAGGTTTAAAGGCATGTTTCTTTGAAAAATAGGCCTAATCAGCATAATTGAGCCTCCTGGGTCTGCATCAGGTTCCCACTTGGATAAATCTAGCTGTGCATATCTTGTGCGAATGGCTAAATGCTTGACCACACTGGCTCCCCTCCATGACACTCACTTATTTGAGTCAGCCAAGCATTAGTAGCCATGAATCTCCCATGGCATACCTTCCATTTCTACAACAAGACCATATGTATTAGGTGGGGCGGCTTCAAAGGACATGACCTTTTGCACCAACAAGATAGACAAGGTTTTGGCCTTTTTCTAAACAAAGGGTTCTAATTCGGGCATTCCGTTCATGGGGGATTATCCAACATCAGTGAGAGTCCATTGTTGGCCATCTCATTGGAATAATCATTGTGATATTGGCCTTTGTTCCAATATCCACACTTATATCCCAAGTGGAATTCGCTTGGCTTTAGCGTGTTCCCAGTTGGGTCGTTCCCTTGGGTGAGTACCTTTTCCCACAAGACAGGCCCTCTAAGTTAAACAAAAGCGAATAAACTCATCCACAGTTCGATGAACCTTCATTTAGAAACAAAGGGAGAACACTCGCAACAAGTTTACTCACACTCGCAAAGTGTTTTGTTCAATTTTAAGTGCCCAAACTGAAATGTGAAGGCAATATTTTTGACAAGTTAATATCACCAAAATGCTTTTGATTCTCAAGATCATTATGAAGTGCGAGAGAAGCACATACACATTTCAATGATGTTAATTTTTGAAAAAGATTGCAAAACATGACAGACACTTGTTCATTTTATACCTCAAAGCAGTGATGAGTTCGTTTTAAAAGCCCCAATTGAAATGTGGAGTTTCCTTGTTCAATTTTAAGTCTAAATAAAAATCTAGTAAATATCTAAGGCTCTTTTTAACCAACTTTGAAAAAATCAAGTCAAATGGTTAATTTTAAACCCAAAAAAGAAATGTGAGTTGGTTTGAAACATAAACAAAAAAAGGTAGTAAATGGAAGCTCTAAGATTGTTAAAACAAGCATTAAAAAATGCTTTTTTTCAAATCTCGATTGCAAGAAAATCTCCAAGTCCACTCTATTCGCCTTTGTTTTTTGTTTGATGCCAATGTCAACACCCCCAATTTCAATCTTGATGTCAACCTTGCTCAACTTCTAATGTCAACCTATAAACAAAGCAAGGTTGTTATATATAATATGACCCACTGAATCATCAATTATGTTAATCCTAAAATGAAAGTTAATAGTATACCACCGTTATAAAAAAATAACGAAGGCAACCCACCATGTTTATCCTTTGATTGAGCTACTTGAAAAATCATAAACAACGTGGACTTTTATTTTTATTTTTTGTTTTTGATGTCTGCTTCTAAATGATAATCTAACAAATGTGAACTGCCTAAAAGCAATATAATTCAAATATCAATGGAAAGTTATCAATTTAAGGATAGTGCATGTTTATGTCACTATACTTGTCACTTCACAGCATGTCAAATAGATATTGGATGGTAACTCACCTGCGAAACAAAAGGTCAACCCAAAAATTCTCACCGCAGAAACTGACAATTATAAAATACTATATGTTAATTTTGATTTGCTCTATTAACACAGGATCTAAATAATATCAATACAAGACCCCTCCTCAAGTGTTTCGAATAAAGGCATTTATGATGCAAACATCTGGTCACTCGTCACAAGTTTCTACCCGATTAAATGCAAAACAGTCGGTCGACTATCACAATTTTCTTCCGTTTGATATGATGGAGCCCTGTGGTTAGTCACTTAGATGACATAAGATTCAACAAATATTTCCATTGAATAATATTTGATAGGAAAACCATAAATTTTAACAACATAACATCGAATATATACTATAATGGATAGGACAAGCTATCTTAAAGAGACGTGGTTCAATGAACTGCAATAATTGCAGCCTAAGCATAGACTGGTGCCTCCCTCTGATTCATGTCAGTCACACTAAAGGTGAGAAATTCAAGAAAGAAATTCCTGTTCACATAGTTTTCAGTATGTTTTGGTCTGATTTTATTCGATGCTATGATATGGGAATATTTAAAATTAAGCGGCAAGATATGAAAACAACAATGCACTAATGACAACAGTTGGGATGTCACTTCATTACCGAAGACCTCTCTAAATGTGTCACTCCAAAAAATGACTGGAAGAGGGTTGATCCAAATGCAGCACCCAAAAAGAAAGAAAATTCCCTTCCTGATGCATTCTCCCTCTAAGTGCTACAGCTAGATGGATGGAATATAGAATAAATAATTATACTATCTTTCAATGAAAAGATATTGGCGATAGTCTTGGGTTTCAGGTTTTTTTCATATGTGCTGCTTCTTGCCTACAAATCAATACCAGTATTGGTATGCAGTTGGAAAGAACTTCTACTCAAATGTAATTAGAAACTAGAACTTATTCCAATTCCAAGTGTATATGCTAGTAGAAATCAATCTTGCTGCTTTACTAATCAGCCGACAATCAACTCATGTTATATGTGGGACCTTCACCTGAAAAGCAGAATGTCGTGCTCATAAACTAGTGTAAAGTATAACTTTCCTATGCTAAGAAATGGTTCCATGGACAGAGTTTTATAGCAAGAGGCCTTGTGAGATGACAAAAATCTGTACTAATGGGAAAATAACACTTCACACCATGCGACCTACTTCATGAGGCGGAGACCCTATTTTTCAAGGGTGATGCAGACTGTGAGAAGACCAGTGAGAAGGGAATTTTCAAGGACCTTGTCCAAGACTGTTGCACTGCTTGTTGTTATGCGGATGGTGGGGTGGCACTAGCAAGCCAAGGGGAGCTCTAGTTCAAGGTACGTAGTGGAGCTAGGCGATATCAGCAATGGTAATAATCTATAATGGGTGCAAGGTAAGGCTGATGAGGATAGAAAACATGACTACAAAAATGCAACTGAAGCAGTGATACCAATGAGAAAATAATGCTATTGGAAAAGAGCACAATGATACTTAATGACAACATTTGTTATCTATTCAAAATCGTGCCTTTTCACTTCTCTAGAAAGCTGAAGATAATTGATGCTGCATTTACGCTATCTTCCAGTATTGTTGTAAAGTAGCTTTTTAGTTTTAAATCATTGTTTTCTTTCCCCTACGAATAAAGCATGTAATGCATGCTAATTTTTTACAAGGTTTGCTTTTTTTTTCTTAGAGTAGCGAACTCTGTTTATAGTACCCTGTTTTGTATTCTTTTTTATACTGCAATAAAAGAAAACTTTGTTTTGAAATAGAGCAGATTATTAGATTATGATGGTTCTGTATTATTATTTTTCATGTCTATTGAGAATTTTTTCAGAGGACAGTAAATGATTTATTGTATCATTGTTTTCATTACTATTCTATCCTTTTCTTTTCTTTCTGTTGTTCTATTAAGTTGAATCAGTTGGTTTCTAAGGAGTGGCCTGTTCTTTCAAAATCTACATTTGGTATCAGACGAGTATTTTCTTTTGGGTTTAAGATCTAGTAGTTGGAATTTTTCCAAAGATTATCATGTCAAATTCTAACAGCTTGCCCATTCCAGAATTTGATGGAAATGAGTATGATTATTGGTGCATAAAAATGATGACTTTTTTTATAGGAAAAGATTTGTGGGAGACTATCGAATTAGGTTACCAGGAGCCAGCTGATTGGAATTCCCTCACAACAAATGAAAGAACAACTAGGAAGGAGGCTAAGAAGAAGAACTTTCAAGCATTGTTTCATATTCAAATAGCTGTAGATAAGAGTTTATTTCCCAGAATTGTAGGTGCAAAGACAACTAAGGATGCCTAGAAGACTCTAAAAGAAGCTTACCAAGGCAGTGATCAAGTCCAAGTTGTCAAGCTACAAACATTGAAGAGAGAATTTGAGAATTTAAAGATGCAAGAAGGAGAAAGTGTGAGTGAGTATTGTGTCAGAGTAAAAGATGTGGTCAATAAGATGGCTACATTTGGAGAAACTATGAACACTGAGGTTCTGATAAAAAAGGTGTTAAGGTCTCTCACACCAAGATGGAATCATGTCGACATAATCATGGAAGAAAGCAAGGATTTGACAACCCTTCAATTCGATCACCTTGTTGGATCTTTGATGTCACATGAAGAAAGACTAAAAGATTATTTTGGAGAGAGTGTTGAGAAAGCCTTTTCCTCCAAAGTACAAATCAAAAATAATGAAGAGGGCAGCAGAAGTAGCAAAAGCAATCAAAGCCAAGGTAAAGGTAAAAATCAGAATAATTCAAGAGGTAGAGGCAGAGGTGGTTCAAGAGGAAGAGGTGGTTCAAGAGGCAGAGGTAGAGGTAGATTTGATAAAAGGAATGTTCAATGTTACCATTGTAATAGGTATGGCCATTTTGAAAGAGAATGCAGATTAAAAGAAGGTAAAAATGTTAATTATGCTCAAGAAATTGATGAAAATCCTCCAGATAATTTATTTTTATCCTATGCTAAAAGTGAAAATACTAGTAAATATATTTGGTACCTAGATTCTGGATGCTCTAACCATATGTCAGGAAATGGGAAGTTGTTTTCAACAAAGGATGAAAGTTTCAAGTCAAAGATTCAACTTGGTAATGATAAATCATTGGAGGTTGCTGCAAAGGGAGCTATGGAGGTCCACACAAAAGAAGGTATGAAGAGTGTTAAAGACATTTATTACACTCTTGAGTTAAAACATAATTTTTTAAGTGTTGGATAATTGTGTGAGAAGAACTATAGAGTTGTATTTGAAAATAAGAAATGTACAATTTATGATAAGAGTCAGGGCAATAGAGTGGTCACAATTGTGCCTATGACAAAAAATAGGATGTTCCCATTGAGATTTGGTGAACATAACAACAGCCTTGCCAATATGGCATATGAGGAGACAAGTTGGTTGTGGCATCTCAGGTATGGCCATTTAAATTTTCACAGTTTGAAGCTTTTGACATCACAAGCACTAGTTTTTGGTTTGCCCAAGGTTGAAGAGCACAAGGAGGTTTGTGAAGGATGTGCTAAAGGAAAGCATGCAAGGGAAAAGTTTCCAAAAGGAACTGCATGGAGGGCCCATCACCCCCTTCAACTTGTTCATTTAGATATCTGTGGTCCTATGCAAACAAAAAGTTTGGGTAAGTCGTCATATTTTATCACTTTTATTGATGATTACTCACGAAAATGTTGGGTGTATTTTTTGAAGGCTAAAGGTGAAGCCCTTGATACATTCAAGAGGTTTAAAGCACTTGTGGAAAATGAGAAAGGGTGCAACAACAAATGTTTAAGGACTGATCATTGAGGTGAATTTTGTTCAAGAGCCTTTAAAGATTATTGTGATATGAATGGCATCAGGAGGCAACTCACCACTGCATACACACCTCAACAGAATGGGGTTGCTGAAAGGAAAAACCACATAGTGGTAGAAATGGCAAGGAGCATGTTACAAACCAAGGGATTGAGTAACACTTATTGGGGAGATGCAGTTGCTACAACAGTGTACATTCTTAATCGAAGTCCCACCAGTGCACTTGAGAAGATAACTCCTTATGAAGCATGGTATGAGAAAAGGCCTAATGTTAATCATTTCAAATTTTTTGGTTGTTTAGCCTATGTTCATGTACCTAATTAGAATAGACAAAAGTTAGATGCAAAAAGTGAGTCATGTATTTTTGTTGGGTATAGTGAGGAAATCAAAGCTTACATGTTATATAATCCTCTCGCTAATAAGCTTATTATTTCAAGAGATGTGATTTTTGATGAAGGGGGAGTTTATGGTCATCGAAAAGGCCATGTGGAGAAGTCAAAATCTATTTTGAATGATGATGTTGATCATGAGAAGCCCACTAATGTTGTTGTTCCAAGTGCTATAAATCCACCAAGCAGCCTCTCATCTAATTCTTCAAGTCCAACTTCAACTCCAAGTTCTAGAAGGAAGGTAAAAAGTTTGAGTGATATTTATCAAAGGAGTGCCAATCAAGCACATGAAGAAAATCCAATAGGTGAGACAATTAATTTTTCTTTATTTACCAAGGCTGATTTAGAACCATCATGTTTTGAAGAAGCATGTACTAATGAGGTTTGGATGCAAGCAATGGAAGAAGAGATGGATTCCATTCATAGGAATGATACTTGGGAGCTTACAGAGCTTCCACATGACAAGAAGAAGATTGGCACCAAATGGATCTACAAGACTAAGCATAATAGTGATGGAAGTGTTGAAAGGCATCAGGAAAGATTAGTTGCTAAAGGCTTCACACAGAAGTATGACATTGATTATGAAGAGACATTTGCACCAGTTGCAAGACAATAGACCATTAGAATGTTGATCTCATTAGCAGCTCAAAATAATTGGAGCATACATCATATGGATGTGAAAAGTGCCTTCTTGAATGGGTACTTAGAAGAGTAAGTATATGTGGAACAACCACAAGGTTTTCAAGTGGAAGGAAAAGAGAATCATGTGTACAAATTGAAGAAGGCTTTGTATGGCCTCAAGCAAGCACCAAGAGCATGGTATGCAAGGATTGATGGATATTTTTAGGAGAATGGCTTCAAGAGAAGTAAGAGTGAACCTACCCTTTACTACAAACAAGAAGGTAATGATATTCTTATTATAAGTTTGTATATTGATGATTTGTTGTATATGGGTAGGAGTTCTAAGATGAAAGATGAGTTCAAAATTGCTATGATGAAAGAATTTGAGATGAAGGATCTTGGTCTCATGAAATATTTTTTAGGAATGGAATTTTATCAATGTAAGAATGAAATTTTCATTTGCCAAACCAAATATGCAAAAGATATGTTGAAGAAGTTTGACATGGCTGATTGTAAAGCATACTCCACTCCTAGTGCTCATGGAGTTGTGATGAGTAGAGATGATGGTGCTGAAATAGTTGATGAGATAACTTACATAAGTATAGTTGGGAGTTTGATGTTTCTAACCCACACAAGGCCTGATATTGCATATTTAGTTTCATTTGTTTCAAGGTATATGACAAATCCATCAGAAATATACATGAAGGTAGCTAAAATAATTTTGAGGTATGTGAAAGGCACTCAAGATTTTGGTATTCATTACTACTCTTCTAAAAGGTTCAAACTTGTTGGCTTTAGTGATTCAGATTGGGGAGGTAGTATGGATGATCGTAAGTCTACATCTAGAAATTATTTCTCTTTTGGCTCCAATTTGATTACTTGGAGTTCCAAGAAACAAAGCATGGTTGCTCTCTCATCCACAAAAGAAGAATATGTTGTAGTCACCTCAACAGGTACACAAGATCTTTGGCTTAGAAAAGTTCTAGAAGAAATTGGAGAGAAGCAGATTCAGCATACAGTGATATTTTCTGACATTATGAGTGCCATCAAGTTAGCAAAGAATCCAGTCCATCACAGTAGAACAAAGCATTTTGATTTGAAGTATCACTTCATCCATGATTTAGTACAGAAGAAGGAAGTTGAATTGAAGCACATCAGCACTTTGGATCAGTTAGTTGATATCTTCACCAAGACGGTTGCAACAGTTCAATTTTTGTCACTTCGAGATAAGATTGTGAGCCCTCTTGGCATCAAGGGGGACTATGGAGATAATTGATGTTGCGTTTACGCTATCTTCCAGTATTGTTTTAAAGTATCTTTTTAGCTTTAAATCATTGTTTTCTTTCCCCTACGAATAAAGCATGTAATGCATGCTAAGTTTTTACAAGGTTTGCTTTGTTTTTCTTAGAGCAGAAAACTCTCTTTATAATACCCTATTTTGTATTTCTTTTGCATAAGTTGCAATAAAAGGAGTATGTCTGATACAAAATACAACACTCTGTTTTTTCACGAATTCTTAGTATGATTAATTTAGTTTATTAATGATCATTGATATTCATTGCAACTATAGGTAATTATTGTGGTTCAGTTGTTTTCTGTTAAATTAAATGAGCTTATCAGCTGGCTGTGAGAAACAGGAGATTCGATTTTGAATCTACAAATGCTTCATACCATGACAAAAACGTCTTTTATTATGTGAGAAAAGATAGCAATGGATAGGTAGACATTAATGGCACGTTCTCAAAAATATACAGGCAAGCTATAAATTGTTAATCTCCTAATATCCTATATACATACGGTACAAATCTGAAAAGATTTGGTGTTTGGATATCCCTTTGACAGATTTGATATTTGTAAAAGACAAAATTCCAGTACATTACGTTTGTAGAAAACTAGGGGAAAGTTAAATAAATACCTCGTGATAGTAATCTCCCACTTCAATCTACACAGTAAGTCTACCTACAACCATTCCTCAATCGGCGTTGAATCGAGTATAGTGTTAACTTCAAGTGAATTTGCTTACAATTTTGCAGTCAACAGTCAGATATGCAATGAAAGACATTTATAAACCATACAACAATATCAACAACTCGGAAAATGCTATCTCGAGTACTGAAAAATACTTTCACTAATTACATAAGAAGCCAACCTTTGAATCCAAAAACAAATTAATTCTAAAATTCTTAGCTTGGCAGAGCATGCCTTGACAAGACAAGTTTTCTGAGTGCCCAAAGAAAATCTCACTAACTTCGAGACATGAACCAAAGTGAGTTAACATTTTAAAGACATAAACTTTCAAGCAAGTAGATAGATGGGTATAAATCTAGACTGATAGTGTTTATATATCAGAGACATATATATCTGCCACATTATAAAGCAAAGAATCATATTCATTATCTATCAAATTCAAATAGCACCATAATTAAGCTCATACATTTGAGAGACAAGTCAAGGATTTACGCAAGCATGACTTATATCAAAAAAATATGCAAAAATGAATGTCATATAATGCATAAGAAGAAAATGCAAACTGTCATATTTAAAATGCGGATATGAAATTCACACATCACTGCAGAACCTATATTTCTTGCAAATTTTTTTTCTTTTGACAACTTTTAAACAAAACATCGAAAAGATGTTGAAACACAATTACTGAAAATCAGCCCTCCTTCTAGCGCCATTTTGTGGACATCAAAATATGCAAATGGTTAGCAGAACTCCAATATCCTCATGAAATATTGCATCTAGTTTAAACATGCTAAATGAGATATTAAAACAATAATGAAAACTAAATAGAGCACATAAAACATGAATTCAAATCTATTCCATGGTGGATTGGTGCTCTTTGAATATGTGAAAGAGCCCTTTCCCAACCCTTGATAAGCTTGGTGAGATAGACAATGAGATGCTATGAGCTCAAGTTTCCTATAGTGAAGATGCACCCAAATTGTGTGTTGTTGTGATGAGCAAGATTAGTTCTCTTATGTGGAGAGTAACCTTGCATGAAAAAGTGTTGTTGTTTGAAGGAGAGAAGCCTTCAACTTATAGTTGAACTTGAAGAGAGGAGAGGTCAAATTGATGAATGTGGGATCATTCATGGACCAATGACAAGATGCCACTTTTCAAGGTGTGAGAGGGTGAGGAATGTGAAAGTCTTGGCCAATGTGCCAATTTCAAATTTGAATTTGAATGAAATGACATGAAAGATGCATTAAATGCACAGTTTGACTTGTGCAAGAGACATGTGTAAGAGCATTTAATGCTTTTTTGGAAGGAAGAAGTCATGTGGAGAGAACATTCAAATTGGAAGAATATTCCTTCTTGATGCCCTTTTGAAAGTAATTAAAAGAATTGATAAATCAAATAATTGATTTATTGGTACAAGTGGGTGGGTTAGTTGAGAGTTTAGATTTGACTCTAGTTGAGTCAAAAGCTGGAGAATGGTAATTATGATTAGAAGTTATTTAATTTAGATTAATTAACTTAGGGGATTTTAGGGATTTGATATTTGATTTAAATAAGTTTGATTTGTCAAATCAAATAAGAAGAACTTAGGACTTAATGAAATAATTTGATTTATTTAATTAAGTCTGATGAACCTTAGGGATTTAATCAATAAAATATTTTAATTGATTAATAGAAGAAATGAATGTTAATTAGAGCGGAATGCATGATGTATGATGTTATTTTTGCATGTCTACATTTCTTTCTCGTCATGTCACATCCTTTATAATCCTTTTTAATCTAGATTAATTATATTAATCTATTGTTTGCACACCCTTAATCATCATTAAGGTCACATCCTCCATAATGTCTCACTTGTCTCGAATCTATCATTAGCCTACTAAATCCCATATTGGCACAACCTTCATCACCTAATTATGCTATCCTAATCTTCATGCCATTTATGGAATATGTCCTAAGTCAGCCCTATTAAATGCATTCTCTTTTGGAGAAGGAAATCCCTTCCGTATGTGAATTTTTAGTTCACATTTATTCATTCAATTCATTTTAGGGAATTTTAATTTCCTTCGCCCATCCCCATGAGGATTTGTGCAGAATTTTTAATTCCTCACATGTCCTCTCAAGCACATGTGGATGAGGACCTCCTTTATGAGGAGGTATTTTCCCTTCCTAAGGTATAATCTAGTACTTCCATGCCAAATCCACCTCATCTATTATTTCCATCTCATCTGCCACATGTCAAGATGTGAGGGCTTGTGAGTTTTGAACTTACCCTAACCCTTGATCTTTTCCACCATGGCTTAATCCTAACCCTCCATTTATTTAGAGGAACTTCCATTAAATATTGTGGAAATGTCTCCATTGGAAAGTATCCACACACTTAGAAATCAAGCAATCTGTAGTAAGGGTAAAAATATTAGAGCAAAATGCAAAAGCCCTAACAAGCACAATAGAGACAAACTAGCATGAAAATCAAAATAATAAGCGAATGCAAACCGATCTCCAAGATAGTTCTGATTTATCTCCATTGCTCTTCTCCACCTACATGAGAATGCAATATTTTGAATGTTTGACTACTTTGATATGCTGATTTCTCATTTTCACAACATAAGGATAAGATGGAGATGATAGAAGAAAAAATAGATAGATAGATAAGAAGATTGGATTTTTTTTTGGAAGAGTAAGGATGCTAGAAGAATATTCTCCAAATGGCCTATGAAAGGCTTGATTTATAGGAGAAGGCTGATTTGATTCAATGGCCAAGATTAAAATTCAAATTTTTGATATGTATGGCTAGGATTAAAAGTTTATTTTAGTGCCTATGATGCACATTAAGTGGGTTATGACATGAGGCTAAAATTAGGATGTGAGGAAATAAGTGGGATCCTTTTATTTGTTTTGGAAGAAAAGATGCTTATGACGCACAATGAATGGGGGTAAAAATAGGATGTGAGTGGGAATCTCATAATTTAAATAGCAAAATTATTTAAATTATTCATGCATGTGAAGAGTTGTAGTCATGTGACACATGTTGCAATGTGACAATAAGGGAGGGATTAATTAAATTATTTAATTTGAATTATTTCAAGACATGTAAAGGGGAAATTAATTAAATAAATGAGATTTATTTAATTAATTGGGAAGGTGATTAAGTGGAATAAATGGGGTAAGTTGGATAATGTAATGAACTAAGATAAAATAGTACAAAATGTCTTAAAAGGTCATGTATCGACTAGGTAATATTATGACATAAACAATTTTGGGTGTCTACATTTTTCCCCTCTTTGAGATGATGTTTGAGATGATGAGATTTATGTCAATTAACATAATTTCAAAGAATTTAAGGTATGGATAGAGGAAAATAAGGTGATGCCCCAGGCACTTGAGGAAGTGAGGAATAAGATGATGCAAAAGATATGAAGAAATGGGATGATGACACCTCCTTGAGAGGATAGGTTGGTTGGAAAAATACAAATATTTTCTCGAAATGAATGAGACAATAAAGGAGAGATAAGATGAATGATACAAGATAAGAAGTAGAGGAAAAAGAAAAATGACATGCTATACTGCAATAAAGTGAGCAATCATATGTTTGATATAGCACTAGACGTTATGCACCAAGGTATAGGGAACAAAGTGACAATGTGTCTTGTGCCCCAACATAATACAACCTTGTCTAGATTCAAGATATGAATATTAGTTGAGAGTGATTTGGATTTTATTCAAATGCAAATTGAAATGATAACACAGACAAGTAAGCAAGCATGCACAAATGATACAAAAAAAAACAAGGTATTGCCCCTATCAAGTTGTAAATCGATGATTAATTGATTGATTGATGAGGATGATGATAGTGTTGTCATTGCAGGGAACGATATATCCCTAGATCAACAGAAGGATGTTTGATTGATTGGGCTTACAACAAGACTAGGATCAAGACCAAAGGATGTGATTGGATAGTTTGGCAAGATTGATTAGTTTGGTTGGTATGGATTAAGGATTTATTTGCATTTGGATTATTGCTTAGAATGATTAAAGATGCTTGATTTTAAGCTTTGGATGATGATTGATGAATTAAATTGATGAATGATTTACTTGGAATGATTTTGATTGATTGGATTGATGAAGAAATGATTTGATATTATGATAATGATTAGATTGATTAGAATAATGGGTTTGATTAGAAGAAGTGATGTGATGGATTATAATAATGTATTTGATTAGAAGAAGTGAATTTGGTTTGATTTTATTGCTTGGATTTTTGTTGGCTATTTGATTTTTTTGTCTTTTTAAAATGTTTTGATTATTTGGATTTTTGAAATGTTTTGATTTTTGTGGATTTTTGAAATGCTTTTATTTTTTGATTTTGAAATGTTTTGATTCTTTTTGGATTTTTAAATGTTTTATTTTTTGGATTTTGAAATGTTTTGAATGTTTTAGATTTTTGAAATGTTTTGATTTTTTTGGATTTTTTTTAGGACCTTTTTCATTTATTTTTATTTTTTTAGGACTTTTTTTGAAATTTTTTGAGATGTCAATGGATGAAAATTTGGTTAGCATTTGTAATAGATACCAATGACAAGGGAAAATAAAGTCTAGGTGCGAGGAGATATATGAAATTGATGGATGAAAGAGTGGGTGATAGGATAAGGGGTAGAACGCTCATGATAGATAGATCAATAAAAATGATAAGTCATAGTGAATGAAATAGATGTATGCATCATAAGAGAGTAAGGATGTGATCTCCAAAGACTACGTCACATATGAATAACATGCCCCATTCTAGGTACAATACTTAGGATTTTTCATGACAAAGCTTATGACACTAGGATAATGATAGGCTTCTTTGGAAGGATGATGTATATCAAAAGATATCCAAAGCATGTTTCAACATTTTTCCCCATATTTTTAGCAAGATCAAAAGGAGGAAGAGAGGATGAATAGAATAAATTTGATAAGCATATGGGTATGACGGCCAAGGATGATAAGATAGGAGATGGTAAGATAGGATATGATAGGATAAAAAATGATATGGTAGGATGAGACAACATGACCCCAAGTGTAAGTGACATAGAAGATCAACCTACACATGACACCTATTTGTCAGGTATTAATCATGGTACTTATCCAAGGTGCCTATTTATCAGGTTTTCACTATTGGACGAAGAGATTTATCTTTACTTTTTTTTATTTTTTTTTTCAACTTTTTTTATTTTTTGGATAAAATAAGGGGAATATGGATAGGAGGGACTCAAGTGTCTAGTTTCATGAAAGGTGATAGTCCCACTAGATGGATGCAGTCACATGGACCATGTCAAATTTCATTATGTTCATAGATGTTGGTAAGGGATGACATGAATGGGAGATGGAGTAGGTAGATGATGGATTATGATGTGGATTATGATAGGGATTGTGTAGGGGAGATGAATGGAAGGCTTAGCAAAAAGCAAGGACCATAGGAAGGTGATGGGGAAGATATTTAGGATAATGAGTGAATGAAGGTATGTGAAATTGTTGTGAAATGGAAGGGAACCATGACCAATGGTTGTACAGACTATGATAAATGTTGAAGATTTTGATGTGGAGGGGGTGTACGAAGCAATGGAGATATTTTCTTAAGAGAGGGGTGATGAAGTGCTTTAGGTACCAACATAGACTTAATATTTTAATAACTTTTATTTTGCTTGTGGAATGGAATATGATATTTTTCAATGCAATGGGAATGTGAGGTGGAAGTGGATGGTTGGGATTTTTGAGATGTAGATGCCTCGTTTGAATTGTTTTCCTTTTTCTTCTGTACCCAAACCATTTTTTTTTTAGACTTTTATTTTGAATTTATGGGCTTATATTATTTTTTGGATGGATTTTTCTTTGATTCTTTAATTTTGTGTCGTAGGGCATGAGGACCCTTCAGATTTTTTTCTTTATAGATAGAGGCATGAAAATTTTGCTTTTGAATCCCATGGGTATGGTGGGATGGGTGGATGCTTCATGTTTAGACAATGTGTGCATTGATTGATCATGATTATTATTTTTAGAGGATTTATGGATAGGTGGATAAGGGGATTGGATAATGGGGATATTAGGCGTTGGGAGTAGTGGAGGTAGACTAGATGGAGGTATATTAGGAATTGGAAGCAATGGTGGTAGAGTAGATGGTGGAAGGTGTACGGTCACATGCTTTTGAAATTTGTAAGATGATGGAGGAGGGATGGAAACATATTTTTTAGGCATATGATAGGATTAATGGTGGAAAGAGGTCTTATGATGGATGGAGGAAGTACCAACATCTTTAGATTGGTGTCCTTGGAGTGTATATCCAAGGCCATAAGAGCATGGAGGGACCTTGACATCGATGGGCTCCAAAATATCTTGTTCATGAATTCCTAAACCTTTACCTTGGTATTTCATGTTTTGAATCATGTGATTGACAGTGGGACTAGGTGTGTTTTGGACACTAGACTGGAGTTCATTATTAGATGAAGAAGGTGAAGTGGATAAATTTCCTTTTTGTCCTAAGGAGGAACATTCATGAATAAATATGGATAGACCAATGGGAAATCTTGGTTGATTTGAAATGGGGTTGATAGTGGATGTGGAAGGATCATTAGGAACTTGATTATGCCCATTTAGATCCACACTACTAGTTTTCTATTATAAATTTACTTGGGAGGAATGTGTCTCAACATTACAAGTGGATAATGAGGGATCATGGATAGGACTAGGTAGGGGGCGTATAGGATAAATGGAGGTTTCTTTCTCATGGATAGGTGAAGTGATAGGCTCTTGAACATGGAATGCATAAATTTGGATAAGAGGATCATCATGGACTTCTTGATCATAGGTAGGATCTAGATCATAGAGGGAAGCTTCATCATGAATAGGACCAAGTATTTTATGATTGGGATCATTAGAAAGGCGTAGATATTTATGAGAATGAGAGGTTAATTTTTCATCATGCTTAGGATAATGCTATTGACATAGCTCTTGGATTTGAGTGGAAATGAAAGTGGAAGGCTCTAGAAGAGGCTTGGTATTCTCTTTATGATAAAAAACATGAGGGCATGATGGAATTTGAATTATACATATAAGATCAATAGGTTGTGGAGCACATTATGGAGTTGGAAGAATATGCATGGAATTCAAAGGTTCATTGGTAAGATCATTAATGGGTGCTTGATGTGGGGATGGTCTTTTCTGTGCTAGTAGTCCCTTGAGAAAATCATTGAAGGATTCTTTGGTTGATGGCTTAGAGCTTGAGAAGTTGGATGGTGGTGTTGGTGTAGGAATAGTATGCTTTGAGATTTAATTTTATTAGGTGCTGATGGAGGACTAATAGATGGAATTGTGTATGATTCCAAATTTATGGTGGTATTTCGCTTGTCAAAAGTATCATTAAGGTGACCTAATATTTATAAAAAAATTTCATCATCACTAAGATCTACAAAGTTCTCATCAGCACTAGGAGAAAATTTTGACTCACCTTGGAAGATATATGGTTTTGGATTATCTTCATGATTAGGTGAAGGGGCTCCTCGAAGTATGACATTGGGCTTGTGATGACAATTGTTAAGGATTAGGACCATTTTGGTGAGTGCTTGACTAGAATTAGGGTGATGATGATGTGGAATGATTAGACTTGATGACTTGGATTCATTAGAATGAAATTGATTAAAATGTGAATAGAAAAAATGATGATTAGAATGATATGTCTCTGTGTTGGTTTTTATAGCTTGATATGGAAATTTGCAAACAAATGATTACACATGTACACACATGAATCACACATGCAAGACACATAATCAAGTTTGAATTTGAAATTATGAATGTGATGATTAAGAATGCACATGAAGAAGACATGCCAATAAGTCATAGAACTTTTCAAGTAGGTACAACCAATTAGGTATTAAGCTAGGATGCACGAAGTTCCCTCGGGATAATTTGAAAGAAAAATTGTGCCACACAACAAGGAGAAAGGGGTAACCCACCCTTCACCTTCACTTCCTAAAGGTATAAATTTGTTTGGAGTTTAGCCAAGAGTTACAAGATTTTAACTCCCAACAAAGCATTTATTTCGATTCATATCTTGATTGAGGTCATTCCTAGGGGTGATGAAATCCCCTAGCAGACATCCTATGAAGGTTATGGCAAAAGAAAACCAAGTGAGGTGTTTTTTATCACACACACACTTGATTCACACCCGTAGTTGTTAATTTCCTTTTAAAGATTTGAAATATGTGTAAAATAATTCAAACACTTGCTATTTTTAACCAACATTCAAAATGTGTGATGGAATACAATGGTTCTTTTTAAGTCAAATTCTAAAGTGTGATTGCAAAAAATATGTTCATTTTAAAGCCCGAAATTGAAGTGTTCTGCAAACAATATTGATTGATCAAGTGAGAGATAAAGATAATAGAATGAGTGCACCTGAAAGTTTTCACTTTCCAATCTGATGTGTATGAATGATATTGCTGCTACTAAAGCTCTTTATGATCACCTACAAAATCAAAAAGGTTATTATAATGCAACCATAAGAAAATAAGCTCATTAGAAAATTGCAATTTCAGATACATGTTTTTAACATAGCCGAATTAGATTCGATTATTTGAAGATGTTATTTATCTGAAAAATAAAAAATCAAAGAAAGGACCCCTATTAATTTTTTGAGATATTTCCAAAAATATAAAGAAATTAGAAAAAATCCTTGTTTTACGTCCACAAATGCAGATTTGTGAAAAACATAGAGAAAATAAGATTGAATTATTTATCACCTTATTTAACCTCAAAATAAAATCCATAAAAAACAAACCCCAAATAAAATATTTAGAGATCTCCAAAACTTTAAATTATTTGGTAAAATTCGTTGATTTTTGTCCATAAAGTCAATTGTATTAAAACACATAAAATAACAATAAATCCTACAAAACTGGTGATAAACACTGAGTTTCTTTATTGTAGCCTCTTGAGATGATTTTTAAGCTTCTGTGAAAATATTGTAGAAAAATATGTAGCCATGTGGAAGATATGATGAAATTTATAAAACTTACGGTTTTGTTCGAAAATTGGCAGATCTGCAACAAAAAGTTAATGAAACCTGCAAAAAATCAAGCTAGATCAAAGGATTCACATTAGGTTCACCAATGTAGTTATGGTAAACTTATTAGAGAAAAATGCATAAACAAATTATAATGAAAAACCCTAAAAAGCACAATTGAGCACAAACTAGCATGAAAATCAAAATAGTAAGTGAATGCAAATCGATCTCCAAGCTAGATTTGATTTATGTCCATTTCTCTTGTCCACCTACATGAGAATGAAATATTTTGAAGGTTTGATTATTTTTATATGTCAATTGCTTATTTTCACAACATAACGATAAAATGGAGATGATAGAAGAAAAAGTAGATAGATAGATAAGAAGATTGAAAGAAATTTTGGTAGAGTAAGGGTGCTAGAAGAAGATTCTCCAAATGGCCTATGAAAGGTTTGATTTGTAGGAGAAGGATATTTGATTCAATGGCCAAGATTAAAATTCAAATTTTTGATATGCATGTCTAGGATTAAATGTTTATTTTAGTGCCTATGACACACATTAAGTGGGTTATGACATGAGGCTAAAATTCAGATGTGAGGAAATAAGTGAGATTCTTTAATTTATTTTGGAAGAAAAGATACTTATGACACACAATGAATGGGGGTAAAAATAGGATGTGAGTGGGAATCTCATAATTTATATAAAAAAGTTATTTAAATTATTTGTGCATGTGAAGAGTTGTAGTCATGTGACACATGTTGCAATGTGACAATAAGTGAGGGATTAATTCAAATATTTAATTTGAATTATTTTAAGACATGTAAAGGGGGAATTAATTAAATAAATGAGATCTATTTAACTAATTGGGAAGGTGATTAAGTGGAATAAATGGGATAAGTGGGATAATGTAATGAACTAAGATAAAATGTTACAAAATGTCTTAAAAGGTCATGTATCGACTAGGTAATATTACGACATGGACAATTTTGGGTGTCTACAAAATCAAGCACTCAAGCTATCACTTTTCATCCACCATTGTTGCAACATTAGATATTCCATATTGCATCCATTAAAAATATCCACATCCACCATTGCATTCCTCTTCACTTGAGCTTCATTTTTCACTAAGATTTGTTTCAATTTTCCAAGCAAGGAACATACAATCAAGCATCCAAAGGGCCAACCAAAACTATCAATATAAAGAAGGTAATATTGCTCTTTATTTCTTGCATTTTTTTTAGATTAAACTAGGCCTAATCCGAGTGTTTATTTTTTTCTTTCCTTTGTTGCAGTAGTTTAGTTTTGAATCTTAGGGTATGAAAAAAAATTGCACACACCATAGATTTGGGGTCAGTATTTTCTCACTACAATGTTTTTAGAGAGATTAGAACTTTGATCATTCCCCAAATACTCATAGAACTAGAAGAATGACACAAAGAGAGTGAAAAAAAAAAAAACCTTTTAGATCAACATGGAAGATACATGAATGTCTAGACAGCTTGCATCATCCCCAAAAGGAAAATACAAGAAAAATGAAAAAGATAAAAAGGAAAAGATTTTGCATCAACATGGAAGAGACATGAATGTCTCGACGCCTTGCATCATCCCCAAAAGGAAATAAAAAGATAAAAAGGAAAATATTTTGGGTAAACATGGAAGAGACATGAATGTCTCGACACCTTGTCTCATCCCCAAAAGGAAAACACAAGAAAAAGGAAAAGGATAAAAATGAAAATATTTTGGGACAACATGGAAGAGACATGAATATCTTGACACCTTGCATCAACCCCAAAAGGAAAACACAAGAGAAATATAAATGATAAAAAGGAAAAATACTTACGACATAAAGAAGAATGTAGGTACATATAGAGGAATTCCAGAGAGAGATACAAAAAAAAAATGTCATGGGCGATCATGTCAAAAATATGTAATCACATGAAAGTAAAATAAACAATGCTAAAGACTAGTTAGGCACATGTGAGTCAATATGTTAGCATGTCATCCACATCCCAATTGTGTTCATCGTATATGAAAGGTGGAAAACTCTCCAAAAGGACAATAGCAAGTTTTGAACTAGGGTCAACTCAAGTTCAACACTCTACCGCAGAGAATTATCATGTAAGCTCATAGAAGAGGAAAAAAATGTATTGAATTCATTATGAACCTCATCATCAATTTTAGTGATATCTTCATTGTCATCTATATTAATCATAAAAGGAGGTCAAATTATAATGTCCAAAAAAGGGTATAGCTCTTATTGTGGGTGCAATATAGGATCTTATTATTTTGGCGAAAGGGTATATTCATCATGCATTGCTTCAGTCAGGTTTGGATTTTTTTGTCTTTGTTTGTTTCTTCATTTAACCTTTGAGGAAGAGTATGACACTTGCACCTACAGTCTCTAGCATGTCTATTTATTTTAGTACAAATTTCAATTCTTTTTTCTGTAGGAGTGCATTGATTAAGCATAGGTTTATTTTCTTCCCTAAGGGGAAGAATGAAAGGAACTGTGGAAGGTTGTTCAACCACTTTATTTTTAGCTTTGTGAACTTGTTTTCTTTTAGGGGGTGTGATGGGATTGTTTTTTTTGGAATTTCTTTAGGCTCAATCATGGTTTCATTAAGGATTGTAGGCTCGGTCATAGGTTGAGACAAGTTTTTAAGGGATAGTTTCTCTATGCATTTCGCCTTCAATTTTTATTAGGACTTGCAAGGGAATGTTTCATGAGGTTTTATACATTCCAAAGGTTTAGGCCAAATGCACAACATATGTTTCATTGTCAAAGGGAAAATTTAAGCATTTATGCATGAAATCTAACTTTTTCATTCGTATTTGTAAGGGTAAGGTGATCGACCCCATCATATGGCAAGTGAAACCATTATGCATCTTTATCCATGATTTTGATTTATCATTTTTTTCTTGATAGAGCTCATCCACAAGGAAAAATTATTTTTGTGATCACATCCTCTTCTCAGATAGGATCTATTAATATCCCATTAGTTGGATTATCATAGATTCAACTAGCTATGTAAAGAGGACCATCGGATGCATGTTCATGTATATCTTTAAATGAGAAAGCAATGTCTAGATGCTTTTTAGTTTGGACCTTAAAAGGTATGACTTTGATAAATCCATCCATATCATTTGTAGGACCTTGCTCATCAATATCTATGGGATATTGTTGAATAGTATCATTGTTTTCATCATCTGTGTCAACACTCATCACATCATTCTTTATAGTTTTACTAGATTTGGAAAATGAAATGTTATGATTAGACATAGGTTTGGTAAATATTTGTAAGTTTTTGTTGGGAAGGGAAACAAAATTATGTCCTTGATCATTAACACCTCCAATTTGAAGTTGACCAGAATCAATGAGGTCCTGCACAATATGTTTAAGACACTTACAAATTTCTTTGTTGTGACCATTTTGTCAATAATAATGGCAATAGGAATTTGATCTAAAGTTTTGAGGCAACAATTTATTAGGATGAGGATTTTTAACACAAGGCAAGGTAATCATTTTCTATGCTAAGAGTTGTGGCATTATGTTATGGAGGGTATTAGGTAAGGGAGTGAATTTCCTTTTTGAATCCCCATAATTAAAGGGTATTTTAACTTTTACAAAAGATACTTGGGTATCGACATGTGTATTTGTTTGTTGAGGTGGATTGAATTGGAGGAAGACTTTAATCTATTTTCTAAAAGGTTGAGAATTGTTTTGGTTTAAAAATTTGGACTTCTTAGGATGGTTAGAGGTAAGTTTTATTTCATGGATACTAATCAAATTTTGATAAGCACAAATGGTAAGGAGGGTAACTCCTTCATGGTGAGATTATCTTGTATCTTTTCAAATTATCAATGAACATATTTTGAAGGTGAGGGTCAGTAGTCTTTATGGTGATTTGGGAATAAAGCGATTGGTAGCATGAAAAAAATTTGATAATATTTTCTCTTCTTTTTGCTTACATCTCATCAAATTGGATAATATCATCTTAGGGGTCATATGTACTTGAAAATGGTTTATAAATACCTCAAAAAGTTCATTGAATGAATGAATTGAGTTATTCAGTAACAAGGAAAGCCATTATAAGGTGGTATACTTCAAGGATCTAGGGAAAACCCTAGCCAAGAGATTATCCTGAAGAATAAAGTCACTACATAAGGTGGTATAAGTGGAAACATGGTTAGAAGGATCTCCTTTCCCCCCATATTTTTCAAATCAAGGCACTTCTATACCTTGTGGCATCAGTGTTCTCAATATCACCAAGGATAAGGGATTTATTTTGACATAATATATGGTTTGGCTATTTTTATTTTTATTGATGGTGGAAACTTGCTTCTGAAGGGATGAAATTTTTTGAAAAAGTTGGTTTATGAGAGGATCATTGTTTTAATTTTGAGATGGAGGTGAATAAGGTGGTGTCATAACCCAATTTTATTGCATATTTATTTAAACACAAAAAAATGAATTATTGATGAAATTCAATTAAATATTAAATGTAGATTCTCGAATAATCAAAACTTGAATGAAAGGAGTTGACTAATGTTGACTTTGTGAATTTTTGAAAATTATTTTATATATCATCAAGAACTGAATGATACTGATCAATTTGCAAGTGCAAGTGTGTGTAGTTGCAAGGTGAGAGGTTGAAGTAGGATTGTTTAGCCAAATCGAATGGTAAGATAGTTGGAATTTGGGTGCACTCACCATAAATGGCTTGAAAACTTGCTTATAAAAGAGAATGAAATTTTCATAATTGGAATTGTTTCAATGCTTGAAAATGAATGGTTTGTATATGAAATTGTCTATTCAAACTTTGTGATTTTAAGAAAATGGAAATGATAATTTTTAAAGAAAATCATTTCCTTTAGTGTAAGAAATATATATATAAAGATGCTCGAAATGAAAATTAAAGCTCCTAACCATAAATGATAATGTATGAAACCTATAAGCCATTCCAAAAAAGTAACTTGTATGTGATTGTATATATAAATAAATAAATATATAAACATATATATATATCCACATATTTATAAATATATATAGATATATACATACATTATTCAAATACATGGAAGTGTGAATGAAAACATTTAAATTCATATAGATATATTACTATATAACTATATATATATACATACGTATGCATATTAAAATTCATCTTTCAATTCAAAATTTATAACCGATACATTATGAATCAGACTATGGAATCAATGAAAAATCATAAGGTAGTTGGATGATGGATGTGGCCTACTAGAATCATAAAGATAATATTCAAATTGAAGGCAAGGAAAAATCCATAATGAAAGAACCTAGCTACATGCAAAAGGACGGGTTACCATTTTGTTATGAACGGTAGTGAAAGAAAAGAGAGAATCGATTTTCGGGAAATAATCTGCAAAACAAGGAAAAATAAGATTAGAGTACATAGGAAAGGAAAAATATGAGTGAGTGTCATTCATAAAGGCTCGAATATATAGGTATCTCAGTTTATTTTGAATCAATATCGATTACACTATCTTTATTTCTATGCTAATCTTATGATTGTTATTGCATTTTATAAAACTAATAGAACAACATCATGCATAATTTTCTGTCTATATGTTGGCCTAAGTCGATGGTAACATATAGTGACCACCTTATGGGATCGCATGGCCTATGGCTTGCTCTTTCTTAGTCTTATAATGGAGCCTTATTGGCTAGTTTTCTATGCTAGCCGAGGCATCAAATCCCCTTAATATGCAATTTTTATGTTAGTTTGCATGGTAATGTAAGACACACCATGGCTATCAAACAATCTTGTCTTGATCTATGCGTACTGTTGGCATTTTTTACTGCAACCCACACACATTTCCAAGAAGCTCCTATGAACTTGCCACATTCAATAATAAAAGTCTAGGAAAAGTGTGGCTAGCTTAACAAGAATAGAAATAAGGCTAATTATCCTACACTTTGGACTCTATAAAATCAAGGAGGGTATTCCATAACATGTTCTCTTAACTTACATCATTTAAAAAATTCACTTGAACACAGGTAAACAATAGATAGATTCTCCAATTATTATTAAAGGATGAAATCCTTCAAGAAATTGGCTATTCCTTGAAAAGGCTTGGGTCCAATTAATAGAGAATCACAAACTCAACTTAAAGTAAATTGATGGGAAATGTTTGAGTAAAATATCCTGAGGCCATAACACAAAACAAGCAAGAATAAAATGTGATCATAATTCCAGTGCCATATCCCAATGCACAGAGTCAAAAGAGAAAATTGAACTATAGGGTAATTTCATCCTGAACACTTATGATCTATTATGGATTGCATTACAATCCATAAATCTATACCTATGTTTATTACTTCTTTATGAATCCTATTTTTTGTATTGCATGAACTTACTGGTTAACTAAAGCATTTAACCAATCCTTTGAACCAGTGCTATAGTTAAACATAATTCACAATAAATAACAAATGAAGATCAATAAAAATCATCTTGGATCGATATTTCATTAATAATCCAAGTAACATAGCACAATAAGAGATAAAATAAACTCCAAATATTCACAAGCTTGGTACAAACATGCTCAAGAACCCCATGATTAACTAAGTTCTCCAATATGAATCAAAACTTTAAAACCTATACTTACAATTCATACTCTCTATATCATTGGACTCTTACTTCTCATAGTTTGGATATTTCAATAGACCTCTCTCTTGGCCCAGAATTACCTTTTATAAAATAAGGGAGCCAACAAGCTTCAGGCCGGAGAGTACACATGTCCATTTGTAATTGGACTGCTAACTCTTAATTAAGCTACAATTCTATTATGCGAATGGAGAGCATAAGACAAGAATCATCATTATTTGATATGGAGGAAAGAAAACATCTCTCCAAAGACTGCTCACTTTACATCGAAGGCATGCTTAACCATTATAGTACTAGCTCCACCTTAGTACCCTATACTTGAAGTCAAAAGGAGAATGCATTTTTAAAATATAATATCTAAGGCCAAACCTGTATTATACATGACCAAGATGCAATTCTCGACTATAACATTCATAATTCAAGTTCATCAGTGAACAACTTTTCCATAATTCAAATTCCTCCTCGACGGGCCATTGGAAAGCCACAACCTAGTCAACCTTGTTTCGATAGGGAGCATACTTCACCATTATGATGTGCCATTTTTATCAGAGTTCTCTAAGAAACTAATGATAAAAGAGAAATTTTCCAATGTATTCTCTAGCATGCGGATGTTATAATTTTTGCATATCTCATGTGTTTGAGACGTCATTATATTTTTCATCTGATCCTTCCAAACTTGCAGGGGTTTAACTTCATCTTGATTGTGCAAAATATGCGAAAATGGGTCAAGTCCTTTCCATCATATGCATCCTTTAACATCTTAATATTGGAATCCATAGGGGCGGAAAATACTTGAAACTTCTTCTCAATAATTCCCTTGACCAATTGATATGTTGCTATAACAGTAGGATATTTATCTGCATGCTATTTTGCCCCTACTGCCATGAATTTCAACTTTTCCATTTTAGGACCCCATCTGTTCAGAAATGGGATGGCCAATTCTTTATCTCTCAAAAACATTTTTAGTGCTTGCAACATTAGGACGTAATTTTCATGAACACTGTTGAGTTTACTCTAGACCCTTTTGTTTATATTTTTCAAAATAGTGTCCACTATTACCGAATTGCTTCTCCCTATTGCATCCTGGATTTTATTTACCATCTCGCTATACTCCTCAACTCGATGAATCAATTTCTCCCTAGAGAGACCCCCTCCAGGGCTATTAGACCTCTCAATTGAAATAGGCACTTGTCCCATATTATATGGAACAATAGCCAAATACTGTGCTTGTGGCATTGTGCAAAAGGTTGAGACTGCTCTATTGGTGGGTCAAGAACAGTGTGGCTAGAACTAGCTTGCTTTTGAGACCTCATGGTTTCCATTTTTTCCTTCAATAAACCCAATTCAGTTACTAACTCTACTACCTTTTTTTGATTCTTATTATATTCAATAATAATGTCATTATATAGGCCTCTCAGAGTATCCCAATCCTTGGTTAAATCTTGAACAGTTTCTCTAGTGAATTTGGCAACATTCACGACCATATCAGGAGCTTCCAATGCAAGGGTGTCATAAAATATCCTCACAACCAAGTGGCCAGTAAAGTCAGATGGTTCTGCAACAATTGGTTTTTTAAACCTAGTGGATAGAGACCAAATTGCAAAAGCATCCCATTCCTCACTAAATGTTGATCCTTTGAGTGCTAATGTAGCCTCCTCATCAATTGCAAGAAGTGGCCTATTGGCCCTTCTTATTGTGTCAAATGCCACAACATCAATGATATCCCATTCAGGAAGTAGAAAGAATCCAATTTTTTGTATCAAATCTTGGCCCTGCTCCGGTGTTATTTCTCTAAATTTTCCTTTCATTTGTTCCCTGACCTTACATTGAATTACTTTCTCTGGAAGCTCAAGGTGAAAACTTCTTTCTTTTTCCACTTTCTCGTCATATAATGTAGTATGTGCTCTCCACACAAAATATTTGAAAGCATTAGTTTGAACAAAAGATTCATCCATCATAAACTCTTTGCAAGCTTCTATCCTCAAATCATCATTACTTGTTATTCCTTTGATTTCATATTTTCCTAATCTCAAAGTAACTGACCCTGAACTTGTTGCACTGTCAACTCAGTCTAATGGCATCTCTCGATGCATTTCATCTAGATTCACAATAATGTCATCATCCTCATCACCATAACAATTAACCATCCTTACTCTTTCAACCTTTTGCCTCTTTGGTGATGGTGGGTAGGCCTGCTCTAAAAACCTCGGAGGAGAATCCAGATTAACAATATTTGGCATTGACTACCCTGGAGAAGATGGTGCAATATTTTTAGCAAAATCTTCAGCCCTACTTCCCCTTCTTATGGAAAAAACTTTAACCTTCTTTTGGGGTTGACAAGTAGGCCTTTCCTCCAATCTTACTTCAGGGTACTTGATGGTTTGTGATTTTCCCCTTTCTTCGACAACCCTTTAATCTTTCAAAACCCAAACCAAACTCTCAAAATTATCAATGCCATACATTGCCCTACTTAATTCATCTTTGGCATCAGGTATGGGATTGAAACCATGCATTCTCTCATGCTTAATTTTTACCATTGTAGAATATGCAATGTACATTTCCTTTCTCTCCTCTCGTAATTCCAAATAAAAAAAATTCCTGATGATGTCTTCAGGATAGTAGAAATTGTGGACAAAGGTTCCTGTCCAATGCTTCACCTTCATTTGAGAGATAAAACCCTTAGGATCATGATTCTTGGGGCACACAATCCTTAGCCTATAAGGCCCAATTAATGTATGTAACTCCTTCCATCCTCCCTTTGCCATAACAAAATCAGAAAATGTTGTATATTCATGGAAGAAAGAACCTTTCTTCTATTCAACTGACAGGTGTAGTTCTTGAGCACCTCCCAACCACCTCATGATTTCCAGAAATCCAATTCTAAGGGGCACCTCCCTTGGAAAAAACTTTGGATTGACATTAGTGCCAAAAACTCTGAAAACTATTGTATTATGATAGGGGATAATGTCTCCCCAATTGTGCATTAGGTTCAATTCAGGTCTCCTTTCCATTGGCCTCAAGAAATCATGAATTTCCTTTGGAATATTTTGGGGGTCATGAACCAGAGCCTTCCTTAATTTAGATCCAAAAAAACTATGGAAAGTTACATAATCAAACTTATGATCATTCATGTCAAGAATTCTATTCCAATATTGGATAGGAATCTACTACCTTCCTTCTTCTTTAGTTCCATATCTATTTCAAACACAGCCTGAACCCTATACAAAAACATGTGGATTAATAGGGAAAACCACCTAAATCCAACCCGATTCCTCCCCTCCTTTAGAGCTACCAGACCTGTGTGTGATTTCTCAACTAGGTAAGTGGTAAAATCATACACCACATTGAAACCTAGGTGCTAGAGATTTACTGCCATATACATAATATCACTAGGAAAGGTTGTCTTTAAACTGACTCCAAGAACTTGACATAAAGCACAAATAATCTTCTTGAAATAACTAGAAAAATAGTCCACATGAAAAGGTTCAGGCTCATTCTTTCCAATCACTACCTTCTTCTAATTTTTTCCTCTTCCCGAGACAGTCAAATGAGGTATCAAAAGGGATGTTCTGAACAAACCCTTAGTATTTCTATATTCTTTTCTGAAAACCTGAAGGTTGGCAGGAACCATATCTTGACTCCATTGGAAAATAATTTCCACCCGACATATGGTAACTTGGCATCTTGAATTGCACACTGCTTGTATGCTAGTCCTTCCAAAAGTAGGGGCCCATAGAACAAACCTTTCCCTCTTGCTTCAAAAAATCAATAACATCTTTGGAGAAAGACCTGGTAGTGGTTTCAACACCAAAACTTCGAGCCTTGGGTGCCATTTATATTAGACAAATAATAACTCGAGCTAGGGTTTTCTTATTTTTAGATGGAAAGCAATCACAATTTTATCCCTTTAGCCTTAAACAAAAAAATACCTCACAATTCTAGAATCTCCAACAATTATCTAGACAAGCTCTAAAAGAAAATCTATTCAAACAATTCTTCAAGAAAAAAACATGAAACAATCACTTGTTCAGCAAGCAACCATAGAATCTTCTAAAATTATAAAAAATGGCATACATGCTACTTACGGTTTCACTCGAAGAACATCTAGGGCAGTGATATTGAAAAGAAATGTAATGATGGCTTGCTTCACTTGATGCCAAGAAATCTTTCCTTAGTGTAGAGAAACACCACAGAAATAGAAATTCACAAATTTTAGCATTTAATTATGCAAGCAGAGTCAAACTCGACCATTACTATTCACCCGTGCAAAATAAAATGGCTATAGTACAACACCAATTTATTTCAAATACGATTCATTGATCAAAAGAAATGGTGGCCAGGAGAACAGCTCAAATTAAGTCAAAATAGTTTGCAAATGCCACATCCATTCTCCAGTCATCAAACAAACAAGCAATTCACCTACCATGCACCGAATTAGCACAAAACAGGCCCCACCTTAGTTACCACCACACAACATTGGCGTCCACATGTCAAAAACTTGCACACCTCGCAACATTATTGAAACTAAAGTTTTAATTACGTGAGGTCAGCAAAGGATGACCATGATGCATTAGTAAAGAAACAACTATCAACATCAACATCCATCATCGGTCATCAGGCAAAACTAGTCCCCACCATCAAATGCGATAGGTGGAAGCATATCACATGCCTCACACCATATTTATGATGTTAGCAAGAACCTTGTGAGGTTTGCAAGGAACAATCAAGATTAAAATCACTTCATCTGACGCTCACGCAATCTGCACATACGAAAATGGTATTTATAAAGAAGGGGACCGACTAGGTGGATAGGGAATTGAACCTCAAGGTCAAAAATATTATTTATATGTTTAATCTAAAATAATTCATTAGCCTGACACTATGGAAATTTAATACGGTCATAACATAAAAGACCGAAAGGATGGGTAAACGGGGCTAATAAAGTCATGACCAAAAAGGGATAAAAGACCACTTAAGTGACCGACCACCGTCAATAACAAGTCAACGTGTGAAAAGAAAACCTCTGATCCAGAATTGTTTGTAGAACCCAAAACCCAACCAATTAGAGTTGAGGATAAAATAAAGACCACAAGGGGAAGAATTTAAAAGCTCCACCACGTACCCTTTGTGTTTGAATTCTATAGAGGTAACATACTGAATCTTCAAAGACAATATAATCTTTTTTACTATCTTTAAATGTATTGACTATGTTTTATTTTCAAATGTGTCACCTTCCATTACCTACTAGGCCAATAATGGAAAGGGGAAAAATTCCCATTGTTGAGTAATGTGGAAGTCATAATTGCATAAAGAGGAATTCCCATCAACTTTAAGAGCCATTAGAATGTATAAGATTGGGATTCTTTGTAACCTTGTAAGGAATTGATCCTCATGATCAATAATATTAACTTCCTTGAATAATACTCAAATTTGAATCTGCATGATGATTATAGATGCATTCATTATGGGATAAGCAAGAATTCCCATAAGGGAAATATCAAATGTACCCTTTGGAGATTAAGAATGAAACCAACCGACCATTAAAATATGTCAATCCTAGAACAACCGTAGTCTTATTGTAGCTTGAAAAGGCACAAGTATTGTTTGAAACTAAAATTTCCAAGCCTTCATTTATTGAACTATTAGCTCAAGCATTGAATTGACAAGCATTCCAAACATATATTTCTTTATAACATTTATTTTCTTATTAAATTTCTAGTAATGAAAGTCCTTATTTAAGAACAAGGCTATTTGGTTGTTTATTTTTAGATAATAGTGGAAAATCCATTCTATTTCTATACAAATAACTACTACTTGTATATGATCCTTTAGCATGTAAGTAGCTTGAGATGAAAAAACCGAGGAAATGACAACTTTATTTTTTCAAGTGTAACTATTTAGTTTGAAATAATAATATGTTTATGTAAAAGATGGTTATTATTTTGCAAATGACACTATTCTGTCAAAATTTATCCTTTCTCAATTAAACCATTTCATATGTAAACATGTTTTATAACTATTTAGTAGGAAACAATACTTGTTGTGCTCAAAAAATGAATGTGCATATGTTAATAGCTTGTTGTATAACTATTTGGTAGGAAACTATATTTAATCTATTCAAACAATGAATGTACATATGTTAATAGCTTGTTCTATAACTATTTAGTAGGAAACAATATTTGTTTTGTTCAAACAATGAATGTACACATGTGAACAACTTGCTTTATAAATATTAGTAGGAAACAATACTTATTGTATTAAAAAATGATTTTCTTATATAAAAATAAATGTTAGAGAAACATAGTAGTGAGAATGCAATAACAATATGTATGAAACTATTAGCATGGACTTGCTCTATTTTCTTTATTTTGACAAAGAATCGTCAATTGGAATATTATTTTAAGATTGCAATCTAAATTAATGATCATTTCAGAATGTATGCACAGACTTTCACATTACTAGGAAAATATGTGTATGGACATAAACTTCATATATGTATATACACATACTTGTGATATACCTTCTTTTGTTTAGTACATTTTTTTAAGAAATTTTTTTAATATAATTAGTAGAAAATAGTCATAAGTATGATATGACAGAATGTTACATTACTTTGTGAGTCATAAATCTAATTTCAATTAGAGCATAATTAGCATTTAGTTTCTTCCTTGAAGTAATTTGTGAAATAATTAATTAAATACTAGAATAGAATAGTGATACCTCAGTTGATGAGAGTATTTATGGGTAGTTGTTGCTAGAGGATAGATAACTTTTATAGTAGAAAGATACCTTCTGAGACAAGCACCAAAATAGAGTTCAAAGATTATATGTTTATTTTAATAGAACCTACTATTTTTTGTTTTTGCAACACACTTATTATGCTTGGCCAAGAAATATAGTTCATTATATATGTATGAATGAACTTTTTGATTTCACTCTCTTCCATTCCTAGCATAGATCTTGCACTTTCTATTATAACTAGTGGATCGAAATTACAAGTTTATGTTTGAGCACACACCAGATTCCATTTTGTAGATTGTTCTCTTGATAAAATTACCATGTAGGGTCGGGTGTTCGTTGTGTCGGAAGAATACAGGGGAAGTGTAAGTTTCGTGGTTGGGTGGTAAAGAACTTCAACCATGTTTTCGTCCACCAGTGGAGGTGAGCCTTGAAGAATAACCTTACTCTTTTACCAAACTATTATAGTCTATGATGTAACTTGATGTAATTCATTCATGTAGTTGATGGGAATCGTACTATGTAATGAGATTACGGCCTTTGGAGCCAAGTAAAACTTGATATTGTAATTTGACTTTTGAAGTGAATATAAGAATCTTTGACTCATTTTAAATGGACATGTGTAGCTATGATTAACTTTAGCCACTAGTTATGTCTATTAAACTTGGATTATATTCATGTTTTACTTATAATAATTTTAATTAAGTAATAATTTAAAATGGATTATTACATTTGGTAACAAAGCTTACGATTTAGCTCCAGGCCTTTTGAGTCTACCATAGTTGACTAGGGTAGTTGACACTTGAGCCAAAATTAGTAGTCTTAAGGATTAACCAAACCTGAATTACATGTAGAAATTGGAAGGTCAAAGGAAAGATGAAGAAAAGGAAAAACTATTAGAACCCCACATAAGAGTGATGTAAAGGAAGGAAATGTAAAGATGGAGGTTCTATCAAAAATTCCTAATGATGAAACTCTAGATCAATGCCTTATGTGACTGAAGCTAGGGAGAGGCTTGAAGATTGAGGAGGAGAAAACACCCTATATCAAAAATATTTCCACAATATGGGAATGGCCTCCAGGGTGTGGATTGAATGCAACCTTTTTGACTAAAGAGGAAAAGGAGAGCCTGTGTTCTCAACCATCCTCTTCTGTAAATTTTGATGTAAAATTCTACATGATGACCTAGATGAATGTCCTCTATCTAATACCAAGAAATGAAAATGATGTATCAAAGAAGCCTATTGTAAATAAGGGTCTATTGAATCACCTTAAATATAAATAATATCAAATGATATTTTTGGCATGTTTAATGAGAGATACTAAAATGTGTGTATGTTATGCATGAATGTGTATGTCTTCTATATAGAGGGATGTATCCATAAGAAAATTATGTGATGTAGTATAAGAGTTTTTATTTGCAAAACCTTGTGTTGAGAGGGGATGAACTTTATTGTGTTACAAGATAAGTGTGAGACATCATGGTCACCACTAGGTAAGACAGGGGTGGTAGTTGTTCTGATAATAAACCAAACAAGAGACTAGAGAAAATTTTAGAGCTTCTGAATCGATAAGACTCTCACATGGATCTTATAAAGCAAGAAGTTTAAGTGGCATGTGAGGACCATGTTTGTAGGAATGCAAAAGGAAATCAAGGAAACAATGATCCAGAGTCAGGTACATGAGGACGAACTGCGGAAGAGCTTGGGAAAGACCTCAAAATAGCAGCACCTCCCAAGTTCGCTGGTAAGGCTATCTGAATAGGAGCTAAGGCTTGGATTATAGAAATAGAAACATACTTTGGGTTCTAAAACCTTTTTGAATAGACTAAGGTGGCATGGTCTACATATCAACTCTCAAGTGAAGCAATGACCTGGTGGGATAATGAGAAATTAGAATGAAACCTACAATGTGTTGAGATCACTTGGGAACTCTTCCTCTAAGATTTCAGGCATATATGGTTACCATATCTTTTTTTTGACAAGAAAATGATAGAATTTCAGAACTTAACCTAGGGAAATACTACTATGATTCAGTATTGGGAAAAGTTCACAAACCTGTTGATGTATGTGCCTTAGTACTAGGGGATGAATGTTTTGATATCCAAAAATTTATAGTGGGAGTCAGATTCGACATAGGATCCAAGGTGGATATCCACAAACCTCATACCATGAATGAAGTGTTCCAAGAATCCACCAAATAGGAATAGAATTTGCAGTAGCTATCCAATCTTTGCAATGATTCAAGTTCTATGTCTTGTTATGGGAAGAATAAACTTCATAAGGGAGGCACGAGCCATTAGATTCACAATCTCAAGAGGGGAATTGAATCATAGGAGAAGGGTGAAGATGGTAATGTTGGATACTATGGTTGTGTTGCTGATATGTAGTTTTCGTTGATGTCAACACTATTAGCATTAATGTTTTAAAGGCTACATATGTCAAGGATATTGAGAAAATTATAATAACTATGTTGAAGGTAGTCTATGAAGCTATGAAGATCATAGGGGTGGAAATGTTAGTACGTTGACATTTAGAAGTTGTGCATTAAAACAATTTTGTGTTGAGCCTATCTAGTATACTCTCTAGAAGTTTTAGAGGTTCGCATCGAGATTGGAGAAAGTTATGAGATTTTGAGTTCCTACAGTTATTGTGTCACTGTAGCTGGTGCTTCTAGAAGAAGAGAATGTAATTCTGGTGAATTTAATTGTTGTGTATGCTCTTGTAATGTTCAGTGATGTTTCTAGATCATGCTCTATCATTGTGGTACATCCACATTGTTTAGTGAGAAACCTATGTTTAATAAAACTAAAAAAACACATACATAATAAAATCAAAACATATTAAAATTATATTTAGTGGATAGCTCATTTTGAGGACTGCCATGATCATTTGAAATAAATTTTAAATGATATCATTTGATCCCCCAAAGGTAACTCAAAAGTGATTTTTTTATCAGCATTTTGATAGGTGTAAAGGATACTTCGTTGCAGGTATGGTTTAAAACTAGCGGGGTTTTATCCGAGGGGGTTTGATCTAAGATGGATTGATCAAACCCCCTTCAATTGAAATCATTAAAATGGAACTTTTAAAGGCTTAAATTACTATATTATCTAAACATATGCGATTTCAGGAAAAATCAAAATCTCCTAGAAATTGTAAACCAACTTTGTGGGATCACCCTATGCATAAAGTAAATGAACTAGTGATAGGTATTAGATGTGCAGGTGGAATTTTGGAAGAAGATGAGATTGTGGCTAAAGTGCTTAGATCAGTGCATAATTCTTATCTTATGCTATTGAAGAGATCGGGACAATAACAAATGTGACAAGAGACATGCTGATTGGAAAAATAGCTGCCTTTGAGTTGAGTAAATCTGGTGAATCTACTCCTAAAACAAAATCTGCACTTAAATCTACTGTATCCAGAAAAATCCAGCAAAGACATTTTCTAGGAGAAAGTTCTAGAAATACATTCAAGTATGAAGATGAGATGAAATAGATTGAAGATGAAGAAAGAAATCTAGAAGAGTTGGAAGAATTGATTGTGAAAATAGAAGCCAAAGGAAAAGGTAAGTATAAAGGAAAGTTGCCTATTAAATGTTTCTCTTGCAGTAAGATAGGTCATTTTGCATCAAGGTGTCCTGAAAGAGTTTCTAAGTACAAACCTGGCAAGTCTAGATTTCAAAATAAATGTTATTATGTTGAAGAAGGTGTTACTAATGATGAATCTAATAAAGGAAATGGAAATCAAGATGGATGGGTATTTATTGCGGCCAATGAAAATGGGTTGTTGTCCACTAAATATACTAGCAATCAAAATATTGAGAAATCTCTTTCAGCCAAAATTGATGAAAAGTATGAGTGGGTGACTGACAATGGATGCTCAAATCATATGACTAGTGATAAAATCAAGTTTATAAGCTTGGAGAAATACGATGGTGGTGTTGTAATATTTTGAGATAACAATGCTAGTGTGATTTGTGGGAGATGCCCTATTTCTCTTAGTGGTAAATATAATACTGATGATGTCCTATATGTTGAAGGATTGAAGCATAATTTTTTGAGTTTTTGACAGATGGTCGAAAAGGGATACAATCTTTAGTTCAAAGATGGAAGATGCAAGATATTGGGAAGCTCTGGAAATTTAATTTATTTAGGTACAAATACAAGAAGTAATATTTTTCACTTGAATTTTGCTAGTGAAAGTTGTTGAATTGCTTAAACTGATGTATGCTAGTTTTAGGCATAGGAGGTTGTGTCATGTGAATTTTGATAACATTGTCAAAGTAAGCTTCACACAAGTAGTCAAAGATCTACCTAAGTTAGTAAAACCTAGTAACACCATATGCAAGGAATGTCAAATGGGAAAGCACACTAGAATTTCTTTTCGAAGTGAATAAAAATCATTCTACTGGAGTATGGAGTTGGTACATATTGATCTATGTGGTCCATCTAGAATCAAAATTCTACGAGGAGAAAGGTACTTTATGTTGTTTATTGATGATTACTCTAGGATGATATGGGTTACTTTCTTGAGAGAAAAACATGAAGTACTAGAAAAGTTCAATTTTTTCAAAGCTATAGAAGAGAATGAGACAGGTTTTAAGGTTAGATCCTTAATATAAGACAGAGGTAATGAGTTCACTTGCGAGGAGTTTAATTCATTTTATGAAGAGCATGGAATCAAAAGATAGCTATCTACTCCCCTGACTCCTTAATAGAACATAGTTGTTGAGAGAAAGAACAAAACACTTTTAGATGCTGCCAAAACTATGATGTTGGAAGGTAATGTTCCTTATACCAACTCGAGAGAAGTTGTAAGAATTTCTATATATACTCTCAACTGGGTAAATGTTAATGGTAATTCTAGTAAGATTCCTTTTGAGTTGTGGTTTGGTCATAAGCCTACTCTTAAATATTTCAAAATATTTGGAAGTAGATATTATATAAAAAGAGATGAAGATATAGGCAAGTTTTGATGCTAAGAGTGATGAAGGAATCTTTCTGGGTTAGTCTACTAAAAGAAAAGCCTACCGGTGCTAGATTAGAAGATTGAATAGAATGGCTGAAAGTGAAAATGTTAGAGTTGATGATGTTACTGATAAATCATCTATATACTATGGATATGATTCAGATGACCAACATGATAGTAATTGATAAAGGAAAGACAAATTTGACATAGAATCGACTTCAAATTATTCTGGTGAATCAAGAGAATCATGAAGGAGATGCTAGTGGAAGTGCAAAAGAGAGAAAAAAAGAACAAGAAGTTAGAGAGAATCCCAAATTCCCAAGGTATGTAAAGCTAAATCATTCTGAAAATCAGATTATAAGACACACAAGCAAATTTGTGCACACTAGAAGAACTGCAGAAGAGTATTGTCTAGTTTCCAAGACCGAACCCAGCAATGTCAATGAAGCATGTAAAGATGAATATTGGATGGAAGCAATGAAGGAAGAACTAATGAAGATAGAGAAAAATGATACATGGATTCTTGTTCCCAGACCTCAGAATACAAATGCGATTGGAACCAAATGGCTCTTTCTAAATAAGTGGTCAGAAATAAAGTAAGATTGGCATTTAAAGGGTATTCACAGATGGAAGGTATTGATTTTGAAGAAACCTTGGACCCTATTGCAATAATTGAAGCTATAAGATTGTTTCTTCCTTATGTTGCTTTCAAGAATTACAAATTATATCAAATGGATGTGAAGTCAACATTTCTAAATGGTGAATTAGAAGAAGAAGTTTATGTTGAGCAACCAGATGGATTTGAACTGATTGATGAAAAAGACATGGTTTTTCGATTGAAGAAAGAATTGTATGGAATTAACCAAGCCCCTAGAGCCTTGTATGCTTGATTGGATAAATCCTTAATGAACCTTGGATTCAATAAAGGTATTGCTGACAATAATCTGTATTTCAAGGTGGATCAAGATAAAGAGTTGATTATTGAAGTCTTTGTTGATGACATTATTTTTGAAGGTGATGATGACTTATACATGAAGTTTTCTGATGAAATGAAAAGTGAGTTTGAGATTTCAATGATTAGAGAGCTGAAATTCTTTTTAGGATTTCAAATTACCTAGTTAGATGATGAAATCTTTATATCACAATATAAATATGTAAGAGAGTTATTAAAAAACATTTGGCATGGAAGAATAAAAGCTTGTAGGTACACCCATGGTAACCATATGCAAGTTAACACAAAATGATACAAGTTAATGATTGGTGGATTTCTCTATTTGACCCAGACTAGACCAGAGATCATAAATTCTATATGCATGGTTGCTAGATATCAAGCTAATTCAAAGGAATGACATGTAACTACAATAAAGATAATTTCTAGATACTTGAAAGGAGTAGTCTATTTTGACCTATGGTATCCTAAGGATGATGATCTAACTTTGAATGCCTTTATAGATGCAGATTAGGTAGGAGATGTGGATGAAAAAAAAAAGTACTAGTGGTGGTGCATTCTTCTTGGGGAAGAAGCTGGTATCTTGGGTAAGTAAAAAGAAGAATTCCATTTCCTTATCTACTGCTGAGGTAGAATATATTTATGCTGCAAACAATTATACTCAAGTAATATGTATGAAGAAAATGTTGAGAGAAAAAATAATTGAGTATGATGATCCTATTGCTATATTTTGTGATAATTCAAGTTCCATAAACATTTCCAAGAATCTAGTGCTACATTCAAATACAAAACATATATCTATCACATGTCACTTTTTGAGAGACAAAGTAGGTGATAAAGAGGTCAAATTGGAATATGTTCCCACTAAGGAATAAATTGTAGACATCTTTACTAAACCGTTGCCTAAGGATAATTTTGAGTATCTTAGAGGAAATTTAGGGGTGATTTCCCCTCCTAATATAAACTATGATGCAAGTCTTTGCATCAATCCATGTACTTATACTTAGATCTTGTTTCAGATTGATGTTATGGTGGTTTCTAATCAGGGGGAGTAGTCAGATGATTCAGATATGTGGGTAAGATCTTGTGTACCTTTTCCATTGATGTCAAAGGGGGAGAAGAGAAATGTGAAAAAAATTTTGGGAGAAGAGAAGAACAAAAAGGGGAGAAGAACATTATAAGAAGAAGACTGTCGAAGAAGAGCTAGTTGTGTTGATGGTATTTTTTACATCATGTGTTGTCATCAATTCCAAAGGAGGAGATTGTTGCATATTGTGGCTATGTTTCTGATATGTGGTTGTCAATGATGTCAACACTATTAAAATTAATGTCTTAAAGGCTATATATGCCAAGGATATTGAGAAAATTAAAAATAACTATGTTGAAGGAAGTTTGTGAAGTTGTGAAGAAAAAGGTGGTTGAAATTTCAGTACATTGACATTCAAAAGTCACACATTAAAGGGTTTTTTAGTGAGCCTATCTAGTATACTATGTGGAAGTTTCAAAGGTGTGCATCAAGATTGGAGAAAGTTATGAGTTTTTGAGTTCCAACAATTATTTTGTCACTATAGTTGGTTCTTCTAGAAGTAGATAATTTAATTATGGTGAATTGAATTGTTTCAAATGATCCTGTAATGTTCAATGTTGTTTCTACATTGTGCTTTATCATTGTGTATGTTTGTGTTGATTGGTTTGTTTGCGATCAAATATTTTTCCTTTGTGTGTTCGATTTTTCATGTTCTTGGCCAACATGATGGTAGAATGTTGCAGATCCTTGTGGATTAATTATTGAGTGCTTGTCATGTTCGAGGATGTTGATTTAGTTCTTCATTATGTTGTGACTGACTTAGGTTGGTGCACATTGAGATTTGTTCATGAATTGTTTTGACAGTTTGCATTGATCGATTATTTATTTTTGGCTAACAAAGTTGTTGTTGCAATTTCATGAAGCAGATATATAAGAATGATTATTTTCTTCATTTGGTTTGAATTAATGTGAAGTGTGCATGAAATATGTTTGAATAAATATCAAATCATTTGATTATAGAGTGGAGTGTTAAGGAGTTTAAGCAAAGTGTGAAGAAGTATTTATGTGCCTAACTAGAACTGTCATCATCCTTTTGGAAAAAGCTAATTTCTCAGTTCAACCTCATCAAATGGATTTAATTTGATTATTTTATGTAAGGAAGCAAGCCTTCCCTTCTAAGTAGTGAGATCTAGGCATTGTTCCTGAATTCATGTGCATTCCTTATTCATTTCACTTATACTTCTAATAGGGTATTAATTGTGGATTAACCTCCACTATGATTTTTCCCCTAATAAGGTTTCCACGCAAAAATATTGGTGTTGTGTGTTTCTGATGTGTTGTTAATTCTTGCTTTCACTATTAAATAGTAGATCTAAGATCAAATGTTGATAAAGGTTAAATAAGTTTAAATTTTGTAAAAAATGATTCATGCCCCCTCTTAGTTGTTTATCCTTGTTTTTCCAACATATAATGGTGCAAAGAACAAGAAAGAAAACAAGGGTAAGGGAAAGGTTGTCCAAAAGAAGAAGGGCTTTAGAGAGGCTAATCCAGGAGGTCAAAAAGGGCCTCGTGATGGATGCTATACTTGTGGAGGGAATCATTATACCTCAAATAGTCCTCAAAGATCTAAGTAATAGGAGGAACAGAGCAACCAACAGACTCACTAGATCCTTGTTAGAGTGGACAAAAAGCAAGCATAATATCAAGCTTCACTAATTTAGCTAAGGGGTAAGCTCTATGGCCAATCTGTCTCTATCTTAATTGATATTGGAGCTACTAATTTTTGTATAGATCCTAGAATAATATCTAAGATACCCATTAGATCTAGGTACATGGAAAACTCATGGACAATCCAGTATGGTAATTGAGCAAAGTGGAGGGTAGATACTTGTCTCTTTTGCAGTGAGTTTCCAACCTTTCAAACTTAGGTCAACTTTTATGTGGCACCCTTAGGCTCATTTGATGTAACTTTGGGAATAAATGGGTTAATTGAGCATAAGGAATTAGTAAACTATGAGGATAAAGTAGTCAATTGTCTAGATGATTATGGAAACCCAGTTGAGGTTTGTACAATGTAAAGACCCTTAGATCTTAGACAAATTTGTTGATGTAGCTCAAGAAGAATCATCAAAAGGGGTGTGCAATTTAAGTAGTGCATTTTGGTATTCTTGTCAGCAAGGACCCATATTTGGATGACTATCTTATTCTCAAAGAGTTACATTACATATTCCCTAATGAACTTATAGAGTTGCCTTTGAAGCAAGAATCTAATTTGTCTACCAACCTAATTCTAGGAGTTGGGCCTCAATCCAGGGGACCTTATCATATGACCACTATAGAAATCTATGATTTGAAGGATTGATTAATGGAATTTTTGGATAAGGGATTCATAAGACCTAATGTGTCACCTTGGGAAGTGTCGGTTATTAAATAAAAAGAAAAGATGGAAATTTGCATCTATGTATAGATTATCAGATATTGGACAAGGTTACCATCAATAATCAATATCCACTCTCAAGGATTGATGAATTTTTTGATCAAATGAAGGAGTGATGGTGTTCTCCAAGATTTATCTTTGGTCAAGGTACCATCAAATGAGGATCAAGGAAGAAGATATTCCAAATACTGCATTTAGAACTTGGTATGGACATTACGAGTTCATAGTGGTAACTTTTTATTTACCTAATGTACCAATATCAATTATGAACCTTATGAATAGTCTATTCAGAGAGTGCTTGGATGGCTTTGTATTGATTTTTATTAATGACATCCTAGTCTACTAAAATACTTTTGAAGATCATGATAGAAATTTGAGGATTGTTTTTTAGTGATTGAGAGAAACGAAACTCTTTGGAAATTTGTCTAAGTGCTCATTCTATCAGGATAGAGTGCACTATTTGGGCCATATCATTTTAGCTAAAGGAGTCTCCATAGACCCTAATACGATCAAGGTGATTGTGGAATGGCCAGTGCCTCAGAATGTGTCAAATATTTGTAAGTTCATGGTAATCATGTGATACTATAGGAAGTTTTTCAAGGGTTCTCACAAATTGCATCTCCTATTACCTCACTCCAAAGGAAGGGAACATAGTTTTAATGGGCTGAGAAATACAAGCAGGAATTCAAACTCCTGAAGGAGAGGCTGACTACAAAACTAGTACTAATTATCCCTAATCCTAATGGAAGATTAACAGTAATCATAAATTATTTCGGATAAATATTAAGAGTATTACTATTCCAAGATGTACAAGTGGTAGCATAAGAATGAGGGAAGCTCAAGCAACGTGAAGTGAACTACGCAACCCTTGATTTAGAATTAGCGGCCATAGTTCACTCCTTAAAGATGTGGAGGCATTATCTCTTGGCAAAGTTGTTTGAACTCAAGACATACCACTTGGCGTTGAGATACATATTTACCTAGCCAAAACTTAATGCATGACATAAAAGGTGGCTAAAATTCCTTAGTGAGTATGAATTTTGATTTAAATATATAAAATCGAAAGACAATAGGGGGGTTCATGATCTTAGTAGACAAAGACATATGACAACCATCATCTCATCAAGGTATAACTTGAGGAAATAGGTAATTCAAAATCTGTGAGAGGATGAACACTATGAAAGAGCAAAGAGCACCCTAGTAGAGAATCCTTCGGATCATCGGTTTGATGGGTATGATATTGAAGCGGATGGTACTTTGAGATACTAGAGGAGAATGTATATTCTTGACTTTGGAGAGCTGTGGAAGTTGGTTTTTGAAGAAGTTCACAATGCACCTTATTGAGGATACCCAAGAGTATCCGAGATGATCACAAAGTTGAAGAATATGTATTTTTTCCTAAACAAAATAAGGATGTAGTGGAGTATATAGCCAGATGATTGAAGTGCCAAAAATTCAATCTTGAGCATACACACCCAACTGGGTTATTGTATCCTCATGACATACCCGAGTATAAATGATAGGTGATCAATATGGATTTTGTATAGGGGTTGTTGTTGAGAAAGAATAAGCATGATGTTATCTTGGTGTTGATTTATAAGTTGACTAAGGTTGTGCACTTCATTCTAGGAAACCTTATAGATGGATCATTAACCTTGGATAGTAAATTTATCGAGGAGATCTTTTGTTTGAATGGAGTGTCAGTTACTATCATCTCTGATAGGGACACATAGATGACCTCAAGGTCTTGGATGACCTTGAAAGTGGAATTGGGGACTAAATTGAATTTCAGCTCAGCTAATCATCCCTAGACTAATGGGTTGACATAGATGGTGAATCGGGTATTCAAAGACCTCCTCTAAATGTATCCTATGGACCAAAAATATACATAGGAATAATGTTTTCATTGTGTAGAGTTTTCTTACAACTCCTATCATACATCCTTACACATGGTAACATTTCAAGGCTTGTATGGGAAGAAGTGTTGTACCCCCATTAGTTGGGATAAATTGGAAGATAGGATGATAGTAGGACCCAAAATACTTAAGGAAATGGAAGAGAAAATGAGGGTCATTAAAAGAATATTGAAAGAGGTGATAGACCACCAAAAGAGTTATGCTAACACAAACCAAAATCTTAGATAGTTTACAATAGGGGACAATTTTTTCTTGAGATTTAAACCTCATAAAACCTCTATTGATTTTAGAATGTATTCTAAGTTGAACCCAAGATATGTGGGATTGCTTGAAGTCTTGGAAGAGATTAAACCAATTGCTTATAGACTAGCTCTATCACCTACTTTGGCTGGACTTTATAATGCATTTCACATTTCTTTTCTTAAGCCATATCATCTTGATGTGATTTATGTACTTGATTGACAATCCTTGTAGGTACGAGATCTAGGAGTGGTCCTGGTGGAGCCCATTAGAATCCTAGATAAAAAATATGTTAAGTTGTAGAGTAGAGGTATTTCTTAGTTTAAGTTAAAATGGGACCAATACTTAGAGGATGGTGCTACTTGGGAGGATACAAAAGAAATAGAATTCTCCTTTCCACACTTCTTTTCTTGAAAAAGAAATTCAATGATTTTGTTTGAATTTTTTTGGATTGAGATATTATGATATTTCATGCTTTAAAAATATGATGTTGGAACATACATATATTTTTGATGTGATGTTGAAATAGACAAATATTATGATGTGATATTGAAATAGAAATTTATTTTGACGAGATGTTGAAATAGATATAAATGTTCAAAAAATTGATATGATGTTCTTTTATTCAAGTTATTAGACATCAAGACAATGTCTCTTCCAAGAGGGGAAGGATGTCATAACCCTAATTTATTGCATATTTATTTAAATATGAAAAAATAAATTATTGATGAAATTCAAATAAATATTAAATGGAGATTCTAGAATAATGAAAAATTTAATGAAAGGAGTTGATTGATTTTGAGTTTGTGAATTTTTTAGAATTATTTTATATTCATCAAGAATTGAATGCCACTGATAAATTTGCAATTGTAGGGTGACAGGTTGAAGGACAAGAGCACGATTGAAGTAGGATTGTTTAGCCGAATTTAATAGTAAGCCAGTTGGAATCTCGGTGCACACACCACAAATGTCATGAATAATTTCATATAAAAGAGAATGCAATTTTCTTGATTGGAATTGTTTTAGTGCTTAAAAATGAATGGTTTGTAGATTAAATTTTCTATTGAAACTTTGTGATTTGAAGAAAACCAAAACGACCATTTTTAAAGAAAATTATTTTCTTTAGTGTAAGAAATATATATATATATATAGATGCTCGAAATGAAAATTCAAGCTCGTTACCTTAAATGATAATGTATGAAACCTATAAGACATTCCAAAACAAGAAAATTATATGTGATTGCATATATATATACATATATGTACATGTATGTAAATCAAACACATACATATATATAGATATATACATTTCTAATATATATATATCCATATATATATATAAATTTATATATGGATATATATACATACATTATTAGAATACATGAAATTGTGAATGAAAACATCTAAATGCATATAGATATACAACTATATAAGTATATATAGACACCCCTATATTTATTACATATATATACATATATATGGATATTCAAATTCATCTTTAAATTTAAAATTTATAATCGATACAATATGAATCACACTGTTGAATCAATGAAAAATTTATAAGGTAGTTGAATGATGGATGAAGCCTAACGAAATCATAAAGAAAATATTCAAATTGAAGGTTGGCAGCTATGGAAGGGAAAAATCCATAATGAAAGTTCCTAGCTACATGCAAAAGGAGGGGTTAACATTTTCGTATGAATGGTAGTGGAAGAAAAGAGAGAAGCAATTTTTTGGAAAGAATCGACACAAGGAAAACAAAGAGTACAGTACACATGGAAGGAAAAATATGAGGAAGCATCATCCAAAAAGGCTCTACTATAAAGGTAACTCGGTTTCTTTTGAATCAATATCGATTACACTATCTATATTTACATGCTAAGCTTGTGACTGTTATTGTATTCAATAAAAACTAATAGCACAAAATCATGCATAATTTTATTTTCGTGTATTGACCTAAGCCAATGGTAACATGTAGTGACTACCCTCTCTAATCACATGGCCAACGATGTGCTCTTGCTTAGTCTTACATTGAAGCCTTATCAAATAGTTTTCTATGCTAGACAAGGTATAAAATCCTGTTAGTATGTGACTATTATGTTAGTTCACATGGTAATATAAGCCACATTGTGGTTGTTAGGCAATATTTTACCAATCGATGTGTATCCTTTGTGTTTGAATTTTGTAGAGGTCGCATACAAAAAATTCAAATAGGTTATAATCATAGGTACTATCTTATAATATATTGACTATGTTTCATTTTCAAATGTGTCACCTTCCATTATCGGCTATGATGATAATGGCAAGGGGAAAAAATTCCATTATTGAGTAATGTGGAAGCCATAATTTCACAAAGATGAATGGACCTCAATTTTAAGAGCCATTAGAATGTATAAGATTGGACATCATTATAGCCCTATAAGGAATCAAGCTTCATGGTTGATAAGATTAACTTTCTTGAAAAAGCTTTAATTTTAATCTCCATGATGATTATAGATGCATGTGGTATGGGATAAGATAGAATTACCATAAGGGCAATATCGAATGTAACCTTTGGAGATTAAGAAAGAAACCACCTGACCAATGAAATGGGTCAAACCAAGAATAATTGTAGTTTTATTGCAGCCTAAAAAGGCATGAGTATTATTTAAAGCTGAAGTTTCTAAGCCTTCATTTATTGAAGTATTAGCTCAAGAATTACATCGAAAAGCATTCAAAACATATACTCTTTATACTATTGAGTTCCTTATTGAATTTTCAGTAATGAAACTCCTTATGTAAGAACAAGGATATTTAGCTGTTTATTTTCAGATCATAGTGGAAAATACATTATGTTGCTATATTGAGAAAAAATACTTGTAAATGATCCTTTAGCATGTTAGTAGATTGAGATCAGAAAACGAAGGAAACAAAAAAATTCTTGTTTTTAAGTGTAATTGTTTAGTCTTAAACAATAATATGTTGATGTAAATGGTGGTTATTCTTTTGCAAACGAAAATATTCTGTCAATACTTATCCTTGCTCAATTAAACTATTTCATAAGTAAACAAGTTTTTTTATAACTCTTTAGTAGGGAATAATACATGTTCTATTCAAACAATGAATGTACATATGTGAATAGCTTCTTGTATAAATATTTTGAAGGAAACAACATTTATTTTGTTTAAACAATGAATGTACATATGTGAACATCTTTCTATATAATTGTTTAGTAGGAAACAAAATTTATTTTGTTCAAAAAATGAATGCACATATGTGAACAACCTACTTCATAACTCTTACTAAGAAATAGTACTTATTTTGTTCAAAAAATGAATGTTCTTATGTAAACAACAATGTTAGAGAAACATAGTAGTGAGAATGCAATAATAGTATTTGTGAAACTATTAGCATAGAATTGTTCTTTTCTTTTTTTGAGAAATAATCCTCAATTGGAATACTATTTTAGGATTGCAATCTGAATTAATGATCATTTCAGAATGCATGTAAGAAATTTAACACTAGTAGGCACATATATTTGTATGCACAAAATTTTTCTATGTACATACACATACTTGTGGCATACCTTCTTTTGTTTTAGTACGTTTTTTTTTTAAAGAAAAATTCTTAATATAACAAGTAGAAAATAGTCATAAGAATTATATGAATGAATGTTGTATTACTATGTGAATCATAAATTTGATTTCAGTTAGAGTGTAATTAGAATTTTGTTTCTTTTTTGAAGAAATTTGTGAAAGAATGAATTGAATACTAAAAAAAATAGTGATACCTAAGTTGAATAGAGCATCTATGGGTAGTTCCTTCTAGAGGATAGATAGCTATATTATTGTAGAAATTTACCTTCTGGGATGGGTGCTGAATTGGAGTTTAGAGATTATAAATTTTATTTACCAGAATCTATTGTTTGATGTTGTTGCAAAACACTCTTTATGCTTGTCCAAGAAATATAGTTCATTATGTATGTATGAAAGAACTCTATGATTTCACTCTCTGCCATTCCTAGCATAGATCTTGCACTTTCTTTTGTAACTTGTAGACATAAATTACATGTTGATGTTTTGGTACACACTAGATTCCACCTTGTAGATTATTCTCTTGCTAAAATTTCCATGTAGGGTATGGCATTCTTCAAGTCGGAAGAATACCAGGGAAGCGTAAGCTTCATCATTGGGTGGTAAAGTGCTTCTACCATGTTCTTGTCCAATAGTGTAGGCAAGCGTTGAGGAAGAACCTTAATTGCTCACCAAACTCTTATAGTCTATGATGTAACTTAATGTAATTAATTCATGCACTTGATGGTAAATGTACTATGTAATGACATTGTGGCCTTAGGATCCAAGCAAAACTTGATATTGTAGTTTGACTTTTGAATTGAATATAATAATCTTTGACTCATTTTAAATAGAGATGTGTAGCTATGATTGACTTTAGCCACTATTTATGTCTTTTAAATTTGGATTATCTTCATGTGCCATTTACAATAATATTAATTAAATAATAATTTCAAATGGGTTATTATAGGTGGAGGGGTGTATGTGTCTGACGGGCAAGTGAATTGAATTCTTATAGGTGGTAGAGTGGTAGGAGATATGACTTGTGATGCCACAAATATATTATGAATGCTAGGGGAAATACCCAAGGAAGGGATCATATTACTAGTAGGTTGCATTGTTGTTGTGACTTGAGGGTTGGTATAGGTAGGAATAGAGGTAGGTGTTGTGGGAGGAGGAATTTGAATTCATTCTTGACTTGTAACATTGTCTAGAGGTAAAGGGAAACTAGTGATTGATGTAATATTTTTTCCAAACATTTTAACCATGTTATGCACAAGGTAGACTCCATCTTCACTTTCAAGCATGCGATGGATGTTATCTATAGTATGGATAATAGTGGTTGAAATTTTTCAAAGATTATTTGATTTTGTAGGTTTTCTAGGCCTTCAAAAATTTGGATTATGTTTTCTTGTGGAATACTAGTAACCATTGTTTCAAAATGCATCACACTAGTTGAATGAAAAGAGTTATTAAGGGTTTTGTCAATACCTAGTGGACTAATGTTAACGCTAGGAGTGAAAGAGCTAGATAACCCAAGATCCATGATGAATGTACTATCGTGGGATGACATGATTCTTGATCTGGTTTAGGACATAGAACAACAATATTCTTCACTCTCATTCAAGGAAACCCTAGAGATCTCAATCTGAGGATGAAGTAGGAGAAAGAGATCTTGCAATAGGATATTTTAGGGTTTGATTAGAAACTAAAGAGGGGTTCACCACCAAGATAGGGCTTGTAAATACTAATGAAATGAAAGACCTAATTCTAAAACCTAGTGTAATGCCAAACTTCACTAAATGACCTAAAATTGCATGTAAGTAAAAATATAAAGCTAGGAAATTAGAGGTGTGCACCTAGAAATATGTAGAGGTCTAGATGAAGACTTGAAATGATGAAAGTACTAAAATTAATGCCTGCTAGAACTCATATGATGGTCTGGGTTATTTAGTCCCAAATTAAGGTTTCTAGGTAGGAACATAAAATCTAGTAGAGATATGTTTGGAACTCCTGAAAACTGTAAATTTCACTGTACTAGGACTCATATGCAAGAAATGGCATATTAGTCCAGTTTGGATTTTCAAAAAACTCAAGACCTGAATGCGCTCTTCAATCCCTACTCTATCTTCTTGACCTGGTTTCGACATCTGAATGTGAGGTTTCTATTCTATAAATCTTCTCCAATGATCTTATAAGTAAGGTGATAACTTGAATGACTTTATAACTTCAACAACTTCTATCCAATATTTCTCCTTAGGAAGTCAACCTAGATCTCCAAATCACACAATTAAGAGACGTAAAAATGTTGTTTTGTTAGTGGAAAGGGTTTTTCCTTGGTCAAACCTAGTTTTGGTAATCAAACCCTATGATGAAATCAATTAAGATACAAGAATGATGAATGAAGAAAATATAATATTACAACTCACCAAACCTTAGAAATAAATGGTTGGAAACATGTATGAAGTGGCTCCAAATGAGGTAGAGCCTAATTCTTGAATTTTATAGATCTTGACTTGATTGCTAGCTTGAATCATGAAACCATACATCACAATTGTTAGATCAAAAATAAACATGATGGGTATGTGTAGGATCATCATGGAAAAAACAAGCCTTTAAGTGGCAATAAAACTCATAAAATGAGAGTTAGGAAACTTGACGTAATAATTTGAATGAGTTATCTATCTCATTTCAAAAATATGTAACAATAGAATCTGTAGAAAATTGAATGTAGTTTCTAAACTACTAGGTTTATTTAAGAAAATTAAAAATCTATTTGGTGAAAATCTGAAATTTCAAAGCACTAGTACTTAAATTTTAGGGAAAAATAAGAAGTAGGTGTTTGTATGACCACCCTAACTACAGTAAAATGATAATTATTTTTATAAATATTTTAGATATAAATAGGGGACTCATGTCCTTATGTGATGCATTTTTTTTTTTAATTTGTTTCCAAGTAAATAATTAATTATGATTTTTTATTTTTTTTAAATATAAAAACTTGTATGTCTAACCATCTTAACTTGGTAAAAAATTCATTAAATTAATTTATTTTTTTAATCCTATATTATGCAAAGCATAGAATGTGACACATGTTTCAGATTCAAAAAATGTGATACCGTTTGAAAATTATAGATAATTTTCAATCAGCCTATCAATCAAGACTTTAGTCATAATTTAAATAGAAAATGAATAATAATAATTTATTAAATTCAATGTAAAGCATATTTTATATTCGTGGAAATTTGGGAATCTCCTTTAAAAACCCTTTTTGTTTCATCAATTTTGGGTAACAAAAAGTTGTTAACCACATGGGCCATCATATCACTTAGATATTGCCACTTTTTGGCCCATCATGATCCTGCACATACCCTGATGCATGATGACTTTCACATGATTCTTGATACTTGAATAATTCTCCAAAATACTTGATAATTAACCCTTGAATTCTCTTGTAAAAATTTGAAAGCTCTTGTGAACTCTTGAATGCTCAAATTTCTATAATGCATCAATACTCAAGTTGCTAGGTGTAAAATGAGTGAAATAACCTTGTATTTATTGTTGTTTATGCTAAATTTCTTGAAATTACAACACTACAAGCCAACATCATATCTAGGAGGATAAAATCCTGCCATAAATTTCAATTAAATTAAATTTTAGGCCATACAGGACTTGTATGCTAGAAGTGAAATATCAGTCCCATTAGGCCTGATTATGGGACACATTTTTCAAAAATGCTTAGATTCATGTGAAATGAGGATTGGGACCCCAAAACTTAGGTGGGACCCATACACGCAAGGTGGCATATGAGTCCCAAATCACTAAATCTAGGCCACACAACCTAAAACAACACGAATTATGATTGGATGTTGATTTGTGTCAAGATTGTCCTCATAAAAAAACATTAATTAAGGCTTGTGGATGCAAAATATGGCGAAATAAGGCATAGATAGGCCTATTTAATAATAACAACCCTATATTAGTGTGAAAGTGTGGAACAACACTTTACAACACCTCAAATAAGGTACACAACTAGGTTTATTTAGTTCAAACGAGAACAAGACCTAATGTGAGTGTGCTAAACACATTACAACACTAATTTGAGGCATCATTAAGCTTAATTTTATAAGGAGGGCCCAAACAAGTGTTTCCATAGTTTATAGTGATACTATTTTAAATATTGATACTATTAACAAGGTCTTATGATGCTTCCAATGGACCCTAGGTCACATCAAAACACACTACCTAGTTCATTACAAAAGATATACTAAGTGAAAGAATTATAGAAAACATAATTATAATATGCCTAAAAAATTTATATATTTTTTGGTAAATAGTGTTGTTGCTACAAAAATTAATAGAATTATGAATCATCTACACATAAAAAATGATAAGAAAGGAAATAGCAAAAAGAAACTAATTAATAATAGAAAATCAGTTTTGAAAAGAAGTATTTAACATCAGAAAAATAAATATTTATTTTAATCAAAGAAGCACATAGAATCTAATTTCCTTTGCACACCGCTCCCTATTATAGAACAAACAAAAAAAAAAAAATTCTAAAGAAAAAGATGAAAGATCACCTTATTTTTGTTGGAATTTCTAATCTTGAGTAGCAACAAACAACTGCATTAAATGTTGTATTAGATGAGATTCATTGGGATATTTGACCCCCTTGCTATATCTAACATATACTAGCCAATTAATTTTTTTAGCGAATTAATACTTTTAGGTGAATTTGAAATTGAGCGAAATTTTTTTGAAGAGGACAAGAAACACAAAAGGTAAATATAGAATTTTTTTTAGTAAGATAGAAGAACAAAAGGAAAAGAAGGAATGTTTACCAGAATAGAACAAAAGAAGGGAATGTTCAGGAGAACCTACAGTAGTAGAAAAATTTCATAGAGAGCCATGCTCCAGTACTCTGGAATATCACCAACACACAACAACACACAGATAGCTCCAATGCACTAGAATATGCACATTTTTTTGTATGAAGGATATACAGAGCCTTGCACTGATTTTGTATGTAAACCTTTTTTAGTGTATTCTTTTTGTGTAGTTGAATGAAATAAAAAATATTCTACCTCCTTGTCTTGTTGTCTCCTTTCTTTGGTCTATGTTTTCATATTTTCCCACTTTAGTTGGGATCTTTTTCCAATATATTGGTATCAGATCCCTAAGATTTTTGAGCATTCATTTTCTAAAGCCCTAGTTTTATTCCTAGGAATTTAGTGACAAAATCCTAGCTTCTAGGTATTAAGGAAAGCCCTAGATTTTTTCTAGGTATTTATAGTTTCTCCCACTTAGTGAAAATGGTTGGAGGAGACAATAGGAGTTGGTAGTATCCACCTATGTTTGATGGTAAAAATTATGATGTCTAGGAAAATAAAATAAAAACTATTTTAGATGTAAATGATTTGTGGGAGTTTGTAGAAAATGGGTTGACAAATGTGACTGACCCAAATGCACATACAACATGGAAAAATCCTCAAAATAATCAGCTAAAGGATTCAAGAAAAAGTGATGCTAAAGCCCTTAGTTTGATTAAGGCAACCTTGACAAAGGCTATTTTACCCCCGAATAGCATCAACTGGTTATGCAAAACAAGCATGGGAAATACTTCAAAATAATTACAAGGGAACTGAAAAGGTGAGGCTAGTGAAACTCTAGCTTCTAAGGAGAGATTTTGAGACCCTAAATATGAAGAATAGCAAGTCCATTTAATATTTTCATACAAAGGTTTCCAACTTGATTAAGAAGTTGAGAATAAATGGAGAATAAATGGAAGAGTAGACGATCATAGATAAAATCCTAGGAAGGTTTCCCTCTAGATTTGACTAAATGTTTATTGCCATAGAAGAGTCCAAGGATCTCTCAAAGGTGATAGTTGCTGAGTTAATGGGTTCACTTCAAGCCCATCAGAAATGGATAAAAAAATCTAATTCTTCCCTACAACAAGCCTTCAAATCAGAAGAAAATGTGAGAGGCTTGGGAAGAGGAAGAAATGGTAGAGGTAGAAGAAACTATAGAAGAGGAGGCTCAAACAGACAAGAGGAGGCCAACACCTTCTAGTCAGGCTTTCAAAACATAAAGAATAGTAGCAACTCAAATCAAAGGAATGATAAGAGCAATGTGTAGTGTTACTAGTGTCACAATTATAGTCACTATACAAGCGAATGTAGGAATAAACAGTGTGAGAAGGAGAGTCAAAATTCAAATGTGTCAAATAAGAACAAGGCTGAAAATAAAAAATAGTCACAAGTATTTATTGCATGCAATCTTGCAAAAACAAGGGAGTATTGAACATTTGTATTTGGACAGTGGTTGTAGTGACTACATGAGTGTTAATGTAGAAATTTATTTGCCTCTATATACAACAACATTAAGTCTGATACCAAAATGGGGAAAAATGAGAAGGTTATAGTCATGGGCAAGGGCATAGTGAGCATACAAACCAAGCATGGTGAAGAAATAAAAATCCATGACGTATTTTATGCTCTAGGCATGAAACACAATCCCTTGAGAATTGGACATATGGTCTAAAATGGTTATATAGTGCTAATAGATAAAGGGGAGTTCATCATCTATGACAAGGATGGAAGAAAGAAAGTTATGGAAATAGTTTAAATGACAAAGAACCAGATGTTTCACCTCAAAATGAAAATTTTAGCACAATCAACAAGTGTACAATAGTAAGCCTTCAAAATAGTTATCGAAGACCCATCCAATTCTTGGAATTTGAGGTATGGGCATCAAAGCTATTCTATTTTAAGTCTTTTAGCTAAAAAAATATTGGTTAGGGGCCTACCAAAAATTGTAGAGTCATGCATCCTAGGTAAATAACATAGAAAACCCTTTCAATCGAGGCATTATAGGATAGAAAGAGCACCATTAGAGTTGGTGCATTCATATTTGTGTGGTCTATTGGACTCAAGGGAACACTAAGAGGGGGGTGAGTCAGTGTTCAACAAATTTTAAAATTCATCAATCTAAAAATTGAAACCATTTCAACATTGCATTAAACAAAATATGTATGCACTCAAAGTAATCATTCATGACACCATAACACATTGATTTTTGTGTGGAAACCATGTTAGGGGAAAAACCATGGTGGAGGTTAATCCACAATTTGAGTACTCAAATATATTTTTTACAAAAGGAAAGCACTTGCATTCAAGAACACTACCTAGAGCTCATTGCTCAAAAGAAGAAGGGTCACTACCATATAAAAGTTTAGATTAAGACCATCTAAAGGTTGAACTAAGATTATAGAATCTATCTATGCCAGGTGACAATTCCAGTGAAGCTCATAGATTGAATTCTAGATTTGCAGATTGATTCCGCTCTTCACTTTGCTCTGCTCTTCGCATCACACATGGACAAGCTCACACTATTATTTTGCTAAATCTCACGCTACAAACTTATTCACATTCATACATACTTAGTTGCTTCCAATCACACACCTTTCACACCTTACATGAAATAAATGATCTCATATATATATATCTACTAATAAAGATTTACTCATTCATCAGTCAACTTTATTAAATATTAAGTTACTTTCAACTTGTCGGCCAAATCCATCATTAAATATTTATGTCCATCCTCCAAATTTAGTTAAGACAAAGAGAGGACCCAGATAAACATAATTGGGCATGAATATACTTAATTAGTCACTCCTTATACATCTGTGATTACTATATTTGTTTGGCCGACCTTCTAGCATAGTTAAGTAACAAATTAGTATACCGGATCTCCTAGATCATGTACCAATGACTGCACATGAAAACCAAGATACTACAATCATCAAAAAACCTTCCTCAGAGATTGACAACCCAAAATATTTGTTTAGTGAGGTGTTAAGATCAAATTTTATGCCTGTAATTGGATTCCATGTTCTTCACTTTATTTTGTTAGTAGACGGAAAAACTAAAATGCAGACTAGATGTCATTAAGTTTTCCTAGGTTGCTAGGGTTACCATGGTTTCCATGGTTTCCATCAATGACAACACTTACATGCCATATTCCAACAATCTCCCCCTTTGGCATTGATGGCAACACTTAGTGAAAAATTTACTAAGTTTTAGAATCATTATAGTTATACTACCAAGTTTTTGCTGCACTTTCTCCCCCTGAGATTTATAAGGCATTCTCTCCCCCTATACTGCAATATTTTCTCCCTTTGTAGGGAATTTTTCACTGCATTCTCTCCCCTTTTAACATCAATGACAAAGCATGGATGCTAGATGCCAAAAAAGACAAAAAGTGAATAGTGAGAAAATAGTGACAAAACACTTATATGTCGATACCAAGTAACAAAAAATGTTTTCAAAATCCTCAATGCTTCAAAATTTCAGCACATATATGCCGTCAGTTCTCCTTCTTTGATCAAAACTTCAAAAATTGAAAAAAAATTACTACTATATTTAGAAGATTATCTTATGGTTTCTCTTCACTTTCGGAAGGAATTCATTCCAAGCATATATTGTGATTCCAACGATAATGATCAAACTATTATTCTTGGAAGTCTTGTTGATAATTTCAATTAAAGATTCAAGAATTGTAATTGCTTCTATTTTCTCACAATTCCTCAATATTTCCACCATCGGCTCCAACCTCAATTTAGTTAGATCCTTTCCCTCCCAAAAAGTATCCACAAGAGTCTTCTTGTAAAGTTGAATTTTTGTGTATGCTAACTATAGCTGTTGAATTTTTCTCCTCATAGTGCCATCTAGATCATGAGATATATCAAAAGTTTTTCCAATACTATTCAAATTTGTTTCAATCGGATCCAACTTCTCTTTGTAATTGCTGACTACATGGGGCCAATAGATGCAATAGTTGTAGATGTCATATGTTGAGTTTGTGCATCTCCTTAACTCATTCATTTTCTTCTTTAGTTTGCAAAGAGATAGTCTGAATTGCTACTTCAAGTGAGAGATAACTTCACTAGCTTCCTTTTCTTGTGGTTCAGAGTTCATTTTTTCTTTGTTGCAATCAATTTGCATTTTTGATGTACGCAAATTTATTCGAAACATATAAATTATCATGTTTAGCTTCACTCAATTTCTTCAATTCATTAGTTAGTAATGAATTCCTCATTGACCTAATTTTTCCACTATTATACTCATCTAGAGTGATCGATCCTTTGATTTGTTCCATTTTTCCTTTTCATGTTTAGGGTTCGCAACCACACACTAAATTGTATGAAGAATTTGAGATCAATTTTAAATACCTGGTAGATTTTGAGAATTGCCTATGAACCGATTTCACTACTTTGAAATATGACCATCGAGTTCTCTCCTTTTCTCCTTCGATGCAAATTGACAAATGTCAGTTCCTACTTGAATTTTAAAGCTCACACATGTGCAATAAATGAGTTTTCCCTAATTTTTATGGATACTTTGTTTTCCCAAGCAGTAACTAAAAAATCTAATGTGCACATATTAATGTCTAAATTTTTTTTGTAAAATTTATCTAATTTACTTTTGTACACCATAAATACATCTTCTTAATTTTTCTTTGCATTCCTATACCATCCATAGATAGGGGAGGAAATATTTTCTTGAAGGACTCCCCCTAGGCTAGTTGCCTAAAATCAATTATTGGAGGAATTACTAGAAGAAGGTTCTGGTATGGAACCATTTCCAGCATCAAAATCATTCTTCCTTACCCATGTATTCTTCATCTGATCTCTGATTTCATCCATAGTCATTTTTTATTTCCATTTATCATTTTTCTCTATATTTTTGTTTCTATATACTAGATCTCTTATGTCTATATTTTTTTTTTTGCAAAATCTTGCAATGTGACCATCCATATTGTAGTTATAGGACACAATGTTTTCTTTTCTATTCCACTAGTTTCTTCTTGATCTACATTTATTAGCAACATGCCCATATTTCCCACATGTATAGCATTCAATATTTCTCCTATCAATAGAATAACTTGACATATTTTTGCATTCAATTGATTTATGACCAAGCTTTTTGCAATTGAAACATTGACCAAAAAATGATGAAAATTTGGCTTCATATTACTCCTACACTAGATAGCCATATGTGCGAACTTATTACAAGAAAAAAAATATCCATTCAACTTTTGTGCATTAGGTTGTCTTATCAGATACCTTCCATTTCTAATATGTCTTAAATTATTTTGTCTTGATCTGGAGCTTTCTTGCTTTTCATATCCAAGACCTCTCTTATCATTTCCAATCTTTTGTCCTTGAGTCAGCTCATCAAGATTTATGGAACTAGTCTTAAATTTTATTTGTATTCATTTGCAATGAAAAGATCATTCCTAAGAGTAGTAATCTTCTTACCAATTTATTCTTCATTGTTTTTGGTTCTTTGTAATTCACTTTACAGCTGAGTGAGTTCCCCATTTTTTCTATTGCATTCATCAGATATCTCTTTCAGGGTCTGAGCAAGATTTTCTTCATTTTTCTTCCTTTCTTCAATCTCCTTAGTCATATCCATGATCATAGATTCCATCCCATGTTTTAGGTTTATATTGTCTCTATCAAGCTTTTCAAATTCTTCGGTTATTTCCTTCAAGGTATGATTCAAGTGAGCATCATCCATATTTTTGTTTTCCTTCAGTTGTATCTGATCACAAATATCCTTTCTCTTATCCTTGGATTTAACAATTTGATCTTTCAATGATTGAATGAATTTATTTGCATCTTTAAGATTCCCTCTCAATTCATTAAATTCTTTTTTACATTGATCAAGGTCATCAAGTGCCATCATAAGTTCTTGTTGAAGACCATTAGAGTCCAATACATTCCAAGATCCACCTCAATCTACTTAACTTCTGTAGAGGAATTGTGCTCTAATACCAATTTTTGGACTCAAGGGAACACTGAGAGGGGGGTGAATCAATGTGCAATAAATTTTAAGCTTCATCAATCTAAAACTTGAAACCATTTCAATATTGCATCAAAGAAAATATGTATGCATTCAAAGTAATCATTCATGACACCATAACACGCTAATTTTTGTGTGGAAACCATGTTAGGGAAAAAACCACAGTGGAGGTTAATCCACAATTTGAGTAATCAAATATAGTTGTTTACAAAAGGAATGCACTTGCATTCAAGCACATTACCTAGAGCTCACTGCTCAAAATAAAAATTCTCACCACCATATAAAAGTTCAGATTAAGACCATCTGAAGGTTGAAATGAGATGATAGCATCTATCTATGCTAGGTGATAGTTCTGGTGAAGCTCATAGATTGAATTCTAGATTTGTAGACTAATTGTTCTCTTCTCTCCTCTCTACTCTTTTATGCTCTTCACATCACACATGGAAAAGTTCACACTATTATTTTGTTGAATCTTGCACTACACACTTATTCACATGCTCACATAATTATTTGCTTCCAATCACACACCTTTCACACCTTACACGATAGATCTGATCTCATATAAATATATCCACTAGTAAGGATTACTCATTCATCTGTTGACTTTATAAAATATTAAGTTACTTTCAACTTGCCAGCCAGATCCATCATTAATTCTTTATGCACATCCTCCAAAGTTGGTTTAGACAAAGACATGACCCAAAAAAACATAATCAAGCATGAAGATATTTATTTATTTACTCCTTATACATTTGTGATTACTATATTTGATGGGTCAGCGTTCTAGTACAACTAACTAACAAATTAGTACACCAGATCTCCTAGATCATGTAATAGTCAGTGCACATAAAAACCAAGATATTGCAAACATAAAAAAAGCTTCCTTAGAGATCCGCAACCTAAAATATCTATCCGGTGAGGTGGTCATATCAAATTTTATGCCTGTAATAGGATACCCTATTCTTCACTTTGTTCTACTAATAAGTGCCAAAAGTAAACTACATACCGAATGTCATTAAGGTTTCCTAGGTTTCAAGGGTTTGCATGGTTTCCATGGTTTCCATCAATGACAACACTTACATGCCATATGCCAACATGGTCCCATGAAGACATCAACCTTAGGTGGAAGTGTTTATTTCATGACACTCATAGATGATTATAGTAGAAAAAATTGGGTCTATTTTTTAGAGGAAAAATAAAAATTAGTTGAGAAGTTCAAGGATTTTGAGGCCTTCGTTGAGAAGAAAAGCAACCACTGTATCAAAGTACTCATAACAGAAAAAGGGGGAGAGTACATCTCTCAAGAGTTTATGAAATTTTATAAGGATCAAGGTATTGAAAAACAACTCACAACTTGTTATGCTCCACAAAAAAATGGAGTGGCTAAAAGAAAGAATAGAACCATCATGGAGATTATAGTAAGAATGTTAAAGACAAAAGGATTTTTCTAATGAATATTGGGATCATGTTGTAGCAACAATAGTCTACATTTTGAATAGGTTCCCCACAAAGACTGTTCATGATAGAATTCCACAAGAAGCATGGACAAAATGCAAATAGAGTGTTGATAATTTGAGAATATATGGATGTGTGGAATACACACTCGTGCCAAAAGAACAAAAGAAAAAAAATTGATGAAAAAGGTGAAAATGCATTTTCATAGGCAATAGTGAAGAATACAAAACCTATAGATTGAACAATCCCATCACCAAGAAAGTGGTGATTGGTAGGGATGTTGAATTCATTGAAAATGAGTCATGGGATGGGAAAATTGATAGCAACACATGTATTTATATCTTAATAAACTTTGAGGATGAAGAATCTCTAGAAGGTGGGTGTGTTGGAACCTTACAAAAAGGTATTAATTAAGAAAATATCAGCAGCTCTAGAAACTTCTAGTAGAATAGTTGCTTTGAAACATTTTAGCAAGGCGGTTGTGCCAAAAGTTTACAAAAATAGTCTTCTTCATTAGTTTAGCAGTCAAGCAAATTTAAAAATTCTAATCGTATGCTTGCTTCATTGATGCCATGAAATACTAGAAGTACGAGAGAAATTTATGACAATAAAAGGTATGAACATTTTGATGAGAAATTATATTTTTCTTTGTTTTTCTATAGTGATCCAATGTATTTTGAAAAATTCGTGAAATATGAAAAATGTTGTAAGGCCATGGATGAAGATTTGGATGCTATAGTGAGAAACAAAACATGGGAGCTCACTGATTTACCGAAAGGGAAATCAGCCATAGGAGTTAAGTGTGTATATCAGACCAAATGTTCTCCTAATGGTAAGGTTGAGAGGAATAAAGGAAGGCTAGTTGTTAAGGGATTAAACAACAGCCTGGAAGAGACTATGATGAGACCTTTACACTAGTTGTAAGGCTAGAAATAGTGTGGAAGTCCTAGCAATTACAACCCAACAAAAATTGAAATGATTTCAAATGGATTTAAAGTTAGCCTTCTTGAATGGAGTGTTGAAAGAAGAGGTGTATGTGGATCAACCACCTAGCTATGAACTCCAAGGGCAAGAAAACAAATTTTATAGGCTCCAAAAAATCTCTCTATGGGCTGAAGCAAGAACCATGGGAATGATACAACATAATTTATTTGTACCTTCTAAGAAATGGCCTACACAAAAGTGGTAGTGATCCCAAACTCTACATCAAGGAAACTAATGGTGTGATTCTTATTTTTCCTTTTTGATAAAATTCATTTCGACTGATTATTTATATTGTATAGTAATAAAGGTTACAATATTTCATGGTGCTTTCTTTGTAGATAGACACAAAATGTCAATTGATGCATTTTGAGTATGACCAACCAATGTGCTATAGTTGACTGATTCCTCATACTGGATGATAAAATTCATACTAAATATGGGAAAGTATGCATATGTCAACTAAAAAATAATGAAACAGTTAGATGTTACAAAGAGAAATACATTTTAACTCTTGTATTCCTACCATCTGTATTGATCTGCTATCTTCTTTTCATTCTTTGCACTTGAGTTGATGGATTTACAAAAAGGAAATATATTTTAACAATACACTTCATATTTTTGAGTTGAACAATTGTTTCCATTTCAATCCTTGCATATGATCTGATGACTTTACAAAAAATAGTATACTTTAATTATATACTTCATACCTTCTGAATTGAACAATTGTCTCCTTTTCCTTCTTTTTACATAATCTAATCTAATGGAGGATATTTTTTAGATTCCGCTATGACATTTATGTTAGGGAGGATTGGTTGACACCTTTGCAGGAGAGGCTAAACATCTGATGGCCCTGGATCTGCATTTGATTCTTCAGTTTGAATATCTCCTTGTTGTGGTTGCTTTGGATGACTATGAAAATTTTCTTGGTGACAATGATGAGAAGAAGGAATGAAATTGTATGATATTTGACTTTGAAGCTTCTTACCATCTCATTACCCAACTCAATTTGATATTTGTTTAGCTCCCTATATAGGTAACTCGAGGAATTAAATTCCAGTGCCAACCTTATACTAGTATATATGTTTTTGAAACTCATTTTGTGGTATAAATAGTGTCTAGGAAAGACACCTCCAATATGAGCTTCTCCAAGCCAAAATTCATATTTTTGAATACTTGTTAGAAGTGTGTATTCTTTCAAGAAAAACTCTTTAATAACTATATTTTCTATCTTCTGCATATATTGAAAGTATGTGTTCAGGTCCATCACATTGGAAAAAAAAAATTAAACTAAGTTGGAGGGAAAAATAATTCTCCTTGCTGATGGCTATATTATGTCATCTCCAATTATGTCCTTCACACATTTGAAAATAGGTATAGAATCTATATTGAAAGCATAAGATAATTTTTCTCTGAATAATCCTTTCGAGAAGGGAACTTCCCATGGTTGCAATTGAAAAGGTGCACGATGATTTCTTGGAAGAAATTCCATTGTAGATAGACCCAAAAACTACTAATCAAAGCCCAAGTCTTAAAACAATATGAAGAAAGTCCTTCTAATGTGATGTAAAGCTAGACATAGTTATCCAAGGATGTTAAAATCTTGACATTGTTTCCCAAACCACTTTATGGATATCAACGGATCAACACAAACTCACAACAAGCTCAACATGGAATCATATACATTACATAATGTAGACACTAGAAATGATAGCATAAACAACTTCTTGAAAATCGCCTTGACAATCCTGCAATATTTCTTATTTGAAATATCAAGAACATTTTAAAACTATTTGGAAAGCTTGAACACCAACTTTGAAATGAAGAAAAAAGAGATTTATAATTTTCCCTTTACCTTTTTCTTTGCACTTCAAGATTTGACCTTTTGTTGATATGCTTTGAAGTCCGCAAGTGAAGGAATGCGTTAGTTTGTCACCCAAATCCTGAAGGAGTAGACAACAAAGCTACATTTTTCTAAGATTCTCTTTGTCACATTTTTCCATTATAGACTTTGTAAGATGAGAAACTATTCAGAATTGCTCCTCATATAGCTACAAATTTACCATTATATTCAAATTGTAAAGTTTTCTTTGAAGTCCGCTTGTCCTTTCCATCAATTTTATACACTTGAGACTAGTTTGAAGATAAGAATATTTAAATCACTTCTAAATATTGTGTAATTTTCCTACACAAATGTCATATTTTGTTAGAGAAATTATAATAAATCCTTATGGCTTATGCTATTTGATATGGATTAAATCTTGATGATTTCATTTGATTTAGCTCATCACACACTTGTGATTACAAATGTACACTTTGGCATTGTTTAAAATTTTGGAAAAGATTTGGCCTCAGATAAGAGCTTTGGCACATACATGAAATTGTACAGTTCTCTTAAAATGAAACATGATAGATTTGATAGTCATCGGTTAAGATACTAAGATATGGTGGCCTTTCAGCCCACTCGGTATCTTTTAAAATGACATCCTTCTTTAATTCATACTACTACAAAATAAAACACCTGTTAATGAAAATGGTTGTAACTTACAATATATTCTAAGTATTGCACAACTATCTGTTGATGTTGCCACCTATATTTTTTATACTTGTTGGCTTCAATAAGACTAATTGATTGAATGTACCCACATATAATTTCTTGTGTAAATGGATTCCTATGGTTCACCGCTTGCATGTGAGAATTTTTTTAAAACATGTGGTAGAGGATATGTTGATATTTAGTATGTACTCCTCGTACCTCAACTCCAAACCAATTCTATATTATTCACCTTAACAACACAAAAAATATGGAACATTTTAATCTTCAGTTTATACTGATGTAATCAATCATATGTCATGAATACCATAAGAAAAAAAATTAACTTCCTAACAAGTTCAATTTCTCTTAAAAAACTATTATTCCAACTATAAGCTATAAAATAAATCCTAAAAAAATTCACTACAACCAAATTTCAATTATTTAGAATCCCACACTTTCCCTTTTGATAACTTCAACCAGATCCCAAGTAATGTTTAACATAATATTTCCAGATAATTATACACTCTGGTTTTTATCACATCCAATGTTTTCAAATTTTCTAGCCACTTGATCTCATTCCCTATAGGTGTGTTTAATTTGCACAGTTTTGAACTTGGGAAACATTTTCTATACCTGTTTCAAAATATATATGAGTTGCCAACAATAAATTTTCCTTTCTTTATAAGCATTCACAATAATTAATGAGTCTCCTTCAATTTCCAAATCTTCAATTTTCATATCATATGCTAGTTTCACCCCAAGAAGTAAATCTTGTGCCTTTGCAATATTATTTGTTCCTCTTGGAATTTTTACTAACTTGGTTGATATTAGCATCCCTTTATGATCTTTTATTACCACCCCTACCCTTGAAACTCATAGGTTTCCACATGAATCACCATCAAAGTTAAGCTTGAAGAAGCCTTTTGTAGATGGTTTCAAGGATATTTTACTTTTTTCTACCTTTTGACTTGGATTCTACTATAAGATTCCTTTGAATGGAAGGATAATATTGATCCATTTATTCAATAACTTTGAATCCTAATTTATAAATATAGATCTTTTGTTTTTTTTTTTCTTAATATATGAATTTGTAATCTTTAATATTGAAGCTTTTATTTTCTCCAACGGTTTTTCAAACTTCAATTTTTCTTTCCTAAATATCCTTCTATTATTCTCCCACCAAATGGACCACAATACAACTGAGGGGATTACTCTCTAAATGCATGCAAACAATGTTGATTTATACAATATTGGCCAGCTTGAAAAAGGTCCCATAAATTTTTTGGTAGTGGAGCATACCAACTTAGTTTATTTTCAATATAGGATCAACATTGAGATGCATAAGGACAATGAATAAACAAATGATTCACCTCTTTCGGATTATTATCACACAAGACACATGTAAATTGAGTTGATATCCCAAGTTTAGAAATTATATCTCTTGTCAGTATTCTCCCTTTAATAGCCAACCATGAAAAATACCATGCTTCTGGCAAAACCAATGAATCCCAACAAAACAACAAAGCTCTTTGAGGCTTGATACATATCCTTTGACACATTATTTACTTGTAAGGAATTTTGACTATGTAGATACCAGATTTTGATGGAGCCCATAGCATCTTATCCACCCCTCCTAACACATAAACATCCCTTTCAATTAAAATGTTTCTGAATTCCACTTTTTGTACATCTGAACAAGCAATATTTGAAACATCTTTCAATTCTACTTTCCCAGTACACTCATCTATGCTCTCAATATATTCATTCACTTTAATACACCAATCCCTGCTTAGAAGATTTTGAATATTTTGTAAATTATGTATTGAATTGAAAGGAGCATGACCTCCCCAAGAATCTATCCAAAACCTTCTTTCTATTCTAGATTGAACTTACCAAGTATGGTAAGGAGTGATTAATTTTCTACATCCAACCAAGAAATTGCACATTGTAGAACCTTGTGCTATGTTTTCTATAGTAAATATTCTCTTTGGATCTATGCTATCTAATTGTGTAAACAAACAGAGTATCCTTTGACATTTTTCGCTCATTTGAACCCTTCCCTATGGATTTTAGACCTTTTTCAACCTCTTTTTACCTCTTTCCAAGCCTTATGAAAAGTGTTGTAGGGCATTACAATAATAAATTTTCACATGTTTCTAGGATTTTCATCCCTAAATCAACCCTTTCTTATGCTATAATGACCCCTTAATGCACATACATGGCTTACTTTAATTTTTTTTGTGAAACAATCTCGAAAAACATCAATAACCACATGATAATCCTTGAAAACCAATCAAAATTGCCTAGCTGGACTAGGTCGCCTCCTTGGGTGACCTAGTCCCATGTGGCATAAAAAATAAAATTAAACTTAATATTCTTTCAAGATTTTGTCTCTGAAACCCTAAGGTCGGCCTGTATGGTGTTATTTTCAAGAAAATTAGGTCATAACTTCTATAAACAAGAGTTTTTTCCCCTTATTTTGCATCTCCTAAGTCTCATTTTTCTCCATCCAATTCACTCAATATTCTTAATTACCCATTGACCACTCTTCTCAAGAAAACTAGGGTTTATGCATACTAAGTCATCAACACATCTCTCCAAGGCATTCAAGTGCTAATTCCTGAAACAACATAAAATCATTCATCATGGCAAGGTATTGAATCCATAATTCCATATTTCATACTTTATTATCTTGTCTCTTCATTTTATTTAATTATCTACAAAGGGGTTTGACCAACACAAATACCTATACTCTAATAATCAACATTTCTTCTTCCTTCTTTGTGTGTTTGTAGATTTAGGCATCTTGGAATATTGTAGAAGAAACCTCCTTGTTGGCTAGCACAAAAAATCCATTAAAAGTCTCTTACAGGCTAAGAATCAAATTTTTAGAGCTTAACACTTGAAGAAGCAGAAAGTGTAAACTGAGATCTCCAAATTCCACTTTCAAACATCTCGGAAGGCTAAAAGGGAATTGGTCACCATTAGTGGCAACCTAGTCCCACCATACATGCATTTTAGGGTTTTATATAGAACAAAGTACCCTTTGGGCAGAAACGGGTTTGGACAAATTTTCACATATAAAGGAATAGGTCACCTAGAATGGCGCAAGTGTCCTCAGATTTTGCATCAAACTCTCTAGGTTTCCAGATCTGTATGCCATCCCTCTTCATCATCTAGGTGCACCCATTCAATTCTACTCATTTATGTAGCTATTTATTTATGTTTCCTAGGTTATTTGCATATCTCAATGTGTTTTCAAGCATCTTTTACATTCCAATAGTTTGCATCCAATATTTAGTTTCTATTTTCCATTTCTAGCATTTAGGGAATCCCACACACATCACTTTAAGTCCCTAATTCCCTCTTTTGAATGTAACTGCTTTGAATTTTGGTATCCATCTCTATCCTATTAGGTGAAAAACCCTAGAAGTGCTAGACACCCTAAGTGGGTACCAAAATCTTCATTATATTTTGGTAAACTTGACTTTCCTACACCCTCTTTTCTGATTTGGACTCCTTTAGCATCCTAAGTTTGCATTGCATTGTGAATTATTTAATTTTGATTCTATGGTTTTAAAATTTTGTATTCATGAAAATGCATCATAGGTTGCATTTTTGCATTTTAGAACATTACATATCTTTGAAATTTTGCATTTTAATTTTAGGCCTTCATCATTTAATATAGAAACCACCTGAATCAATCCAGAAAATCTGAAAATTCTCAAAAAAATCACCAGGAGGACTTAGTCGCCACCTTGGGCGACCTAGTCCCTTTAGGCCTCTAAAACTGCCCTTTACAGAACTAAAAACCTTGTTTTTATGCTTCTATTTTATGTCATTGCCTATTTTTATCATTGGCTTGTGTTTATGTAGCATGCATTTCATTAAATCTAGGCTAAATTAGATCATTTCATGCATTGCTTAAATTTCATTTTTCATTCACAACATTTTCTTCTCTAGTATATTCAATAGTTTACATTATTTGAAATCTGTAAATTGCATGTCATTCTATGCCTTTACATTGCATTTTCATTCTACATACATTTTTCTATATTTTAAATAGCATTCATGGTAATTGAAGGTAGAATTAGATTATTCTCATTTACTGCATTAGTTCCTAGATCATTTAAAGCAGAATTTTTATAAAATAAAAATACAACAATCACAACATCACATGCACCCACTCACAAACTTAGAGATAACAATCCCTTTAGTAGTTGTGGATGCTAAAATCTAAAAAAGAGGATTAAATTATCCCACTCATTAGAATAGGTTAATTCAAATCAACAAACTTAACATCCCTATGAGATATTGAATCATATCAAATATGCCTAAACAAAACTCTAAAAAACCAAAGAAACAAATTTGAAAGCATACAAAAACATGTTCATACATGTATCCCATAGTGGATTGGTGCACCTTTGATATGAAAAGGAGCCATTTCCCAATCCTTGATAAGCTTCAAGATGATGAGAATGCACGATGAACTCAAAATTTCTATAGTGCAAATGCTCAAAATGTGGATGAAAATGAAGTAGAATATCTTTCTATTTATAGAAAAACAAGATGGAGGAATGACCAAAATCAAGCAATGTGGGATCATTCAACATCCAATAGCCAAGTTCCACTTGTCAAGATGAGAATGGAGGAAGCTTGAGCACATTTTGATGAATGAGCCAAAAAAGGATATTAGGTGGATTTTGAAAATCATGAAATCACTTGTTGGAGAGGGAAAGAAAATGACATAAATTCCACTTGGCTTAATGCTCAAGGACATGTAAGACGAGATAAATTCTTTGTTGGAAGGACAAATCCACTTGGAGAGATTTTCAAACTTGGAGGAATATTCCCCTAAAGATGCCATTTTGAATGATAATAGAAGAAATAATAAATCAAATAAATTGATTTTCATGTGCAAGTGGAAAAATCTAGATAAATTAGGTGATTAGGATTACATTAATCAAAATTTGATCAATTTAATAGGAGATTAGATGATGTGACAATTTGATTTATATTTTTGGGTTGATTTAAATCAAATTTGAGAGGAATATGACTTAGACTTTAATTAAATAAAGATATTGATTTATGTAACTAAGAGGGGATGATATTAGATTAAATTAAATAGTCTAATTTATTCAATTTAATAGGATAACTTTAGAGATTTAATTAAAGAAAATGAATTATTTAATTAAATAGAGACATAGGGTTGATTAAATCGGATTGATTAATTTAATTAACAAGAGATAATGACTTAATCAGATAAATAATTGTTTTTTCAATTAAGGGATGAAAGGTGATGCCAAAATACGAAGATGATTGAGGATGAAACAACGTTAGTAATAAGGATCAAGTGTGTCAATATATTTTCCATGTCTACATGTTTCCCCTCTTTGAATCAATGCACCTATTGCATTGATTCAAAGAATGATGTCATTGAGATCGAAATTGAAAAAAAAATCTGATTTTTTCAGATGCCCCAGCAGAAATAAGTACGTTGGTGTATTGCCCCCTTGAGAGATAGAGTGAAAATTTCAATTTGAGGGTCAATCTCGTGACAAAGAGGTTCAAGATGGATGTATGGATGGTTGGACTAAAAGATCTATATGATGATGATGATGATGCAAATGAGATGTTTGTAAGATGCTTAGAATAAACAATCTATATTATTTTAAACAATTTAAATAATGATGCAATGCATGTCAGATGTAAGAGAAGGATGATGTTGTCCTTATGATGATATGACATGATTATGTAGGGTGGATGCATTGATGAAATGATACTATGCTAGTGTGAAAGAGGATAAAAGAATGAGAGGGATCAACCCTTGAATCCAAGAAGATGCAAAGGTCTAACAATTATATGATTCATTAATACCTTATTAGATATGATGATGAATGATGATGATGTATTTCTTATCCAAGGATGGGAAAATAAAGAGAATAAATTTCCTTATGTTTGATAACACACATAGGTACGATGCATCAAGGTATAAAGAACTAGGATGGCATTGCACCTAGTTTGATGGACTTTGACTCGATAATCAGATAGGAGTACTCCTATTCACACTTGGCATATGAAACCTTATTCAAAATACAGTTCAGATATTCTAAACATCCTAGACCAAAACATAGAAAATCAAGCAATACTAGCTCCTACTCCTCTCGCTCCCGCTCATTTTGAAGGTTTGAATTCTGCTCTCATGGTAGACTCTATCGTGGGGGTTCCTATGGGTCCCCTACCCCCCCCCCCAACCCGTGCTCTCCTCCTGAGAGGACGTGTCTGGAGGGTACCCCCCTATGTGATCTGTGACTTCTCCTGCTAGCATTTTGTGGGATGTGGAGGTTCCGGGTGACACGTTTGTCCTGATGACTATGATTCCTCTGATTGCTGCTTGGAAGAATATATTGACTAGTGGGAACCTGGCCTACTTGTCTTCGGTCCCCCCTAAGTCGGTCACATTTGCTGACTCTGTGTCTGAAATTCCTAACACAGTTAGTGACAAGATCCTCTCCTCCATGGAGAATGCGATGGTGGGAATATTTCTCTCGTTTTGACCTATGGTGGATATGGTTCAAAAGTGGGTATATAAGAAATGGAGGCTTAAGGGCAGTGTAGAGGTCTGCGTGATGGCTGGAGGCCTCTTCCTCTTCCATTTTGCTGCTGTTGAGGATTTGGTGCATACCTTGTCGTCGGGCCCGTGGGTTTATGGGAAACACAATTTGGCTTTGTGCAGATGGAAGCCTGGGTTTGACCCTACTGTAGACCTTAACATGTCGGCCCCTATTTGGGTGCGGCTGTCAAACTTACCTCTTGAGTTCTGGGATGAAGCTATTTTTAAGGATGTCGATGACTCATTGGTACAGATTGTTACTTTGGATGCGGTCACTAAATCTAAATCAAGGTTAGTATTAGCTCATTTTTGCATCAACATTTGTGTTGATAAAGTTCTCCCAAATTCTATCAAGCTTTGCTCCAAGTTGGGAAAGTGGGTTCAACCCGTCTGTTACGAAAATGCAGTGGTGTACTATCAAAGATGTACTAAAGCAAGGCACCTTATCTCTGATTGTAAATTAGCGGTCAGTAAGGTGGTTGTGGAGGCATCTGCGTCTGACTCCATGATCCCAATTGAGGAGGCTCCGAGGCCATCGGGTGTTTCAGAGATTATTCCTCTAGATTTGATTCGGGCTCCTTTGCGTTCTCTGAGTCCTCCTTCACCTGGTGTTTCTCACCCTGTTTTGATACCTAATGGCTTTGTGGTTTTGGAAACCTTATCTCGGGAGGGTTTAGTGCCTCAAGATCTTGGATCCTCGGCTGCTGTTGCGTTGTCTATTAAGGATCTTGATAAGGGTTGTGGCCCTAGCTCTTCGGCTATTGATTTGTTGTCTATTACTCTGGGGACCTATGGGGATCTGGTTGAAGAAGGTGAAATCTGGGAGGAAGAGAGTTCCGGAGTGGTTGAAGAATCTATTGACAATATGGAATGCTTAAAGCTAGAGAAAGCTAAAGAGGGAGGGATATGGACCATGCCTAAGAAGAAGGGTAGAAAGAAGAAGGCAGATGTGGGAGGGGATTCCAAACCTAGGAGACCCTTGCAGAGATCCACTAGAATGCATGAAACGAAAAATGAAATTGCCCTGGGGAAGTAGCGGACATTAGAGGTGTCCTCAAAAAAATGTCTGAGATGAGGATTTTGTCTTGGAATATTCGAGGACTTAATAGTTTACACAAACAGCATGCCCTGAAGAACTATATAATGGAGCATAAGATTGATGTTTGCCTCCTTTAGGAAACTAAGATGTTGATGGTAAATTTTGAAAAGGTTGTTAACTTTATCTGGCCTAATGCTTCATTTATTCATAGTGATGCTAAGCGAGCCTCTGGGGGGTTAGCTATGCTTTGGAATCCTTCCTTTTTGTAGGGCTAGGAATTGTTCCATTGTAAAAATAGCATTGGGGTTTCACTCTTTGTTAATGGAGTTGCTTGGTTTATAATTAATATTTATGCTCCCAACCAGAGAAACCTGAGGAATTGTCTTTGGAGGAATATGGTGTCTAAAATTATTATGAATAAGGGCGGGCGATGGCTGGTGGCTAGAGATTTGAACTCTCCCTTATTGCAATCTCAGAAAAGTGGGGGTCTCTTGGATTACACAGATAGCATGACTGATCTGGCAAACTTCTTGGGTTCTTCTGGGTTAGTTGACATTGATCTTCGGGGCCAGTGCTTCACCTAGTCTAATAGAAGGGTGGGTGCTAGTTTGATTCAGGTTAGGCTTGACCATTTCCTTTGTTCTCCCCATTGGACCAATATCTTAGGTTCCAATCTGGTAGCCCTTCCTAGGACGGTGTCTGACCACAACCCTCTTCTGCTAACCACAAATATTCACCCTTCTAGTGGGCCCTACCCCTTTCGATTTCAATTAATGTGGAACTCCCATCCCGACTTCAAGATGAAAATTGCTGAGTGGTGGAATATTTTTGTCCAAGGGTCCCCCATGTTTAGGCTATGTTATAAACTCAAACATATTAAACTAATGGTTAAAGGATGGGATAGGAATGTGTTTGGTGATGTTTTTCAAAAAAAAAAACAGCTTGAGGACCTTGCAGTAGGATATGGATAAGGGAGATGTCAGTCAATGGATTAATAATCAGGAAAAGGATGTCAGAATGGAATGGGAAAAATTTCTAAAAAATGAAAAGGTATTTTGGTAGCAAAAATAAAAAATCCAATGGCTGAAGGAAGGAGACAGGAACAATTCCTTTTTCCATGTCTCTACTGTCAAACATTGGAAAAGGAACCAAATCTCTACACTATTAAATAATTCTAGGGAGGTGATTACTAACCAAGCTCTTATTAAGTCTTGTGTGGAAGATTACTTCAAGGAGGCTCTCTCTGCCCCTACAGGGGTTCCTAACTTGAATATGGATGAGTGGATGCTCCGGCATCTTCCTGAGTCCATCTCCCTGGTGGATAACTTGAGCATTCTTAAGAAAGTTTCCATGGAAGAGGTAAGGCAGGCTACTTTTAGCATGGGGACATTCAAAGCTCCTAGCCCTGACGAGTTTCCTCCGGGGTTCTTTCAAATTTTTTGGGATACTATGGGCTGAGACCTAGTTCTTGCGGCTAGGGATTTCTTCCAATCTGGTAAGATTCTTAAACAAATGAATCACAATTTTACTGCTCTTATACCTAATATTAATGAGCGTCTTTCAATGTATGACTTCCATCCTATTAGCCTTTGTAACACTATCTACAAAATTTTCTCTAAGATTCTTTTCAACCATCTCAAACCTCTTCTTGACAAAATTATTAGCCACACTGAAAAGGGGTTTGTTCCGGGGAGGCATATTCTTGATGCTGCTTTGACTACCCATGAACTATTCCACTATATGGATAGATGTAATAATGCGGGAATGGTGCTTAAACTTGACATATCCAAAGCCTATGATAAGGTTTTGTGGGAATTTATTCCTAAGGTTCTTGCTAAGTTTGGCTTTAACAGCCAAGTCATTGAGCTCATTATGGAATGTGTTAGAAATATTAAATTCTCAATACTGGTTAATGGATCCCCCTGCACGTTCTTCTCTACTAGTAGGGGCCTCAGGTAGGGAGATCCTCTCTCTCCCTACCTCTTTATTATTTTTGTTGATGTGCTTAGTAGAAATTTTACTAGTCTGTTGTCAGAGGGCTCCATTTCTGGTGTTAGAGCGGCTACCTCCCTCTGTCTGATTGTTTTGTAGCAATTTGTGGATGATACTTTCTTATTTGGGAAGGCTTCTATTTTGGAAGCTAGGAAATGGAAAGCCTATCTTAATAACTATGCCTCCTGCTCTGGACAATGCATCAAATACAACAAGAGTAAGATTTATTTCTTTAATTGCTCTCCTAATTTGGAAAACAAGGTGACTACGATTCTTGGATGTGTCCGTGACTCTCTCCCGTCAGTTTATCCGAGGCTTCCTCTTACGGTCAAGGAGGTTCAATCGGAGTTTTGAAACTCTATTCTGGAAAGGATTCAGAGGAAGTTGGCTGGGTGGAAAGGATCCTTACTTAGTCATGCTAGCAAGTTGCAACTCATTACTGTAGCCATACAAGGTATCCCCACCTACTATCTGACTATCTTTAGGATGCCTATGTATATAGTGGAAAAGCTGGAAAGGATTCAAAGGAATTTTCTTTGGGCCGAGACTAAGGAGAAAAAGAAGATTGCTCTGGTTAAATGGGAAAAAGTCAGTCGGGCTAAATCTAAAGGGCGGCTTGGAATAAGGAAGATTGCTCCCTCTAACAGGGTGCTAGTTGCTAAGGTTGGGTGGGATCATTTAAGGAATTCCAAGGACTCGTGTAAAATTTTGAATGCCAAGTACCTTCAAAATAGGTCTCTGATTGATTGTATTTCGGAACCCCACCCCCTCGATTCAATTTTCTGGAGGAGCATTTGTAGCATTCAAGGTTTGATAAAAAAGGGGATAAAATGGAAAATGGGGAATGGGATCAAAATTAAATTCTGGGAAGACATTTGGCTCTTAAATTCTCCTTTGGCTACTTCAGATTTTAGGGGGGTGATGATTGCTGCTCAGAGATTCTTTAGGATTTATATCCGTGACTATGTGTTTGGCCCTCCTAGTGCTAGGATTTCGAGAGAGCTAGCCCTTTGTTGCCCCCACTCGCAGGATCTTAGTCGTCTTGCTAGATCGATTCAGGTGTTACTATCCAGGTTTAGACTTCCTTCCTATGACAAAGAGGATGAATTCCTTTGGGCCTTAGATAAATAGGGGGATCTCTCTGTCAGATCCGCTTACAGTCTGCTGACAAATAATAGTCTTGTGGAAGAACACTGGAGGAGAGTTTCGAATAGGTGCTTGATCCCTAAAATAATTTTTTTTTTGGTGGACGACCTGTCACAATAGGATTCTGACCCAGGACAATTTGAGAATCTAGGGTTTATGCTTTCCCAATTGATGCTTTCTCTGCAAAGAGGGGGAAGAAACTGTCAATCACCTCTTACTTCACTGCCTGTTTGCTACTGAAGTTTGGGGGATGGCCTATGAGAAATTTTAGGTAGAGTGGGTTATGAGCAAGGATCTTTTATCATATATTATGGCCTGGAATGGGCCTTTTTTGCATCCCCTTATTTGTGAAATTTGGAGGCAGACCCCCTCTATCTTGGGTTGGTGTTTATGGAAGGAGAGGAATAATTGGGTTTTCAGGAATACTGAGTGGAGCCCTAAGGAGGTGTTTGGGATTGGTGTTAGACTCATAGAAGAGAATATCTTCCACTTTGATGGAAAACTTCCTGAGGTTGTGCTGAGTGACTTTGAAATAAAAATGGCCAAGAAATGGCACCAAGAGCTAAATACTAATGCCTTCGACAATAAGAAACTTTTAGCTAGGAGGAACACCAAATGGGTGCCTCCAACTTGTGGGTGGTTTAAAATTAATTTTGATGGTGCTGCTAAAGGGAGTCCAGGAAGGGCAAGTATAGGGGGGATTATAAGAGATTCTATGGGCAACATGGTGGCAGGGTTTCCTGGTGGCATAGGGATTTAGTCGGTCCTTGTTGCTGAGGCTCATGCGCTGTTCATGGGTCTCAAAATTGCTCTCTCTCTAGGATTTGTTAATCTTCATATTGAGGGAGATTCCAACGTGGTGACAGATGTTGTGGAAAAGGAAAGATTCATAGGTTGGAACACCAAGGACATCTTATTGGATGCTAGTTTAATCATGTCTAAATTAAGAGACAAAAAAGTGACCCATATTTATAGAGAAGGTAATAGTGTGGTGGATGCGCTGGAAAATCTTGGCTCGGGGTGGGACTCAACTAGATGTTGGAGGAAACTGGAACAATTTCCGACAAACATTCAAGCTTTGATCGAGCGAGAAAAGGCTTACATGGTAAATAATGACTTACAACTTCTAGATGACGAGGATTGATGGGGGAGCCCACTGGCATTTTTGGGTGTGGTGGTGGATTAATGCCTTTTGGGGTATGAAGGACAGGTGGAGTGCCACGGGAAAAGATGAGACGATGTGGAGTAGGGGAAAGAGCATTCACGTGTTGTTTCTTTGGGATGGGAGAATGGGTATAGCTTATAAAAATATGATGATGAGATGGAAGGGAGGAAACATTATTAATGTGATCAAGCCTAGATTTGGTGACGTAATATGGGTTACTGGGAATGTCGTGATCACTTCTCGGGAGGATGATGGTACTATGAGTATTAAGATTTTGGACAAAAGGGTACTTGGTTTATCTCCTAATTATTTTTGGAGATATGAGTGTATGAATAATGATGGGACCATCCAAGATGCGTATTGGTTGTATTCTAGAGGTTTCGCGCTGGCTAATTTAACTAGTGGTTCCTTTGGCTTTGTTTGGTTGATTACTAATGTTAGCTTGCTAGGTTTTTTACATGGGATTTTGTGCCTCTTCTGCCTTTCCACCAACTTTTGGCTCCTTCTTTGGTATGAAAAAATCATCAATTGCGGTGTCTTTTCTCACGTTTGCTTAGTTCTCTTCCACACGTGTAAATGGCTTGAGGGAATTAATTGTCGTAAGCCCTACATTAAAAATCCTTGTTTGTTTTTTGTGTGCAACATTTGGCTCTGGTTTTTTCGGCATTTTAGAGTTTCTCCTATTCTTCCTGATAGTATGGGTGGAGATAGGGTTCGGACAGAGCTGGATAGCTGTGATGAATTCTGGAATAACCCTCTGGTCTGGCATATCTGTGTTGAGGGAGGTATTTCCCCACTCATGGAGCGTCTGGTTGGCCATGATCCCATCCTTTCGACACAATTTGCATGTTCTTGGAAGGATAGAAGGGTTTCTATTTGGGGGATTTCATTTGAATTTAGCGAGGAGGTCATTGTGCAGGCCACGGGCTTGAGCTGCGATGGGAAAAAATACCCTAAGCACACCAAAAATGCAGACCATGAGAGCCTTAAGGCTTTCTTCAGAGGAGAGGAGACTCCGGTCAGGAGTTAGGTGGGGTTCGAAAGAGCTGAGCTTCCCAAGCCGTGGGATATGGTCTGTATGGCTCTGATGAAATATGTGACACTGGAAGGTAGGTACAAAACTTGTTTTTTCTATCCCTTCCCTCTGCTTAACCATCTCAGACATAAAATGTTGCTTAGCTTTCTATTTTTCCGTCTTATGGACCTGGAGAGCTCAGTGGATAAATGTAATGCAGCGGCCTGTCATAATCCTAGTGATCTCCCGCCTCTCCCGCTCTATCAAGGGATTATCTTTCACCTGTATCACTTTCATCTTGCCCTCTACCTACCTAAAGTCATCTCTATCTATGTTGAGAATATTGATCCCATTTCTTTGATTCACATCTCCCCGGCTGAGTCCACGAGCCCTTCTCGGAAGCCTATTGCTGATAATGTGGGTAGTATCAAAACCAATGTGGCCAATAAGAAGATCAAGGGTGGGTTAGGCTTGGCTCATACTAGGGTGGCGGAAGGGCTCTGCGAGCGAAAGGCCACCTAGGTTGACATGGTTGCTAATGTCACTAAGCCAAAGATGGGCAAGGAGAAAGGCTTGCAGGCTATGATTGCTAAGGAAGGTAAGGGCAAGGGTAGGAATGTGGTTGGGATTGACTCCAAAGGGGAAACGGTTGTTGGGACCATGGAGCTGACTGGTGGGGAAAGTGGTAGGAGGAGATCGGGGAGGCTAGCCAAGAACAGCAAAAAAAGACTGATTATTGAGGACTTGGAGATGGAGCTATCGGACAACAAGGGTTATAAGGAGGAAGAGTTTGACAAGGAGATTGATGATTTGGGGGAGAAGCCCCTGCCTATCCCGATGGACAGCAAGATTCCTTACCATGGCTCTGACTCGTACACTCCATTGGTGACTGAACCTAGTGAGATGCAGGAGACTAGGGATACTAGGGAAGATTTAGATACGGTGGCGAAGAGACTGAACACCCTGGACAAAATATTTAGGGGCTTGACCCACTTTACTATGAAACTGAGCCACTTTGTTACTAGTGCGATGTCAAATGTCATAAAAGAGGAACTGGAGGGGAATAATAGCCAGGAAAAAAAAGAATGGGTGGGCAATGAGGCAATGGACCTCCTGATCAAGAACTGGGACAAGGCCAGTTAGCTGTGCTTGTTGGTGGTTTGTCAGCTATTTTTCAGCTGTCAATATGATGTCCATGGGCTATCTCTATGGTTTTTTCTTATTTTTTTTCCTGTTGTTGTTTCATTCCTTTTTGGCCCTAGTGGTTCTTTGTGAGGGGTACAGTGCCCTGTAAATGTTGTTTAACTTTTCAAAAACATAGAAAATCAAGCCTTCCTATGTGGTCAACAAGACATCTAGAACACCTTCCCTAAAAACCAAATAAAGCATGTATGACCAAGTTATTTTACAAGAATATAGACCAAGCAGAGCAGATAGAAATATAATGATCATTGCCCCATTCCTTTCTCTCTAAATTTTTTGATTAGGCATCATTGAGAGCTCCTTGGAATGAGCACAAAATAAGATAATTAAAAAAAGACCAAGATAAAGTAAACAAACAAACTAATGCTCTTTGTACTACTAGCCAAGACTAAACTATGGTGATGCCTGATGTTGATGTCCATTGTAGGAAGGATGAATCCTAGGACATGTTGTGATTAGGTGATCATGAGATTTGACTAGATGATAAGCTATTGATACCAAGAGTTGACCAAATTGCAGACTTATTCACCTAGACTTGAGACTTTGACGATTGAGATTTTACCTTTAAACCTACAAGACTTCCTTCCAATTGACTTACCAAAGGATGAAAATAATGATTGATTTATTATGAATGATGATTATTGCTGGTGAAAGTGATATGAGATGGGTGCACCATTTTGGGGTTTTTCAGATATTTGGATGTTTTCGGTATTTTGAAATGTTTTGAGGTTGTTTTTATATTTGGGTTTTTCAATTATTATTTTTGGATTTTCAAGATTTTGACAATTTGGATATGGATATGTGATGATATCCATGCTTTTTTTGGGGATTTTGTTGAAAACCAAGCTAGGGTTGATTGATCAAATTGATGGATTCATGATGATAACATTGTTGAGGGTACACAACAATGCAAGGATAGTGTTAGGGAACATGAGGATCGGGAAGGATAACCTGAGATAATAATGGATTGGTTGGATTTGACTTATCAAGATTGATGATGATAACATTTTTGAGGATACATAACAATGAAAGGATAGTGTTAAGAAACAAAAATATTGGGAGGTATATCCTGAGATGATGATGGATTGATTGGATCAAGATTTCAAATCTTGATTTGGAACAAAATTGTTTTGATGATTTGATGTGACGCTGAAGTACACATTAGATGCAATTGATATTGATCATTTAGATTGATGTTCAATGAAAGATAAAGATTCATAAGGAACATATTCTCATCAAAATATGCCATGGGCTAGTTATTTGGATTTTGGCTAACAAATTCTTGACCAATTTTATTTTACATTTACCAATTTTTGGATCACCACATAAGCTAGAGGCTATAGATCAAGATTTATTCTTGAAGCAAGATGTAAAAATCTACCCCCAATGTCTAGCAATGTTTGAAAGGCCATGGGTGGGTTCTTGGATAGGTGTGTGGATGGGTCAATATGATAAGAACACAAAGGATTCCAAGGATTATCTTGTGACAAGATAATGTGTTCAACCAAAGGATGCTCATTTGGATAATGCTTCAAGGATGAAACAATTTTGGGTAGGATAAGATCAATGAAAAAGACCTATGTTAATAATTTTACCATAAGCAAGTGTAAAATGTGCACCAAACTTTTATCAAGATCAAGATAAGGTAGATAGATGACAATGGGGTGGATAAATGGCTTATGGATGAATGGATTTATTATGGATAAGATGGATGGAATACTTGTTTTAATATGGATGTGATAAGATGCTTTCTCTTGAAGTGGAACATGTAGATGCTCAATTTTATACATGACACCTGCTTGCTTGGTTTTCATCATGGTACTTTCTCAAAGTGCCACTGAAGTAGTTTTCACTAGAGGATGATTTTTCTCTTTACTGTTTTCAATCCTTTTTTTAATTCTTTTGGATTTTTATAATTTTTTGATTTTTTTTTTGCTAAACGATTTTAAGCTCATGTTGAACCACTTGGTACTATTGATGTTGATGCTTCTATCATAATGTTCCATCGATATCTTGATTGAAGAAGCTACTTTTCCTAAAATGCATGCACTTGAATGCAACTTTTGAGAATTTTGTTATGCTTTGTTCATACCAAGGTTAACTTTGTCTTTGTGCACATATCGCAATATAATTCCTTCTAAATCCTTATGATGAAGGGTTTTTTCCAATATATGGTCAATGTGAGAATTAGATATCATGTGTGGAGAAGTGAATGGACTATGTTTAAGAAAATAAGATGGATTGGTTGATAGTTTGGAATCTTTGACTCTCCAAACTTGGGAGGATGAACAATTATGGGTGGATACAAAAGTGTTCATGGAATTAGGACCAACTACTTGATATACTTTGTATGTCACTTGGGAAGAGTGCTTGTTCCTTTGTGGACATATTTGATGGATACTTTTCCCTTTTTCATTTTCCCGCATAGTTTCTTTGACTAATGGAGTATGATAGGTGTTAGAATTGGCTATGGATGCCAAGATCTATGGACCAAATAGAAAGCACAAAGAAGAGAGAAAATAATTTCACTAGAATAAACTATATTCAATGTCAATGATAATGGAATTGCTTGATTTTACAATGAGAAACCCCTTGGTTATATAGCCAAGGTGAGAACATAGGAGTGCATAAGATTATGAAAAGTGTCGTAATCTTATGACATGAGACAACAATGAAAATCTATCACTCCATCTAAAGTGGAAAAGTGATAATGTGATAACCACCACAAATAGTGGATCTACCACAAAAGGTGGAAACCTAATCACATAATATGTCCATGAAAGGTGGAGGTGATAAAGTAATAAGAAGATAAATCCCATAAAGGTGGAAATTCTCCAACTCCTATGTGGTCTCTAAGTAAACTTAACTAAGGTGTAATTATGACCTAGTACAAGGTAGAAAATATTTAATTACACGAACAATAGGGATAGTCTTTCTTTGTACTTTTTGGTATCCATGTGTATTTGATTTCCCCATTATGCTTCTCCACTTCTTTATCCTTCATAAAATTATTCATTATTTGATTCAAATATTGATTTTGATGTTGGTTCCAATCTGTAGATGGGGTGATGGGTGGATGAAGATTCATGAAGTGGTTGGTTGTAGTATTGGCATTAGTTTCATCATAAGGATTCTTCATGCTCACTATGTTGACATTTGCTTGAGACAAATTTTCCCCTAGTTCTATAGAGGTATCACTGATATGTTTAGATCCCTTAATTTTTGAGTAACCAAGACCTTGATACTTAGGATTTCCAATAATTTGTACTAGTTTCAGGATACCCTTTTCATTTAGGCCTAGTCCTCTGTCTTGATAATTCATCTATTCAAAAAAAATATTTGCAATAGGATATAATTTACCTTGGAAATAAGATGCTAATCCTCCTTTCAATGGATTTTCAAAGGTGATAACTTCTTCATTGGTAAGATAGCTTTCCCTAAAAGAGGTAAGTAATCTAATTTTATAAGTGATCAGATCCTCCATATGTGGTATAAATCCATGATTGATATCTTTAGCCTGATAGTGTGAAATATCAGATTTTAATGCTTCTTCAAGGGGTGTTGAAAATCCACTATCAACATAAAAACTTTCTTCATGATTCATTTCACAAGATGTTTCTGATTCACAACTTCTCTATAAGATTTCTTCATGATCTATTTCTGGTATGTCTCAACAATATTGTTTGATTCACAACTTCTATAGAAGAATTCTTCACGACCCATTTATGATATGTCTCAAGAATTTTCTATATCTTGGTCATGTATACAAATATTAAGAGTAGGATACTCTTGTTCCTTGGTAATGATATCAAGAGTATGAGATTCTTGTTGTGAATTAAGATCATCTACATGTCCATCCAAAGAAAGCATCTCATGGGTAGATGGAGGAGTATGTGCTATATGGATGTGATCATTATCTACGACATCTTGTATAGATAGGAGAGTTTACATTAGATCATTGTAGTATCTTGGAGATATGAATTAGTTATCTTGATTTATTTTGGAATTGCTTTCCACATGGTTTGGATCAAGCTCTTTACGGGTCAGTTTCAAAGGATGGATTGATTATAGAGGGTTCTTGGACCTCATCATTAGGTATGGGAAGTCGCTCAATATCCTCTTATTCTTTGAGTGGATTTGGATCAAATGTTAAGCTAGGGATTCCTTCAATATTTGTATCCATGAGGTCAAATAATATCAATATGTCTTGGGAAGGACCATTTCTAGACCTAGGTGATAGATTTTGATCATGCTTTGGAATAAGTTCTTGATATATGTCTTCTAACTCATTAAGTGATGTAGATAAATTTTCAACATGATCATTGGTGAATGGATCTTGGATTATGTCAATAGGATTAAATAGCATCAACACATCTTGAAATAGATCTTTGTAGGAGGGGTCTTGATCATGACTAAAAAATTTCTCTCGATATATGTTGATTTGATCATCGGATGCGGTGGAAACATCTTCAAGGTGTTTACCAATGGATATATCTTGATCATTGTCTTCAAAAGTGATGGTGGAGAGATTGCCAATTTTTCCAACCATAAGATCAATCTATGTTAATATTTCTTGAATTGGATCATTATTGGGTATCGCTGGTGGTTTTTGATCATGATTGAAAAGTGACTCTTGATATATGTTTATTTTATCATTGGAGGAGATGGAAAAATCTTCAAAGTTTTCATTGATGGGTAGTTGTGATTTATCTTTGAGATGTGATGATTTATCTTTGATATGGGGTGATTGGGTTTGTTGTCGATGTTGTTGATATCCAGCCTCTTGAAATTGGAGATATTGTTCTTGATATGGTTGTGGAGACAACTTGATGCTTTGATGACATGGTTCAACCAATGGAAGACTGTATTGATTTTGGGGTGGAGATGTCTCTTGGTGATATGAATCAATGAGGTTTTTGAGTGTAGCAGTTTTATTTTTCAAGATTTGACCTTGAAATTCTTGATACCTCTGACTTGGTTGTTGAAAAATCATATTTGGCATGTATAATTATGGTGTTTGCATGTAATCATGGACAAATTGATCTTAAATAATGTTTTGTTTTGGTATGATGTTTAGATTTGGCATTATTGGTTGATATTGAACATTGTTTTGATACATATTGATTTTATTTGGGTAACTTTGATTTTGCATGAGGTTACTTTGACTTGGATCAATACATGAATTTTCCAACATATTGTTCGGATTTTGAACAAAATTGGTGGTATTTGCAAACATATCTACCCCAAAGTTTACCAAGTGTGGATTTGATATGTTCATGTTTGGTAAGCTTGAATTTGGTATAGTCACATTTGGCATGTATTAATTTTGTTGGATAATTTTTTTTGGAAGAAGACTCGTGCATTTATTGTTTGGTTGATATATTTGTAAGTTTCATCTTTGATTTAAATCTACCATCGGAAAATTTGGTCCAAAATTTAGATTGGGAAAACTCACATTTGTTGCATCATTGAGGCTTGTAGGAGGCAATGATCCTATGTATGGATTGCATAAATGTGAGGTTCGATAATCAATTGGAATTGTGAGACTTGGATAGTTTGGTTGACTTGGATTAATCATGATGTATGAATTGTGTTTATATTCCATGTTTTTCTTGTGTTTTGACCTTGTTACAAAAATGAACCTCCAAGGTGTTTACGACCAATGATGAGATGAAAAAATGTAAGGGTGAGTGATATGGGTGTTTTAACTTTTAGGAACTTTGGATTAATTCTAGACTTTAGGATTTGATTTTGATTGGTTTACTTTGGATAATGAATTTGTAGATCCCACAATGTTAGATGTTATTGTACAATGAATTCATTCAAAAGGGTGATAATTTAACTAAGTGTGTGAGGAAGGATTCATCCACACACACCTAACTAAACAAATTATTTTGATTTGGTTTAATGATGTAACTAAGTCGAGATAATGATGTTTCCAAATCTCTAAAATTTATTTGGTGGGATGGGATGATAAATTTTGAATGGATGAAGTGTTGATTTTATCCTGAATGAACCTAAGAAGTATTTGTTTACTAGACCAAGATATTGAAGAACATGCTTTTCTCTAAGAGTAGCTCAAACCAAAAGACCAATTTTTGCATGGAAAACCATATGACCAAAAGATACCAAGCACTGTATGGGGTTCAATTGGATTTAATCTTGATTAATGATTGTTTTTACCACATCCACTCCTTGCTTGATTCTTCAAATTGAATGTCTATGTCTCGATTCCTTTTAATTCCAAAAATTCTATAATGTGGAAATCAAGGATTAAAGGGCATAATTTCCTAGGTTGACTTTAGACATGGAAAATTGTGATATAAATCTAAATACTTAGAAGCCTCTAACGATGAAATCCCTAGAGCAAGCAAGAGAACTTGAATTTGTCAAAGGTATTTTCTCCCCCAAAAGGGTTTGAAATTTTGAGGATTTTGTGAATGTTTGTTTTCAAATGTTTTTGATCCTAGCAAAGTGTTTTTATTTCAAAATAATGCACAACCCTATGGATAAAAGAGGAAATATTTGTTGAGTTCCCACTTGGATGAATCCAGCTACACTTACTCTCAATGGATGATTAGATGTTTGACCATAGAGGCTCACCTTTACAGTGCACTCACTTCTTGGGTCATCCAAGCATCAGTACCCATGAAACTTCAATGGCATAATTGTCATCTCTATTAAAATCCGTAAGAATGTGGGATGGCTTCAGAATGACCATTCTTACAACAACAAATAGATAGGGATCTTGAATTTTACACAATTGGTTCTTAATCAAGGCACCTGTTCAGAAAAGCCACATGATAGGAAAGATCAAATCATGCAAAGAGTATCACCTACTTGTCTATAGGAGTTCCTGTAATGATGAGCCTTCCTCAGCATTTAAATTTATATACTAGTTGGGAGAATCTTGGCGTTTAGCTCATTACCGATTTGAGTCGTTCCCTTGGGGTGAGTAATTTTTCCCACCAAGGTATGCTCTCTAAGGGTGAAAAAAAGAAAAGAAGTGCATTTGTAGTTTGACCACCTAACACATTTAGGCGAGAGAACACACAATGCATTTTCTTCACGCTCGCATAACTCTTCAATTTTAAACCCAAACTTGAAGTGTGTAGGTAATTATTTTAAGGCAATAAATGTCACTAGGATTCTTTTGATTCTCAAGATTTTCATGAAGTGCAAGAGAAGTGCATACACATTCAAATAACAGGAATTGGAAAAAAATATTATGAGACAATGAAAACAAAAGTTTTTTTTAAGCCTCAAAACAATAATGAGTTCATTTTAAACACCAAAAACCAAGTGTGAAGTTTCTTGTTCAATTTTAGCCCAAAAATCACAATCTAGTATGTTTCTAAGTTCAATTTTAACAAACTTGAAGAGATCAGAGCAATGGTTAATTTTAAACCCAAAAAATGAAGTGAGTTGTCTTAAAATAGAAAATAAAAGAAAGAATTGAAGGACCTAGACTATTATAATCAACATTAAGAAATTATTTTTTCAAGTTCAAATTCAATGCTCAATTTTTAAACTCAAATTTGCTTGTGATTTTTGGATTTTTAACCTTGCTACCCCATCATCTTCAAGAGATACATCTACCAGCGTTTGTGATTCACCCCTCTTATTAAATGTTGTTTTCTTCTACAAAATTGTCAAATTTTAGCACTCAAATCATATACAAAAATATTAATGGCGTTTTGAGAAAATCTATTTTAAATCCACTACTTATATCTACTACCACTCAGAGATTTGTGCTATGAATCATCGATGCAAGAGTAGATTTACACATAGAAATCATTTAGTGACTCCTTCCCAACCAATTAATTGCAAGAAATAATGGTAATTAATATTGGGAACATATCACTTGCAAAGGTTGTTTTCACTTGCCTTTTCTGAGTAGATATTCCTCTATAAAATAGTTGTATTTTTCGAGAAACACCAAAGAAGCGTAGGGAAAAAAAATTATGTGAAAAATTAATTAGAAAAGAGGCTTTATAATGGAACATATTTGAACGCACTTTCTATGCGTCACTATCATTGGAAGGTAATTAAACCAAGTGACAAAAAAAAAATTCATACAGAACCAAGTGTGTTGGTATATTTTCCATGTCTATAGTAGTGATGAATTTTACATGTTAGATGAATACATTGATGAATTCATCTCTCCTAGATCATCCACTAAATCTTTGACCGATGAGGATACAAACATTGATAATCATGATAATCATAATTGTTCTTCTCCTGATATCTCTCCCATTGGTGACAAAGGTATCTTAGTGCAAGAAGACACAACCATTGAGGACCATGATTGTCTTGATTTTCTTCCTCATCCTCCTTCCCATTTGCAAAAAATTATAAAAAATAATGAAAACATCATCCCCTTACCTAGTCTCCCTAATCATGGCAATCAACCTTTCCTTTCTTGTAATATCCCTCCTCAATACAAAGAGGATAGGTTGGTGCTAGAAGATATAAAAATTACAAGTCATGAGACTCTTGACCCTCCCTTTCCAAATGCTCCCACCATTTTGGACAATATATTTTAAAATCATAATAGTCCTTCTATTGATGCATCCCCTCCTTGAAATGAAGCATGTGATAAACCTCTTTCAAGCTCTCATGGAACCTTATTTAACCCTATCCTAACAAGAAAATGAGACCTTTTCCAATCAAATGGAATAATATCCTACTCCTCCCACCCTCATTAATCCCATCATTTATCATTCACCTAATTTTCATGATGTCATTTTAGAAGAACCAAACCTTGAATGTCACAAAAATGAGGCTTGTAGTTTTCCTAAAGTATCTCCTCCTATAGAGGATATCATGATGCCTGCCATAGATACCATTGAATCTCCTTCTCAAGGGGATGCTAATATTATTCAACCTCAACTCATCCTTTATCCTCCTTCAACCAAACCCACACCTGAATTCACTCTCTACCCACCTATGCCTAATGTGTCGCAACAACCAATTCATAATATCATTGCTCACACACATTATACGATAAACAATCTACGATCACAACAACCAACCTCACCATCCTTACCTTCATCTCCTCATATCTTACCTATTGCCCCTCACCTAAATTCCCTCCTTTGGGAGTATGAACTTATCGATCAACTAAGGAATACATCCACTAAAATATATTTAAGGGACCTTATTCAAGCTTCCCCTCACTATCACAACATGATGTAAAATTCCTTACAAAAAAATTGTATATGTAAACCCCTAAACCTGCAAATGCATATATAGCAACAAAACACATTAGTTGTTAGTTCAAATGCATGAAAACAAGTATGAGAGATTCCCCATAAAATCCATCTATTTAAACTAAAATTAGGAACAAAGATGAAGATCACAATACAAGAAATAAAATTATATCCTAATTAAGCTAATAGCATGATGATCCCATGGGGGAATTGGTGGCAATGAAGTGTTGCAATTGGCCATTTCCCAATTCCTAAGTTGCAATGAATATGATCTAGAAATGGTCAAATATCCAAAGAGATTTGAGCATAACATTGATACAAATGTGAAATATGGTGAATTCTTGGATGAAATGAGCAAAATTAGTTCTCAATTGAAGAGAGTAACTTTGCATGAATATTGTGGTTTTTAGTATAATAAGTCTACTCAAATTTTGGATGTTTGAATGAGAGGAAGATTCTCTCATTTATAGATTTCCAAAATGGAAGATTGAAGGAAAATAAGCAAGGTGGGATAAAAGATAATCCAATGGAATTGTGCCACTTGTCCACATGTGATTGGAGGAGGAATGAGCACATTTTGGTCAATGTGCATGATAAATTTCACTAGATTCAAATTTGAATTTTGAATGTGACATGTGAGAGGGAAAGAGGAATGGAGTTAATGTCACTTGGCTCAATGCACAAGGACATGTAAGAGGCATTGAATTCCTTTTTGGAAGGACCAAGCCCATTTGAATTTGAATTAAAATTTGAGGGAATATTCCTTTTCGATGCTTTGTGAGGGAAAATAGAGAATTAAATAAATCAAAGTAATTGATTTATTGTGCAAGTTGCATTCTCTAGAGGATTTTAGTTATAGGGATTAACTTAATCAAAGATTTGATTAATTTAATGAGGAATTAGGGGATGTGACAATTTAGAGTTAAATTTATGAATTGATTTAAATCAAATTGAGGTGAAATGATTTATCAAATAAATGATTTTATTTATTTAATCAAGAAGGAACATCTTAGATTAAATCAAATAAGGTTTAATTTTTTTATTTAATAAGAGGACTTTAGATATTTTAATCAAATAAAATAATTTATTTAATTAAAGAGGGATGTAAGGATTAATTAAATTAAGTTGATTAATTTAACTAGCAGAGGAGGAAGACCTAATTAAATAAATAATGATTTATTTAATTAAGGGATGAAAGGTGTTGATAAGCTGAGAGTATGGTTCAAGATGAAACAATGTTGATATGATCAAGATCAGGTGCATGCATATTTTACATGTCTACAGTATCCCTTCTAATGCGCAAACAAATGCTATAGAAGTTTTGATTCAGGGCTTAAATATTGACATTGTTTTCCACCAAAGTGAGCTCCCTCCTCTATTCACTGATGCAGGAGCATCCAGTGGTGTAAGGGCAATCCTACATCACCCAAAAATATATTTACTTTCATTTAGATTTTTTTTTTTTGTAGATGTTTTTGCATTTCTGGATACCCTTTTCGTCGAAGAAGAATTCCCAACTTTCAAAACTGCTTTTCTGCTTTTTCTGCTCAACTGCTATTTTTAGCAGGTATGAATTTGAAGGCATGAGGAGACAAAAATTTAAGGGAAGCTTCAGGACATAATAATAAACACTTTGGTGAAAGAATCAGATCAAGAGCATTTCCGGTTCAAAAGTTATTCAAGTTTCAATTTCTGCTTTTTGCCTTATGAAATCTTCGGAGCTAATTTTGAGGTACTTAGAGGCTCCGGATGGGCCTGAAAAATTGGCGGAATACGAAAGTGGTTAGCCTTTAGGCCCCACTTTCCGGCAAGAGATCTTCGCGAGAGCTTTCCGAAAAGGTATTATCATTGAAGATCTGATGGTTAGATCTTGAGTTAGGGCTTCCGAAAGTTGGTGCATAATTTGAATCCCGTTTTTGGCTCCAAACAAAGAAACGGGCTATTTATGGGCGAGTTACTGTTTCTTTTAGGCAGTTTTTGGGGAAAGAAGATCGCATGCTGCGAATAGGGGAATTTCTGTAGTTTCTTTCTGTAATTTGCATGTATTGCAAAACTGGAGGATTTGAGATCCTCTGCATGTAGGAATTTCATACTTTAAAAATAATAAGATTTGTTAGTTTTTCTGTGTGATTTTCTGTGTCTCGGGTTGCACCCTCATCATTCACTCAATCTTATTATGCACCCATCCATTATTCTTCTCAAGCAAACTTGGGTTTATGCATCCTAAGTCATCAAGACATCTCTCCAAGGCATTCAAGGGTTGATTTTTGTAACAACACATGATCATTCATAATGGAAAGGTATTGAATACATCATTCCATATTTCATACTATATTATTTTGTCTCTTCAATTGATTTAATTATATATACAAAGGGGTTTGACAAAGGCAAACCCCTATACCCTAATAATCAAAATTTATTCTTCTTTCTTTGTATGTTTGCAGATTTAGGTATCTTGGAAGCTTGGAAATCATTGAAGACTAGATTGGGAGCTTGTAGAATACACCACCTTGTTAGATAGGGAAAAAAATCCATTAAAAGTCTCCTACAAGCCAAGAATCAAAGTTCTACATACGAACACTTGAAGAAGCAAAAAGTGTAGACCAAGACCTCCAAATTCCACTTTCAGACTTCTCAAAAGGCTAAAAGGGACATGTTCACCATTAGTGGTGACCTAATCCCACCATACATGCATTTCAAGGTTTTCTATAGATCTGAGTACCCTTTTGGTAGAAACAGGTTCCAACAAATTTTCACAAAAAAAGGACTAGGTTGCCTAGAAAGGTGTAAGTGACCTTCATGGATTCTACATTCAATTCTCCAAATTTCTAGATCTACATGCCATCTCTCTTCATCCTCCAAGTGCACCCATTCATTTATGTTCATTTCTGTAGTTGTTTGTTTATGTTTCCTATGTTATTTGCATATCTCAATGTGTTTTCTAGCATCTTTTTACATTCTAATAGTTGGCAGCCAATAGTTAGTTTCTATTTTCCATTTCCAGAATTTAGGGCATCAAACACACATTAGTTTAAGAAATTAATCCCTTCTTTTGAATGTAACCCCTATGCATTTTTGTATCCCTCTCTATTCTCTTAGGTGAAAAACCCTAAAAGTTTTAGAGACCTTAAGTGGGTACCAAAATCTTCACTACACTAAGTAATTTTCTTCAATAAGCTTGCAGCATTTTGCATGTGGCTTAGCATACATATACCAAACTAATTTTTCACCTAACGCCTGATTTCTTTATGATAATTTATGAATCACAATAACACCCTTTAGCTTATCTTCACAAAGATTTTCCAATGAAATAAGTGAGATATTATTGCTATCCATGTTACCCTTCCATAGAAATTCCCTAATTAATTTTTAAATGACCAAATTCACAAACTTTTGTTCTTTGAGTACTACCATGTAATTACTTGGAATGGCAACAAGAACAACTTTTATCAATAATATACGGCTAGATAATGACAACCATATTCATATCCATGATGTAATCCTCGTCTGAATACTTTGAATGATTTTATCCCAATAAGAAACTTTATTTGAACCTCAGAAGAATGGTATCCCAACATATTTACAAGGAAATTTTGTTGTTTAAAATCCAAGATGACTAACAATTTTCTTTTGCGATCCTGATTTGATATTAAAAGTATAGATCTTTGATTTTTCTGCATTTATTTTCTTACCAAATGCAAGTGAATATTTAACTAAGAGAACCTTAATGTGATTAGCCTCTTGAAGCTTAGTTGAGCTAAATAATAATGTTTCATCCACAAACAAAGAGTGCATTATTGATACATGAGTGGAAGGTATTGAAATACCCTTACACAAGCCTTGCAAATGTGATATTTTGACTTTCCTACTAAGAGCTTCAACCAATATTATGAATAGAAAAGGCGATAAAGGATCACCTTGCCTCACATCTTGGGTAGAACTAAAATTACCTAATGTTGCACCATTAATTAGAACTAAGATATTTGCACCTTTTAAGCATGATAAGATCCATTTGCACCATTTATTATTAAATCCAAATTTCATTAATACTTGAATCAAAAAGTTCCAATCCACTTTATCATAAGCTTTCATCATGTCAAACTTGATGATAAATGAATATATATTATTCAGTGATATTGAATGAAATACCTCATGTTCCCCTATAGAACCCTCCATTGTCTCCCTACTAGGAAAAAATCCACTTTGTTCTTCAGAAATTAATTTAGGGATGATGGGCAACAATTGTAGGTAAATTGCTCTGGTAAATATCTTGTAAATTGTGTTACAAAGTGATATAGGGAAAAATATTGAGAGAGACTTTAGATCTTTTAATTTTTGAATTAATGCAATGTGCATTGCATTAAAATGCTTAAGCATGGAACAAGGTTTACGAGACTCTTCTAGGGCCTTTATAAGATCATTTCCTATGAAATACCAATATTTTTGGAAAAATAATGTTGTGAAACCATCTAGTCTTGGAGCCTTATTAGGCTTGAATGTGAAAACAACTTCTTTCAATTCATCCAGGTTAAAAGGTTTATTGAGATGTATATTATCATGCTCAATGACAAGTGTCAAAATTTCTTCCAACATGTCATCTCTTTCAATTCCAATCTGATTTGATTGTTCTACTGGTGCAGATAATAAGGTCAAAAATTATTTAATCCCTTCATTCTGAATGTCCACTTCATTGTTTAACCACTAGCCCAATGCACTTTTTGAATTTGAAACACTGTATTCTTTTCTTTTCTAACCTAAGCTGACATGTGAAATTTTTGGGTGTTCTTGTCACCTTCTCTAAGCCACACTTCACAATGTTTCTGATGCCAATACAAATCCTCACGCAAAACTAGTTCTTCCCATTTCAATTAAAGACTCTCCTATAAATCAAAAGGCTTCATATTCAACCCTTGACTTAGAATCTGCTCATTTACATTAGCCAATTGCTTGGAAATTAGCTCTTTTTGATGAAAATTATTTTTAAACACATGAATAATCTACTATTTTATTTTTCCTTTCAGGAAATGTATTTTCCTGCAAAATCTATACATGATGGATCCATGCTCATACGGTGCTTCCAACCATGATTTTTTCAACAAAGGCATGAAATCACTATGTTTGAACCACATTGATTAAAACTTAAAAGAATATATGAACTTTTCAGGAGAATCAATGGTTGTAAGACTTAAGCAAGTAGGAAAGTGATCTAAACCTATCTATGGAAAATTTTTAGACATTCCCACGTACTTTTGTACTACCGATTTTGAAGATATTAAAAATATATCTTATGTGACATCTATTTGCAAAAAATATCTCCTCTTGTTTGTCCATGTGTACAATCCTTTTTCTAGTTTCACATCCACAAGTGTATTATTATGTACAATTTTTTAAAAATCTTCCACCATCTTAGGAGGTGGAAATTTTTTTCCTCTCTTTTAATGAGGAAACAAAATTGCATTAAAATATCTTCCAAGTACATTTTTTCCTACTCTCAATTGGTCAAAAATTAGCTCAAGATCTATCTGAAGCTTTTGCTTACCTACTATTGAATTTGGTGCATATACATTGAATAACAACATAGTTAAATCAAAATGAGTAACACGTAATAATTTCCAATGTGAATTATTAGAAATAGGTTCAATCTGTATAGTCTTTATACTCCATAAAGTTAACATTCTACCAGATGCTCCCTGAGCAACAACTTGAGAAGACTTCCAAAAAATCCACTTGGTAATTATATTATCAGAAGTTTTGTTAGATCACTTGGTCTCTTGTACTAGAACTATATCAACCCCTGAAGAATTTTTTCTCTATTTAATTTGGGCTCTTTTGTTAGGGGCATTTAAAACCCTAACATTCCAGGAGAAAATATTCATAATGATCAAAGAGAGAAACCAACTCTCCTCAATATTTTCTTTATGTTACCATCTAAGGTTAATTGAATCCCAAAAGAAATCTCATCCTACATCTTTCTTGAATTTCACTTCCTTCCTCTCTTACTTGAAGATTTAGCTACTGATGAAAGAGGTATTTGAATAATAAATAAATGTTTTGAGAAATCAAAACCAGTATCATATTCTTCATTATTTTACTTAACATAAGAATGTTCATTCATAAGATCTTGAGCTTTTGTATCTTTTGTGTTTTCTATAGAGTATATTTGAGGTTTTCCTATCATCAGCTCCCCATCCTCTTTATTTACTACCTCTACAATATCATCGACTAAATCTGATCCTACCATATTTGCAATATGGTCTACCCAATTTTCCAAACTTCCATGTTCCTCCAACTCATGCAATATTTGGGAATCAAATCTACTACAATCAAAATTAGAAATTTGTTTGCAATGAGGTATTAAGTGACAACTACAAGCTTCAAGAAATTATCTTTGACTATTAGAGAATAGATTCTTCCCCATATCAAATTTTAAGTTATTCTTTCCAATTGATGCTCATTCTCAAAATAGATGTCTGGTGTATAAAGATACAAAGACCTATGAAAATTTGAAATCTCTATTTTAGTCCAACAACCATTATGCAAATTCACTACTAGATTTAAGATTCTTTCATTTTTTGAAGGTCTATTATAAGAAGTATGCTTAATTACTTCCTTTTGAAGAATACTTCCATTAAAAGTATCCAAATCTTGTGATAGAAAATCAACACCCATAGCATTTGACTAGAAAGAGTCTAACACTATAGACTTACCCTTCCTATCTTTTTTAGCCTAGCTTATATCAAGTATTTTCCTATTATTAAGAGATAAATCTGCAAAAACATAAGCACATTCTTTGAAAATATTTTCCCCATATTTGTATCAACCTTTGATTCAAATTGATTAGTCGCTGAAGCCCTAGAATTATTGGTTTTTTGAATATCTAGAAACTCCTGTAATGAATGTCCCACCAAATGGCAATATGTACAGACATTATTAGGGCTCTCAATTAGGATTTCCTCCTTCCAAGTTCCCAAATTATAATGTATCTTTAATGAAGATGAAAAATCCTTTTCAGTCCTAAGAAGAACACAAACCTGATAGTTTTATTTGGATTTATGAAGAGATTCATATCATGGCCTACAAAAATCCCCAAATTATTAGAAATGGTTTCTACTATACCTAGTTCCCTATATTCTAATTAAAGTGAAGGTAATTGAATCTACAAAGGAAAAAATTTCATTACAAGAGACAAGGGATCAAAATTTGGGACCCATGCTTGAGTGTATAACCCATCTCCCTCAAAAAATCATGACTTAACCTTTAAAATCAAATCCCTTTGCAACTTTCTAGAGAAAAATAAAATAAAAAAGCCATTTCCTTGATCAACATAGAAATTTTGGTTAACCCCATCCAACTCAAAGAATAATAAATCTTTTAAAGTTTTAAGAGAAGGAATTAATGTCCAAAACTTACAAATTAGCACATGATCCTTCAAATCATGTATTTGTGCATGCAAAACATCCTTTAGCAAGGTAAATTGAGCCTATATATTATCTGTAGATGTTTTCACATTTTCCTTCATAGATTTGTGAGAAATATGATCTTTACGGACCCACTTCTTACCTCCTCATGTGTGCCCATTTTTTTAACCCTGGAAGAATGATTATCTAGAGCATTTGGAATCAATTGATTTGCCTTAAATATTTTCACATCTACCAATTTCAAATAAAGAAAATGATAGAAATTGTCATTCTTTTGAGCAATGTTATCCAGAAAAGTTGTAGGTGTACTTTCCATAGAACTATACTTCTCATCATTAAAAAAAAACTGTCTGATGATTTTTAAAAGAATGTCGAAGACCCCCTAGAATTGAATTGAAGAGAGCTCAATGTAACCAGATACTATTTGGAAAAAAATTTGGAGAATGGCACTCATAAACCACAACAACCCACGAGTGAGAGTCCTCTAAATCTTCATCCCCATAGATTTCAAAAGGCATCTTCTTTCCCTTATTAAGATTTTTCCTGAATTGTGGGTGAGGGTGATGATCCCCAAAAGGATGTTGAAAACCTAGAGAGAAGCTTTCAAGTCCATTCAACTGATGAAGAAACCCTTGTTTCTTCAGTAAAAATGGATTTTTGAGCCTCCTAGATGAAGATATATGAGATGAAGCCTCAAGAAAAGGAAAAAAAAAAGCATCCTTCCTTGCCTGATCTATTCCATTAAAGGTCGAGGGTAACACAAAACTGGAAGACTTTTTTGAAAAAAAAATTGTTTCCAAAAAAAGGAACACTCTAACTTTTGTGGTTCGACATTCTTCCTCAAAAATCTCATAATGTTCCATTGCAATTATTTTTTAAATTTTCCTTTTCTTTTTCTCTTTGATTTTTATTGTTGTTTTGTATGTTAATGATTTATTATTTACAGGGAATAGTAATATTTCATTGTTGATTTCAAAGAGGCAATGAAAAATTATTTTGAAATGATAGATCTAGGTTTGCTAAAAAAATTCCTAGTAATAAAGGTCTAACAAATATATCATGGCATCTTTATTTAATAAAAAAAATATGCTAAACAAATCTTGAAGAGATTATGAATGTTGGAAAACAAACCAGCCCCAATCCCAATAGTTAAAGGTTTGAAATTAAGCAAAGAGGACAATTTTAGTGATGCTAACCAAACCCTTTACAAGAGCATGTTTGGAAGCCTCATGTATTTGACAAAAACCAAAATTTATCTAATGTATGCAATAAGATTGATTTATAGGTTCATGGAGCAACCTAAGGATGCAAATTGGCAAGAAGGAAAAATAGTTCTATGTCAATGGGATGAAGGCTATGGCATTATGTATACCACCTCCAATGATTTTCAACTAGTTGGGTACACAGACAATGATTGGGTAGGAAACATAGATGACAAGAAGAACACATCGGGATATGTGTTCCATATGGGTTTAGGAGAAATATCATGGGCATCAAATAAGCATCCTATAGTTTATCTCTTAACAACTTAAGCAGAATACATTGTAGAAAATACAACATGTCAAGCTATTTGGCTTAGAATATTCCTTGCAGATTTGAATGAATAACAAGAAGATGGTACAACCATATTTATGACCATGTGTCTTTTATTTATTTTAATAAGAATCACTTCTTTCATGGATGAAGAAAGCATATTTAATTTTTTTACCATTTAATAAGGGAGTTGATAGATCATGGAGACATTGAGCTTTAGTACTATAGATCTGAGCAACAACTTGGTAATATTTTCACAAAGGGATTGTCAAAACACTCCTTTAAATTCCTATGAGATAGGCTTGGTATGAAGGAATGCGTTGGAACTTTAGTTATTGAAAAATTAGAAAAGTGTTGATGTGCCAAAACTTTAGTTCTAGAAACCTCAAAAAAGGGTCAATATGTCAGAACTTCAATTCAAAAAAGCACTAGAAATCTGAACAGGTGCAAATAGGATTTCTCTGGAACTTTTGTGCTAGAATTTTTGAATGGTGATAAAAAATAGAAAGGCTCAATATTAATCGGGAGTGTTGGAATTTCTAATATTGAGAAAGAATGGCTAACTAAATTAAATGTCGCATTAGATGAGATCCATTAGGATCTTTCACCTAGGTGATCCCACAATACTGGTTTACAATTTTTGGTCAAACTAGACACTAAACTCTTTTTTTCTAACCAAATATTCACTTTTGGGCACCTATAGCGGCTAAACCATGAGGAATTTGAAGATGATGCAAACTCGTGGTTTGTGACATTTTGTATATAGATTCCAAATATTATTTTTTCAATTTTTTTGGAATCAATTTGCACTTATTTTTCCATGTCCTTTGAAAACTAATTTTTAGAGTAAACAACATTTTTAAGGAGTGACACTCACCGTATACAACATAATTTTTTTCCATGAAGGATAAAATTCTATTTTTTTTGAATTTAGATTTGTAACTATAATATCTAGTGCTTAAAATTGGTTTTATAGTGCTTTATTGAATATTTTTATCTTAATCATGTTTCAAAGTAAAACCAATTACAATTCAAAAAAATGAACCATATACAATGTAACTTTTTTTGTATGTATCAAAATTCCTTTTTTTTTTGTTGGATGAAGGAATTCAATATCTGGTGCACTCATCATTTTTTTCTTTTTTTGATAATCTTCTTTTTTTCCACATGTATAGAACAAAGAGCTTGATTTTCACTCAAAAACCTATGTTTAATAAAACTAAAAAAATTAATACATAATAAAACCGAAACATATTAAAATTATATTTGTTGCATAGCTCGTTTTGATGACTATCATTATCCAGTTGGTTATGTGAAGTTTCATCCATTTTAATCCTCAACCCAAGCTTTGAAGGGAAACATTCTAGAGAGTTTTGGTGCTAGAGGGTGAGAAGGTGGGAAAAGGGGGGTTCAGACGAACCGGGGGGGTTCAAGCGAACCCCTTTCAGAAAAGGTTTTCTTTGTTTTTTTTTTAGGGAATGGTGGAACCTTGCATTTAATGTGTTTTCTTAGGGTTCTAGTGAACCCTCTTTTGGTTCACTCGAACCAAATAGTTCGTTTGAACTGCAAAATTTTTTTTTTTTACATGGGGTCATTTTTTGCACCTTTTCCTTCCTCACTTGAATTATAAACCATTATTGTGGGTTTACGCACCCCTTTGTTATATTTGACATATGTTGGAAAATTAATTTTGGCAGTGAATTCATTCTAGTAGGTGAATTTGAAATTGAGTGGCAATTTCTAGAAAAGGGCAAGAAAGACAAAAAGTAAATATAGAATGTTTTTCAGTAAGACAGAAAAATAGAAGGACAAGGAGGAACGTTCAACATAATAGAATAGAAGAAGGGAATGTTCAGGAGAATGTATAACAATAGAAGAATGTGATAGAGATAAGTTCTCTAGTGCTCCATAATATCACCATCACACAAGAACACACAATTAGCTCCAGTGTGCTAGAATATGCACAATTTTTTGTATGAAGGATATATAGAGCCTTTCTTTGATTTTGTATGTAAACCTTTTTGAGTGTAATATTTTTATGTAGTCGAATGAAATAGAAAATATTTTGCCTCCTTGTCTTGTTGTCTCCTTTCTTTGGTCTATGTTTTCATCTTTTTTCACTTTAGTTGGGATTTTTATCCAAAAGTTTTACAATTAGAACGCTCTTTTATAAGTCTTCTCACTGATATGTAACTATTTCTTGAAAATATAATTATTATTATTTTGAGATTTTTTTTAACTTCCATCCTATGCAAATATTCATTTTATTTCCAATTCCCCAAATACTACAGTTGGTTCCTTTCATTATCTTCTATCAATCTTCTTGTAATCAAATATCGCTTGGATTAATGGTTACCTTCCATGCCCTCAGTGACTATTTCTTGGAAACAAATTTTAACCCTTTAAATCTTGACACCTTCTATGAAGATGGAATATTTAAGGTCATCATATTGTAGAAAACACTATTCATATTTAATATTTTTCCTTACAAGTCCATACATATTGTTTTAGAATTTAGTGTTGTGAGCATTTACTTTATTTTCAAGAAAATATGATGATATGTGTTCAAAATGAAAGCCTATTGTATGTGTTTCCAAATATATATGAATATGGTTCCACAAACATAGACCAAACTCCTCTATATACATAAGTGATTTATGTCTAAAGAAGGAAAAGTGGCTTGCACTCTTACATTTCAGGCTATTCAAGACATATCTTCTATTGGAGCTAAAATAAGTTATCTTTAGTCTCTATCTTTACAACTCCAAGAAAGAATAGCCTAGAAAAAATCAATCTCCATACACTATAGTCTCTCCTCTCGATGCCAATTCTGACCTTTGGAATTCTCTAAGAAGAGGTTATCAAAAACTTCAATATGCCATACTTTGAATAGTTTGTCATTCTGGTAGGCTCTTCTTGCTCAAATGTATCAAGATCATTATTATGACCATGGTTCTAACTAGACCGTGCCTTCGATTTTCTTTGTTCTTGAGACCTATAAGGGGTAATAAAATATTTTGATAAATCTTGACAATATGAATATGTCATAAATATTTTCCTTTTCCAATCCCTTCTTGACCCATGTGAACACTTCCATTCCAATATACATAAGTTTGCATGAACCAATAATTCAAAGTTCAATTCATCATGTGTATGGGGAAGACATCTGCATTTGAACTAGAAAATGCTGCAACAATTTTTGGAGAGTAGATTGTAGGAGGTTTGATGGCTATTGAATCATTTTCTTTCTTCTCAATAGCTTTTGTTATCTTTTCTAGATGCAAAGAATTCTCCAAGATACTGTTGCAAAGAGATATAATCACAAATAATCCACTTGTTCTAGCTATCTCAACATTGAATAAGAAAGACTTTGAAAAGACATGAAAGGATATTGCATTTAACTCCTATGTAGGCTTCCCATACTTTTGGGGTATTGTGAGATATAGTATTTTATATTTTCCATAATTTCCTAGAATTCTATGGGTAAACCCATAATAGGGTGTACAATTTTCATGAGATGGAAATTTTTAAAAATGTACAGACATTCAAAATTTCATGTTTTAAAGGGTTTGTTTGAACTAGGGGATTCACATGAACCCAAAAGAGGGGTTTGGTCGAACCCCTAGTTTGAGCGAACCCCCTTTTGCATGGTGGGTTTGCTCGAACCCTATGACGCCACATTTCTCAATAGAAATGAATGGAAAATTCAAAAAAAAAGGGGGGTTCGATAAAACCCCTCTTTGAATGAACTCCCCTTCACCCTTTTGAGCGAAGTGGGGTTCGTTCGAAGGGGGTTTCACTCAAACCCCCGTTTTTTGCCCTTCTCCCCCTCTTCCACCAAATTTTAGCACATTTTTTCCCTTCGAAGCTCGGGTTGAGGATGAAAATGGAGGAGACTTCACAAATCCAACTGGAAGATGGTAGTCCTCGAAGTGAGCTATCCAACGAATAAAATTTTAATTTGTTTTGGTTTTATTATATATGTGTTTTTTTAGTTTATTAAACATAGGGTTTTCACCGAAAATCAAGTTCTTTGTTTTGCACATGTGGAAAAATAGCAGATTATCAAAAAAATTTTTTTAAAAATATGTTTTTGTTGGGTATTGATGTCCTTGATCCATTAACAAGAAAAATTTGAATTTCGATACATATAGAAAAAGTTATGTTGTATATAGTCCACCTATGTGTGAATTGCAATTGGTTTGACTTCGAAACTTGATTAAGGAAAAAATATTCAATAAAAAACTATGAGACCAAATGGAAGTGCTATATATCATAGTTACAAATCTAAATTAGAAAAAATTAGAATTTTATCCTTCATACAAATAAAGTTATGTTGTATACGGTGAGCGTCACTTTTTTAAAATGTTGTTTTCTAAAAAAATCGGTTTTCATGGGAGATGGAAAAAGAAGTGCAATCTAATTCCATTTTTTTTGAAAAATATATTTTTAGAATCTACAGACAAAATTTGATGAGACTCTAGTTTGTATCATCTTCAAATTCTTCATGGTTTAACCGCTATAGGTGCTTGAATGTGAAGATTTAATTAAAAATAATAATTATAGTGTCCAGTTTGGCCAAAAATTTAAACCACTATTGTGGGATCACCCATATATATTGGTTGAAGTTTGTTTTGTTATACACGCTAAGATTCCAATTCCATAAATCTATAAGAATATGTAGTAGTTACATACAACATTTTTGTATAAATTAGCTAAAGCTCGGGCTTTGTAATGTCTATTTCGTTAATATAAATGTTTCATGTTTGCTTCTTGTTTTTTTCTCTTTTATGTCCCCTTACAAATCCATCAATTGATATCAAAGCTAGGTTGTAGAAGATCATTAAAAGATCAGGGCAGAGTTGAAGCATGAAAAAAATATTTCATAGTTCACTCAAACAAGCATAAACAAGATAAGTTTTCGTTGTTGTGTAATCTATTGTAGATTTCTTGATTTAATGATTTAAGATAAAAGGTAGAGAAATGTTTTGAAAAAAGTGGAAGCATTGTTGAAATAAGAAAAAAGGTCAATTTTTGTTGTGGTTGTGTCTAACTTTCAAGTTGGAAAGGGGAAATTCTAAGTTTTACTAGTGAAGAAGCTACTTTAGGAAGAAGACCTCTAGTCGTAGGTCATTATTATTGCTTATGTTAAGTAGGGACAAGGAGTAATCTAGGATTCAAGTTGCATAGAAAGGAGCTTTTGCCAATGCAAATAATAGTTGTTGCAATCAACCAAACGAAGAGAAAAGAGTAAGCCTCCCAGTCAAAAAAAAGAAAGATTGTTGTTAAGAAGATCATGTAGAAATAATAGAAGATTCCAAGGAAAGTGTTTAAAAGGGAGTGCAAAAAGTGGATCGAGATTTAAATATTGAAACTAAAAATATAGAATAGTAAAAGGATTGTTGATTAGTAGAAGCTGTAACTAGTAAATTTATTGTTGCTTTTTGTTTTTGTAAAGCAATGAAGTTGAATGACAATTTGGTATTATTGTAGTAAGTTTTGGGTACTCTATTCTTACCCTATTTTAGTCTCTATGCCATATCATCAAATAAAGAAGGGAGCATGAAAGGTGATAGTTGAGGTTAAAGAGTATCCGTTGAGAAAGGAAAAGGGTCGATTTGGATAAAGGGAGAATTGTTAGTTTACTGACAAAGGTAGATTGCATCTATCAATATTCTCAATATTTGAAAGAAGTCATTGGATCTTCGAATTGAATTTGAGAAGAAAAAACATGCAATCATATCTTTTGAAAGAGAAACAAAGGAAAAGTGAAGGCATATGTACCTGTCAAAGAAAGGGAAATTGTTGGAGTGATATCAATTGCAAAGATAAGGTGAGTTAAAATAATTTTTAATGGGAAATGTTGGTAAGCATATTAAGAAGGAAAAAGATAATTTAGACAAAGAGGCGTTAAATATTAAGCAATGCAATTCAAAATTGATTGTGGATTTAAGGGAGCTAGAAAAGAAAAGATATGAATATTTATAGGAAAAAGAACATCTAGAAAAAGAATTTGGAAATGTTAAAGAAAATAATAAAGAGTTTGAAGAAATATTAAAGTATTTTTATGAAATCAAAAATAAGAATGAATATTTGGAGACAAAATTAAAGTTGTTAGAAAAAAGAAAATTCTTTACAGAATGATAATATATTGAGATTGAAGGAACAAAAGAGTTGGTTTGATGAGATGTTAGTAGACTACCGAAGGGAAAATGCATACTTGAAATTGAACGAATCAGTTTGTGATGTATCATGTAGCACAAAAGATCTATGTTGTTCATTTAATCAATCAGTTGGTAGTTGTGATTTAGCTAAATCTATTTCTAATCAAGAATGTAAAGATAAAAATGATAATTTGTTTGAATGTGCAAATATGGCTAGTTTTTTTGAAAATAATATTGATTTAAAATCATGAAGAATATTGGATATAAAGGTAAAGGATTGGGAAAAAATGAGAAAGGAATTAGAGAACCCATTGATGCAATAATGAGGCTAAAGTATGTAGGTCTTGGATATATAACAATTAAGGAAAATGATGCTATAAGAATTATAGATTCAAATAAATCAGTTCAAAGAGTGCAATGTATGCAGTATTCCCATTGTAATAGGGAAGGGCATAGGAAGTACATGTGTTAGTATCTACATCAGTGTAGCATCTATGGTTTCAAAAACTATTATGAAAAGACATGTTGGAATAGGGAGTAGAAAAATGAAGATATGAAAGAATCCATGTAGATGGATTGTGGATGGAGCTATGGATCAAGTTGAAAAAAGATTACAGGTGTGTTGACAAAGTTTTTCAAGTATAAGGGTTCATAAATTAAGAATGATATAAATCAAGAGAGATTTAAATGTTTGAGAAATGTGACTAATATAGTCTTGTAATACATTAAGAAAATTTAAAAGCCACAGATAGCAAGTTTGCAGGAAGTGTACTTATAGAATTTATTTGATCTGAAGATCATTGTCCCAGAAATGTTTCCCCTACATCTCAGTCACCGAGGGTGTTGCAAGAGGAAAACACTGGAACAACCAACCATTGCAAAGAGAGATAGTAGAAATGAGTAAAAGAGAAAATTCAGTGAAAGGAAGTTGAAGTTGAATAAATATTTGAGTGCTGGATATTATTGTAGCAATAATTTTCCTACTCTATTTTACTCTATTTTTCCCCTTGTTTTATTTTTTATTTAATTTAGAGCTAAGGAAATATAAATATCTCAAAGGTTTCACTCAGCCAAGGGAGATGTAGCTAAATGAAAGTCACAAACATTAGAATAATAAAGGAGGATGTTGAGATCACTGATCATTTAAGTTGCCTGGATATAAGTCATGCAGGTCATAGATGTCACTGCAAGAATGATTCAAAGGGAAGAATCATAAAAGGAGATTTGAGGCTATCGAAGAAATGAGAGATTGAATCAATAATTGTTAAGGTATTCACCCATATGTAGAAGACATCAATTTTGAGAAAGGAGATCGAAGATTATGGCTGTAAAATCTTTGGTTGAAGTTGTTAAAAATGCTAGAAGAATCTTGTCAATAAAGAAGTTGGAACAACCATCACTAGAGAAAACCAGGTTAGAATATTTGGAGATGTAGATACAGTCTCCATTATCAACAAGATAAGGAGGCTTGGGTGCTCATAATTAGTGACCATTGGGCCTATGAAAGAACCAGGGAAGAACCCAACAATAGAAAGGAGGTCAATGTTATTCAGAAATAGGGAGGAGATCAGGCAAATACGAGATAAATTTCATGAGATTAGAAGATCAATATTTTTCAAGATGGAGTTAATAGTGTGATATAGATGGCTACATAATAGTCAAATTTAGAAGAACATTATATTTCTCATATATAGGGTGACTTAAATTTTTTGATTAAAAGTGAAGCCACTGAAAAGAAAAAAGGCAAGATCATATTTCCCCCATACTGTGGAAGGTCATAGGGTTTGTAAAATACCCTCACCATAAGATAGCTACTCCCAGGTTTTTGTGTCATCAACCTAGAGTCCAAGTTGATTGTGAAATGGAGATTTGGTTTGTAAGCCACATAATGCCAACAACTGCCAAGTTCAAATAAATGAAAGTTATAGTTTTAGCTTAAGCTCATCAACATGTCTTGTAACAAAGAATAGGCATGTCCATAGTTAAATTTGTTACCAAGTAAAAATCCTGCTACTTTCAATGGGGTTGACCACAACATTGCCAACTAAAGTTGTCACTACATAGAAAAGGAAGAACATTTTCTTTTTTTTTTGGTTTGAAGGATTAAACTAGTTGTAGTTGATCAAGGTGATTTTGGAGTCATCAACAAAAGGAAAAACTATCAAAGAAAGGAAATCGTGAGAAGATGGATTGTGGTTTGGAGAAATGGATGAAATAAATCCATAGTTGTGATTAAGGTGGAGTGTTGGAAAATTTAATCACAAATACTCCACCTATCCTAGATGTCTCAACATTGAAGACAATTTAAGAAGAAAGATTTTGAAAGGATATGAAAGAATATTGCATTAATTCCTATGCAAGTTTCCCATGTTTTTTGGGTATTGTGAGATATTATTTTATATTCTCCACAATTTCCTAGCATTCTATATATTGGTTGAAGTTTATTTTGTTATGCACTTTGAAGAGTTCAATTCCATAAAGTTGCAAGAATTTGTAGTAGCTAGATACAACTATGTTTGTATCGATGAGATGAAGCTCAAGCTTGTAATGTCTATCTGGATAATATAAATGTTTTATGTTTGCTTCCTATTTTTTTCTCTATTTTCTCTCCCCTTACAAATCCATTAGGTACTTGACCCCACAATGCTTGTACATGGCTTTCAACTTTAGCTTCATAAATATTATGCTCCTCTATTTAGCTTTGATTTTATGGATGTCTAGTTTAAGGTATTTGGATCTTCAATCTCTCACAAGGAAGATTCTCTAACCCACACTCTTAACATTGTCCATATTGTTGGCTATGTGTGAATCCAAGTCAGAGAAGTAACAACTACAATTATGATTCTCTATAATTGAAGCCTCTGTTTAGTAAATTATTGTAGCAGTCTCCTCTTCCTATGCATGTCAATGCATGTTTTTGGGAATCTTCTAGAAGAAGATGTTATTAAGCTTTATGTTGTACATACTGGAAATATATGATGAATATCTACAAAAAATACTATAATAAAATATATTGAGAATCCCCTGAAAGTGGATGTAGCCTTTTATGGTGAACCACTATAAATTTGGTGTCTCCTTTCTCTGTGTGTGTTTTTCTGATTTATCTTTACTTGTTCTATTTCATTTCAGTAATTCATTTCTTCATCATTTTTTTTAATTATTTTAATCAACAATTGGTATCAGAGCCTGGTTGAGAAACTTAGTGGTGAAGATGGTTGAAGAACTTCTGGAAGAATGGAAGAAGCAGACAAATGGAATATTGAGAAATTTGCAAGTCAGAATTTTGGACTATGGAAAGTCCCAATGGAGTCATTATTGATCAATCAAGATCTATCACTTTCTTTGCTCGAAAAAACAAAAAGAAAGGGCTCTATGTCAGATGAATATTGGGAGAGGATGGACATGAAAGCTCGTGCAACCATTTTCTTATCACTGTCGAGCAATGTGCTCTTCAATGTCTTAGTTGAGAAGACCATGAGGGAGTTGTGGGATAAACTATCTTCCCTATATGAGATTGCATCAGCTTCCAAAAAGGTATTTATTATGAATAAATTGTATAATTTGAAAATGCGAGAAGGGGGGGTTATGTCAAATCATTTAAATGAATTCAATACATTAGTCACTCAGTTAATTTCTATGGGTATTAACTTAGATGATGATATCAAGGCTATTTTATCATTGTGTTCTTTACCAAATAGTTGGGAAGGTGTGGTGATGGCAGTGAGCATTTCGGTGGCTACCAAAAGAAAGTTAAAATGTGATGATGTTGCAATCACTCTTATCAGAAAAGATATGAGAAGGAAACATTCAAAGCCATCTTTCGGTGATGCATTAACTATTGTAAGTAATGAAAATAATGGAAGGAGTCAAGATAAAGGAAGAAATAATGACAAAGGAAGATCAAAGTCTTGGGGTAGAAATGGTGATTGTTGGTTTTGTGGAAAACTAGGTCACATAAAAAGGAACTGTTAACTACAAAAAGGAAAAAGAAATGTTGATCAATAACAAAGTCAACAAAGCATACCAATAAGATGTAGGTGGTCATATTTTAACTAAAGAATAAATTCCTACTAATGTTTGGGTGCTTGATTCAGGTTCATCATTTCATGTCACTCCATGCAAGGAGTATTTCAAAAATCTGCAAATCAGTGACTTCAGTAAGGTTTTCCTAGGTAAGACTGAATCTTGTGATGTTGTTGGAAAATGGGATATTTTATTACAACTAAAAAATGGAAATAGTTGGTTGTTACATGATGTTAGATATGTTCCCTAGCTCAAACAAAATGTAATCCTGGCTGAACAACTTGGTTCTCAAAGTTGTGAGATTAGTTTTGAATCAAATAGATGTAAGGTTAAAAAGGGGGCCTTGGTAATTGCAAGGGGCAGAAAATTAGGCACCTTGTATGTCATAGACAGCTATGTTGAAGTGGGAGATGTTCATCCTACTTCAGATTCATCATTTTGGGCTGCTGAGCAAAGCTCTTTGGATCAATTAGATGTTGATTATGTTATTAATAATTTTCTTAGTATGTTTGACAGTGATAGTTTTGGGGATCAGTTAGATAATGGTGAGCAAGTTTATGCCATAGAACCTGGGGCAAATGAAATTAATAGTGATGAGAGTGAAAATTTGACGGTGATAGAAGATGAGAACATTTTGTAATGGTGATCATAGTGAAAGTTTGGAATTATTTTGTAATGGTGTTTGTAGAAAAACTTGTGCATCTAGAAATATGTCGACCACTATGGAAGATGGAGTAGCTAAATCTAAGAAGATTGTTGTCAAAGTTGCTGGTGAATTTGGGGGAGTTCCTCGAATTATTGTGTTCTTGTTTTAAAATTTCTATTTTTAAATTTTTATTTTCCTTTTAGCAACAAAGAGCTTTGATATTCAGGCATTAGATGTTGGAAAAATCACTGTTGTTGGCACAAGGTGCATGATTGCAAAATTGGAAGTAGAGCAATATAAAGCTAAATTAGAAAATGTTGATATTAGAATGTATAAAGGGGTGGATGAGGGGTTTTTTCCAATGGAGAAGTTTGATTTTTGTAGGACTTCTCTTGGCATGAACACATTCTGACAATAAGCCTGGTGTGGGGGATATCTCAATGCAACTCTCTTTTCGGTATGACTTGTCTTCAAGTTGGAGATTGTTGGCTATGTGTGAATCCAATTCAAAGAAGTAACAGATGGAGTTACTATTCTTTGTAACTGATCCCTATGTTTAGTAAACTTCTGCAGTAGTCTCCTTTTCCTATGCATGCCAATGCATATTTTTGGGAATCTTCTAGAAGAAGATGTTATTAAGCTTTATGTTGTATATACTGGAAATGTATGTTGAATAACTGAAACAAAGACTATAATAAAATATATTGAGAATCCATTGAAAGTGGATGTAACCTTTTATGGTGAACCACTATAAATATGGTGTCTCATTTATGTGTGTGTGTGTTCTTCTAATTTATCTTTACTTTTTATATTTCATTTATGTAATTCATTTCTTCATTAGTTTCTGTGATTATTTTAATCAACACATATAAGCAAACAAATGGAAGTTAGAGAGATGCTAACACTAACAATAGAGCAAAGGTTTAAGACATTAATTTAAGACAAAATATTAAAAATATATATTTTATGTTTAAATTATATTGTTAATTTTTTAATTATCTTAAATTAAGACGGTAAAAAAATTAATTTTTCTAATTTTTTTTTTGTATTTCCCACTTCTCATTCATTTCCCCTCCCTCATTTAACATGCATTTTCCTTTTGTTAGTGATGGCATCGAGCTAAATTATTCTGGAAGTCAATAAAGTTTTGAGAACTCCAGTGGAAATTATAGTACGATGAAGAATCTAAAAAAGAATATAAACACACCTGTTGTGTAGAACCACCTCAAAAAGTTTTATTTCTCTTTGACCTATTCTTTGATCGTTGCTTTGGCTGTGGTAGTTTACCTGCACCTTCTCTAGAACATTGGTGGCATTCTCATAGTTCTTGGAACCACTATCACCAATATTCAAACCAATGAAGAATTGGCCATCAAGCTTGTAAGCTTCAAACCCTTTTTTTTCTCGCAAGATTATTTTTTATTGCTATTGAAAAAAAATGATTACATATTTGTTAACATATGTTTCACATTCTCCCACTCATGTGACACAACTGACACCAAAGAACCCTAGAATCTCTCCACCCTTGATGCAAGATTGTGTCCAAAAATGTTGTATACAAACCAATAGTACCCAGGCCAAAAAAAAACCCTTGTTTCTCCAAAAATTGCTGAGTTCAAGCCCTTCGAAGCCAGTCTACATTCTCTCCATCTTCACGCATCCAACATCCATGCTTCAACCAGCCAAAAAATGAGAAAGTTGGAATACCCAATTAGTCGAATGTCCATCTACATCGAGCAAAATGGTAAGCCACTGTCCAAAAAAATATAGTCTTCAGAGGTGATTAAACTAGCTATAGAAATAACTTTTTTAGAAACTCCAAGAAGACTACCATCCACTCCAATCCCCATAAGACTCAAAAACCAGCAAGTGTTTGAGAAATTTTGCTCGGGCTAGATAGGCCTAGTTTGATGATGCTAGAGCTCATCACCATGGAGGACAAGCAAGAAGGGGAGGCACTTAGGGTGCAGTCCAGGCACAAGCAACAAAAGCAACTCATTTGACCGTGGTACTCCCACTTCAAATTGCGCCAATTCCACAACATTCTCGACACCCACTAATAGGTTTACAAACTCTTACCACTATATCTTGAGCCATTCCTATCAATACATGCATATCCAAAAGACTAAAATTAATTTAACCACCTCCAATGCCCATGGCTCCTACAGTTTTCTCAAACTTTTGAGTATTTGATCTATTATACTTCCTCTGAAGGTGGACATAAAGCCCGTAGCTAAAAGTAAAATTGGGGTTTCAGCTAAACCCATTGTTTCTCACCGATGATGAAACACGTCTTGTAATCCAAATCATCAGATATTATTAATTCTAAAATTTGATCATAGGTTTGTTTTTAGAAGAATTTTTCTATTACTCATGGACTATTTGTTAAAAATTATATAAACTATGAAACCTTAAAAGTCCTAGTATATATATACATTGCATATTTTTCAAGGGCATTCCTTATGGTCATAATGGCTCTAGGAAACAAAAGGAGCAAGTGGAGCTTCAATGTAGTGTACACACAAATATTATGAGGAGACAAAAATAGGGACCTAAGTTGCAAATTAATATAGATGAAATCTATAGAGAATCAGAGATAAACATATAGACATTATGCTTATAATGTAAGACACTAGGCTTATACATTATTCTTTCTTGGTGTATGTGATGTAGGTGGGATTCTCTTCCCCCACTTAGTCTGTAATGATAGAGGACCTTGGCCTCACTCTATCTCAGGTGCTTTTGATCTACTCTTGAATGTCTTGTATTTCCTTCTTTTATAATTTTACTAGTAAATTGAATCCACTTTCTATTAAATGTCTTTTGTACATAAGAATTAGAAGACAATATAAAGTTTAGTATTGGTTGAAAATTTAAATGTTATCTTGTATATTATTTGAGGTCCTATTCCCTTTTACTATGTCATCAAACATAAATTTCATCATGGGTTAGGATTTAGGAAGCAATGCCTCCAAAATTGGTCCACAAGAATGCATCAGCATCTTTGGTCTTATTTTACTCTCTTTAATGATATCATTTGCCACCTTTAGCACTACAGTTGACTATTTTTGTGGACCTCTTACTACTCCACTTTTACCACTCATATCCTCTATTGGTGTTTCTTTTTCCAACTAAACCTAGGAATTCTCTAAAGGGTTGCTAGTCATTATGTTCAAGAAAGAGATAGGCTAGTGGCCAACACAACGAGCAAAGATTCTTGATATCCCTACTCCTAAACTTCAGGCTTTGTGGGACCTAGGAGGGTATTTACTTCTTTTTTTCACTCTGATTTATCAAAATGGAGAACATTCCTACATAGATAGGTTCCTATAGCTTTCAAATGAACAACATCTACAAATATTTGGCTAGTCTTTAGGAAAATAGTTATTCGCTCACTAGGAACAAGTGTGTGTATGAGACTATCAACTCAAAATTAATCACATTTTGAATAATTATTATTATTATTTTGAGTTTGTGGCTAGGAATTTCACTAATTCATTAGATTACTTGACAAATAGGCCAATGCCTCATTAATTGGGTAAATGGAATCAAATATGAAATACTCAGTAATACATAAATTGTTCAACCCTGAAATAGATGGGCTACTTTCATAATGCCTTACATTACACAAACTCAAAGTATTTAAATCATTACTTCATACCCAAATCTAGTGCAAATTTTTATAAACCTACAACTCTCTTCAAGTATTTAATTAACTCTTTGAGCTAAAACATAGAACAGAGTCATACATTCAATTCAACCATGAAAGATAAATAAAAAGATACTTGATATTTTTATTCGTAATTTGAAACAACTATACACAAGAGAGTACATACTTTAATTTTATTGATTTTTTTCAATATCAATCATTTGTGTAAAACTATTTAAGACTATTTCATGGGCATGTGCAGGATCATCATGCAAAAAACAGGCCTTTAAGTGGCAAAAAATTCAGAAAAATCACAGTTAGGCAACTTGACATAAAAATTTGAATACGTTATTTATATTATTTCAAAAATATGTAATAATAGAATTTGTAGAAAAATGAATTTAGTTTCTAAATTACTAGGTTTATTTACAAAAAAATAAAATTTATTTGGTGAAAATTTGAAATTTCAATACAGTAGTACTTAAGTTTTAGGGAAAAAAGAAGAAGTAGGTGTTTGTCTTGATGGAGCCTCAATTTTTTGTCCTTTGAGTTCCATTATTATTTTCCCACATTACTGGTCTGTCATGCTATTCTGGAGAAACCTAGGGTTGGGGTTTTAGTTTGGCTTTCATGAAATCCTAATGTTCTATATTAAACCTTGGGTGGGATCTATTTCGCCATTACCTTTTGAGGGAGATTTTAAAATGACTTATGTCCCATTGACTCATCTAGGATGGGCCCCTTTTAATAAATAATGTTAAATATTTTATCTAACTTTATTATTTCCTAACTCTAGGTTGGCTCGTGCCCTATGTTTAAAAAAAACAACTTTAAGCCATCCTTTGTCGTTGGCTTAGGCGATGTCCCCTTTTCCCATTTTAATAATTGTTTTATTTTGAAGGGAATTTTTTTTAATGACCATTGATCATCCAACGATTGATCTTGACCATTCCTCGCGATCTCACAATGAAATCATCATTGGGTTTCAGCTGATTTTGATATCACGGGCGAGCGTCACATGTCTCAGTTGTCGATGTCGAAAAGGGATTAATAAAGTGTTTAATATTTGTGTCAGGATTTAATACGTTATAACAAGAGTTAATAAAATAGTTGTGAGATGCACATGCTCGAGATCAATGGTGGTGTTATATATCTTGAGAGAATTTTCTTGACAGTTATGTTTGGTGTTGTCCATGGATTTGAACGAACATGACTGCAGATGATGGGAATCAACGGTTTCCCACCATTGCATGATCCAAAGATGCAAGATGTTTAGTGATTGTGATATCATGGGCGGGCACCACGTGAACTCCTCTAGCCCTATGTTTTGTGGTAAGCCCTCAGTGCTAAGATGCAGGTTACATCAGCCTTTTTTGAAGGTGGTTGTTCGATGATCAAACAAAAATGAAAGATCGACAGTTGGAATTTAAATTCGCATCAAATGCGATTGGATTCATTGGCGCGACATGAAAATGAGCTTTAATGATGAACAAGATGTCTACTGGCTCAATTCAATTGACATAAATTATCTTCTTTCATTATATCATCACCAGAAAAGCATTCAGGTGTTTTTGGAGTAGTTCAGAGCGAGAAATAAAGTTTTCCGAGCAATCACAGTGAAGTTTGGTTCTCTACAAGGCACGAAATCCCATGAGTTATTTTCTATACTGCAGGGTTATTTTGACTAGGTTTTCATGAAAAGTTGTATTGTGCTGGTCAAGGGGTTTGGTAATTATTTTCATAGGGTTACTAGTTTGTTTGAATTATTAGAAATTGCACAGTTGTGTTGTAATTTTGTGTTTTGGGCAGCCCTAGTTTCTTCAAGGATTGGAATTTTAAAGAAGCCCTAGTTGTTTAAGATGGCACCACTGAAGCAACACTCTGGCCATATTGATTATTTGTAGAATAATTTATATGATGATTTTCTTGATCAACTCCGGTTATCAACAAATGACAGAAGGATAGGTTTTGTTTTAGTGAAAAGACAAACCCTAGGCGAGGGACTAGTGTGCAAAAATTACAATATTGCAGATGCTAGGGTTCCGATGACAGGTCTAGAAATGTTTAGGTTGTGGTATGGACATTGAAACTTAGCCCACCCCTTCTCTAATGGATAGAGATATGACATGAGGAAAATAGAAGTGTCAAATGTTTTCTTGATGTGGACCTACTTAGAGCAATGGCAGCACGTTATGACCTAGTTACAAGGGTAATTAGGGATAATGATGGTGGGATTCTGCTAAGTATAAATGAAGATGAAATTCAACAGGTTTTTTATTTGAGTGAGTCTAGCTCATTCTTCATCCCAATTGATCTAGAGGAGATGAAGCGGGAATATGCAAGATCTAAGCCTCTTTTTAGATTAAAGTTGCTTCCTCCTTATCTGGCTAGGGAAGACAGTTCAATGATCCATATCAACCCTAATGACGAAGAGCCTTTTAGGCTAAGCTGTTTTGCCAATCACTTTTTAGCGATTTTTAACTCATTATGCCAGATTTTGGGATTCACCCCAAATATAGTGATGCCCATTTCATATATGTTCATGGGGGCTCAAATTCAACATCCCAATTTCTCCATGGTGTATGATTATGTATCTTTTCTAGTAGAAAAGATACATGAGGGCTTGCTAAAGTTTTTTGTGTTGGATGTTGGCACTCCTTTCTTTCAGTAATCATTCTTATTGCATATGTTCCTATACAATAATTTTGACTTCTTTTCAGAGAAGACAGAGTTGAGGCAAGAGGTGAATGGATAAATATTACCAGTACAGGTGTGGAGTGTAGAACTGTCTTACAACAAGCGAGGTGCCATATTTTTGTAGTTTGATAACTTCTTTGCTTCTAGACTCTAGGCTTAGTTGGTGGTAAATGTGCCAAGAGTTCCTAAATATTTGCATGAATTCCTTCAACCAAAGGTGAGGAAGCCTAATTGAAAGGTATGCCACAATTGGGGTGAAATCATCTTGTACCCCGTAGGCACTGTCTTAAGGGTGTTTGGTTTCCAGGGAGCCCCACACATTCTCCCATACAATTTACCATCAAGAAAGGGGTTTGCTAAGGTCATCTGGCAACTAGCTTGCATTCATGAGGACAACCTACCAGGGAGAGGAAATGGGACTTTGTTTCCTAATTATACTATTGTTTCAAATTTTGTCATTTCCAAGGGAGGATGGGTCCACTTTGGAAGGTTTTTTGATGATTATCTTTTGAAGAGTGGATCTAGGAGGAGGCATGACCCTGAGGGATTCTTTGCCTTGTTCAAGCAATGAATTAAAGGTGGCAAATTTATAGATGAATTTAATTTTGTTGAAGACCTAATAAAAAATGAGTTTTATTTGAATAGGTAGGAATTGAATAAACAAAAATGGATTGCATATGAGAAGTTGCTTGCCATAGTGCATAAAATGGTTCCAAAATATGATCCATTAATGGAGTTTAATCCATTCCACAAGAGAATTGCTTTCTTGTTGGATAATTTTACAGAGATCATGGGCACCTTGATGACCAAGAAGGTCAATTTATAAATGGACTTGGACTTCAAAGACTGGGGCTGAGGCCTTAGGAAACAAGGCCAACTTATCAACCCCTAGTTGGCATGCCTCTATACAAGAGAAAGAGGAGTGACAACAGTGATGAGGATGAGGGGGATAGGAAGGTAAAACAAATAATGAAATCATCATCACAACAAGGTCCAAGGATCAAAGCACCTGGAGGGATAAGGATTGTGGATCTAGATTCACCACCAAGAAGTGATCATGCAGTTATACCATTAGAGACAAGCCCTAAGAGGAAAAGAGTTGAGAAAACACAAGAGGCTTTGATGGATGAGATAATTGTGACTGATTAACACATGCAGGTTGGTATCCCTTCCCCTCCTAGATCAACATAACTGGTGTTATCTGATATGGATATAAAGGGGCAGTGTGTACAAGACGCAAGAATGGAGGCCTACAAGGCATTCTTTGATGACGATGCCTTTGTGTAGACTCGTGTATTATTGCAACTAACTTGGAGGATGAAAATGGAGGAATACTAGGATGCGTGCAAGAGAAGGAGAGAATCAAGACCTGATAGGTCTGAATAGAATAATGATGATGAGATCAAGGAAGAACTAATTGAGGAATTCAAAAACATCATTTTTGACTTGGGCATAAGACCTGTGACTTGGGTTGGTGTCCTAATTTTACCTAAGTGGGACATAGTCAATGTTGTAGCATTCAATTTTATCATACAATCCAAGCACCCTATACAAAATAGTGAAGAAGAGGTTAAGGAAGCTCTACAAGACTCTACCTTCAGTGAGGAGTATGAAACTCTGGCCATATGGGAATTGACACCCCAGGGCAGAAAACTATATGTAACTGATATTAGCCCAAACTTAAAGGGAGGGATAATCATCAAGAGAGCTTTTGAAATTTCAACAAAAGAAGCTACAAACTTGACAGTAAATGTAGCCAAATTGGCCCAAATGATAGCTGAAAGGGAAGATGCTGAAAATAAAATCTTGATGGAGAAGTATAATGTAATAAATGGAGAATATAGTAGGATGCAACAAATTAATGTTGAGCTGCAATCTGAAGTAGAAGTTTGAAATATGGTTAGGTGGGATAATCCTCCAGTCCTCCTTGTATTAGAGCATTACCTTCTATTTCAAGATCAGTCCCCCCTACTACTCCAATTGTTTCTACTCTGGGATCCCCCATCTAGACACCTGTTCTTAGTCCTACACCAGGGCTAGTTGAAGAAGAAGTTGATTGTTCTATGGATCCCACCAAGAAGCAAATGTTAAGTAAGATCACAAAATTGTAGGATTCCTTAAAGGCAAGTGAGGATGGTGGAATTTCCAGAAAAAATGAGGTGGCTGACAGAGTTTAGAGGCATCTAAATGAGAAGGTGAAAGGTAGATTACCATCTTTATAGTATTTATATTCTTTATTTTTGGATGGAATAAAAAACATTAGTAGGGATCAGGAAATATATTTTCCTTTAGTTGAGAAGTGGATCCCTAGGGCCAACTAACTAGATATTATGTAAAAGGATTCTATATTTGATGCAGACAACATGCCCCAGTCATTGATGCCTACTCTTGAATCTTTGTAAAATCATTGAAAGGATTCCAGGCCCTACCTGATGATTTGAGTAGAAGAATTAAGGAGTTGGTAACGAGCTTTGATGACTAGAGAGATACATTTTTACCAAACATCATTGATGCACAAGGAAATATTAAAACATTGCAACAGTGGTAGGATAGGGTAGAAGAAGCTATTAATGCCAAAATAAAATTGATTTGTAATGATTTAGACTATGATTTGTTGGTAAGTAGCATGGATAAAATAATTAAAATAAACACATTCTTAGAGTCTTTTGAAAGAGAGGCCAATCAGGTTATAGTGAAATACACACCTTACGATACTAAGGTGAATGAGGTGGTGAATTTTGACTGGACAATGGATGAAGAGTATTAGAAATGGATGGACAAGTACTTAACTAAAGAGTAAGATGGTATCTACTACCGACAACTATCAACTCAACGGTTATGGTTATAACTGATTATGGTTTTGTCTCCATGGCAGTTTTTTGGTGCAGGTTTTGAGGTTTGGCCAATGCAATGGCTACTCCCTAATGAGTGGAATCAAGAAGAAGATTCTCCAAGACTTGGTGATTGTAATCATATTTTCGAAGTGTCATGGTGCGGTCCAATTGACTAGTGACATGTGTATTTAATTTCCCGATGCTTGTTTTCTCCTTCATTCTCTATAAGAATTATTTCAAGGCCAGAAATAAGAGTTAGCAAGTTGGATATTTTCAGGTCGAGTCTAGGCATAGTTGGAGAGAAAATTGTAAAGCCTGATTAATTCAGTGAGAATGCAATTTAGGTTTTGGGTTATTCTATAGTAGGGTTTTGGATTTATAAAGGTTTGATGCTTCATAACAGTACTATCATTTGAGTTATAATGATACATTTCGAGCTCATGTCTCTCCTTTGTATAAACATATCACAATTTTGAACAATATAATCAAGGTTTATGGCATTCATCTCACTATTTTGGTGTGTGTGATTCTCATTTTGGCTTTAATTCAAAGAATTAATTAAAATGCTTAAATGGAGTTATAGATGGATATGTTTATAATGGGATTCGGTAAGAATTATTGTGTTAGGATATATATTGGTGATGTTGTTATGCAATATTGTCGGAGATCTTATATGTTATGTGTTTGAATCTATCATAGAATCTTAAATGTTTGTAAATCTGACTCCCCAATGGTATATGGCACTGCTCTAAATTATATTTGTTTGTGAGGTTATGTATGTGTCTACTTGTCTTTTCTTAGAGCTTGCTACGAAATTGTAAATAAAATGACTATATTAATTAATGAAGTGTTCTCATAACCATCTCATTCTTCAAGTACTTGATAATATTGATGAAAAGCCAATTCAATTGAGTATTATCCTATTTTGTTGAGATATTAAATGAGATTATCTATTAATTGTTAATGATTGTTTATAAGTTCGGTGTAGAGATTATTAACACATTAAAGGGACCACCCTCATGGGTTTTGCAAAGCCCAAATTGTAGGAGGTTTATTGTTAACATCCTCGTCAGTTGGTCCAGGTCCTTTGAGCTGCCTTTGATTAGAATTGGAAATTCTATAGGTAGAATAGAAGATAAACCTAGTTACAGTAAAAACAACCAACAAAATCGTGACTCTATTGGAGACTTAGTTCGAATATTTCTTGTCAGTGGGTCGGTTATCAATTTTTCATAGAGTTATCATTGTATATTTATGATTTGAAGATCGAGCCCATGGTTTTTGTGTTTTTTATATCCATTTCTTCAGTCGTTATAGGGTGATCCCACAAAAGTGGTTTACATTTTTTGGCCAAATTGGACACTACAATTATTATTTTTAACTAAATCTTCATATTCGGGAACCTATAGCATCTAAACCGTGAGGAATTTCAAGATGATGCAAACTAGAGTCTCATCACATTTTGTCTTTATATTCTAAAAAAATTTGTAATCAGATTACACTTTTTTTTTCATCTCCCACGAAAACTGGTTTTTTTCAGAAAATAACATTTTTAAAAAAGGACACTCACCATATACAACATAATTTTTTTTGTATGAAGGAAAAAATTCTATTTTTTTCGAATTTAGATTTGTAACTACAATATATAGCACTTTCATTTGGTCTCATAGTTTTTTATAGAATATTTTCTCCTTAATCAAGTTTCAAAGTCAAACCAGTTGCGATTCAGACATAGGCGGATTGTATACAACATAACTTTTTTTGTATGAAATGAATTTTTTATTTTTTTTTTTGATGGATCAAGGACATCAATAGCCAGCCTCAACATATTTTTAAATTTTTTATTTTGATAATCTTCTATTTTTCCACATGTGCAAAACACAGAGCTTGATTTTCAGTGAAAAACCTATGTTTAAAAAACTAGAAAAACACATACATAATAAAACCAAAACATATTAAAATTTAATTTGTTGGATAGCTCATTCTAAGGACTACCATCTTCCACTTGGGTTTGTGAAGTATCCTCCATTTTCATCCTCAACTAGAGCTTCAAAGGGCAGAAATCTGCTAAAATTTGGTGGAAGAGGGGCATAAGGGAAAAAAGGGGGGGTTTGAGCGAACCCCCCTTCGAACGAACTGCCCTTCACTCGAAAGGGTGAAGGGGGGTTCACTCTAACCCCCTTTTTTTGAATTTTCCATGAGGGAATGTTAAATAATAGGGTTCTAATGAACCCGCCATGCAAAAGGGGGTTCGCTCGAACTAGGTGTTCGACCAAACCCCTCTTTTGGGTTCGTGCGAACCCCCTAGTTCGATCGAACCCTTAAAAACATGAAATTTAAAATGTGTGGGCATTTTTACAAGTTTCCTTCCTCATCCAAATTGTACACCACTATTATGGGTTTACCCTATATGTTTTGTGTTATCCTGTGAGGTTTTATTTGGTTATTGTCAAGTACAAGAAGAGAAGTGTCTTTTAAAAAAATTCACCAACTATTTCTAAACAATTGGTATTCCCAAGATAATTGGGTGGAGACTCTGAAGTCTCTTCACCAGTGTGCATTCTAATTTAAAATTTTTATATCAGTTAAGATATCTTTGAACAAGCACGAGGAATGAAGAACACCAGGTTATTTGTGAAGAATCACCCAGAACGAAAATTGGAAGGAGAACTTCCTAAGATGAAGAAGAAGGATTGGATAAAAAAGAAGCCAAAATCTAGTAGTGTTGCTCCTGCATCACAAAATCTTGTACACCAAGGTAAAAGTAAATCTCTACATCCTATCTCTGAGACTTTTGAAAATGTATCTATACATTCAGAATCATATAGCTATTGATTTTTTGATGCATTATTTAATACACTTGTTCAAGAGGATGTAGCCTGTCATAATAAAGGGCCTGCTAGTGTCCAATATAATGAGAGAAGAAGTAGGAGTATAATTTGAATCCATCACAGAGAATGCACGAGTGATGTGTCTCCTCCTCCTGTCGAAGATGATGGAACTATTTTATTATTTAGGCATGAAGAAGAAAACCTGATAGACCTAAGTGAGACATCAAGTTCTCACATGATTTTTCCTGACACTGGAGATGTTTTTGGGGATATTAGTTATTTGAGACAAGAGATCCCAAAGAAATTTGAGCTTAGGATAAAAAAGGAAAAGGAATAGGAAACATAACTGATGCATGTTGGCATTGAAATGGATAGATTAATTAGAAAATTGGTAACTATGAAACTCCTAAACCAAAGTAGACCTGAACTAGAAAAGGAAGGTCCTATTTTATGGGAAATTCTTGATAAAGAGGTGAAGCCAGTGTTTAAATTAAATCCTATAGGTCAAGTTGAGGTCCAACCAAAGCTTGCATACCCTAAACCCTTGGACTTTCTCAAGCCTAAGTCAAGTAATCCATATCCTAAACCTATTTAGGATAAGGGAAAAAAAAAGGGTGAAGGGATCAAGACAAATGAAAGGGTGGTTTCTCAGCATCATAAACAAGACCCCCTTCCACATGTGCCATCATAAGTAGAGTCTGCCTTGGAAAAGGTTCAGATGGAAGGGAAAGCTCTAGTAGAAGAACTAGAGAGGACTCAAATTGAGGCTGCAAATGAATAAAAGAGAAAGAAAATAAGTTTCCTAAGAATGTCAATTGTGGATGAAGTTACGCAAGCTACAACTTCATCAGGTCACCAAGAGGTTCTGAAAAATGATCCTCAAAGCGGTCTAGAAAATACCATAAATAATTCTGGCCCAAAGGTTTAAGAAACTAAGTTTGTAAATCTACATCAAGATGGTCCTTAGACTTAGAATACAAGGTCTAGTGATGACTCTTAGAAAATTGATGGAATATTTCAAAGGAGGCATACACAATTGGAAAGGTATAAGAAATTGTTCATTGATGGTATTTTTGGTTACCCAAATCCCATCCTTGATGAGCTAAGGGAAAAGATGAATAAGTTCACTAGGAATAATGATTTTTCAGCTAGGGAACATTTGAAAGTCTTCATGGATATGTTGAATGACTATGAAGTAGAACATGAGGATGTAGTAATGAATTTTTTTGTCCAATATTTAACAATAGATGCAAGGGATTGGTACATGGGTCTACCGAATGCTATTATTGGTTATGTTGGGTCTCAAAAATGCGGGTTTGAACCACGAGAGGTTGCCAAGCTCTCACAATGCTTTTGGCCAACTAAAAATGCCAATTGATGCAATTATACCTTTTTATCTTCATGCTCTACAAAAACTAGGCGGGTGCACCTATATGTTTCAGATTTAAGACGTATTTCCCGGTGAAACAATCTATCCACAATGGCATAGGGAAGTCGACAAATAAAATTACTACAACTACTCCTACTCCTACTGCATAAATGAAAGGTTTTTTGAATAGATTGTTTGATATGGATTTGTATCTCTAGGTTGAGGTAGATCAGTGCCTTCTATCCACATGGGCAATGGAGTCAAAAATGATATGTGTTTCCTCTTATTGGCTTAACTCTAGTTGTTAGGCACTCTGAAAATTCTATGGCTAGTATTCAAATTTACTAAGTCTATGACTTGCATAAATAGTGCTGGAATATTTCTCTATCAGGTTCTTCTTTAACTATCCAAAAGAAATCTCAAAACCACTGTGATTTATTAAGAGAATTTAATTTTGGCTTGCAGACACCAATTAATCAAATCATACAAAATGGAATATAAATTGATAAATTAGCGAATATGATTGATATGCTGATTTAAATGATTAAAAGACCTCAAGTTGGAGACAACCAAAATAAAGAGTATAAATTGATGCAACACAAAAACTGAACACCAAAGAGAAATTCAACAGTTTAAATCATTAGTCTTCATTATTTCTGCTTCAAGAAAATTATGTACATTATTTCCATCTCAGTCCCTTCTCGGGAAAAAATTAACTCCTACAGTCTAAATCCTCTCGCGAGAAAAATATAACTCCTACCGTCTAACGCCTCTTGACCATCTTTCTGATTTATACATTACAATCTCGAGGGTCGTGACCCTTCACTTTCTGTTACAACTATTTGTTATTCTTGATAGAGATAATAATATTTAATTAAGTTGCCTTTCAGCAAATTAAATATTTTACATAGTTCGCCTTTTAATATTTCATTTTACAATTCGCCTTTATTTTTACTCTATGTCATACCACTCCTTACATTTCATTTAAAGTATTTCTGCTTCTTTACTTTTATTCCCCCGTGGCCATTTACTGCTCTACCATGGTCAATATTTTATCTCCCTGTAGTATCACGGTACTTTGACTTTTCCACTTTATCATCCACCTACTGCTCTACCGGGTGTTTGTTTTTGTTATCGATGGTAAGGAAGTACCAACATTTTATGTCATCTTTGCTCGCTTCCCTATCGCTTATCTTCATTTACCATGCTACCGAAGTCACCGGCTTGCCCGCCAGTGGTATCATAGTAGCCATCTTCACTGGCTACCTCACCATCAGCTTTGTCCATTACTTGTTATAGTAGTCACCGTGGTCCATGTTTATACTATGTGCAGTACTGCAATGTGATCATTAGCCGTTTCCTCTTATTTACCATGGCCACTATCCCCATGTTTACCGTGCTATCGCGGTCACTGGCCTGACTACCAGTAATATTGCGATAGCCACCAACTATTATCTCTGCCACCTCACCACTATTTGCTAGCTTTTACCGCAACCACCACAGTCTGTGGTTTAACTGCACACAGTACCGCGGTCAATGAATTGACCACACATGGTGTGGCGGTAAATACTTCATGCCCGCTCCTTTAGCCGCTACCACCATACCGCAAGCCCATTGTGGGAGGCCACGGTAAAGCGATATGATATACAAAGATAAATATTAAGGCAGCGGTATAAGGTTTGGATGGGGAATATGAATTTTTTATAAAAAGATAGGGAAATAATGGGATTAAAATGTGAAAACCTTAGGGTTTTTGAATGGATTTTTATGGAAAACAATAGGAAAACCTTAGGGTTTTTAATGGAAAATTTTAGTTCAAATAGTGGCTCCTATTGGGGATGAGTTGTTTAGCAAATCACTGCAAGAATTCAGAATATCTTTGGTAGAGAAGACCAAGTAAAAATATGAAAATGATAGCCATGGTAGATGGAGGGAATGGATAGATGAATGATATGAAAGATGGAGAAAATGGAGAATGGAAAACCCTACGCTAATGTACATGGAAAGAAAACCAACATTTTCAAAAAGGGGACTTCTAGGAATATCCATGTATTGGAAAAACCAGACCCTTCAAAGATTCTTAAAACTATTGTACATGGAAAATAATATTTAAAAAAGCATTGCTAAGAATTGTCCATGCACTAGCAATCCTTAATCCTCTGTACCCACTATGGTTCAAAAATCAAACCGCAAGGAATGGCCCTAGGCCACCACAAAATAAAAAACTTACACTTTCCTCTGTCATAGACTTTGTTCTGATTAAAGCACATTAGGTTTCTTCTAAAGCTATCCACTCTACCTGCCCTGCAACATGCACTTCCATTGAAAACCTTCAAGAAAACAATGTATTCAACTTGATTCATATTTATTTCACCACTCTTCCATTCATCATTTTGATTATCATATAAAAAATATTTATCATCTTTATCATATAAGGTGTATCCACATTCAAATAAAAAATCATAGGAATGCTCACTGTCATATGTTGTTGAATGTGCCTCCAACTACACTGGGACCTGAAAAATCTGAATGCTTTTTATGGCAACCAAAAAATTATATCTCATCAATATTTTCTGAAACAATCAAATTACTTTCCATTTCCTTCCTATCACCAGTTGGCACTGACACACACTTTTGATTCATACAGTTATCCTCACACATACTTGAATCAAAAAGCACTGAATACTCATCATCAATAACAAGAAAACCAATATATTTCTCTTGTAGGCAAACATTATTCAAATCACATACCTCTTCTTGGACACAAGTAAATTCATGACCAACTTCATAGATTTCCTCATCACTGTGAGAAATGTTAGAGTAAAGGTTTTAACTTAATTGTGTTAATTAAGTTACCTTTATTCTCTTCTTAATATTTCACTTTAGTTTGCATAAAGTGAAATTTAATAATTATATTATTAAATGTTTTCCTATTAGGGTTCCTTTTAGGGTTTTTCCTATTAGCGTTTCTTTTAGGGTTTGCATGATCTCCTTTTTAAGGATTGATCTCATTGTATATTCATAACAACAATTCCCTTTTGCTCTGATAAGATAATTTCTCCATTTTTCAAAGCTTCAAACCCTTGTTTGTTTTCTCCATCCCTTCTCCTCCTTGTGACAGCTATTCATTTGCATGTAGGTGTTATTGGAGTCTGAAGTTGGTTTTGACAACTTATACATGGTATCAGAGATTTCTTGCTACATGTTTATTCTTGTTTGAAGAATTTGGAGCTATTTGGAGCTACAAGGGTTGGATCAGGCATTCACAATTTTGGGGTTTGCATTATTTGATCTAGGGATTCACCTGAAATTTCAAAGCATTTTGAGTCCAAACAAACCTCGCCATTGAGTTTGCAGTGGTCCAAAACCCCTAAATCGACTATTCATTCGTCCATTTTGGACAAAGTCCATTTGAGGGGCCAAATTTTTTTGCCTGGGCGGCCATATGGCCCACCCAAGGTTGGGTACGATTGTCCAGAATAAAAAATAATTTAATTTTTTAATTTTTTGCATATATTTCCATCGGGTTTTTTTATCAAATATTGGAAAATTATATTTTGAGAAGGTTTTTTTTCTGTGGACTATTTGGGGAGGCTTTTATTATTTTTGCAAGGGTCGTACCCTTGTCGGCCGTTTGTACATCGATCGGTCACATCACTCGCCGACGTTTCCCCCAACCATTGCCTTCTCTTGACCATCACTTCTTCCTCCTATGGGTCCATCTGTCCACCAGTTGTTACTGCTTGTCGGTTCCCCTAAACCCCATGCCCCCACTGCCCTTAACCCGCAATCATGTCGCTACCACCGGGTGCTACGTCAGGTGGTGGTGCCATAAGTGGTGCCACTTCTGACTAACCCATCCACCACCTACTTGCCACCTGCCTGGTAGTGCATTTTTTTTGTGCTTTTTTGCAAGGTGCGGTCATATGGGAGACCACCGGCCAGCACCCAGGAGCCCAAATTTTGCTCCCAGTTAGCCTCTAATGTACCCCACAATGCCCTAATCCAACTGTTTTTTTCTTTTTTCCATAACTTTCTGCCATGGTGTCGAAAATTGGCAAACGAGATATCGCTTGAAAGCTGGTGATCCCAGTTTTTTGATGGAGCAGCTATTTCTCAGAGATTTTTTTGTTGGTGCACTCTACAGCTAGTTGAAGACAAAGTGACTATTTTCAGTTTCGAGCTCATAACTTTTGACCAGTTTATCCGTTTTTCGCAATCTCAGCGGTGTTGGAACTGTCTTTCGGAGCTTTTCAGTTTCATCCATGAAATTTTTCTAGATTTCACTCCAGGTATATTTTATTCAATTTTTTGTGTTTACACACTCTGGTAGATTACCTGGATATATTTTCTCTTGGGAACTTTTCATTTAATGGGATGCTTTGTGTTTGGTTGTTCTTCATGTATTTCTAGCATATTGTCCTTTGAGAATATTTTGAGCATCATTTGTAAGCAATATTTTATGAAAACGCACTGAGATAAAGTGCCGCACTATTGTACATGTCTTTTTTTGGGGATTTTGCACATAAGGTTGTGCCATATTTTGTACTCGCACTGTATTATAAATTTTCATGGGGGGTTGTGTAGTGCCTTTATTTTTCCATCACACTTTTTTTGAGTGAGTGTCCCTCCACAATGATAGTGGATCCATATGATTCAAATCTCATGCATGTGTGCTTTTTTTTGCACACCATTTTTTCAGTTGCAGGGGCTTTCTTGCACACTTTCAAATGTTGTTTCTTCTCCTTCATGTACTACAGGGTGTTTCACACCATTTCAGTGGATTTGTTAGGCTCTCCCAGTTTAGCATTATGGGGGGGGGTGTTATAATATTCATGCTAATGCTTCCTTGGCTTTGCCTTGGAAGGAATATTTCATTCTCAATTGATCAGTATTTTTCAAACTATTGGTACTTGTGCCATTTGTATCTTTGTTCTAGGTGTTTGCCTTTGTCTGCCATCTGATTCGAGTAGTGTCATTTGGGGCACTCATGCATATTGTTGTCTTCTTGATCCTGATCATCTTATCTTCAGAGGAGGTTCTTCAACACCATAGTAGTCACCTTTCGACAACTGTTTGCAGATTCTTCTGCTTCAGTGATGTTCTTCATGGATTTCAACATCTCTTTTTGGAGCAAAGCTTTTCCCATGACATTTTCTCTATTTCTCCACTTTATAGAGATTTGGTTGTATTTGGCTACCTGATCTAGCCTAGTTGTTGGGACCCATGTTTCCTTCTTGCATTGTAGTTACCTTTGATTTTTTGCACATGTTTGTAGTTGTACTCTTGCTCATCTTAAGGGGGCGTGTTAGAGTAAAGGTTTTAACTTAATTGCGTTAATTAAGTTACCTTTATTTTCTTCTTAATATTTCACTTTAGTTTGCATAAAGTCATATTTAATAATTATATTATTAAATGTTTTCCTATTACGGTTCCTTTTAGAGTTTTTCCTATTAGGGTTTCTTTTAGGGCTTGCATGTTTCTCTTTTTAAGGATTGATCTCATTGTATATTCATAACAACAAATCCCTTTTGTTCTGATAAGATAATTTTTCCATTTTTCAGAGCTTAAAACCCTTGTTTGTTTTCTCCATCCATTCTCTTCCTTGTGACAGGTATTCATTTCCATGCAACTATTCTTGGAGTCTGAAGTTGGTTTTGACAACTTCTACAAGAAATGCACATGGAATCATCATAATTATTACTTACAATAGTCTCACTATCAAAACATATGTATGCTGGAGCCAAAACTTTGGAATCATCTTTATGTGCACACTTCTAGTATTCCAGAGTTAACAAATATGAAAATTGCTCACTATTGAGTGAACAAGTTTCGCCCTCAATATTTTCAACCATGTCTCCAACCTCTTCTTGATCTTCATAATAACTACAACAATCATCCTATTGAAGATCAACATTCACTATTTCATCTTCACAATTTGACTCACAATCCATTATGCAAGATAAAATATCCACATATTCATTGTTGGATGGCACAATATCCTCTTCTAATTCAGATTTTGAAGTAGTGTTGATGTACTCCCCAGATGATGTGTCCCCATCAATATCATTAATGTTGCAATCATCTTCAAAATTTTCATTATAAATCCCAGTGGCACATTCTTCCTTAGTTTGTTGTATTGTTTGAGCATTCATGATATCACTATTTGATTCATTGCTGACAATTTCCATATACCTTTTCCTAGGTATAGAATGAATAAATTTATTCACTACGTTAAAGGCACGTTGTTTTGATGACTCTAGCCAATAAACTGATTCAGGCTCCCATGCTTTTGCCAATTTTGCAACAGATGTGGGTCTTGTAGGTCTATGATGAGGAGTTAATTGCATACAAATGTCTACCATCCCTTTGTACAAAGAATTTACAAATTCTCCCTTATTTCTCCTTATGTCAAAAAATGAATCTAAGCGAGAAATTCGACATTATGACTCTATAATGGAGTATTGGCTTTGAGTATGTATATCATCATCTTCTTGTTGATCATGTTAATAATCATCATCTTTGTCCTCATATTGGCTCAAGAATATTTCTTTCAGATCCTCCCATGAAGATATACTTTGCATAGGAAAATTTTTAAACCATCCACTTGCACTATCCCTCATAGATCTTGAAAAAAATTCATAATGATATCCTCTAGATAAAATTAAAAGTTGACAATGACATCCCATAATCATTCCATATGCTCATAAGCTGATTCATTCCATTCTCCATGAAATTTAGGGATATGCATTAGCAGTTTTGTCTCATTCCAGGGGTAAGGATTTGGGTAACCTTGGCCATTACTACTGCTAAATGTTTTATCGATAATTGAGACAAAATTTGGAGGGCCATATGGGTATTGGTATATCATTAATCTTTTTTCAGGAAATGGAAGATGAATATTCATTTGAGGTAATAGTTGTGGTGCATAAGTGTTCTACTATGAATAGCACACATTACCTTCATTGTCAAATTTGACTCCCAATTGCAGCATTCATTGTTTTGATTGTACATTTTTTTGTTTCTAGTATAACATTTATTGGTTCATTTCTTCTAATTCTTTCATTGTCTAGTGTCTTCCTTGTTCTTCTACCATCTTGACAAAATGTTATTGCTCCACAACATCCATGCATTATATATCAAATTAAAACAGAGTCGACACCTACTTTTCCAAAAGTAGGAAAATGAAATGGATTGATTTCGGTTTGCCCCAAGTAGAATCTCCAAACAAAATATAATTTTCCTTCAATGAATCTATACAGAAAGGTTGCCTGCCACTGACTTTTTCTGAAGTTATTCCCCAGCAGAGTCACCAATTTGTTGGGTCACATAAATGCAGGTTTGAACCAGGAGAGGTTACCAAGCTCTCACAATGCTTTTGGCCAACTAACAAGGCCAATCGATGCAATATTACCTTCTACTCTATAGGCTTTGCAAAACCTAGGCGGGTGTTGTTGGAGTTGAGAAGATACAACACCATAGAAGTGCAAAAGATCTTTGCAAGCAAATAACCTGTTACAAGGAGAAACAAAGAGAAGCAACAAAAGAAATGCTCAAGAATGTGGAGCATTGTATTCACCTAAAAATGTAAAATGAATAATGATACAAAAGATAGTTTTCAACTACATATAGATGAAAACCCTAGAAAGGAAAACCCTAGGCTTGCACAATAATAATTAATAAAGTAATTAATTATTATGTACCTAATGTTAGCTTAAGTGAAAAAGAGTTAAAATGAAACTTTACATAATTAAACAAATATTGTTTAATTAATAAAGTAAATGTCCAATTACTCTAACACCCCCCTTAAGATAGACATAGGGAGAAGCTAAAACCTAGAAGAAGCTACTGAAAGCAAAAGAAATGGGTCCCGGCAACAAGGCTAAATTAGGTACCCAAGTACAATGAAATCTCTATGAAACAGAGAAAAGGAGAAAACCCAGTGGGAAAAAATCCTCTCCAAAAAGAGATAGAACAACATGCTGAAAGAAACATGAAGGAAGGAAGGCCTCATAAAGACCCCCCTTGGACAACTTCCTTCACCCCAAGCATAGAGCGCAACTAAAGATAGCGCGAAGATGCAAAAGGTTTTGTGAAGATATCTGCAACCTGCTCAGCAGTGGGAACATACTCCAAGATGAGAGAACCATCCTGAATCAATTGTTTGATGAAATGCATATGAAGGTCAATGTGCTTTGTCCGTTGATGCTCCACTGGGTTGCGTGAAATGTGTATAGCACTCTGATTTTCACACCAAAGAATAGTGAGACTATCAGGAGGAAAACCAAACTCAGTCATCAACTGACGAAGCCATAAAATCTCCCGACTAGCAAGCACAGCAACTCGGTACTCAACCTCTATAGATGATAATGCATGAGCAGTCTACTTCTTGCATGACCATGTGATAGGACCAGAGCCAAGATAAAAAAAAAAGCCAGAAGTAGACTTCCAATCATTGACATCACTAGCCCAATTTGAGTCAGTGTAGCCAACAATGTGAGGATCCCCTAATGTGTAGTGAATACCATATGAAGTGGTGCCCTGAATGTACCTCAAAATACACTTGGAAGCTTGCCAGTGACTCTCATGAGGATCATGTGAGAATCGAGAGACAAGACCAACCACAAAGGAAAGATCAGGATGAGTGTGAGTCAGGTACAACAAACTGCCAACCAACTACCTGTAAAGTGTAGAATCTACTGAAGGAGTGGGGCAAGTAGTAGTCAAAACAACCCCTAACTGAAAAGGTGTGGGGGCAGGCTTGCAATCAAGCATACCAAAGCACTGAAGCATATCAAAAAGAATACTTCTACTGGTAAATGGAGATTCCCTCTGAAGACTGAATCACCTGAAGACCAAGGAAATAGTGCAGAAGGCCAAGATCTATCATCTCAAACTGCTCCATCAAGGCTAGCTGAGAATGTTGAATCATAGAGGATGAGCCACCTGTGATGAGAAGATCATCAACATATAGCACAAGAATCAGGATCTCACCCTCAAGATGCTGAATATAGACCGTGTGATGAGAATGACAATGAGTGAAACCAGTGGAGAGAAAAAAAGAGTCCATCTTCTCATACCAAGCCCGAGGGGCCTATTTGAGACCATATAATGAACACTGAAGTCTGCAAACCAAGGAAGCATCATGAAAAAATCCCTGAGGCTACTCCATATAGATCTCCTCTTGTAGGTCACCATGTAAGAAGGCACACTTCACATCCATCTGAAAAATGAGCCATCCTCTAGAAGCTAGAAGTGATAATACAAAGCAAATAGAATTCATCTTGGTGACAAGGGCAAATGTCTCAGAGTAATCAATACCCTCAACCTGTGAGAAACCCTTCACAACAAGATGTGCTTTGTACTTATCAATAGAACTATTAGCCGCATACTTGGTGCGATACAACCATCAACACCAAACCATATTTCTGCCCTTAGGAAGAGGACAGAGATCCCATGTATTATTCCTCATCAAAGAAGAATACTCCTCCTCCATGGCACTATCCCACTTAGGGTGACTTTTCACCTCTGAAAATCTTTGAGGATCCTCTGAAAGAGCATGATTCAAAATATTAGAACCCGTAGTATGAGAATGGGTATGACGAGTGTCTGAAGGGTCACCGGCCATAGATCCTGCTGCCTCAATAGTAAAGCGAGCCAATTTGGGCCTCTGAGGTGGAGCAAGTGGAGGTGGAGATGGTGGATCATCAATATCCTCATCAGAATCATCCTCAAAATAATCCTGAAGAGTTGTAGTGGGTGGAGTAGGTAGTGAAGTGGACACTGGAGACAGGGTATCAACTGGAGGAAGGCGCTCATCAAACTGAACATCTCGTCAAAACAAGACCTCTCTAGAATCAGGATCAAACAACCTATACGCCTTAACATCCTCATAGTAGTCGACAAAAATGAGGGGTTGACTCTTCTGCTCTATAGCTCTCCTCTGAGCATCAGGAATAAAAGCCCATGCCTCACTACCAAATACTCGAAATGATGAAATATCAGGCTTGTCATGAGACCAAGCCTCCTTAGGAGTCATATGTCGAATTGCCTTGTGAGGCAACTGATTCTGAATATAGTTGGCACAATTGACTACCTCAGCCTAGAAAGATGAATCCATGGACCTAGAATGAATCATACAATTAGCCATCTCCCGTAAAGTTTTGTTCTTTCACTTAGCGATACCATTCTGCTGAGGGGTGTAGGGAACATAAAATTGATGTTGTAAACCATGCTTAGTGCAAAAATCTCTGAAAGCCTGATTCACATACTCCCCCCCATTATCTGTATTTATCTACCAGATAGAAAGACCAGACTTCTTATCTACAAATGTCTTGAAGACACGAAAGGAATCAAAGACATCAGACTTGTACTTAAGAAAGTACAACCATGTGCGTCTAGAGAATTCATCAATGAATGTGAGTACATACTTGGCCCCTGAAAAAGAAGGAGTGGGAAATGATATGAGGTCACTATGAATCAACTCCAAGGATGCCAAAACATGAGTGGTACTTCCCTTAGGAAAGGGATCCTTGTGATGCTTGCCAAGCGCACAACCATGACAAACACCATCAGTGCAGGAAATCCATGGAAGACCAAGAACAAGTGACTATGTACTCATCTGCTGAAGATATCTGTAGTTGACATGGCCCAAATGCTCATGCCAAAGCTAACTCACTAAATCTGCATGTGCTATAAGAGATGAATGTATACCCTTAGAAGGCACAAATCCATAAAATCTGTAAAGACGAGATGCAGTATCAACACTACCAGTAGCCACAACCAAATCAGAATCATGGAGGTCCCGAATAACCACATCATGTGGTGAGAACTCAACTATCTTACCAGAGCCAGTGTGGCAAATTTGATAAATGGACAAGAGGTTCGTCAAAATGTCAGGAACAACCAAAACATCCTGTAGAGTGCCTCCATCCAAAGAGACAGAACCTGAACCCAAGACGGAAAGCTATGAAGAGTCACCCACTGCAATCTATGAAGTACCACAAGAGGCAAGAGAAGTGACCAACTGCTGAGTGTGAGTCATATGGTGAGAAGCACCAGAGTCTAAAATCCAAGTGGACCCATTGGTCGATGCTTGTGCAGTGAGAGCATGACCCTTCCCTATGGTGGAAGAAGAAGAAGATTTAGGTGAGGAGATGTGTTGCTACTACATGGCCTCCTATAAAGCCTCTAATCACTTTCAACACCTGGAAACTGGATGACCTTGCTTGCAACAGAAACTGCAAGTGTCTCCTGATTTCTCCTTAGTCTTAGAGGAAGACTCACCAGACTTCGAAGATTTCCCATGTTTTGGATTAAATGGTGGTTTAGAATTAGACTTAGGAGGCGGTTTGGAGGAATGCTCACTACCTGCAAAATCTTTCTTGGGCCTTGGTTTCTGCTTCTGTTTCCCCTTCGGTGACTGAGCAACCAATGTTGTGCTCTTTGAACCTAAGAGCATATCCATCTGAGAAAGGTGAGACTATTCCTGAGACAATCGCTCACAAAATAAATCAAAGGAAGGCATGGTAAAACTGGCACCCAAACCATCCATGGTGGAGTAGAAGGAGGAAGCAAATATCTGAAATGGACCATGAAGCTTCGAAAGAATCAAGTAAATGCACTCTGTGTCTGTCTTGTTCTTCCCACAACCTGTAAAATAGTACGGATAGTTTTGAACTTGTTCAAAAAATCATCAATAGTGGGAAATGAATCAGGTAACAATGAAGTCAGCTTTGCCTCAATCTATAATGCATGGAACTCATTAATGGCCCCAAAAAGTGTCTCAAACTTCAGCCACATGGCTTGAGGAGTGAGCAAATCATCAAGGTGAAACAAAATATTGTCTGAAACATGCATGCATAACAAACCTATAGCCTCATCCATCTTGTTCCTGTGCTGCATAATCTCAAAAGGACGCTGCAACTGAGGCTGAACCTCATCTAAATAATACCATAACCCTCATGACCTAAGTAGCCTCATCATACGAGACTTCCAAGTGTGATAGTTATGTGATGTGAGTAGCTCAACTAAAGAGTCTGCCATGAAACCTTGCACCTGTACCTGCTTGTGTTTTTTTAATTATTATGTGATCTTTCTGAATAGACAGAAGATGTAGAATGGTTTGTATTTTTGAGAGTTTTTGTGTTCTGGTTTTCTAATGTATATGACAGAAAGCAAGAGAAAAAACACCCCCCACAAAAGATAAACCCAAACCCTAGTACAAACTGAGAAGAAGGAAGCAATGCATAAGCAAAAAATACTTGAAGACAAATTATTATGTACCTGGTGAAAATTCTGATAAAATAGATCATATCACTGAATAGAGCATGTTGAGAGCTTTCCAATGCCTATTCAAGTTTGAAAAACGGAGTCTGTTTGCATCTTCTATGACCCCAGAAGTGAAGAAAGAAGACCTCACTTTGACTGGTAAAAAATATCCATACTGGTAAAAAAATTAAAAATATTTCTATACCATCAGATTGGTACCATTCTCAGCTTTCCAATGCATCTTTCTGTTCGAAAAACGGAGCTAGGATGCCCAAGTTATACCCATTTGACCAAAAATGACATAATAGGGGGTTGGAGAGAAAAAAATAGCCCTCAAGGGGTTGAAATTCGATAGCCCCAAGGCACATGGCAGACCGGGGGCTGGTACATAGGAGGTGGTGGTGCATGGGCTGCGTGGCCAGTGACGCCCAGGCAGCACTCGGGTGGAGCAGACCGGGTGGCGGGTCGGCAGGGGCAGCCGTGGCCTCTTGGCCGCGGCCGGTGGTAGCCGCCGATGGTGGTGGTCAGGCGGTGGCCACCAAGTAGAGCTCTGGCGGCATGGCTGTTTAATACTAGCCGCGCAAAAATTACCAAAGAAAATGATTTTTTTTAATTTTTTTTTTAGATTTTTTTTGCGTTTTTTTGCTCCGTACGGCCCTAGGGCAAAAAAAATTTTGCCTTCCAAATTGACTGTAACCAAAATTGACGATTTGACAATCAATTTAGGGGTTTTTGGGTGCTACGAATCTAATGGCACTGTCCATTTGAGCCCAAAGTGAACCCAAAAAATGGAGTATGCTGAATCCACCCAAAAAAAACTTTAGAACCCTAGATTTGCTTCCAATGCAAAATCTCAAAACAAGAACAAGCAACTACAAATCTAAAGCTCTGATACCATGTTGGAGTTGAGAAGATACAAAACCACAGAAGTCCAAAAGATCTTTGCAAGCAAATAACATGTTACAAGGAGAAACAAAGAGAAGCAACAAAAGAAATGCTCAAGAATGTGGAGCAATGTATTCACCTGAAAATGTAAAATGAATAATGATACAAAAGATAGTTTTCAACTACATATAGATGAAAACCCTAGAAAGGAAAACCCTAGGCTTGCACAATAATAATTAATAAAGTAATTAATTATTATGTACCTAATGTTAGCTTAAGTGAAAAAGAGTTAAAAGGAAACTTTACGTAATTAAACAAATATTGTTTAATTAATAAAGTAAATGTCCAATTACTCTAACAGGTGCACCTATATGTATGTTGTCGATTTAAGATTTATTTCCTGGTGAAACAATCTATCCACGATGGCACACGAAAGTGGACAATTAAAATTACTACAACTACTCCTACTCCTACTGCATAAATGAAAGGTTTTTTGAATAAATTTGTTGATATGGAATTGTATCTTTGGGTCATGGCAGATCAGTGCCTTCTATCCACATCGGAAATGGAGTAAAAAATATACGTGTTTCCTCTTATTGGCTTAACTCTAGTTGTTAGGCACTTTGAAAATTCTATGGCTGGCATAAAAGTTTACTCAGTCTATGACTTGCATAAACAGTTTTGGAATGTTTCTCTATTAGGTTCTTCTTTAACTATCCAAAAGAAATCTCAAAACCATTGTGATTCATTAAGAGAATTTAATTTTGGCTTGCAGACACTAGTTAATCAAATCACACAAAATGAAATATATCTTTATAAATTGAGGAATATGCTTGATATGCTGATTTAAATAATTAAAAGACCTCAAGTTGGAGACAACCAAAATAAAGAGTATAAATTGATGTAACACAACAATTGAACACCAAAGAAAAATTCACCAGTTTAAAATATTAGTCTTCATTGTTTTTTCTTAAAGAAAATTCTATACATTATTTCCATCCCAGTCCCTTCTCGGGAAAAATCTAACTCCTACAGTTTAACTCCTCTCTCAGGAAAAATCTAACTCCTACCGCCTAACTCCTCTCTACTATTTGTTTGATTTATACATTACAATCCCAAGGGTCATGACCCTTCACTTTCTATTACAACTTTTTGTTATTCCTCATAGAGATAAAAATATTTAATTAAGTTTCCTTTTGGAAAATTAAATATTTTACAGAGTTCGCCTTTTAATATTTCATTTTACAATTCGCCTTTATTTTTACTTTATGTCATAGCGCTCTTTACATTTCATCTAAAATATTATTTCTTCTTTACTTTTATTCCCCCCTAGCCATTTGATACTTTTACCGCTCTACCACGATCAATATTTTATCTCCCCGCAGTATCACAATACTTTGAATTTTCCACTTTATCATCCACCTACTGCTCTACAACGACCTTTGTTTTTGTTATTGGTGGTAAGGCAGTACCAACATTTTATGTCATCTTCACCCACTTCCCTATTGCTTATCTTCATCTACCATGCTATTGTTGTCATTGTCTTGACCACCAGCGGTATCGTGGTATCCGTCTTCACCGGTTACCTCACCATCACCTTCATCCATTGCATGTTACCATAGTCACTGTGGTCCATGTTTATACCGTGCATGGTACTGTAGTGTCAAAATTAGTTGTTTCCTCCCATTTATCATGACGGCTATCCCCATGTTTACTATGCTACCATGGTCACTGGCCTGACTGCCAGTGGTACTGCGATAGCCTCCAACTATTATCTTTGTTGCCTCACCACCGTCTGATAATTATTACCACGGTCTGTGGTTTAACTGCACTCGGTACCGAGATATCTGCTTCAACTGCCACTGCTAATAGTTTTCTCACTGCCACCACAATAACACGGTCAATGAACTGACTACACACATTGTGGCGGTAAACACTTCATGCCCACTCCTTTAGACGCTACCGCCATACCATGAGCCCATTGTGGGAGGTCGTGGTAAAGAAGTATGATATAAAAAGACAAATATTAAGGCAGCAGTATAAGGTTTGGATGGGGAATATGATTTTTTTATAAAAAGATATGAAAATAATGAGAATAAAATGGGAAAACCTTAGGGTTTTTGAATGGATTTTTATGGAAAACAATAGGAAAACCTTAGGTTTTTTGATGGAAATTTCTGGTTCAAATAGGTTCATAGGAAGATTTGAAATATGCTTCAAGGAACAATATGGTGACAAGACCAATGCTAGTTTCATGTTGAATGAATTCAACACCATCAAGAATTCAATGAATGAGCCTATGATAGAATTTAATGTTAGATTTCAAAAGGCCATGTATAGGTTGTTTTAGTTGATGAGACTTGATGAAAATGTTTGTTTAACCACTTATTTCAATCCTTTTGATGCTAAAATGGCATATGCCCTTAGAGATAAGAACCCTTGGACCATGAGGGATTCTTTTAGAGCAGCTATTAATATTGAAAGAAATAGGAAATATTTTGGAAAATATGGTAGGAGGGAAGAACCCACTCTCTTGAAGAATCCTAGGGACAAAACTGAGAAGGTCTCTACTGCAGGCCCTAAGGATGAAGAGAAGTGGGATAAGATCCCCAATACTTTGAAAGATATAAAATATATTGTTGCTAAGCAAGAGAAGGGTCTTGGAAATGATAAGAAGCAGTATAATAAAAATGACAGACCTCCTAGATTGCAAAATTATCCCTACAATACAAATTGGAAGGATGAAAAACCAATACTACCAGTCCAAAAATCTAAAATTGATCAGCTGACACAAGATCCTTTGTAGAAGCATTTTCTAAATTTGGTACAAGATAGACCATGGTGTGAGGTATGTAAAAATCCACATGATCATAATTATTGTGGTATTTCCCAGCTGCTTGCTACTGAAGGAAAATAAGAGGATGCTCATGAGCAGACTCCTGATTTTGAGTAGAATGATGTTGATTGTTGTATGGCCCGATCATACATTAATGAAGCCGAGTGTTATTCTGATGAGGAATTGTAAGAATTTGATGTGAATAATCAAGGTAAGAGAAATGAAATCTACCATCAACAAGTTTTTTCTGATGAGGAAGGTGAGTTTGACCATCATGCTTGCGATATGGAGTAGGCCAAAGATTCAGTGTCTCTAAGAAGACCATCAAAAGATGAGATTTCTAGGTTGAATGAAGAGATGGCTACTTAGATGAGAATTATATTGCAGTTAAGAAATAAAACTATGGGTGGTGAGCAGGGCAAGCTTGTTGGACTTTTCATTAAGGAACAAAAAGATAAAAACAAGTGTGTTAAAGAAGATAGCAAAAATGATGCTATCAAAATTAGCAAGGTCAAGAATGACAAGATATGAGCAAAAATAACTGAGATCCAAAATCCCAATGAATATGTTACTCCTTTGTTGGTAAAGACCAAAGTGATTACAAAGTCTGTTGAGTCTCCTATAGAAGAAAAGCAAAATAAACTTGAAGGAAAACAATAATTGGAGAAAAAAGAAACTAATGAAGGTATGATTCCTAACCTACCTAAATACACACCCTTGGACACTTTTCAAGTATTGTCTCAAGTTAAAGTTACCATACCTTGGCTCGAGATGATGAGAATAGATGAGCATAAAGAAAAAACAATAGCCTTGATCACTGGGATTCCTAGTAGTAAAGTTGAACAAGGAAATTGTAAAGAGGCCAAAGAAAAGGAACAAATAAAGGAGAAAGAAGTGGAGGGAATTAATTGTAACACAAATTCCCCCTGTGTATCTAGGGATTTCTATCAATATGGGCCTTGAGAACATAAACCCCTTTTTCTTAAGTGTTGATATAAGTGGGAAAACTCTGAGAAATTGTATGATAGACTCAGGGGCATCCAATAATGTTATGCCAGTCAATATTATGGAAGCAATGGGCTTAATAGTAGATACTACTCAAGGTAAATTCTATGTATTAGATTCAAGAGAAGTGTCAGTTATTGGGACTATTAAAGCATTGCCTTATAAATTCATCCAATACCTTGATAAGGTTTTGGCCATGACTGTTCTAGTTGCAGACATCCCTCCTCATTTTGGGATGCTCTTGTCTAGGAAGTGGAGTGCAACAATGGGAGGTAACATGCAATGTGATTTTTCATTTGCTACTTTCTACATTGATGGAAAAGATGTCAAGATTTAAAGAAAGCCCAAGGTGCTTCATATGATTGAGAATGATCCGACTAAGAATTTGAATTGTTTTATTGACTATGGCATAAATGATTTCGGGGCTGAGGAACCCCCTAGTGACTGTGATAAACCTCTTGCACCAATTGATAAAAAAATTGAATATATGTCAAAATCTAATGATTTGTGGACTATGTATTTTGATGGTGCAAGGAAGGATCTGGTGCAGGTGTGTTGTTAAGGTCTCTGAGTGGAAAGACGTTTAGGTTCTGTTTCACTCTATTATTTGAGTGCACCAACAATGTGGTCGAGTATGAAGCCTTGTTATTTGGGCTGAGATTGGCTCAAAAACATGGGATCAAGAAGCTCAAAGTGATTGGAGATTCTGAGCTTGTGATATCCCAAGTTAGATCCATATATGTGTCAAAGAATAAAAGGCTGAAATAGTACAAAAATGTTGTTTGGGATGAATTGGAGAACTTTGATTCTTTTGGTATAAATTGGATGGAGAGAGGCCGCAATAAGGTGGCCAATTTTCTAGCAAATACTGCATTAAGACCAGATGACATGACTTATGCTAGGATTTCAAATGTTGAAGTGCAAATCGGACCATTTTTTCTTGATAATATCAATAAATGACAATTTTTTACAGTGTTGATTATATATTGATATTTTTAAGTTGTGTGGATGAGTATGAAAGTCAAGAAATTGACTTTGGAGTTTTTGTTGAAAAAATTGATGGTAAGGCTTATAGGCAAGATTTGTTTCAACATGAAATTCCTTTAAGTAGTGATGCTAATCCTTTTAGGAAAAATAAAAGACCTATTAATCCTACCTTGGCCCAAAAAATGCAAGAAGAACTAAAGAAGTTAATGGATGCAAGGATTATCAAACCAATTAGACATTCATCTTGGGTATCAAATTTGGTTCCTGTGAGAAAGAAAAATGGAGACATCACGTTATGTGTAGATTTCAGAAATTTTAATGTGTCTTCATTGAAGGATAAATAACCCTTGCCAAATATGGAAGCCATGTTGTAGAGGGTGACAGGCTGTGAGTTAATGTCTATGATGGCTGGGTTTTATGGCTATAACCAGGTCATGGTTAAGGAGTCCGAACAATTTAAGACAACTTTCACTACACCTTGGGGAACTTATGTATATGTGATAATGCCTTTTGGTCTAATAAATGTAGGGGCTACTTTCCAAAGAGCCATGGATGTGGCATTCTCATATTTTATTGACATATTTTTGGTGATTTATTAGGATGATCTGACAACATATTCTAAGAAAGAAGATGACCATTTTGAGCATTTAGAGAAAGTATTTTGTAGAGAATTGGAATATGGTATTTCCTTAAATCCAAAGAAATGTGATTTTGGAGTAAAGGAAGGGAAGTTTTTGGGACATATTGTTTCTAAGGATGGGGTCAGAATTGATCCAGAGAGGGTAATTGCAATAGATAAGGTCCCACAGCCCCGAAATTTCAAGGGAATACAATATTTCTTTGGATAGATAAATTTCTTAAGGAGGTTCATAACAAATTTTGTTGAGATAGTTCACCCTATTTCTAAGATTCTTAAGAAATGGGCCAAAGTTGAATGGGAAGAAGAGTCAGTACAAGATTTTCAGGCCATTAAGCAAGCTATAAAGGAAGCTCCTATGTTAAGAACCCCTGATTTTTCCAAACCCTTACAAATTTTCTCATTTTCTTCTTTCCACACAATTGCAGTTGTGTTATTACAAAAGAATGTTGAGGGATTTGAACAACCTATAGCCTTTTTCAACAAGTCCTTGGAGGCTATAGAACATAAATATGATGTAAATGAAAAACACGCATATGCACTAGTTAAAGCAGTAAAATATTTTAGGACATACCTAATGGGAGCTACCGTAGTTTCCTATGTACCCAACGCTGTTGTGAAGGATATTTTTACAAAATAGCAAGTATCAAGAAGAAGATGTCGGTGGATCAATAGGATCCAAGAATTCAATATTGAAATCTAGATTACCAAGCTGGTGAGAGGACAAGGACTAGCCGAGCTTATGGCCCAAAGTAATCTGGAAGAAAATCAGATAAATTTTCTTAAAGAAGAGAACATATCACACATATGTGACATGTAACATTCTGATTAGTACAAGGGTGTGATCTATTATTTACAAAAGATGAAATGTCCTGATAATCTAAATGAAAATGAAAAAATGACATTATAGTTACATGCTATCAAGTATTTTATCGTAATAGGAAATCTCTGGTGGAGAAATGGAGAAGGTGTTATGTTAAAATGTGTAGACCAAGATCAAGCAAAGGAAATCTTGAATGAAATTCATAGTGGATTTTTAGGAGGGAATTATATGGCCAAAACAACTACACATAAAATAATGAGGGTTGGGTTTTCATGGCATACCATGTTTAAGGACACCCACCAATTGGTGAGGACATGTGATGCTTGCCAAAATTTCTCTGGTAAGTTGAAATTATCTGGTAACATACCTTTAAAACCAGTTGCAGCGCAATCTACATTCTAGCAATGGGGTATTGATTTTGTAGGAGAGGTAGCATGTAAATGCAATGGAGGTCATTCATTTATATTGGTGGCCACTGATTACTTTACCAAGTGGGTGGAAGTAATTCCAACAAATAAAGAAACTAGTAAGGTGGTAATTTATTTATTAATGAGTAATATAGTGACTAGATTCAGATGTCTAGAGAAAATTGTGTCAGATAATACAATGTGTTTCAGGTCTAAAGAATATATGAAATTCTATGAGAAGCATGGCATCCAAGTCTCTTACTCATAACATTACCACCCTCAAGGAAATGGACAAGACTAATAAAGCAATAAAATATTGATGAAGATTATCAAGAGAATCTTATATCAAAATAAGAAGGCATGGGATTCTAAATTGAGATTAGCAGTTTGGGCAGACAGGGTGATTGTGAAGAAGGAAATAGGTTGTGCCCCATTTGATTTAGTCTATGAGATAAATGCAAGTTTGTCCTAGAATAACGTAATGGAGATGTATAAATTTGTCCAAATTTTTGATAATGAGATAGAAGATGAAATGCAATTGAGAGTGGAAGCTCTCATAGAATTAGATGAGACTACGAGGGAAGCTCAAATGAAAAATTGCAAATTGTAGCTACAGGTAAATAATTTGTATGATAGGAAGACAACTACAAGGAGCTTAAAAAATGGAGATATAGTTTTGATGTGGAATGCCAGGTTTAAAGACAAAGGTAAACATGGTAAATTTGATGCAATCTGGTTGGGTCCATTCTTGGTGAGTAATAAGTGGGGGGAAGATTCATATTTTCTACAAGAAATAATAGGTGATATTCTTGAATTGCTAGTTCATGGACAATTCTTAAAGTTATACTTCATCTGAAGTATTGTTTTCCATGAACATTATCTTAGGTTTTTATATGTGTTAGTTGTAGGTTTCCTTTTGTTCGATTCTTTTGTCCAGACAATCCTTTTTGGTTTTCTCTGCAACTGGATTTCTCTACCTCAGATTCTGTTATTCTTGCTTCATTCAAGTGGAATGAATGTCCCCAACTAGAGCCACTGATGGAGCCTCAAATTTTTTCCCTTTGAGTTCCATTATTATTTTCCCACATTACTGGTCTGCCATGTTAATCAAGAGAAACCTAGGGTTGGGTTTTTAGTTTGGATTTCATGAAATCCTAATGTTTTATCTTAAACCTTGGGTGGGATCTATTTCTTCATTACCTTTTGAGTGAGGTTTTAAAACAACTTATGTCCCATTGACTCATCTAGGTCAAGCCCCTTTCAATAAATAATGTTAAATATTTCACCTGAATTTATTATTTCTTAAGTCTAGGTTGGCCCATGCCCTATGTTTTAAAATACAACTTTAAGACATCATTTATTGTTGGCCTAGGTGATGTCCGCTTTTCTCCTTTTAATAATTGTTTATTTTGCAAGGAGTGTTTTTCAATGACTGCCGATCATCCAAAAGCTGACCTTGACCATTACCCACAATATCGCAATGAAATTACTACTAGGTTTCAACTGATTGTGATATCATGGGTGAGTGCCATGTGTCTTAGTTTCCAATGCCGAAAAGGGATTAATAAAGTGTTTAATATTTGTGTCGGGCTTTAATACATTATAAAGTTAGTTATTAAAATAGCTGTGAGATGCATATGCTTGAGATCGACAATGGTCTTATAATCTTGAAATCAAAAAATTTTGACAGCTATTTTTGGTGTTGTCGATGGATGTGAACGAACATAGTTGTCAATGATGGGAATCAATGATTGTCTGCCATCGTGTGATCCAAAGATGCAAGATGTTTAGTGATTGTGATATCATGGGTGAGTGCCACATGTACTCCTCTAGCACAATGTTTTTTGGTGGGCCCTCGATGTTGAGAGGAGGTTACATCAACCTTTTATGAAGGTGGTTGTTTGATGATCTGACAAAAATGAAAGATCAATGATTGGAATTTAAATTCACATCAAATGTGATTGGAGTCGTTGGCATGGCATGCAAATGAGCTTTAATAGCAGACGATATATCTACTGGATCAATTCAATTTAAATAAAGTATATGATTTCATTCTATCTTCACCACAAAAGAATTCAGGTGTTTCCGAAGCAATTCAGAGCTAGAGATAAAGTTTTTCGAGTGATCAGAGTCAAGTTTGGTTCTTTGCAAGGCACAAAATCCTGTGAGTTATTTTCTATACAGTTGGGTTATTTTGACTATGTTTTCATAAAAATTTGTATTGTTCTCATCAAGGGGTATGTTGATTATTGTTGTAGGGTTACTGGTTTGTTTCAATTATTCGAAATTGCATAGTTGTGTTGTAATTTTGTGTTCTGGGTAGCCTTAGTTTCTTCAAGGATTTGAACTTTAAAGAAGCCCTAGTTGTTTAAGATGGCACAACCAAAGCAACACTCTGGCCATATTGATTATTTGTAAAGGAATTTATATGCTTATTTTCTTGATGAAATCCCATTATCAACAAATGATAGAAGGAGGGGTTTGGTTTTAATAAGTGGATAGACCCTAGGTGACAGACTAGTGTGCAAAAATTACAACATTGCAGATGCTAGGGTTCCAATGACGGGTCTGGAAATGTTTACGTTATGGTATGGACAAAAAAAATTACCCCACCCCTTCTCTAATGGTTGGAGATACGACATGGGGAAACTAGCAGTGCCGAATGTGTTTCCTAACTTGGACCTACAAGAGTAATTAGGGATAATGATGGTGGGATTCTGCTATGTATAAATGCACATGAAATTTAGTAGGTTTTTTATTTGAGTGATTCTAGCTCATTGTTGGTCCCAATTGATCTAGATGATATGAAGCAGAAATATGAAAGATCTAAGCCTCTTTTCAGATTAAATTTTCTTCCTCCTCATCTGGCCAGGGCAAGCAGTTCAACGATCCATATTGGCCCACATGACCAGGAGCCTTTTAGGCTAAGATTTTTTTCCAATCAATTTTTGGTGACTTTTTACTCACTATGCCATATTTTGGGATTCAACCCAAATACAATGATTCCCATTGCATATATATGTTCATGGGGGCTCAAATTCAAAATCCTAATTTCTCCGTGGTGTATGATTATGCATCTTGTCTAGAAGAAAACATACCTGAGTGCTTGGTGAAGTTTTTTTTGGGGGATGTTGGAACTCCTTTCTTTTGGTACTCCTTGTTAATGCATATGTTTATGTAAAAGAATTTTGACTTCTTCTCAGAGAAGATGGAGTTGAGGCAAGACATGAAAGGAGAAAGATTACTAGTACAGGTGTGGAGTGCACACCTGTCTTACAACAGGGGAGGTGCCAAATTTGTGCAGTTTGATAACTTCTTTGATTCTAGATTCATGGATCAGTTGGTGGTAAATATGCCAGAAGTTCTTGAATATTTGCATGAATTCCTCTGACCAAAGGTGAGAAATCTTGATTTAAAGGCCTGTCACAATTGGGGTGACATCATATTTTACCTTGTAAGAACTATCATAAGGGTGTTTGGTTTCAAGGGAGCCCCACATATTCTCCCATACAATGTACCATCAAGAATGGGGTTCGTTGAGGTCATGTGGCAACTAGGTTGCATTCATGAGGATAACCTGACAAGGAGAGGAAAAGGGACTTTGTTCCCTGATTATATTGTTGTTCCGGATTTTGTCTTTTCCAAGGGAGGATGGGTCCACTTTGGAAGGATTTTTTATGATTATCATTTGAAGAGTGGATCTAGGAGGCAACATGACCCTGAGGGATTCTTTGCCTTGTTCAGGCAATGAATTAAAGGTGGCAGATTTATACATAAATTTCATTTTCCTGAAGACCTATTCAAAAATGAGTTTGATTTGAATAGGTAGGAATTTAATAAAGAAAAATGGATTGGATTTGAGAAGTTGTTGGGCATAGTGCATAAAATGGATCCAAAATATGATCCATTAATGGAGTTTAATCCATTCCACAAGAGAATTTATTTCTTGTTAGATAATTTTAAAGAGATCATGGGCACCTTGATGACCAAGAAGGTCAATTTAGAAATGGACTTTGGAATATAAAGATCAGAGGTGAGGCCCGATGAAACAAGGCCAACTTATCAACCCCTAGTTGACAAGCCTCAATAAAAGAGAAAGAGGGGCGACAACAATGAAGAGGATGAGGGGGATAGGAAGGGGGAAAAATAATGATAGCATCATCACAACAAGGTCCAAGTATGAAAGCACTTGGAGGGCTAAGGATTGTGGATCTAGATTCACCACGAAGAAGTGATCTTGCAGTTTTACCATCAGAGCCAAGCCCTAAGAGGCAAATAGTTGAGGAAACACAAGAGGATTTGATGGATAATATAAAAGTGACTGATCAAGACATGTAGGTTGGTATCCCTTCCCCTCCTAGATCAACACAATTGGTTTCATCTGATATGGATATAAAGGGGTAGTGTGTATAGGATGCCAGAATGGAGGCTTGGAAGGCATTCTTGGATGATGATTCCTTTGTGAAGACTCCTATATTCTTGCAACTAATTTTGAGAATGAAACTGGAGGAATAATAGGATAAGTGCAAGAGAAGGAGAGAATCAAGGCCTGATAGGTCTGAATAGGAGAATGATGACAAGGTTTAGGCCGAACTAATGGAGGAACTCAAAAACATCACTCCTTAGGAGGGAAAAAGAATTGTGACTTGGGTTGTTTTCCTAGTTTTACCTAGGTGGTACATAGCCAATGCTATAGAATTTAATGCTATCCTAGAGTCCAAGCACCCTATATGAAAAAGTGAAGAAGAGGTTAAGGCAGCTCTGCAAGACTTTGGCTTCAGTGAGGAGTATGAAACTCTAGCCACATGGGCATTGGCACCCCAGGAGAAAAACCCAAATGTAACTGATATTAGCCAAAACCTAAGGGGAGGGCTAATCATCAAGAGAGATTCTGAAACTTCAACAACATAAGCTACAAGCCTGATAGTAAATGTGTCCAGATTGGTGCAAAAGATAGCTGAAAGGGAAGAGGCTAGAAAGAAAAGCTTGATGGAGATGTTTAATATAATAAATGGAGAATATAGTAGGATAGAACAAAGGAATTTTGAGCTGCAATATGAAGTAGATAGGTTGAAATATGGGTAGGTGGGAGAATCCTCTAGTGTTCTTAGTATCATAGCATTACCTTCTATTTCAGGATCAGTCTCCCCTACTACTCCAATTGTTTCTACATTGGGATCCCCTATCCAGACACTTGTTCTCAGTCCTACACTAGGGCAAGTTGAAGAAGAAGTTGAGCATTATGTGGATCCCACAAAGGAACAAATGTTAAGTAAGATCACAAAATTGCAGGTTGTCTTAAAGACAAGTGAGGATGGTGCAATTGCCAAAATAAATGAGGTGGTTGACACAATTTTGAGGCATCTAGATGAGAAGGTTGATGGTAGATTACCATTTGTACATTCTTTATATTCTTTATTTTTGGATGGAATAAAAAACATCAATAGGGATCGGGATATAGTTTTACCTTTGGCTGAGAATTGGATCCCTAGGCCAATGATCTAGATATTATGTATAAGGCTTCCAGATTTGATGCATACAACATGCCCTAGTCATTAAGGCCTACAAAAATCTCTGTAAAATCATTGAAAGGATTCTAGGCCCTACTTGATGATTTGAGTAGAATAATTAAGGAGCCGGTAAAGAGATTTTATGACTGGAGTGATACATTTTGACCAGACATCATTGATGCACTAGGAAATATTTTAATATTGCAACAGTGGAAGGATAGGGCATAATAAGTTATTAATGCACAAAGAAAAGTGATTTGTGATGATTTAGAATATGATTTTTTGGTAAGTAGCATGGATAAAATAATTAACACCAACACATTCTTAGAGGCTTTTGAAAGAGAGGCCATTCAGGTTGTAGTGAAATACACACCTTACAATACTAAGGTTAATGAGGTGGTGAATTTTGACTGGCCAACAAATGAAGAGTATCAGGAATGGGTGGAAAAGCACTTAACCGAAGAGGAGTAAGATGGTGTCTACTACTAGTAACTAATAGCACAATGGTTATGGTTATAACTAATTATGGTTTTGTCTCCATTTCAGTTTTTTGGCACAGGTTTTGAGGTTTGGCCAATGCAGTGGCTATTCCCTAATGAGTGGAATCAACAAGAAGATTCTCCAGGACTTGGCGATTGTAATCATATTTTTGAAGTGTCACAGAGTAGTCCAATTGACCGGTGACATGTGTATTTTCTAGCCTGATGCTTTTTTTCTCCTTCATTCTCTATAAGAAGGATCTCAAGGCCAGAAATAAGAGTTAGCAAGTTAGATATTTTCAGGTCAAGTCTAGGCATAGTTGTAGAGAAAATTGTAAAGCCATATTAATTTAGTGAGAATGTAATTTAGGTTTTGGGTCATTCTATAGTAGGGTTTTCGATTTGTAAATGTTTGATGCTTCATAAAAATACTAGCATTTGAGTTATAATGATACATTTTGAGCTCATGTCTCTCCTTTGTATAAACATATCACAATTTTGAATAATATAATCAAGGTTTATGGAATTCATCTCCCTATTGTGGTGTGTGTGATTCTCATTTTGGCTTTAATTCAAAGAATTAATTAAATTTCTTAAATGGAGTTATAGATGGATATGTTTATAAAGGGATTCAGTAAGAAGTATTGAGTTAGGATATATACTGGTGATGTTGTAATGCAATATTGTATAAGATCTTATATGTTATGTGGTTGAATATATCATGGAATCTTAAATTTTTGTAAATCCGAATCCCCAATGGTATATGGCACTGGTCTAAATTGTATTTGTTTTTGAGGTTTTTTGTATGCTTGTCTTTGCTTAGATCTTGCTATGAAATTTAAAATCAAATGACTATCTTAAGTAGTGAATTATTTTTTGTAACCATCTCATGCTCCAAGTAGTTGATACTATTGATGAAAATCCAATTCAATTTAGTATTATCCTATTTTGTTGAGCTATTAAATGAGATTATCTGTTAATTGTTAATGATTGTTTATAAGTTTGATTTAGATACTATGAACACATTAAAGGGACCACCCTTGTGGGTTTTGCAAAGCCCAAAGTGTAGGAGGTTTATTTTTAAAATCCTCATCAGTTGGTCTAGGTCCTTCAAGCTACCTTTGATTAGAATTGGCAATTCTATAGGTAGAATAGAAGATAAACCTGGTTACAATAAAAACAACCAATATGTCTGACCAGCCTAACCACATTAAATGATAATATATTTTTATAATATTTTAGATATAAGTAGAGGAATCATGTCCTGATATGATGCATCTTTTTTTGTAATTTTTTCCAAGTAAATAATTAATTGTAACTTTTTCATGAATTTTTTTGAAAAATATAAAGACTCATATGTCTCACCACCTTAACTTGGTGAAAACTTCATGAAATTCAATTTTTTATTTTGTAATCCTATATTATGCAAAGCTTAGAATGTGACACATGTTTTGAATTCAAAAAATATGATACCATTTAAAAGCTATAGATGGTTTTCATTCAGCCTAGTCATAATTCAATAGAAAATGAATAATAATTATTTATTAAATTCAAAGTAAAGAATAATTTATATTGGTGGAAAGCTGAGAATTTCCTTTAAAAACCCTTTTCGTTTCATCAATTTTGAGTAAAAAAAAAGTTATCAGCCACATACCCATCATATTGCCACTTTTTGGCCCATCATGATCCTGCACATACCCACATACAAAGCCCAAATCCAAGACAATTAACTAGCAAATTTATCAAGCATTCTACATTGTATTTGTTCACTATACTTGCATCCTATCTAGACCATTCTGGACTCAAAATTCTGACCTCTTGTAATGAGCCTTAAAATCCCTTTTATAGACTAAGGGAGCAACAAGAATTAGACTCATTACAATTTCATTTGAGAGATATTTCATTTCAAAACAAAATTTCACTTACATTTCAAAATTTTCACATGGTTAGATGTAATCATTTATTGAGAAAGGGAATTAAAATTTGTAACAATCGTCAAACCAGTCGGTGCCACAACAACTATTACAAAGTATTGCATGAGTCTTTGTTATACATGTTTACATGAAACCCAAAAATATCCTAGCATTATCATTATAACAAAAATTGAAAAAATAGATACCACCTTATCATCCAGAATCTAAACTAGCACCAAGACCATGGTACATGCACCCACTTCACATCTTCACCAAAGTGGGAGGTCTAAAAAATGCTCCCTCTTCCTCATTATTACTCTTCTTAACATCAAAACCAACAAATTCACATCGTGCCTTCACAAAAATTGAAGAAACTACGAGCACCTCTTCATTGACACCAACCATTTCAGTTAAATCCATAAGGTATCAACCATAATCGGAGTCCATTTCCATATTAGTATCAAGAGAGCTATGTGAAATGTCTATGGGAAAAATATTCCTTCCTAGAGTGCATTGACCATACCTTATCTTCACTTTTGATCCTCGCATGAACTGTTTAGGCTTATTTTCTTTGACATTCACCACTTTCTCTATAATTGCAGCTTGGCCTCTCAGTTGAGAGCTACATGTGGCAACAATTGGTACAGGCTCGTTGCATTCATCTTTTAGGATGGAAGTTCCTATAAGAGTACTATTCTCATGTATTGGAGCATCATCATGAGACATTTGCACATTAAACCTGGCACATCTTCACAAAGATGATGGGGAAGCATTCGACCTACTCATCTTGCACCAATATATGAAACTAAAAACTTACACTCGAGTAAACACCACCTTTTGCAAAAGCACAAATAATTTAGACTCCTGATTGCAATGGTGAAAATGACGAGCCTTCATCCACATTTATTGATCAAACTGATGATATCGATCATCAATGCTCAATAAATCATGAGTGAGCAAGTGATTATTCATTGGTATCTACTTCACCACTATTAATTTCCTAGGTACATGGAAATTTGCGTATCATTCTTCACAATTTCAAGGAAATATCTCTTCACATGCATGGAGGTCAAATTGATATCCTCTCAAGAGGATACACCATTAATGCTTGCTCTTTGTAGAGCCCAAACAACTATCACATGGCCAATTCTATTCTTTGAATGTGAGTCATCAATTTAACGATGAGGTGGTCACTCGGATGACTCAGATTGGGTCAATGATGTTTGAAAACTCTACCCTGCCGCACACCAATTCCATTGGCCAATGGTGCCCATCCCAGTCAAAAAATGCATCCACCACCCATAGGTCCCACCTAGCCTCTTCATGCTACCACCAAAGTCCACATGTTTCCATCGCATGAACCGTGTATCATGTTAAGTGGCAATATTTAAGACTATGCACAACACGCATGCTACGACCTAGATTAAGATCAGGTGGTACGTTAGATCCATCTATCCACCACCTCATAAGATCAAGCTTGATAGTAGAGATTGGGTCCCATGTAAGATAGAAGACATGTGGTGCAATCACATACACTACACGACCCTTTAAAAATGCATTTTTAATTGTTGCATAGTGTGTTCGCAAAGCTAGGAACTTGGTCATTTCATATGACGACCTAGATATTTTGCACATGAAAACACTGTTATTTATAAAAAGGGGTCTCGATTAGGGTAATGGGACATGACCCTTTAGTAAAAATAATTTAAGGACTTAGGATTTAAGTCTTTAAAAAAGGGAAAATATTTTGGCCCAACTTTTGAAGATTAAAATACTCGATGACCGATGGGCTTAAGCAAAGTGGCTGATAAAGACAATGAGCACAATGACTTAAGTTGTAACTAAGACAAATGGTAACCTAGTATAGTGGGTCAACATGGAAATATAAGGTAAGGGTTTAGGACTCAAAAAAAATGAAACAAGGTTATCTAGACCCTAAAACCCTAAACCTAACTTATCAAGTATGGGAGCAAAAGACCATCAAAATGGATGGACCTAGTTATAACATATGCAATTTTTAGAAGTTGTACCATCCTCCTTAGCATCCTTTGGAATTTATCACTTTGCTAGTCATAAACTTGATGTCTAACTTCATTTTTCTGCTAGGTCATGCCTTAACTATATAATACTATTCTATTCTAGCACTTGTGGCTAATCTATGTAGATCTATTGGGTTCTAAAGATACTCCAAAATTCATATATTTAGGTTTATATCCATTTCCTTAATGTTCTTCTACAATATTCCACTTTTGGTTCCCTAGTAACCATAGGTGCCATGATTGGTGCAATAACAAGTGGTAAGTGCTCTGAATTGTGATGAGTCCTCAACATCAATATTGTGAACTGAAAATAAAACATTAAGAGATGCACTATAAGTATAAGACAGTATATTGATTAAAGTGACGTCTACTCAATAGTGAAATATTCTTCACTAGTGTTCAATGGATCGAGTGCCCTAAACTAAAATACCTATCTTCAATTAAATCATCCTCTTATATCATTTGATGGCTTATCATAATCATCTCCAAGGTTCAGGATATTCTTTATTTTTCCTTCTTGATTTTTCATGATCTAAATTAGAAAGGGATCCTAGCCAATAAAAGAAAATAGATCTTAAATTACTTTATGGGTAGAATATGGACATCTTGAAAGAGTACATCATTAGATAATTTGAGCTATCTTTTATACTCATAGATAGTTTGTAAAACAGTATTTTTATCTTGTGTAGGTTGTATTACCATTGGATATTGGAAGATTGTTTGTTGGATATGAGATTTTCCTTACTTCCTATATATTATGTCTCCTTTATATATAATATTTTAGTGATGATGTTTATCCCTTGAAAATATGGGTGAATCAACATCAATATCTATAAACTATAACTAACCATGACTCTTTTTATGACATATATAGAATTTTAAGATTTTAGAAAGGTTCATTACATTTTTTTTTGGGAATTTCTCTTAATATTTTTATTTTTTAATAATTGGGTAGGTTCATGTCTACATAACTGAAATAACTCCCAAGAACTTGAGAGGAGCACTCACAAATACAAATTAGGTTAGTCTTTAATCTGTCTTATTATTTTGTCAGTAGATAGATTAAAACCTAATTAAAATAGATAGAATTATATTAGGTAAAAGTTACAAGCAACATCATTTAACATCATTATTCTCAAAGGAAAATCTTCTATCTACAAATTTTAGTTTCATTGTTACTTGAATCCTCTAAAAGTTTTATACTAATAGTATATCTTCTTGGAATGTTTGTGACATGACATGAACTTGCTATTATAGGTAATAAAATTCATTAAAATTCCATTTAACCTGCTCCCATTAAATAAAACATCACAAGAAACAGTGAATGGTCTCCATCTAGGTTGAAGTCTAGTAAAAATCACAATATGTATGGGCTTGGTATCATAAATACATTGAAATTGTATTTTTTCATGTGAGGAAATTCAACATTGGTCCACTTATATCTAGCATGAATGGTCTTTGTAGGACTTATAGCTTGTTCTATTTTGATCTTGGGTCTCTTCTTTATTAATGATTCCCCTAGACGGTTAATGAGTAGATTTTTATTGGTAATTTCATTATGTTCTATGGTTAATGTGAATTTACAATAATTTTAGAAGAAGATGTCACACAAGAAATTAGATTTTAGATATGATACATGCTTATTAACTCAAAATGTTACAATATGTAGGTAATTAACGAGTCAGTGAGCTTATGGGAACTTGATCCAAACAAAGGTCAATTCCTCTTTATGGGTTTCCTATAGATTATACATTATATATTTATGATTGATTGTGTAATTAGCTTGGAGGAAAAGGTAGGACATGAGAAAGAGTTTAAAGTAGCATTGCAAGCCCTTCATGGAAAAGATTGTGATGTTTCTATTGAGGTAGCTGAAATCAAGGTCTTTATATCTACCTTGGATCATACACATATGAGTTCTATTTATCTATGAGCACATAAAATCATGAGAACAAAAATACTAAAACTCAAGTTCAACTAACTGTTGATGGAGAAATCTTACATATTAATTGATTTTATAGAATTTAGTGATCTAGGAAAAACGTTATAATCTAATTTTTTTGATTTTGATTCAGAATGTTACTAGAGTATAGATATATATTGCTTATAAATATGTGGATGAGATACAAATGCTTCCAAAGGCCAGAGTATTGGGTTTATTTCAATGCAAATATGCATATCATATGATAGTGAGCAAATTCTTAATGAACAATGTAGTTTGCTAAATTTATGAGTCATGAAAAACCATTCTTTCATTTGTATTATTTTCAATATATGTATAGGTTGGAGTCAGCTTGATGGTGTTCCAAATATTATCTGGAATCAATGCTCTCATGTTTTATGCTATTTTAAATTTTGAAGCTAGAGGTAAGAAATTAAAATGAAGTCAAAATTTTTGATTTTATGTAGTTTGTTTTGGATGTCTAAATTGTTTGGAATGTTATGTAGGGTTCAATTTAGATTGTGCAACATTTCCTAGTGTTGTTGCCCTTTAGGTGACAATATTTCTTCCACTGATCTTATGTTTTCTTGATTTGGATCTTTTTGAAATTTTCTCTCATAAAGGTGATAGTTAATTTGAGTTAAATCTACTATGTTCACATTGATAATTATACATCCACGTTAAACCAAAAGACCAAAAAGTTCATCTTCTATCAAATTTTCTATATGAAGTTAAGACAATTTTTCAATTTAGCGACATTCATATTTAGTACTTGATTCCCTTTTGGTTTATTAGGTGCTAATCAGAGTAGTAGGTGTTCTATTGATTGAAAAATCAGGAAGGGGACTGCTTTTGATTGTATGTAATGAGAATTTGAGTTATATCAACATATTACAACCTTAATTGCAAGAAGTTATTTTTTTTTATGAATGGGCATTAATCTATATTAATTCAAAGATTAAAATACATATTCATTAAAAAAAGTGGGTTTGGTTAATATAGTCAAATAAAAACATATATTTTCAGGTCTCTGCTAGAGGGATAAGCTTAGGTTGTTTCATGGTTGGTATTTTTCTTTATATATAGGTCACTTCCATAGCCCTTTCAGCCCCATGTGCTATTTTTTTTCCTTTTTATCTATAAGAGGGATAATACTAACCTAAGAGATTAGGATCCATGCCAATTAAAATACCTACATGATTAATGTTGTGTCTGTTGTCCCTAAATGAAGTGTCAGATAATAAGGATCTAGATCATATGTAAATATTAGTTTATGTGACATGATTTTCTCAATTTACATTTTATTCTATCTATGATAGGGGCATGAGTCTTATGCTCATCTCGGGGCACTAACAAGCATCTTGGCTCTAAGTGGTCTCTTCATAAGTAATATAAATCTAAAGTAGTGACACACTTCCCATTCTTCTCACTCCACCTTATTCTTACATTAAAATTTTGTTTTCCCTTGTCAGACTTATGTTGCAACATTCTCCTTGGGAATGGGTGGAATTCCATGGGTTATAATTAGAAGATAAGAGGGATTCACTACACATGAGTCTCTTCATTCTCAAGAGAATCCCAAGGAATGATCTGGCTGTATCCACCTCAATATAAGTTGAATGAAGAAATTAAAAAGGAACTATATATAGGTTAAATATCAAAGAAGACTACTTTGAAATCCAAGAGAGTGAAACTTCTATATGTCTACCTTAGATAGAGGCATTCTCAACCAAAAAATGGAAACACAGATTCAGGAAGCTAGTGTGATGCACTAGTGTCCAAATGGCGTGTTGGTGTCCTCAGCAATAGAGAGCTCAAAAAATTAGGCGAGCGAGACCAAATTTCACTACCTAACTCAGATCCAAGGTCTTCTAAATTGAACAATAAAATAGACAACATAAATTATGAGAAAAGTAGAAGGAGCAGCTGGAAAAAACTTACCCTCAACTGGACATTTGAGTCTTCACTCGAGGCTCCACTTTGAAACCTACACACAAAAAAAACAAGGGGGAAATTTTGGGGCTATACAGGGTCTTGTCACAATTATAACCCTACATTGGTGTTCCCACTTCCACAGACAACCAAATAGAAAGAGAGTGTAACCAAAATTAACAAAGTGAGTGATGGAAGCAAAACTAACTTCAAGAGTATAACTTGGACCACCAAGTAGTAAATTAACAAGATATATAATCTATTCACAAATAGAAAAGACTGGGAGAGAGTATTAATAGGGTGATCCCACAAAGTTGGTTTACAATTTCTAGAAGATTTTCATTTTTTTTGAAATCACATATTTTTAGAAAATATAATGATTTAAGCCTTAAATAGTTCCATTTTAAGGATTTCAATTGAATATGGTTTGATCAAACCACCTTAGATCAAATCCCCTTAGATAGAACCCTGCTAGTTTTAAACAATACCTACAACGGAGTCTCCTTTACACCTATAAATATGCTGATAGAAACTCACTTTTGAGTTAACTTTTGGGGGATCAAATGAATTCATTTAAAATTTATTTCAAATGATTATAGTATTCCTCAGAATGAGTTATCCAATCAATATAATTTTAATAGGTTTTGGTTTTATTATGTTTGTGCTTTTTTAGTTTTATTAAACATAGGTTTTTCACTGAAAATCAGGCTTTTTGTTCTGCACATGTGAAAAAATAGCATACTATCAATATCAAAGTTTAAAAAATATGTTTAGTTTGGGTATTAATGTCCTTGATCCATTAAAAAAGAAAATTTCAATTTCAATACATAAAGAAAAATTTATGTTGTATACAATCCACCTATGTTTCAATTGTAATTGGTTTGACTTCAAAACTTGATTAAGGAAAAAAATATTAATAAATCACTATGAAACTAAATGAAAGTGCTAGATATCGTAGTTACAAATATAAATTCGAAAAAAGTAAAATTTTATCCTTTATACAAAAAAAGTAATGTTGTGTACGGTGAGCGTCACTCCTTAAAAGTGTTGTTTTTTTAGAAAAGCTAGTTTTCGAAGGAGATGGAAAAAGAAGTGCAATATGATTCCAATTTTTTTGAAATAAATATATTTAAAATCTATAGACAAAATGCCACAAATCACTATTTTCCATCATCTTCAAATTCCTCATGCTTTAGCCGCTATAGGAGCCTGAAAGTGAAGATTTATATTAAAAAAATTAGTTCAGTGTCCAATTTGCCCAAAAATTATAAACTAGTATTGTGGGATCACCCATTACCAATAGGTCTCGGCCCCCTCTGGAAAACACAAATGAACTGTTCAATTCTTTCTAGAGAGCTTTGGATTTTGGAGGGACCTTAGTCTAGAAGATATTTTCTTGTATAAGTATTGCTGCCAAGAATGAAAGAGATTCAAGAGCTAAGTTGAAGAGAGAATCTTGATTTAATGAATGAACCTAAAAAATGCAAGTAAATGATTTTTTTTGCATATAAGGGCGGAAAAGAGTCATTACAATCAAAAACCTGACTTCTACAACATGTGGCAGGAGTCAAGATTTAATATCTTCATTTCAAACTCGAAAAACCACCAGGAAGCTAGCGCACCACGCAGACGTTTGCACGCCGCACAAGCATTCAAGGCATCAGTTTTTGGGAGACATGTCATTAGGCTATCATTTCTTCACCACTAGTCCACATGGAGCTAGAATCGTGAAATTTTGACCAACTGGATTTTTTCCATTAATGCGTTTATGCATAATAAAAGCTAGGAAAAGTGCTAAAATGTGGAATTTCCCCTAAGTGCAATTCCACAACATTACATCTTTCTCCTACTTTAGTGGGATCGATTTTGGGAAAAATTGGCCACACTAAAGTAGAGAAGAAATAATTTCACCCAAACTTTGAAATTTTACATATTTGCATGCCAAGAGAGAGTGCCCCAAAGATCACTAAGGTCAAGTTAGTCAGTACCAAAGGTGTCCCTAATAACTAAGCTCAACAAGAAGTGCAAGATTGGTTGTGAAATATCACATAAAAGTATACTCTGCAAAACTCAATTTGAAGTTTGTTTCAAAAAAATAGAAAAAGCTATAATGACAAGAATAATGGCCAAGAAAAATTCAATGATTCGGAAGAAAAATATGGTGAAGAGGTGACTATATGCCCCCTCCTAAGTTTACCCTTGGCTAGGTGGGGTAAATTCAGGAGAAATCGGGCAAACATAAACTATAGGAGGGGGCCTATATATACCTAGGTGGGCCCCAAGAAGGTTCATTTTCATTGTTCATTGTAAGGATTTTGCTTAATTTTGTGAGAGAAAATTCATAAAAATGTTGAGTAGATGAGGTTACAAGAGTTTGAGGCTAGACCAGCTACATGTGGATATTTCTAAGGGCATCAAGGTTTACCATGTAGCCTCTGAAACAACTTTTTTAGTCATTTTTTGATAATTTTTGCATGTTTTTGGATTTCTAGGTGTGCAAGCATCCTTTCCACATGCGTGAGTCTTCATCGTCTATTGGAATCCTCAATGGGCGCTAGCATCCTAGGGACTCACTAGTGTCCAATGGGTGCATTGTCATCCCTACACCATTAATGGTAGACTATGACACCTGTGCAATGCGTAGATGTCCACGCAATGTGCATGCATCCTTAAATGAATTTTACTTATATTTTTCACAATTAGCTATATAATAACACATATTTTCTTTTCCTATTGTAGGAATACCCAGAGATCAAGTAGCACCCTAGAGGGTGGGTGCTTCACCTACTTCAAGATCAGAGGGACCATCTTATGGATGATTATGTAACCCACCTATAGTGGGTTAGGTTGTAGCATTTGTATACCATGACCACATGCTGATGGCATTGATGGAGTGATCGAACACCACCAGCTCTAGCTTCTAGTTACCATCACATTGGAGAATTTTTATCATATCCTCGAGCTTCCCATCCATGATCGACGAATGGCGACTGATGATATACGCTTAGCATAGGAGAGATTAGATGATTTATTATACTACTCTAGATGCAGGGATGGTGGGGATGGGACTAAACACATCTACACCTGGTGGTTCAACCAAGCTTAAACCACTACCCCTCTACTGCACCACGCAATGGTGGTTATACTTTCCATGAGGGTCACCATTAATACGCAAGGCTCTCACCTACATGGGGGCCTCTTCCACACTATTAGGGTGATGCTAGAGCCACGTACCATCTTCTCTTAAGAGTTTAACCTATTTGTGCACCTCTACTAGGAGCTTGGTCAATACGTTTATTATGAGTAACACAGCCTCGTAGCATGCACACTTCTTCAAGTGTGGGATTTCATCCACATAATTTGCATGAGGTCAAAGGGATATCTGTAGGTGCAAACTACACTATCTCGATGGCCCACTAGTACGAGATTAATCGACAATGGAGGCAAGGTGACCTATAGTTTTGGTGGCTGTAGTTCAACACATTGATTCCATATACGATCATATGGAAAAACTACTAGTACTTCCGGTGGGTGAATGATTGCAGGTTCATCTAGAACCTGCAACATTATTGGTTCATCCTCGAGTGTACAAAATACATAACTATTCCATACTACTAGAGCCAGATCATACAAAAACATGAATGGGTTCAGACCATTCTCCCTCTTGTGTCAACATACACTCCATCTATGTAGAGTTCCATGAGGTCAAAGGACCATCCGTGACCTACGCTAGTAGATGTGGACCTCTTCGTTGATGATATTGACGACATTGTTCTACTATCGATGGGCACACTAGACAACATTGGAGTGGATCAAGCCTTTCTAGTGTGGTAGGTGACACATTTTCCTACCCCAATTTTTCCAATGGATGTCCATAGGGGTGATCCAAGCTTGCAGGGGACGTGCTGCCCAAACCACCTAGGCTAAGGTGAAGGTACAAAAGCAATAGTGGTGAGGAGTAGCATGAGGAGGGGTAGGACCAGGCGAAGGAGGCTAGAATTATGTCATCGAGATCTAGGAGGCAGTGGAGGATGTCATCCCCCCTATTGAGTACCTTTGTTTCATCCACCCCACTAGCACTTACCATAGCTGGGGTGGATTCTAACATCGATGTTGTAGGAGTGAGTTCACCTCCTCCCCCCTGACCCATTTTGGCAGCCAAGGGACTAGGTATGACAATTATTTATGTTGTTTTATTTCAGATTTTCTATTTTTTATCTCATATCATTATTTTACTCTATAAACCTCATGATATTGATGTACATTCTACTTTTGTGGTTTGCAGTGGATACTTAGGGATGGACTTGGTTCTTCACCCAGTGCATATCAAAGATGGCCCCTACTATGTCAATCCAATGGATAGTTCTAGATGCCTATCATCCACCTTTAGTGGGATGACATGTCCACCTTTTTGATTCACTGGCATGTCTTAGAACTACATACGAGGAGGCATGAGTAGAGGTGGTGTAGATGAAAACTAATGTTACCACAGTAAAGGGGTAACCTGACTAGCTATTGGGGAAGTTATGGATAGAACTCATAGAGTGAGAAATGGGCATTATGAGGGTTGATACCACTAAGAAAGTATGTGACACCCTTCAGAGCCACATTGATGACCTTGCAAGTCATTTGATAGCCATGATCCCAATAGGTTATCAACAGTTGTAGTAGGAGTTGATGTAGGTGTAGATGCAAATATGCTCTCTCCAGGGAGAGATCAGGGGTATGTGTGCAACCCATCTTAGATCGTACTAGTACCACTCTGAATCCATCTCTATTGTACAACCCCTGCCTAGGCAATAGCTGCAACCAAAGCTAGAGGGTTTTGGGATCCACATGCCTCAGTCATAGAGAGCGCCCATTTTGTATATCAGTTTTGTAGTTGCAATATATATTTTTAGATCTATTTTATATAGACATTGATACACATATGTAATAGCCACTCATTTTTTAATAATAGTGGCCCAATAAATATAATTGAAATTTGATATATATATATAGATATACAAGATATTGATTCCAACATTATGACAATGTATACATTTATGTGTATGTTTATTTTCTCTCATGTATGTTGATGTTATGGATGTTATGTATGTGTATGGATGTATGTTTACATTAGATTCTATCACAATTTAATGAACACAGTTGGATGTATGTTAGTTAAATACAATAATTATTTAACCACCTTAAAAGATATAATGTGATGCATGGGTACACAACATACTAGAGTACATGTATGTATTACACACACACATCATAACATCATAAAAAAAATTCATAATGTGTTATAAATAATGTCAATATATGCAGTGCTACAACCCTTAAAGAGTGAACATCACACACATGACACATTAGACACTATGCATAGTATCAATGAAGATGCGTCACATTAAGAGGCTCTTTCAAAGGCTCTTGTCATCAATTAACCCTTAAATGTGAAATATCTCCAAGAATTTCTTTAAATTTTTTGTTCTTGAATGGCATACCATTGTCAACAAAAAGTGTAGCAAGCAATCCAAAATGAGAAATAGTGTTGTTTAAGAGAAAACTAAAAATAGCCTCAATGTTCATGGGTCAAAGTGGGATGGCTTCGACCCACTTCATGAAGTAATCTATAGCAATGATACTAAAAGTATGTCCTTTAGAAGAAGGAGGTGATATACTTCCAATAATATCCAACCCCCATTTTGAAAATGGCCAAGGAGAGGTCTTGTTTTGTATTTCTTATGCAGGTTCATGATTGAGATGACTATGCTGGTGACATTGCAGGAACTTATTAACAAAATCAAAGGAAACTTGTTCCATAATTTTCCAAAATTACCCCATGTGTATCAATTTCATAACAAAGGATTCACCACTAAAGTGTCCACCCCCAAAGCTCGAATGGGATTGTTTAAGGGAAACGAGAATTTATGATTTAGTGAGACATTCAAGAAGTAATCCATTATAATATTTTCAATAAAGAACATCATACAACAAAACATAATGGAATAAATATTTTGTATATGGGTGCGATCATTTTTCATTGCATCATTAGGAAATTTTCTAGTTTTCAAGTAGTTCTAAATATTAGAAAACCATTCTCCTGAGTCTATGTGAGGACACACAAGAGCATCAGATTCAGGCTCATAAAAAACAATAGTATACCAAAGAACTTGAGGAAAAAAGTGGTATTATTTTGTATCCTTATCTGAAAGTTCCATGGAAGCAACACATGCCATGGCATCTGCAAGTTTATTCTCCCTCCTAGGGACATTGTCTATTATGAAGGTCGATAAATATTTAAGCAATGAAAAAGAAAGGTCTTGATAGTGAGAAAATTTAATTTTATTAGCCTAAAAGGTTCTTGCAATATAATTCGTGCAATAAGCTCATAATCACCTAGTATCTAAAGATACCTTATTTTTAGTGCAATCATTATATGCAAGCCAACAATGAGATCTTTGCAGTCAATGATGTTATTGGCACAAGAAAATTCCAATCGAAAGGAGAGAGGAACTCGCTTACCTTTAGGTGATATTATAACTACACTTGCTCCGGAGACATTCTATAATATCAACCCATCGAAGTACATTTTCCATTCAAGGTCATAATTTATTACGATAATTTTCTCATAAAGAAACTAATCCAAACCCAGGGAGGATCGAGATGAGGGAGTGCCTGCCAACTGATCAGAAAAAAGCATGACCCTTTATCTGCTTTTAAGTAACAAAATTTAAGTCAAACTTAGAAAGAAACATCACCCATCTTGCTAACCTCCCAAAAAGGTCTATACTCAGGAAAAAATGCTTTAGAAGGTCACTTTTTACAATGACATGTGTGTTGGCATGAAGAAGGTAGTTCCTTATCTTTTTCATGGTAAAGACAAGAGCAATAAATTTCTTCCCCATAGATGAGTAACAATTTTCAGAATCAACTAGGACATGACAAATATAGTAGGCCACTCTCTTTTTCTCGACATCATCATACTGAGAAAGAAAAGATGCCAAAGTATATGGTGATGTAGTGAGGTAAAGTAAAAAGGGTCTATCTTGCATAGATGACATTAGTACGAGTGGATTAGCCAAGGCTTTGATGGAATCAAAAGCTTTTTGACACTCTTCATCCCATATAAAGAAAACATCTTTCTTTAAAAAATGAGTGAAAGGAAGGGTACGATCAACAAATTGAGATATGAATCTTTGAATTGCCTAAATCTTCCCTTGTAAACTTTGCAACTCAGTGATATTCCTCGGTAGAGGCATGTTAACAATAGCATTGATCTTATTTGTGTCGACCTAGATTCCATGATCAAACAATATGAATCCCAAAAAAATTCCTGCATCTACAGTGAGAGACACTTAAGAGGATTATGTCTCATCTTATGGAGTTGAAGTCTCTAAAAAATAAGATGAAGGATTTTTACATAATCTTGATGGGTTATAGACTTCACCAAGATATCCTCAACATAATCTTCTAAAATATTATGAATGAAATCATGGAATTTTAGGGTAATCACCTAGTTATAGGTAGCTCCTACATTCATTAATCCAAAGGGCATGACCACATAACAAAAAGTATCCAAAAGGGTAGTGAAGGTTGTCTTGTACTAATCCTCCATATTAATCTATATTTGATTGCAATGTGAGAAACCATCCATAAAAGATAATAGGGGCATGGCCTACAATTGAATATACAATCATATCTATATTAGGTAATGAAAAATAATCTTTAAGAGAAGCCTTATTAAGATCATGAAATTTAATGCAAACATGGATATGGCCATCATGTTTTTTAACAGTGATAATATTTGAGATCTAAGGGGAATAGTTGATTGGATGGATAAAGCCTACTTTTATCAACTTCTTTATCTTAGTCTTAACCATCAATGCGACCTTCATATTGATCTTTTGGATTTTCTTCTTAACTATCTTGGCATTAGGACATAAGATGATATTGTGAACCACTATGGACTCATCTATATTGGGCATGTCCTTATATGTCCACACAAAGATATCAATGTGAGAATGTAAGAGATCAGAATGTTCCTTTGCTTCTTTTGAAGAAAGGAACTTCATAATCTTTATAACCTTTTCAAAATACTTAGTATACATATAAATTTCAGTAGTATCTCCCTTGACAAGGTAACGATGATCTATAGGATGTGATATTAGGATTCCATCCTAAAAATTAGCTAGAGCGTCCTCCTCATAAAAACTGAAGGAAAATTCTCCAAAATATGCATGTTCATTTAGGAAATATGGCAATCATCTTTTATGATGGCAAGGAGGTAAAGGGGAGTAGGAACCTAAGATTTCCTCAAGTGATTCATTTGAAGAGAAGAGATCTAGAGGTACCTTCTCATCTTGCACCTCATCCTCTATTGATTCAAGATGGACCAAACTAAGTGGTTCAACTGAGATCATGTTAACACTCCACCAAGGATTTTTTTTTAGATTGTTCAATAGAGCACCCCAAACCTAGATAATGCTTATGAGGCTTGAACTAGATAGGGAATCAGATTCCTTGATCAATATATCCAAGGACTTTTTTGTCATAGCCATACTGAGTAGCGAGTCTATATTTGAAACCATAGTGAGTTTTCAAAACTTTAGAAGGCACTGGTTCCACGTAGAGAGATTTGTTCCACCAATGAACATCAAATGTATCTACAATAGAGAAACTTTTTCTTTTACTCAACTCACAAACATTAACCCCCTTTGTAGGAGTAGAATTATCTTCCTTGGTAGGGGAAGGATTGGTCTCCTAAATAGGATTATAGTTTTCCTCCTTAACAAGAGTATGATCCACTTTTTCATCAGAAGCGTTCAAGGTTATCAAATGATTTAGACTAGTGGGACTCACTTTGTATTCTCCACTAAATAATTTAGAGAATTCCAAGGATCCCCAATTATCACCAAGGAAATCATTTGATTCAGAAGAAGAAGTAGATGGGGAAGAATTAGAAATTTTTGCTTTAGGTGGTTCATCTTTAACAATATTTTCTTCAAGGGCAACCTCCATGCAAGGTATTTCCATGGAACACATCAGAGCATAAAGAGTTAAAGACAAAATACAATTCTTAAGAGTGGAGACAATTGAAGCCTAAACAATGAACACTAATTCATAAAGGTGAACAACTTTCAATTCAACTTTAACTATGAACACTCGATTATTTGCAACAAACTTTAGAGAGTGATGTAGAGTAGAAGTTATGGCACCCATAGCATGAATCCATGGTCTCCCAAAAATAATATTGTAAGGTAAAGGGATAGGAATCACATAAATGAAAGTATGTAGGGTAATAGGTCCTAGCTAGAAAGGAAGCATTATCATGCCTAGAACTGGGTAGTCAACATTATCAAACCCACAAATGTACAAAGGAAGTAGCTAGAGAAGATGAATCAACTTTAATCTTAGGTTGTAGGTCCATACAAAAAATAGTGAGATTCAAACTAGTGTCAATGATTTTATGCCTAATACCAATAGTATTTACATTAACTATAATCATTAAAGTATTTTCTTGCTTCTACACATCCAAAGGCGGGAGTTCTTGTGGATATAACATAATATTTAGTGAATTTGCACAAATATGAGCCATTAGCACATTAACATGTGTTGGTCTGGCAGAGGTAAGAAAGATAATATTATGCAAGGCTTCTTGAAGCATCTCCTGATAAACTAGAGTGATTTGAAGCAAATCCCAAACTGAGATATTCATCGGAGTAACACACATTTGCTTGACAAGATCATAATCAGCTAGTGTTTTGGTCATAGGTTTAGGTGCTGAAAGAAGATTTGGTTGTGAAGGTGGTAAATAAGTAGTAATTTGAGTAGGTTGTGATGTAGGGAAAAAAAATTCTTGATCCAAATTTTCTTTGTTTCTTCTTGTATTATATGTGTACCCAACAACATTGTAAGAAGAGGAGTCTATAGCTTTTATGAACCTAGAATACAAATCTAGTGAATTGTCTTGATATGAAATTCTATAGACCAAATGATCCATCTTTGAAGAAGGGATAGTTGGGGTCAAGTAAATGATGGGTTTCTAAGGGCTTGGAGAAGCCACAAAGACCACCACAATGTTCATTGACTCGTCAATCTATGAAGAAGAGGTTTTTTTAGAAGGTTTATAGATAGAGGAATATACTCCTAAGAAACCATCTAGAGGATCATCCAGCATGTCAAAATATTCCATAGAGAAAGCATTATCATAGACATGGAAGCATTGTAAAAATAGATCTGACATCTTCACGTCGAGTTCACCAAAATGTGAGATAAGAGGAATTCGCTACACACGAGTCTCTTTATTTTCAAGAGAATCGCAATGAAAAAATTTCCCTTATCCACCTTAACATAAGTTGAATGAATAAATTGAAAAGGAAGTATATATAGGTTAACTATCAGAGAAGACTACTTCAGATTCTTGAGGGACTGAAACTTCTAGATTTATACCTCCAATAGATAAGCTCTTGGCCAAAAGATGATTTGAGATTCTTCATTTCAAACTCGGAAAACCACTAGAACACTAGCGCATTGCGTAGATGTCCACGCATCATGCAAGCATCCAAGGAATCAATTTTCAAGAAATGTGTCATTAGGATATTGTTGCTTCACCACTCATCCATATGTAGCTATAATTATGAAATTCTATCCCATAGGATTTTTTCCATTAATATGTTTAAGCATCATAAATGCTATGGAAAGTGCTAAAATTTCAAATTTCCCCCAGGCGCGATTATGTGAATTATAATAATTTCAAAGGTAAATTATCTATGAAATAATTTAGAGAATTAATTTGAATATTCGTAGTAAAATTTTTATTGTATCATCTACGCATAGTCTACATTTTGGATTATTTAGATATTTCCAATAAATATGAAAGGGGTTGCTAGAAGCTTGGTGACACTTGTTTCTTGGTTTAGCTCTTGGGTTATACCCTTAACCTTTAATTTTATTCTACTGTGGAGTGCAACAAGTAATCCAATTTCTTCCATGTGATCTATTTAAAAATTCACATATATGATTAGCAAAGAGTCCCTAATATGTGTCTTCAAGGTAAAACGTCATCAATTGTATAAAATTTAACACAACTACTATTAGGATGCTTTAAAATGATTGACTATTTTATACATGTTGGAATATATGCTCTAAATTAGACATTGCATGTAAGTAATTCTATAAATTGACACATGAAGCATCTGGAATGATTACTTCTCATGTTATCTTGTAGGTTAATTTCTTTACTTTGGGGGTGTTGGTGTAGGTGCAATGTTGTGTCCAGGGATAACTTTAAGAAACCCCCCCCTCGGCGAAGGTGTAAAATCCTAGCGAATCTTTCCTTTTATTAAAAGAAAAATATTAATTTTCCTGGTGAATCTTATGCACAATATTAAACGAATTGTAAAATCCTGGCGAATCTTAATAAATAATTGGTAAAAATAATAATCATAGTGGAAAATCCTAGTGAATCTCGGTGCACTCCTATCATGATACAGGCAGGGTCGAGGGGTAGATCTTCCCCCATTCCTAACAAAATTCAATACCATCGGCCTAACAATGCTTCATCGGGGGAACCCCCATCACAATCTTGCATCAGGGAAACATTATCTGGCATCCCACCGATAGAACGAAGGATGGTTGCAGGTTGATTATGGATCATGTGGCCCAAAACAAATTTCGGGCCTCAACAAGCCTTTTAAAAGGCACATGTGTATTAGGGCCTAGAATCAACCTACAACCGTTTGATTAAAAAACTAATCTATCGCAATAGATAAAAGAAAATATTCCTAAAATTAAATATTATTTTATTATTAGTGGCGATATTGCCCGAAAATTAATTGGAGGAATATAATATTACTGGCGAATATAATTAATTTTTTTAGTTATTGTATAAACTACTAGCGAATCAGTTTTGATGATGCATCATTTACATGGTGAATTCATCGAGACAAAATTATTTTTTTGTAGAACTGGTGAATCAATCTTCATTTTAGCTTGTACTATTAGCCATTTTTGGAGCTCCTGATTTCTATTATTAGCCAATTGGCGAATATTCGCTACTAAAGTTTTCCCTGGTTGTGTCTCGCAAAAATGTTTGTGAGAAGCCAGAGGGAAAACTGTAGAAGAAATAGAAGTATCATTTCTGATATTTTCCTCTAAAAGAACTCCCAAATCTCATAATGGGTTTCAATAAACAATTATTTTATTTTAGTAGAAAGCTATGGATTCATTGTCACCCAATTATGTTAGTTCTAGAAATCATTCATTACATGTTCTTAAATATCCCATATGACATATCAATTGATATGTGATAATATGGGGAAGGCGTGTGTTTGATTCAGACACATGTAGAAAAATTAAAATTGATATTATTATTTTTAAGCAAGAGCACAGTGGAGAGATGATAATTTTTTTAGACCATCATATCTCATTGAGAGTGATTCAAAAGTTATATAAACATAAAAGAATATATTTAAGGGGAAATATTGTTTTTATTAATTTTTTCAAATCTTATTTGAATTCCTATCAATACATAAGTTATAATTATAAAAGTGGGAGGAAAAAAATCTATAATTTTTTAATTTATTCTATATTACCAAAATAGAAGTGGTTACAAAGTCCAAAAAAGTTTAAATTTAGCAATGAAAGTCTTTGAAAGCATAGAACAACCTAAGCCCAAAAAGGATTACATAGAAAATTAGTTATAGGTATTTAAAAGTAAGAAAAGAAGACTATATGTCTGAGGCTAGGATTTGAGCTGCACAAAAAATAGTTAAACTACTTGAAAAAACTGCCTAAAGAGAAAATAAAAATTGGCTTAACAAAACAAAAGACTTTCATAACATAATAAACTACCTTTTTGGAATCTTCTTATTTGGTTTCTCCAGCATAGTGTTCATTTTTCTCCTCGAAAGGTAGATTGATGGTATGTATAGCCATAGCTCCCTTTTGTTACCATTTATCTTCTACAAATTTGTCCATCTGAAATCTTCTTTAATGTTTCCTAAGCTTTAGATTGCAAAAGAGGTGGTACAATGGCAGAGTTGTGCTACTATTTGGTCGGACCTTCTTAACTTCTCTATTTTGTGTAGATGAGGATGATTTTTTAGTACACAGATCAAATTTCCACCATGCTTGGAAAAATAAAAATAAAAATTCGCGAAAACAAGAGGATGATGAGAATATGGAAATATTGAATGTTGAAACCACACTAAAAATATATTTAAATTTTTATTTTTATTTTTTTAATACATTTTTATATTATCTCTAGAGAGACAATAGTTGGGATCAAAGACATATTGTCTCTAATACATTTTTTCATTATTATTTTTTATATACATTTTTTCATATTGTCTTTAGAGAGACAATATGTCTTTAATCCTAACTATTGTCTCTAAAGAGACAAAAGTGAAATTTTCTCTAAAGAGACAAAAATAATTATGTTTCATATTGCCTTTATAGAGAATTTTTTTAGACAATAATTTGAGACAATCACTTAAAGAAAATATTTAAGATAATACACAAGTTTCTTTTTGTCTCACGTTAAGTCAATTTTCTCCAAAATTTTCACAAAAATCATTTTCAACCCCCCTCTATGTAGTAGTGTCGATCAGAAGAAGGAAACTATTTTAGATTCATATTCTTTTAGTTGCTTGGGATCTTTTGATTCCATTGTAGGCTTCTTTCTTTTTCTTGATCATTCCACTTTGAAGTGTATTTTGAAAATTTCTCTATGACTCTACATTTTACAATGGATTCATTAGATCAAAACTTACATCATAGAATAGGTCCTTTCTTGTCATATGCAGAAAATGAGTAACCACTTGGTGTGCATTGTCTATAGAACTTGCATAAAAATAAAAATAGTGTAGTCACCATAGAATATCTGATCACTTAACTATGATTTACCATCCTCATGAGAATCATGAGTGTGGAGGATCTTGAAAAATTAAAATTTTACAAAATCCATACAGGTTTCTTGTCTACTTGAAGTCATACTATGTGAAATATTCTTAAGAAAAGCTATTATAGGACATTGACCCCTACATGATATTTCACTTCATCTACATATGTTTTAGAATTGATATATTTTGTGAGTGGTAAGGTCAAATATGAACTACACTTTATGAAGAAGATTGTGAGTGGGATTTAGTTTCTCTATGCATTATCTTCTCTTAAAGAGATATCATGCATTAATGTCATCAAAAAATAACATCAATCTTCATCCTTCAAATTTTGTCTATTGCACTTATAAAAAAAATTTGATTTCATATACCAACATCTATAGATCACTATCCAGATTCTTAATCTCATCCACCATTTCAATGAATTTTTCTACCAATATTTCATCAATGATTACTATCAGATCTATGGAATTTATATTTAAAAGAGAAATCATAGTCTCTACTAGGAGATATAAGTACTTAGTGAAATATACCTTGCATTTCAATCCTTTTATTAGATTGCATGCCATGAGATGGCTCCAGCTTAGACTTTGCCTCTAAAATTTGTTCCTTTTCATAAGTTCTTGAATCAAGTAGTTGTATGTGATAAGATTGGGCAAAGAAACACTCTCCTACATCCCTTTTTATAATATATAGTGCCTTATCACACCTTATTTTCTCTGTCCAATTTTCTTGCCTTTCTTGAACCATCCATTAGGATTGTTTCTCTTGCAATAAAATTGGATATGAATTTAAATACAATTTGGAAATCAGAGCATACTTTAAGGTTCTTAGAAACTCTAATATTTATTCTATGGGCCATGTTTTAACAAACCAAATGCATTTCTATTTTTCTTACTATGATGGTAGAAGCATATAAAGTAAACGTTTTAAATCTTGAAGTACCCTGTTATCTTCATTTGCCCAACCAAATTATCTAGCTTACATAGATCTCCTTATTATTTGAAACTCACCATAACCACATGCTTCTACATAGATTATTAGTCTTTTTGAGGAGAATTATCTCAAGAAAAAGGAAATATTTTAAGTGTTCTCATGATTAAAATTGGGGATAACAATAATAAAGCATGCAAAATAACTATAGGTCTTTTATATAATTTCCACAGGTCTTATTTAGTATTCCCATAGGTCCTATGTGTCCATTAGGTCTTACCCAATTCCCATACGTGATACAATTATAGTCACCCTTAATAAAATCTCTTTAAAGAAAATTTGAATTTGGAGAATTTGGTACTTCAAATAAAGGATTTGTTTTATGATTTTTGATATTCCCAAGTAGTTCTCTTTGATCATATTATATCCCCCTTATATTAATTAGCTCAAGATAATTCGAGAGTACTTTAATGATGGATGAAAAATTGTCTTTAATGAAGTTCCTAAAAGATCCAATGTGATTTTATGTCTAGATGTTTAAAAAAGAGTAAATAAATTTTTTCTATCATGTATAATAATGTACCACATTTACTCATACGTAAATGAAATTATCAACCATATTGATTATTTTGCAACTATTTTTATATCCAACCTCTATACATTATAAGAAAATAAAAGGTTCTTGTATAAGCATTGATCCATCAATATAATAAGACCTATATCATCGTTTTGAAGACAGCCTAAGGTATATGTCTTATTAGGAAAACCAACATAGTTAATAACACAATAATCAATGTAAAATTTGTGTAAACACTAAATATCATAATTAATTATACCTTAATACTTTACATACCCTTAAGTAATCCATATTTTGGTGAACAATAAATCTTCCTCTATTAAAAAACATCACAAAAATAAATCCTTTTGATTCTATATGATCAATAGTAATGAGCAATTTTCCTTTTGCATGTATATTTTCTTTCACCTTAGCACCACTTTACTGGGGGGACAAGTCTTAGAGACATGTTTTAGAATTTTCTCAAAATATTCGCATAATCATCACAAATAAATCTAAATGGAAGGGCTTCATAATCCATCTATTGAATGTAAATCACGTTTCCCAACAAAATTTTGAGAGTTTACTAAATGATTATTGATGTCAATATTTAAACATATATAGGAATATGTAGTAAAATTTCTCTCAAGGGTCTAATGAGAAGGGCCTAAGAGTTTCCCAAGAACATCTATAGAATGAAGAACATCTGATGTGCCAAATTCAATTACTAGCCTAAGAAAGTTAGCCTAGTTAGGAATCCAAGATAGAATCTCCATCAGATCAAATACATGTCATGACTTGTTGAAAAAACCTTCCTAGTTTTGAAAACATGGCCCAAACTCAAAATCCTTGTGTTAGTCTATCATTCCAGTGAAAACTAAAAAAAATTGGAAGAAAAATAACCTACAATTCACCTTCATGCTACCATGCATTATGAACCCAATTTTACAAGAAATATTAGCTTGGAAATCCATGAAATTATAAATCATTGTGTGTTTCAATAGGTAAAGGACATCTCCAGTAATAGTTTTTTGGATCAATAAACACAAAGGGTTATTTGAGACTCTTTTTTAGACAACCATTTATTATGGAACCAATAGCTATTCTTTCATTTGTGTTAGAATCATGTGTGGCCCACATGAGAAATTTTATCACATCTATATTCTCAAAGGTGTAACTTTCATCTATATTAATAAAATTATTAGAATAAAAAGGTATGGGTCTACCTATACCTACTCTAGATTTATCCATGAATGGACAAAAATATTTAAACAAACACTAAAGCCTTGAAGGGAGAGAAATAAAAAGGGGACTAATCACACATGCAATATCCCCTCACAATAGGAACCTAAATGAAAAACCCTCCTTTAAATATAAAACCCACACTAACAAAATTGAATCAACTTGCAAGAAACCTCAAAATTCTTGTAGAAAGACTCAAATCACCTTTATTAAACATACATCACAATGAATAAATTTTCCCATCCAAACCCTCAAATAACTATCACCAAAGTCCTACAAAACACTAAAGCGAATGAAGTATTTAAAAATTCATAGATCACATGAAATTCATTGATACTTGGTTATGTATGAAAGGATACATATATAGGAGGATTACAAAATATCATAAGATACAGTTTAAAATTGTCATAGGATGTAGTTGTATAGACTATCATTACTATTGAAAAACAAGGATAGAGAACTAAGAGGGGGGTGAATCAATTGTTACAGAAATTAAAGTTATTCAACCTTAATCAACCTTTAATATCATATCTGATAATTAAAAATGAAAGCATAAATCAACAACACATGAAAACCAAGATTTTATACGTGGAAACCCTATTAGGGGAAAAACTACGGTGGATGTTAGTCCACAAGATTATACCCTATTAGAAGTATAATGAATAATGAATAATGAATGCACATTTCTTCAGGCACACTACCTAGAGCTCTTTGTTCAAAGGGAAGGCTGGCTACCTTACATTAAAAAATCGGATTAATTCCATCTGATGAGGTTGAACAAATAAATTAGCTTCTACAAAAGCCTGATGATAGTTCTGGTTAGGCACATAGACACTTCTTCACACTTCGCTCAATCTTCTTCAAAATTTTCTTTGAAATACAATGATCTCATCTTTATTCACACATTTCACATTCATTCATCAAGAATACACACACACACATTTCAAAAATAAGAAACAATCACTCTTATATATCTACTACATGAATTTACATCAACAACTTTGTCGGCCACAAATAACTAATAAATTACAACTGTCGGCCCAATTCATGAGTAAATCTCAATGTGCACCAACCTAAGTTGGTCACAAAGTAATGAAGACCTAAATCAACATCCTCAAAAATTCCAAACAATAAAATATTAATCCATAAGGATTTGCACCATTCTACCACAATCATGTCAGCTAAGAACATAAAACCCTTGAACACACAAAGCAAAATCTGACATCACAAAAACACAGATCAATGCAGAGTTTCCACAATGATAGAGAATGATCTAGAAACATCACTAAACATCACAGTAGCATACAAAATAACTCAATTTAGTAGAATTCCATTCTCTTCTTCCATAAACACCTACTACAGTAACAAAATAATTGTAGGAACTCAAAAACTCATAACTTGCTCCAATATTGATGTGTGCAACTGAAAATTTTGGACAAAATACTACACAGGCTTAGCTAGAAACCCTTTAATGTGTGACCTATGATTCACAACGTAAACAAATTTCCACCATTCTAATCTTCACAGCTTCATAGACTACCTGCAACATATTTTTCTCTAATTTTCTCAATATCCTCAACATATACAACCTTTAGAATCATAAATTCTAATAGTGTTGACATCAATGACAACCACATATTAGCAACATAACCAAAACATCCAGCAATCTCCCCCTTTTGAATCGATGGCAACCCATGATGTAAAAAAACACCATCAACATAACTAGCTCTTCACATAGTACACTTCTCCTCCTTTATTCTACACTTCTCCCCTTTAGATTGTACAAGGTTTTTCACATTACACTTCTCCCCCTTTGACATCAATGGAAAAGGTATTGTTGACATGGAAAATGTACAAATATTGTTCAACACACTTGATCCCGATTACTAACATCATTTCTTTCTGAATCATACATTCTATCTCTTAATTTAATAAATCACTATTTATTGAATCAAGTCTTCCTTTGTCAGTGATTAAATTAAATCAATTTAATTTAATTAACCTTACCTTTCTGTTTAAGTAAATAATTCATTTTATTTGATTAAATCCCTAAAGTCTTCTTATTAAATTAAATAAATTAAACCTTATTTGATTTAATCTAACATATTCCTCCTTAGTTAAATAAATCAAATCATTTATTTAATTAAACCCTTCCTCTCATTTCAATTTAAATCAATCCTAAAATCTAAGTCTAAATTGTCACCTCATCTAATTCTTCTTTAAGTTAATCAAATCTTAATTAACTTAATCCCTCTCCTTAAAATCCTCTAGAGAATGCAAGTGGCACAATAAATCAAATACTTTGATTTATTAATTCTCCATTTTCCCTCACATAGTATCAAAAGGGAATATTCCCTTGCTTGAATTCAAAAATTCTAAGGAGACTTGTACATCCAACAAGGCATTCACTCCTCTTACATGTCCTTGTGCATTGAGCCAAGTGAATTTTATTTCATTCCTTTTTCCCTCTCACATGTCATTTCTCAAATTTTCCTAATGGCATTTATCATGCACATTGACCAAAATGTGCTCATTCGTCAACAATTAACATCTTGACAAGTGGCACTTGGCCATTGGATGTTGAATGATCCCACATTTCTCTATTTCATTCTCTATTCCATTTTGGAAATCTATAAATTAGAGACTCCTCTCCTCATTCAACAACAAAACTTTGAGTAAACTTACTATGCTCAAATTCACCTTCACTTCATAGATTTCAAGCAAGGTTATTCTCTTCATTTGAGAATTAATCTTACTCATAACATCATACAGCTTGTTCAAGGATTGGGAAAGGGTTGCTTACTACACAACATGGTGGCACCAATCCACTATGAGATAAAGGGCTAATCATGTTTCTCATATGCTTTTGTTTAACATATTTTTGTACTCATTAGTTGCATATTTAGATATGATTAAATATTTCATAGGGATGTCTAAGCTTGCTGGTTGTAACTAACTTTCATTGTAGCAACGTGAAATTGTTTAAGTGATATCCTAGAGGATTTTGACGTCCACAAAATGGCACTAGAAGGAGTGTTGCTCGATTCGTTATTACAGTTTACTTATATCTTTGTTGCAAGAAATCTCGTTCGATGTGCTTAACTGTTCATTCCATTTCATGAGAAGATAGTTATTTACATTTTCATTTCTACATATTAGAATGTCGGGTAAAATCTCACAAAATATGATGCATAATTTTTTTTAAATACTTATTGTTTTTTTATCTATCTTGATAATAAGTAATCTAAAGAGATCAAATCATAATCTCGATAGGCCTTGCTATAGATTTATTCCCCATACTATTTTGGAGGTCAGAATTTTTGAAGTAGATCGCTTTAAATTTGAAGACCAATTGCTTGCCTGTTATGTATGTCTTTGTTGAGATACAATTTATTTTTTCTGAATGCATCCATGGTTCCTCTATCAACATCTCCTTTTGGAACAAACTGATCTAAAAAAGATCAAGTTGTAATCTGAACAATCAAACCAGGCCTCTCACCATGCTACCACATCACTGTTCCCTCCATACTCTCACTATCTTTACTGCCTTACCATGGCTTATTCTTCACCTCCCTACGGTTGCGTGTTGATTTACTGCTTCACACCCCTCATCCCAATGCTATATCGTGGCTTGCATTTCCACCACCCGTGGTAGCATGGTATACATGTTCACCACCTTTCCGCTAACTGCTCAGCATCCTAACCACGTCACCACCAGTTAAGCATCCCTTACCTGCGGTTGCAAGGTAGCCGCCACTTCACCGTCCACCGCCGACCCATGGTCACTGAGCTAACCGCCTCCCTATTGTCATGACACTCTCACGGTCTCCCTCTGAGCCTTTTGTGGTGTTGCGGTTAATCACCTACGGTCACCATTGTCTCGCTGTCCGCCTTTGGAACCTCTGCGGTACCACAGTGAAGCCCACCAGCCATCTCCCTCGCCATTCCTCTGCCACTAGATCTGCTCACCGTGCTATCGCGGGCCTCCCTCAAACCATCCACAGTATAGTGGTAGCGGTCTCGGCCAATTGTGCAAGCCACCACCACGTTACCACATATACTACCCTAACCATCCGCGGTATGGCAGTAGAGGGCTAAGCAACAGTATAAAGTTTTTTTTTTTTTTTAGGGGAATGGAAAATTGTTATTTTTTTTAAAACTTATGATTAAGGCATTAATACATGAGATATTTTATTTTTGTGTAAAAAAAATTAAAAATTTATTAACTTTGTATTTTCTTTTGTAGGTTGAACATTGGAATCGAATCAAGGCAAAACAAGATTGGAGAAAATCACAAAAAAAAAAAATTAATGCTTGTTGAGCTAAATTTTTATTTTAATTCCAAACCATCTCACATCTATTTTGGGGCTTAAAATTAACCATTTTTTACTTTATCTTTTGGTTAAAATTGAACTTTAGAAATTTAGTAGATTTCAATTTGGATCTAAAATTGAACAAGGCAATCTCACATTTCATTTGGTGCTTAAAAAGAATTCATCATTTCTTTGAGGACTAAAATGAACAAGTGTTTTCAATGTTTGGCAATCCTTTTCACAAGTTAATATCATTTAAAATGTGTATGCGCTTCTCTCGCGCTTCATTGCAATCTTGAGAATCAAAAACATTTTGGTGATATTAGGTTGTTAAAAAGATTGCCTCCACATTTCAATTTGGGCACTTAAAATGAACAAAACATGCGAGTGTGAATAGACTTATTGTGAGTGTTCTCCTTTTTTTCTTAAACAAATGTTGATCAAACTACGAATAATGTTTGTTCGCTATTTTTTATCTTAGAGGGCCTACCTTGTGGGAAAAAGTACTCACCCAAGGGAACGACCCAACTCGAAACACGCTAAAGCCAAGTGACTTCCAACCAGTCTATAAGTGTGGATTCTTGAGGAAAGTTCAAGAATCACAAGGATTATTCCAACGAGATGGACATAAATGGACTCTCACCAATGTTGGATAATCCCCCATGAATGGAATGCCTGAATTAGAACCCTTTGTTTAGAAAAATGCCAAAACCTTGTCTATCTTGTTGGTGCAAAAGGTCATGTCCTTTGAAGCCGCCCCACGTTATACATGGGGTCTTGCTATGGAAATGGAAGGTATGCCATTTGAGATACATGGGTACTAATGCTTGGCTGACCCGAGAAGGGTGTGCTATGGAGGGGAGCCAGTGTGGTCAAGCATTTAGCCATTCACACAAGATATGCACAGCTGGATTTATCCAAGTGGGAACCCAACAAGATATTGCCTCATCATCTTAGGATTGTAAAAGTGCTTGAAAGGAAAAGAACACATTGCTTGGTTCTCATAAATTCTTGAAAACAAACATTCACAAGACCTTCAAATTTCAAACCCCTTGTGAGAAACAAATACTCTTGACGAATTTAGACACTCTTGCTTTCCCTAGGGATCATATTCCTAAAGGTTTCTAAGTGAACAAATTCTATCGTCATTTTTTTCAACAAGGTTAAACATAAGGAAATTTTGCCCTATTTTCTTTGATTTCCACACAATGGACCTTGTGGGATGAGAAAGAAAGTGGGACTCTAGACATATAGTTTGAAACCTAAGCAAGCAACGTGTCTTGCATAAAAATAATTTCATTAAACCAAGATAAAGAGACAAATTGAACTTCATGTGTGTTGTTTCCAATGATTTCCTGCAAGATCAAAATCCCAAAACCAAAGTTCAATAAAATTAGTCTAAAAGTCCATGAGAAATGCCTTGAGATGCTCCTTGAAGTAAGAGAAAGACATGTATACAACTTTTACAAAAGAGCCTCAAGGAATAATCTAGCATTGTATGCATTTTATTGTCAACAAAATCTTGAACTTTTTGAAAGGTTCACCTTTCTCCCATAGGAAGTCTAGCATGTTCTTCAATACCAAGGTTTTGTAGAGAGATTCGTGTCTAGATAAGGTTCAAGATCAAAGTCGTCATTCTCATTCACTCCTCCATCAACCAAATCTCATTTCATCAACAAACCTTTTGTGAACTCTAGAAAAAAATCTCATGCTAAACTTAAAGGGTTAAATCAACATTTTTCCCCTATCTTGGCTTAACATACCTAGCAAAAATAGTCAAACCTTTGGACGAATTTACCTTTAGAATAATGCAACTTCCTAAGGTCTACTAGTTCATAAATCATATTGCCTTAACACACTTAGCTAATTCATTCACTTGTGCAAGTTCCCCTAGGATAACACAACTTCCTAGGGAATACAACTTCACTACAAATCCTATTTGACTTAATGCATCTAGTCAAATTATCACAATAAATCTAAGCCCTTGCAATTTTAGCATAAACCTTCAAGAGTTCTCCAAAAGGTTTCATTCACTCGTCCCATCTATTTATCCCATCACCATTGCCACCATCTTTGATCGTTTATCTTCCCTAGTTCTTTTCTTTTGGGCCTAAAAGGTTAGGATCAATCAATCCCTATTTTTAATGGTCCAAACAAGATCGCAATACAAGAATAACATGGAGAATATCAAAGAAATATCAAATTTTGTGGACATGATTCAGTTAAACTCCGAAATAAACCTAGCAAGATCAAGGAATCCCCCAAGAAACTCTCCTTTATCATCAAAAAATCCTCAAGAGGAGAGTCATCAAGAGGACATCATGAATGAAGACATGGGGATGACATAATCTGAAATGATAAAAATGGTTCAAAATCTGGAGAACCACAAAATCATCAATGCCATGTTCAAGTACTTGAATACGCTAGTAGAGGGAGGAGTCTAGTTCCCTCCTGACCTTGACACAAGCACTAGTACAAATGTGCCTCTTACAAATGCATCCCCAATGTCAAATGTCAATCAAGAAATACCTCACATCAAATTGGCCATCACACCAACCTAGCCGAATGCAAACAAGGGGAGTGCCATGTTCCAAGAATTGCAAAGGCACCACCTAGTGGCTAACAAAGAGGCAATCATCACCACCATGCCAAATACTTTTGTCCTAGAAAATCCATCCCACCCTTACGTCCTGCTCACCTTCCATAACCACGCCGGCTCATCTTTGTTTCGTGCGACACCAGCCTATCAAACAAACACACAGAGTTCTCTACCACTTGGAGAAGGGGGTTTTTTTAGAACAATTGAGGTTGCTAATCCTTTTTTCCAAAGTAACATCCCACCCCTTTGCCCATTTCCATTCACAAACACATCACCTCTCAAATTGGGTTTTCTTCCTCTCAACATCGATAGTTTCTCAAAACCAAGCAATTTAAACATCACACCCAATTCCCTCTTCTTGCCCACATCATCACAACAACAAGTGGCAACCATTCAATCCACTACATAAATTGGTCCTCAAATATCCCAAAGCATACCATCCCAAGGATCAAACATCTCAACCACCCCACCAACAACCCAAGTCCCAATCGGCACCATAATCCATTCACCTATCACAATGATCAGCATGATTCCCATTCCACCCCCAATCCCACCAAAAGCCAACATGACAAACTCATTCACCACTCTAATCGAAACCCTCCAAAGGGCCAACCAATAGAGAGTACTCCAACAACACCAGCAAGCTTGACCTTAAGCTCAAGCCCAAGCTCAAGCCCAAGCTCAAGCTCAAGCACAAGCCCAACAATAGGCACAAGCCCAATACCAAGCACAATTAAAAGAAATCCACCTGTAAGCATACCAACAAGCCCTGCAAGATTTTCAGGCACAACAACAAGCTAAACAAAAAGTTTTGTTCGCACAACAGTAGCTCGACCAACAACAAGCTTTGTTGGCACAATAGTATCTAGACCAACAACAAGCTTACTGGCACAACATCAGATTGAGCAACAACAAGATACATGGTAACATCAACAGATGGACCAACAACAATCATTGTTAGAACAACAACAACAAGATGAACAACAAGCATTGTTGACAGAAATGCAGGCATACCAACAGGCTTTGAACACACAACAAAGCTTGCAAAAAATTCCCACTAGTACTCTTCCCACCCATCAAACACCTCAAACACCTCACAATTCCTTCATTCCACCTCCCGACCCAAGCAAGGATGTCACAACACAAATCAAACTTCTTTCACAGCAAGCGTTGGACTTACAAGCAAGAATAACCACAAGAACACCGGGCAACTTGTGCCCTTACCCTTTCCACAGAAGTCTCACCATGATACCATTCCCAAAAGGATTTGAGATCCACAAATTTGACAAGTACAATGGGACGGGTAACCCTGAAAACCATGTTAGGGAATTTTAGGTGCATTGCATGGAGGTTGCATATGATGACACATATTTAATGTGAATCTTCCCTCGTAGTCTGACTGGTCCAGCCATGGAATGGTTTTCTCACCTACCCATGTGCATTAAAAGATTCGAGGAAATCATGGAAGCTTTCCTTAAAAATTATGCCTTCAGTATGGGTGTGGACATTAGTTTGGAAGAACTATTTGCACTCAAAAAAGAGAAAAGGGGAGCTATTCACATCCTTCTTACAAAGATGGCAATCGAAGGCCAATCAAAGCAAGTGGACCATGCCAGAAGAACAACAATTTTTCACCATCATAGCTAATCTAGATGACAACTTGGCGTTCTACTTAAAAATGCAGTGCATCACATCATATGACCAACTGATCCCAAAGGTGCTCAACATAGAAAGAGCCCTTACTGTGCAAGGAGGCACACCAACATTTACTCCACCACAAGATAACGACCCATCTAATAACTAAAATGATAAGCCTTGAAATTGGTCGAGGAATAAAAATATCATGAATGGCGGCGTGGTCGATGCTAAAGTGGTCATCAGTGCCCCTAAGAAGAATACCAAAACCCATTATCAACCTTAAAATCATAATCCCAACAATGTGCAGACCAATGCGGTAGTGGCACAACAACAACCAATATCCACAAATCAAATCAAAAAGTTGGGTAATCAAGGAGGACCACCTTCGTGCAACAAGTATCCTCCCAAGCGGAAATTCACAGCTCTTGGTGAGTCAAGTGAGTCCATAATGAAGAAGCTGGTCAAGGAGAACCTGATCAAAATCTCTAACTTAGAGCAATACACATAACCCATTACCAAGCCATTGTATAATGAGAATCTCCTTTGTGACTTTCACGAAGTCAAAGGACATACCACTACCAATTGCATTAGACTTAAAAACATCATCGAAGACCTCATTGAGGATAAAATTATCAATATCGAACAGCCAGCTGGAAACCAAGACCTAAAAATATACACAAATCCAATGCCAAAGCACAACCAAGGGAACAATAAAGGCAAGAAAAAGTATGCTAGTGTAAATATAGTGTATGAGGAGATAGTCGGGTGTGTTGATGAAATGGTCATGGTCATAAATATCAAGGGAGCCAACAACGACTGTGGATTCACCACATGTTCCGGAAAGGTTACCATTGTTGGGGCACCAACTAAGACCCCCATTTCTAATACAAAGGCCATCCCCTATGACTACAATGTCATTGATCAGCTGAAGAGAACACCTGCCCACATCTCCATCATGGAACTATTGAAAATCTCTACCTCCCATAGAAATATCCTTGATGAAGCACTAGTTGCATCCACCATCTCCGCCACCCTTGACATAGAACAATTCCAGGTTATGGTGGGTAACATCATTATCCCAAATCTCATTACATTTTCGAACCAATATTTCCCTCCGTAGCCATCTCATAACCATGCACTCCACCTCCAAGGACTAGTCCATAAAAAGAAATTCAAACGAGTCCTGGTGGATGGAGGTGCAGGCCTTAATATTTGTTCTCTAAAGCTCATAAAGAAATTGGGATTCACCAAGGATTCCAAAAATAAGAACAAAAGCATCACAATAAGGGCGTATGATGACCAAGAAAGAGTGTCTCAAGGCACTATCAAAATCCCCATCCAAGTGGGGCCGACAACTATGGAAACCACCTATCAGGTCCTCAACCTTGACCTACAATACAACATCCTCCTAGGATGCCCTTGGATAGATGGAATGAAGGTAGTGGCCTCAACTTATCACCAATGCATCAATTTCTCACATCAAAATGAGGAGGTCACTATATATGGGGATCCTGAACCCTTTGCCTACTACAAAAACTTGGAAGCCAAGTTTTATAAGATCCCCCAAGTACCCAAAAATGATGAAGGACCATCTACTTCATACATAGACCCAGCTAATCTTGCTTCCACTTCTGCGATAGAGACACCTGCCATCCTTGACATATCCAAGTTTAAAAACATGATCCAGGACAATGGATGCGATGATTACAGAATGAAAAGAAATGCATTTGTTATAGGAGAGTTACCACAATCTCCTAGCTCACAAGGACAACCCTAGCTAGTTGAAACACTTGTCCACACTATTAGAGTAGAACCTTTTGGATTCCACCATTGGGGGGATCTCACTCCAGAGAATGTGGATGAAGAGGACATATCAAACACACTATACCAAGATGAAAGACCCACTCCCACCCTACCATGCAAGAGACTAATAGAGGGTTACAAATGATGTTTGGTATGGGCTATAACAGGAATGAAAGCCTTGGAAGAAATAGTGATGGATGGTTGGAGCCCATCATTGTAGAAAGAAGAATGTAGAACCTTGGCCTTGGCTATACTCCTCCGATTATAACTATACGTGGCAGAGGTAATCCTAGAAGGGCAGTCAAGTCCTCTCCTCAAGTAACAACAACCACTCCTAGACCACCTGTATGCCTAGGTATCCCACTCAATAATTACACTTTCGACATCACCGATGTTTGTACCAGTAATGATGATGATGATACCATAGCAGGTCTCCCTAGGCTCTTTGAGGATTCCACCCTATTAATGATTAGTGCCTCCACAACTGAGTCAAACCAACGAACCCACCAAATCATGATCAACAAGAACCACCAATTCTAGACTCATTCAAAAATGATGAGGTGCTCTCAAAATTCATGGGAGTAAGGGATACAGTTCCATGTCTAGACCATAAGGTAGGCTTCAATAGCACATTGGACACATAGGCATACTATGGGGAGACGATTGAGTCCTTTAGTCACAAAAGGAAAATATCAAGAATAAGCTCAGAGTTATTGAGTGAAAACCACATTGTGGCACTCTCGAACCACAAAACAGTAAAAATAAAGGGTGCATCCAATGGTGAAAACCTCTTTGAGGCACCGGAGGATGAAGGATTCAATCTCCCCCCTACCTCTTTACATAAAGAAAAATCAACGGTCCTAGTAGAGCAGTGTAATTCTATCAACTTGGGAACAGAGACGGAACCACAAATCACATTCTATGCTCAAACACTTCAGATAGAAGAACAAGAATTTCTGGCTGCATTCTTAAAAGAAAGAAAGGTAAAATTCGCATGGACTTATGCTGACATGCCAGGGCTAGATCCATAAGTAGTAGTTCATCATTTGGCCATTTTCCTTGGAGCGAAACTAGTTAGACAGAAGATAAGAAAAATGCACCCACAAATAGCTCTACTCATTAATATTGAATTACAAAAAATCTTAGATGTTGGCTTCATATGACCAATTGACTATCCAGAATGGGTATCAAATCTTGTGCTAGTCTCAAAACCAAATGGGGGCATCTAGATCTGCACGAACTTTAGAGACCTAAACAAAGCATGTCCTAAGGATGATTTTCCACTACCCAACATTGACATGATATTGGATATGATGGTCGGACATGAGATGCTATCACTGATGGATGGCTTCTCAGGATACAATCAGATAATGATAGCAAAGGAAGCCCAGCATAAGAAAACCTTTACATGTCCTTGGGGCACCTACTATTGGAATGTGATGCCATTTGGGCTAAAGAATTTAGGACCTACATACGGAAGAGCCATGACACTGATCTTCCATGACATGATTCACAAAACTGTCGAAGACTATGTGGATGACATATTGGCTAAATCAAAGAAGCGACACAATTACATAGTGACTCTAAGTGCAATTTTTGATAGGCTAGAAAAGTACAAGGTCAGGCTCAACCCAAAGAAATGTGTCTTTAGGGTGCAATCGGGAAATCTATTGGGGTACATAGTTTCAATGAGAGGGATAGAGGTGGATGCTTCAAAAGTAAAAGCAATCCTTGATATGGGAGCACCAAGAACAGTAAAGAAACTTAGAGGATTACGAGGTAGACTCTAGTCCATGTAAAGATTCATAGCACAATTGGTAGATAAGCCTATTTCCTATTCACACTTACTCAACAAGAGAGTAGCATTCAGGTGGGATGACAAGTGCGAACAAGCATTAAACAAAATCAAAGAATATCTACTTACACCACCCATGTTGATGCCACTGATCGTAGGGAAACCATTGATTCTATACATCTCAGCAACAACAGTTGCCCTTGGTGCCCTTTTAGCCCAACATGATGAAAAGGGAACCGTGAGGGCCATTTACTATATCAGCAGAACAATAGTAGGGAATGAGCTCAACTACACATCAATAGAAAAATCTTGTTTGGAAATGGTGTTTGCAGCCCAAAAATTCAGACACTACATGCTAGCTCATCAAATCGAGCTAATTACCAAGATAGACCCCCTCAAATATCTATTGTCAAAAGAAATGCTTACATGCAGAATGGCTAAATGGGTTATGATACTATTTGAGCATGATATTGAGTATGTAGAGAGAAAGGAAATCAAGGGACAATTCATTGTAGATTAGCTAGCAGAAGCTCCCCTCTACACAAACAACCCACTCGTATCAGAGTTTCCAGATGAGTCCCTCTTCAATCTCGGTGCAGCCGACCACTGGAAACTATACTTTGAGGGTTCCCACACACAACATGGATCAGGAGCTGGTGTATTCTTCATCACCCCACAAGGGGATTGAATACTAAGGTCTTATAAGTTAGCATTCCCCTGTACGAACAACATTGCAGAGTGCAAGGTTTTAACCATAGGTCTCAAAATGTGGCACAATAGCGAATCATGGCATTACAACTCTATGGGGATTCACAACTTATCATCAACCAAGTCAATGGTGAATACCAAACCAAGGATTATAAGCTCACACCATACAAGAAACTAGTGGAAAGCCTCAAAGAATCATTTATTGACATCACCTTTGAACAAATACCAAGGGCAAACAACAAAGCAGCTAATGCAATGGCAACAATCTAATCCTTGCTAGATATCCCTCACAATGTATCAAAACATGGATTCCTAGTAGAGAAGCTTCTCATACCCACTTTCAAGGTACCAGAATCAGAATATGCATGTGAACTCATTGGTCTAGGTGATCTTTGGTACCATGAAATCTACACCTATCTAAGATTAGGAGTCCTCCCAACTGACATTACCCCTAACCTCAAGCAAACCTTTGTCAAAAGGTCCTTACGATTTGTCATCATAGGAGAAACCCTTTTCTATAGAAGCACTGATGGAACCCTGTTACATTGCTTAAAACCTGAGGAAGCACTGACTGCTTTAACGGAGGTACACAATGGCACATGTAGTTCCCATTCGAGTGGTATGACCTTGGCTAAGAAGTTGCTGAGAATCAGGTACTACTGGTCAACAATGGAGAGGGAGGCACATGACTTTGTTAGAAATTGTCTACAGTGCCAATAGCATAGAGACCTCATTCATGCACCAACTCAAGAATTACATCCTATAGTTACACCTTGGCCCTTTTCCTAGAGGGGGCTCGATATCATAGTTAAAATATCACCCACCTCATCCAATGGCCATAAGTTCATCATCACCGCCACTGAATATTTCACAAAGTGTGTCGAAGCAATTCCCATGACCCACATCACTGGAAAACAGATATCCAGGTTCATCCTAAACTACCTCATCTGTCGATATGGTGTACCCCAATCCATTATCTTTGATAATGGGACACCTTTCAAGAATCAGGATGTCCATGATTTACGTGAAAAATTCAAAGTCAAACATCGCTTTTCCACTCCATACTATCCACAAGGAAATGGCCAAGCAGAAGCTAGAAATAAAACCATCCTAAAAATCCTCAAGAAAACAGTCAATGACTCTAGTCATGACTAGCATTTGTAGTTAAATCCCACCTTATGGGCCTACCATATCAACATCCATATGCCAATAGGTGCCACCCCATTCTACTTGGTCTATAGATCAGAAGCTATCCTCCCTATTGAGATCGAGCTTTTGTCACTGAGGATATCTTTGAAAAACCTCATCACAGATGAGGAATATATGGTTACAAGACTGAATGAGCTGGAGTTACTAGATGAATGATGCATGGATGCCCTAATTCATCTACAAGTCTACCAGAATCGACTCAAATGGATCTACAACAAGAAGATCAAGGAACACACCTTCCAAGTTGGTGACCTTGTGCTTAAAGAGAACCAAAATAATGTACCATACCTAGATAGCAAAGGAAAATTTGAACCCAACTGGCTGGGACCTTTTGTCATCACTGCAAGTTACACATCAGGGGCATATCAACTAGCAACACAAGAAGGTGACCCTCTACAGGAGCCTCTGAACAACTCTCATCTCAAAAATTTTTATGCCTAAGAATTTGCAAGGTATAGAAACAAAAAATACAAAAAACAAAACAATCAGAAAAAGTCCTGAAAAAATGGTTACCTTGATGAAAACCTGGCAAACAGGCGTCTTAGTGAGAACAAAAAATATCAAAAAAATAAAAAAATCCAAGAAAATAAGAAAAAGGATTGAAAATAGTAAAGAAAAAAATCGTCCTCTAGTGAAAACCACTTCAGTGGCACTTTGGACAAGTACCTTGGTGAAAACCTGGCAAACAGGCGTCAAGTGTAAATAAAGCACTCTCTATCCACCAAGATCTGCATGACTCACTTAGCCATTCCATCACATTCCATTTATCATCCATACACCCATTCGCCCGCATCCATACCATAGCCTGAGCTGGTGTCCATATCATATTCCACCATAGTACTACTTGGCATATTCCTAAGGTCAGTTTGTCTTGCCTTTATCGAAGTAGTCTATTGCTTAAAAGTTGGGGGCATGTCCTTCAAATTGGTAGTGGATCAGAGTTGTGTATATATTTTGTGCTCTTCCCAAATTCATCAAAAAAAACCAAAAAAAAAAAAACATTCAGAAAAATTCATCGCAAATCCAAAAACATGTTAAAATTTCAGAAAATCTTCAAAAAACAAATTCATCATTGAGTCTTGTTAGTCTTTCACCTTGTCTGAACTATGTCATCTCTGAGCTTGAGCATATGTAAGGTTGATCTTTGATCATCCCCCGAGACAGTTAGGGTCAGTCCTTAGGCATCCGTCGCATTGGCAATCTGTTTGTCCATCCTTTTTACATTTAGGTCAGTCCTTAGGCATCCTTCACAATGGCAATCCGTTTGCCCATCTATCTTTTCATTAAGTCAAGTTTGTCGTCAGTCAAACTACATCGTCGCTGAGCTTGAACGTAGGAAAGGTTGATCTTTGATCATCCCCGGAGACAATTAGGGTTAGTCCTTAGGCGTTCGTCGCACTGGCAATCCATTTGCCCATCTTTTTTACATTTAGGTCAGTCCTTAGGCATCTGTCGTAATGGAAATCTGTTTTCCCATCTATCTTTTCATTAAGTAAAGTTTGTCGTCAGTTGAACTACGTAGTCTCTGTGTGTATAATGTAGGCAAGGCTAATCTATGGATCAGCTTTTTTGACCCCTAGGATAGGTCTTTAAGCTAGTCTATTCATCTTAAATCTTGAAAATACCAAAAACAACCTCAAAACATTTGAAAAAATCAAAATGGTGCATCCATTTCATCTCACTTTCACCTATGATTTTCATCAGTCATAATAAATCAATCGTCACTTTCAACCTTTGGTGAGTCAATCAGAAGCAAGTTTAGCAAGTTCCAAAGTGAACACCTTATCGTCAGAGTCTCAAGCCTAAGTCAATAAGCAAGCAAGTTGGTCAACTCGAAGTATCAATAGCTTATCACCCAAATTAGACCCATCAAAACCTTGATCACAACATGTCCTAGGATGAAGCTTTCCTATGATGGACCTAAGCATTTGGTACCCCATAGTAGTTAGTCTTGGCCAGCGGTATGAAGAACATAAAATTATTTGTTTACTTTATTTGGTCTTTTTGACTTATCTTACTTTGCGCTCATTCCAAGGACCTCTTCATGATGCCTAAACAAAATAAAGTTTAGAGAGAAAGCAATGGGGCACTAGTCATTATCTTTTTATCTATTGTGCTTTTTGGATATTCTTGTAAAATAACTTCGTCAGGCATACTTTGTTTTGTTTGTAGGAAGGATGTGTTAGGTATCTTGTTGACCACATAAGAAGGCTTGCCTTCTTATGTTTTGGTCCGAGATGTCTAGAATATCTGAACTGCATTATAAATAAGGTTATGTTTGTCAAAGTTTAACAAGAGTACTCCTATCTTTTTGACGAATCAAATTCCATCGCACTAGGTACAACGCCATCCTGGTCCTTTATACCTTGATGCATCGTACCTATGTGTGTTATCAGACATAAAGTAATTATCCCTTTGAAAATTCAAACTCCTGGCAAACAATACATCATCAATCATTATCTTGTGTGGTTCCTCCTTCCATTCTTCTTCTTCTTCTTCTATCTTTACTAACATTTCTATCTAAAATCAGTGTGTCACATCAAAATATACATGAGGCTACCCATGGTCAATGACTGTCTATACATCATCAAAATTGTCTACATCAAAGAATAATATTTCATCCTCTGATCAATAGAACCACCCCTCTCGCATTTTATCGCCATCTCGATAAAAAAATTGAACATTTCTGCTCGATCTCTCAAGGGGGCAATACACCAACATAATTCTTCTCACTGGGGCAATAATGGGGCATCTAAAAAATCAAGAAATTTTGAACTTTGATCACAACAGTTTATTCTTTGAATCAATGCAACAAGTACATTGCTTCAAAGAGGGGCAAAATGTAGACATGGAAAATGTACAAATGTTGTTCAACACACTTGATCCTGATTAATGACATCATTTCTTTCTGAATCATACATTCTATCTCTTAATTTAATAAATCACTAGTTATTGAATCAACTCTTCTTCTGTTAGTGATTAAATTAAATGAATTTAATTTAATTAACCTTACCTTTCTATTTAAGTAAATAATTTATTTTATGTTATTAAATCCCTAAAGTCTTCTTATTAAATTAAATAAATTAAACCTTATTTGATTTAATCTAACATATTCCTCCTTAGTTAAATAAATCAAATCATTTATTTAATTAAACCCTTCCTCTCATTTCGATTTAAATCAATCCTAAAATCTAAGTCTAAATTGTCACCTCATCTAATTCTTCTTTAAGTTAATCAAATCTTAATTAACTTAATCCGTGTCCTTAAAATCCTCTGCAGAATGCAAGTGGCACAATAAATCAAATACTTTCATTTATTAATTCTCCATTTTCCCTGACATAGCATTAAAAGGGAATATTCCCTTGTTTGAATTCAAAAAGTCCAAGTAGACTTGTACATCCAGCAAGGCATTCACTCCTCTTACATGTCCTTGTGCATTGAGCCAAATGGCTTTTATTTCAGTCCTTTTTCCCTCTCACATGTCAGTTGTCAAATTTGAAATTCCATCTAATGGCATTTATCATGCACATTGACCAAAATGTGCTCATTCCTGAACCATTCACATCTTGACAAGTGACACTTGGCCATTGGATGTTGAATGATCCCACATTGCTCTATTCCATTCTCTATTCCATTTTGGAGATCTATAAATTGGAGACTCCTCTTCTCATTCAACAACATAAATTTGAGTAAACTTACTATGCTCAAATTCACCTTCACTTCACAGATTTCAAGCAAGGTTATTCTCTTCATTTGAGAATTAATCTTACTCATAACATCATATAGCTTGTTCAAGGATTGGGAAAGGGTTACTTACTACACAACATGGTGGCACCAATCCACTATGAGATAAAGGGTTAATCATGTTTAACATATTTTTCTACTCATTAGTTGCATATTTAGATATGATTAAATATTTCATAGGGATGCCTAAGCTTGTCGGTTTTAACTAACTTTCATGCTAACAATGTGAGATTGTTTAAGCCATATCGTACAGGATTTTGATGTCCATAGGTATACAATCTCGGAACCACAAATCAAAGATATTCAAAAGTATCCTTAGGCTATGGCTTAGTAAATATATTTTCAATCTGTTCCTTAGTAGACACATATTCCAATCTAACTTATTTATCACTCACTTTGTCTCTCAAAAAGTGATACTTGATGGATATATGTTTTTTCTTTGAATGTAACACTGAATTCTGAGAAATATTTATGCAACTTGAATTGTCATAGATAGCAATAGGATCATTATAATCAATTATGATATCTCTCAACATTTTTTTCATCCATAATACTCGAGTGCAATTGTTTGCAGCAGCAATATATTGTGCCTCAACAGTAGATAACAAAATGGAATTCTACTTTTTACTTAGCCAAGGTACCAACTTCTTCCCCAAGAAGAGTGCACCACCACTTATACTTTTTATGTCATCTACATATCCTACCCAATCTACATCTGTAAAGGCATTTAGAGTAAGATCATCATCCTTAGGATATGAAAGATCAAAATATACCATTCCTTGTAAGTATCTGAAAATCCTCTTTATTCTAATCACATGTGATTCCTTTGGATAAACTTCATATCTATCAACCATGCACACAATATTCATAATGTTTGGTATGGTATGATTCAAATATAGAAATCCACCAATCAATGACCTACACCTTTTTATATTAGCCTTAGGAGAATCATCATTTTTTGTTAGCTTGCATCTGGTTACCATGGTTGTACCAACTAGTTTTGAGTCTTCCATGCCAAATTTTTTTAGTAACTCTCTTACATATTTGGATTGAGATATGAAAATTCAATCATCTAACTAAGCTATTTGCAATCCTAAAAATAATTTCAGCTCTCCTATCATTGACATCTCAAATTCACTTTTCATTTCATCAGCAAATTTTATGCATAATTTATCATCACCTTCAAAAATAATTTCATCAACAAAAACTTCAATAATCAACTCTTTATCCTGATCCATCTTAAAATATAGATTATTGTTAGTAGTACGTTTATTGAATTTAAGTTTCAAAAATTATTTATTCAATCTAACATGCCATGCTCTAGGGGCTTGTTTGAGTCCATACAGTGCTTTCTTCAATTGATAAACCATGTATTTTTCATCAGTCAATTGAAATCCATCTTGTTTCTCGACATAAAATTCTTCTTCTAATTCACCATTCAGGAATGTCGAATTTACATCCATTTGATAGACTTTGTAATTCTTGAAAGTAGCATAAGCATTTAATAACCTTACAACTTCAATTATAGTAATAGGCGCAAAGGTTTCTTCAAAATCAATACCTTCCATCTATGAGTATCCTTTACATACCAGTCCTTCTTTGTTTCTAACTACTTCACCTTGCTCATTCAAATCATTCTAAAAGACCCATTTGTTTACAATCACATTTTTATCCTGAGGTTTGGGAAAAAGAGTATATGTATAATTTTTCTCTATCTCGGTGAGTTCTTCTTTCATTTATTCCATCCAATAATCATCTTTACATGCTTCATTGACATTATTAGGCTTATTTTTTAAAATCAGGAAATATTCTTCTGCATTTCTTCTTCTAGTCTACACACCTTTGTTCTTGTCTCCTATAATCTAATTCTTAGAGTTATTTAGCTTTACATACCTTGGAACTTTTGGATTCTCTCTAACCTTTGGTTCTTCTGTTCTTTCTTTTTCATTTTCACTAGCTTCTTCTTCATGATTCTCTTGATTCACCAGAACATTTTGAATTTGATTTTGTATATGTGCATTCTTTCAATTATCAGTAATATCTTGCTGGTCATCTAAATCATATCCATAGTATCTGGATGATCTAGTAGTGTTTTCATCAACTATCAAATTTTCACTTTCAACCATTTTCTTCAATCTTCTATTGTAGCACTGGTATGCTTTTCTCTTATTAGAGTAACCCAAAGATATTCCTTCATCACTTCTAGCATCAAACTTGCCAATATATTTATCTCTCTTAATATAACATCTACTTCCAAATATTTTGAAATAATTAACAATAGGCTTATAATCAAACCATAGTTCAAAAGAAGTCTTAACAAAATTACCATTAACATTTAGCCGATTGATAGTGTATACAATAGTTCTTACAACTTCTCTCTAGTAGATATGAGGAACATTACCTTCCAACATCATAGTTCTAGCAACATCTAGAATTGTTTTGTTCTTTCTTTCAACAAATTTGCTCTACTGAGGGGTCTAGGGAGCCGATAACTTTCTTTTAATTCCATCCTCTTCACAAAATATATTGAACTCCCAAGAAGTGAATTAACCACCTTTGTCTGATCTTAAGCATTTGACCTTCAAACCTGTCTCATTTTCTACCAAATATTTGAAATTTTCTAGAGCTTCATGTTTTTCTCTCAAGAAATCAACCCATATCATCCTAGAATAATCATCAATGATTAAAAAAAAGTGCCTTTCTCCTTGTAGACTTCTAGTTCTATATGGACAACATAAATCAATATGAAGTAACTCCAATACTCCATTTGAATAATATTGTTTGCTTTGAAAAGAAGTTCTTGTCTTCTTTCCCTTCTAACATTCCTTGCATATAGTGTTAGTTGGCTTCACTAACTTAGGTAGATCTCTTACTGCTTGATTGGAGCTTATTTTGATAATGTTATCAAGATTTAAATGACACAACCTTCTATGCCATAGCCAAACTTACATCAACTTGAGAAACAAAGATATTTTCACTAGAATCACTTAAGTGAAAAATATTACCTCTTATCTTTGTACCTAAAGAAATTACATTTCCAGAGCTTCCCAATATCCTACACTTTCCATCTTTGAATTGAAGATTGTATCCCTTGTCCACCATTTTTCCAATGCTCAAAAAATTATGCTCCAATCCTTTAATGTAAATAACATCATCAGTATTACATTTACCACCAAGAGAAAATGTGCCTCTACCACAAATCACACCAACATTGTTATCTCCAAATATTACAACACCACTATCATAATTTTCCAAGCTTAGAAACTTTCTTTTGTCACTAGTCATATGATGTGAGAATCCGCTATCAATTACTCATTCATCTTCATTTCTAGTTTCTTTATCAGATTCATCATCAGTAACACCTTCTTCAACATAATAACATTTCTTTTGAAATCTAGACTTGTCAGGTTTATACTTAGAAACTCTTTCAAGACACCTTGATGCAAAATGAGCTATCTTACTGCAAGAGAAACATTTAATAGGTAGTTTTCCTTTGTACTTACCATGTCCTCTGGATTCTATTTTCACAATCAATGCTTCCAACTCTTCTATATCTCTTTCTTTATCTTCAATCTATCTCATCTCATCTTCATATTTGAATGTTCTTCTTGAAATCTCTCCCAAATCATATCTTTGTTGGCTTTTTCTGGATATAGTAGCTTTAAATTCAGATTTTGTTTTAGGAGTAGACTCATCCAATTCACTCAATTCAAATGCGGCTAGTTTATCGATCAACATGTCTCTTGTAACATTTGTTACTGTCCTGAGCTCTTCAATAACACGAGCTTTAGTTTTGTAAGAAGTAGGCATAGATATGATCACTTTAGCAACAATTTCATCTTCTTCCATGACTCCGTCGACACATCTAATACCCATCACTAGTTCATTTAATTTCTGCATGAAAATAAAAATGTATTCATCTTCACTCATCTTCAAGTTCTCCCACTTTCCCTTCAGACTTGTTAGCTTAACAATCTTCACTTGAGCATATCTTTCATACAATGCTTCCAATTTCTTCCAGATCTCATGTGTTGTCTTCAGACCTATCACATTTGTCATCTTTGAATCTGTCAAAGCAATCAATAGTGCTTTAGTATCCCTGACATTTATTTTAGATTCTTTGATCTCATCAGTAGTAGTAGAAACATTTTGAGGAATATCATATTTGTTCTTTGTAATCTTCCAAAAGGGTTCACCAATGCACTTCAATTAACCTCGATTCTGATCTTCCACATAGAGTAATTTGTACAATAAAATTTGGGACTATCCTTCTTGTATGATTCCATCTCATATCACCTCAAGCTATTAAAATTCTTTAGAGGAACCAAATTTGATACCAATTGCTGGAAAAACAAGTAGACAACTAAGAGGGGGGGTTGAATCAGTTGTTACAAAAATTAAACTTATTCAACCTTAATCAACCTTTAATCTCATATCTGATAATTAAAAGTGAAAGCATAAATCAACAACACATCAGAGACACATGAACACCAAGATTTTATATGTGGAAACCCTATTAAGGGAAAAACCACAGTGGATGTTAGTCCACAAGATTATACCCTGTTAGAAGTATAATGAAAAATGAATAAGGAATGCACATGCCTAGAGCTCATTGCTCAAAGGGAAGGCTTACTACCCTAAGAAATGCACATGAATTAAGGAACATGCCTAGAGCTCACTACTCAAATGGAAGGCTTACTACCCTACATAAATAAATCAGATTAAATCCATCTGATGAGGTTGAAATGATAAATTAGTTTCTACAAAATCTTGATGACAGTTTCAGTTAGGCATAGAAACACTTCTTCACACTTCACTCAATCTTCTTCACACTCTGCTCTAAAATCAAATGATCTAATCTTTATTCACACATTTCACATTCATTCACCAACCATACACACACACACACACTTCAAAAAGAAGAGACAATATCTCTTATATATCCGCTACATGAATTTACATCAACACTATTTGACACAAATAAAGAATAAATTTAAACTATCGGCCCAATTCATGAACAAATCTCAATGCGCACCAACTTAATTTGGTCACAAAATAATGAAGACCTAAATCAACATCCTCGAACATGCAAAACAATAAAAGATTAATCCATAAGGATCTGGAACATGCTACCACCATCATGTCAGCCAAGAACATATAACCCTTAAACACACAAAGGAAAATATTTGATCATGAACACACTGATCAACATAGACATACCACAATGATAGAGAATGATCTAGAAACATCGTTGAACATCATAGTAGCATACACAATAACTCAATTTACCACAATTTCATTCTCTTCTTCCAAAAACACCTTCTACAATAAAAAAATAAGTGTAGGAACTCAGAAACTCATAACTCACTCCAATCTTGATGCGTACCACTGAAAATTTTGGACAACATACTAAACAGGCTCAGCCAGAAACCTTTTAATGTGTGACCTCTGATTAGGAATGCAAACAAATTTCCACCATTCTAATCTCCACAGCTTCATAGATTGGCTACAACATATTTTTTCTAATTTTCTCAATATCCTTGACATATACAATGTTTAGAATCATTAATGTTAATAGTGTTGACATCAATGACACACACATATCAACAACACAACCACAACTTCCAACAACAACCACATTAATGAATAATAAATACATAATGTAATAACAATTTTTTTAACACTCCCCACCTTATTATATTGTTCCTACAATTGTATCCTCTAAAAGCTCTTATTAACTTTGCCAAGGGACCCCCTTAAGGATTGAATAATAAAACTTGTTTAATACAAAATGTATACACATATTTTTGAAGATATTCCTTGAAGAAAAAAATTCTAAATTGGGTGGAGCTCCATCAAGCTATCTTGCGACCCTTTGAAAAGTGTAGCCCCTCTCTAAATTCTTGAGTTATTTTTCCCATGAACTCTTGAATCATGGATACTTGAACTATTGGACAATAGTCAATATTGAGCTCTCCAAACACATGGCCCCATCAAGTTGTTTGATGACCCCCAGAAGGTTAGAAATCTTGATCACAACCTCGAGTTCTCACTAAACAACAATCCATATTGAGCTCTACACGAAACCCCTTACTGATCTCCAAATACCAAACTTCACAATATACGCATTCTTCGAATCTATCAACAACAATAAGGAAAAGAAAGAAACTAAATCCAAAAATTATTTTCATACAAATAATTATCTCAAAGCGAGAAGCTAACTTGAGATGATGGAATTTGATCCATCCTCCGGTGCCACCAACCTCCAATGTAACCTTATTACACTTTATCCATTTGATATCTTATATGATTCTTTGGAGGCTACATTAGATGTTTCAAAGATAGCCCAATTTGAAATTCATTTATAATGTTATTATTTCTAATGTAATGACTCTTGATCAAAGATAAATCTCCTCTTTGGATTTGGCTTCTCCAAAAGTAGTTCAAATATAATCATAAATTCACTCTCTCAACACCAACAATAAGATAATAAATTTCTTTGAAATTCATGCTATGCATTTCACTTCTTAAATATAAAAAAAATGTCATTTTCCTACTAGTGATAATATTTCAACAAATAAAGATTTAAATAGACATCAAAAAAATTCCTAGTAACACTCTTGATGGTATTATCAATGGGAAGAATATGAAGATACTTACCATATTTAAAATCATCACATACTAGTTCAAGCTTGGAATACGTAATATTGAACTTGTAATCAATGTGAGAGAACACCTTAACAACACCTTTGGAGACTTTGGCTATACTACAATGTTGTACTATTGGTGTGAATGTTATCAATATCCACCCAAATTTTTCTTCAGTCATTGTTATGAATTCTCTAGATATAACACTCAACTGCTCAAGTGAGTGAGCATTCACATTTACGAGACCCAATACCATTCTACAGAACAAACCTCTCTCAATCACATGGCTTGGATTCTTCCACCTAGCGTCCTCTCTTTCTATGCATGTCTTATAGCATGCATCCAATAAAACAAATGTAAAATTTATTTTATGTTTTCACTCTTGATAAAAAACTAAACTTACTAACACCATATCTAAACCTAGATCATTCTCTATTTAAGCATCACTACAAATGAGCCCCATAGCCACTCTATTTCATGCCTCTTTCATGATTTTTCAATAGGGGTTATAGGATAGATTCTATTATTCAAAAATGGAGATCCAAATGATAGAAATACTATTAATATTTGCTTGAATTTGTTCACCAACTTCAATGTCTATCCGGTGGAATGGGTGAAAGGAAACCTACAACACCTTATTTTATGGCACCTCTTCACTTATTTGACTCTACCCAGTTCTAATCAGGGCTTCTAAAAAATATAGTCCCATTCTCTATATACCATCAGGTCATTATATAAACTTCAGTGCATCATCACAAACAAAGGATTTGATACCATATGAAGTGAATATTGTATTTGAAAATTTATAGATAAAATATAATTCATTGATACCTAGTCCTATATGAAATGATACATATATAGGACGATTACAAACTATCATAAGATGTGGTTTATAAGTGTCATAAGATGCAGTTGTATAAACCATCATAACTATTGGAAAAATAAGGATAGAAAAGTAAGAGGGGGGTGAATTAGTTGTCATAGAATTTAATACTTATTCAACCTTATTAACCTTTAACCTTGGATCTGATAAGTAACAATGAAAACATGAATCAATAACACATAAAAAACACATGAAAACCAAGATTTTATATGTGGAAACCTTGTTAGGGAAGAAACCACAGTGGATGTTAGTCCATAAGATTATAACCTAGTAGAATTATAAAGAAAAATGAATAAGGAATGAACATGTATTCATGCACACTTCCTAGAGCTCACTTCTGAGAAGGGAAGGCTCACCGCCTTACATAAGACAATTAGATTAAATCCATCTAATGAGGTTGAACTTTGAAATTAGCTTCTACAAAAGCTTGATGACAGTTTTGATTAGGCACATAAATAATTCTCCACACTTCACTCAATATTCTTCACACTTTTCTTTGAAATCTAATGATCTAATCTTTATTCACATATTTCACATTCACGCTTCACATATATTCTTTGAGCATACATCAAAATGAGGAAAAACTTGCTCTTAAATATTCACTCCATGAATTTACATCAACAACTCTGTCAGCCACAAATAAAAGAAAAAATTACAACTGTTGGCCCAATTTGTGAACAAATCTCAATGCACACCAACCTAAGTTGGTCACAACATAATGAAGAGCTAAATCAACATCCTCAAACACACCAAACAATAATAAATTAATCCATAAGGATCTGCAACATGCTACCACCATCATGTCAACCAAGAACATGAAAAAATCAAACACACAAATGAAAATCTTCAATCTCAAGCACACCGATCAATGCAGGCATAACATAATGATAGAGCATTATCTAGAAACATCATAGTAGAATATGCAACAACTTCATTTACCATAAATGCATTCTCTTCTTCTAGAAACACTTGCTATAGTAACAAAATAACTATAGGAGCTTCAAAATTCACAACTCACTCCAATATTGATGTGTACCAATGAGATTTCTAGACAACATAATAGATAGGATCAAAAACAAAACCTTTAATGCACAACTTCTAATTTTTAGCATACACAACTTTAGACCATTTTGATCATTACAACTTCATAGATTATCTGCAACATATTTATTCTAATTTTCTCAATATCCTCAACATATACAACCTTCAGAATAATCAATGCTAATAGTGCTGACATCAATGAAAACCACATATCAGCAACACAACCACATCATCTAACAATCTCCCCCTTTGGCATTGATGGAAACACATGATTTGAAAAATAGCATCAACACAACTCTCCCTTCTCAAACTGTTCTTCGTCTCCTCACATTGCTCTTCTCCCCTTTTCTTCCTCAAGGATTTTTCACATTACTCCTCTCCCCCTTTGACATCAATGGACAAGGTACACAAGCTCTGAACCACATATCATCAGAATCATTTGACTACTGCCCCAAACTAGCAATCACCAAAACATCAATCTGAAACAAGATCTCACTATAAGTGCATAAATTGATGTAAATACTTGCATCTTAGTCTAGATCTAGAGGAGAAATCACCACTAAATTGGCTCTAAGATACTCAAAATTATCCTTCGGAAATAGTTTAGTAAATATATCTGCAAATTTTTCCTTAGTGGGCACATATTCCAATCTGACTTCTTTATCACTCACTTTGTCTCTCAAAAAGTGATACTTGATAGATAAATGTTTTGTCTTTGAATGTAACAACCAATTCTTGGAAATGTTTATGGCACTTAAGTTATCACAAAATATATAAATTGGCTTAATATACTCAATTCTAATATCTCTCTGCATCTATTTCATCCATAGTACTTGAGGGTAACTGTTTGTAACAATAATATGCTATGCTTCAGTAGTAGATAAGGAAATGGAATTCTTCTTTTTACTTAGCCAAGACACCAACTTATTCCCGAAGAAGAATGCACCACCACTTGTACTTTTCCTATCATGCACATCTCCTCCCCAATCTACATCTGTAAAGGCATTCATAGTAAGATCATCATCCTTAGGATACCAAATACCAAAATCAACTATTCCTTTCAATTATCTGAAAATTATCTTTATTGCAATCACATGTGATTCCTTTGGATTAGCTTGATATCTAGAAACCATACATACAACATTCATAATGTCTGGTTTGGTTTGATTCAAATATAATAATCTACCGGTCATTGACCTATACCTTGTTTGATTAGCATTAGGAGAATCATCATTTTGTGTTAGATTGCATCCGGTTACCATGGGTGTACCAACTAGGTTTGAGTCTTCCATGCCAAAAAATTTCAGTAACTCTCTTACATATTTGGACTAAGATATGAAAATCTCATCATATAATTGAGTTATTTGCAATCCTAAAAATAATTTCATCTCTCCTATCATTGAAATATCAAATTCACTTTTCATTTCATCAGAAAACTTCATGCATAAGTCATCATCACCTTCAAAAAAATTGTCATCAACAAAGACTTCAATAATTAACTCTTTATCTTGATCTATCTTGAAATACATATTCATGTCAGCAATACCTTTATGGAATCCAATCTTCAACAAGTATTTATCCAATCTAGCATACCAGGCTCTAGGGGCTTGCTTGAATCCATATAGTGCTCTCTTAAATCGACAAACCATATCCTTTTGATTAGTCATTTGAAATTGATCTGTTTGCTCAACATATACTTCTTCTAATTCATCATTCATAAAATGTTGACTCTGCATCCATTTTATAGAATTTGTAATTATTGAAAGTAGCATAAGCAAAAAATAACCTTATAGATTCAATTATAGCAACAGGGGAATTTTTTTCTTCAAAATCAATACCTTCCATTTGTGAGTACCCTTTAAATACTAGTCTTGCTTTATTTATGACCACTTCACCTTGTTCATTCAACTTATTCTCAAAGACCCATTTGGTTCCAATCACATTCTTATCCTGGGGTCTAAGAACAAGAATCCATGTATCATTTTATTCTATATGCATCAGTTCTTCCTTCATTTCTTCCATCCAATATTTATTGTTACATGCTTCATTGACATTGCTAGGTTAGTCTTGTAATCAGGAAATACTATTCTACAATTATTCTTCTAGTCTACACAACTTTGTTCTTGCTTCCTATGATCTGATTCTCAAAGATATTTAGCTTTACATACCTTGGAAATTTTGGATTCTCTCTACCTTTTGGTTCTTTTGTTTTTTTTTTTCACTTCCACTAGCTTCTCCTTCATGATTCTCTTCATTCACTGGAATAATTTGAACTTGATTTTGTGTCTACACATTCTTTCCATTATCAGTACTATCTTATTGTTCATCTAAAACATATCCATAGTATCTAGATGATCTGACAATGTCTTCATCAACTCTGACATTTTCACTTTCAACAATTTTCTTCAATCTTCTATTGTAGCACTGGTAAGCTTTGCTCTTAGTAGAGTAACCCAAAAAGATTCTATCATCACTTCTAGCATCAAACTTTCCAATATTTTCATCTCTCTTGATATGACATCTACTTCCAAGTATTTTGAAATACTTAATAGTAGTCTTATAACTAGACCACAAATCAAAAGGAGTCTTACTAGAATTACCATTAATAGTTACTCGATTGATAGTGTATACATCAGTGCTTACAACTTCTCTCCAGTAGATATGAGGAACATTACCTTCCAATATCATAGTTCTAGAAGCATCTAAAATTGTTATGTTCTTCCTTTGAACAACTCTTTTTTTTTGAGGGGTCAGGGGAGTAGATAACTATATTTTGATTCCATGCTCTTCACAAAATGAATTGAACTCTCGGGAACTGAATTCACCAGCTCTGTCTCATCTTAAGCCTTTGAAATTCAAACCTATCTCATTTTCTGCCACAGCTTTGAAACATTTGAAATTTTCTAGCGCTTCATGTTTTTCTCTCAAGAAAGAAACCCATATCATCCTAGAGTAATCATCAATAATCAACATATAATACCTTTCTCCTTGTAGAATTCTGATTCTGGATGGACCACATAGATCAGTATGAACCAACTCTAGTACTCCATTTGAATGATGTTGTTTGCTCCAAAAACAAATTCTTGTATTCTTTCCCATTTGAAATTCCTTGCATATAGTGTTAGTAGGCTTCACTAACTTAGGTAGATCTTTTATTTCTTGAGTGGAGATTACTTTTGCAATGTTATCAAAATTCACATGAAAAAACCTTTTATGCCATAACCAACTTACATCAAATTGAGCAATTAAATAACTTTTACTAGAAACACTTGGGTGAAAAATGTTACCTCTTGTCTTTGTAATTGAAGCAATTATATTTATAGTGCTTCCAAATATCCTGAACTTACCATCTTTGAACAAAATATCCACCATTTGTCCAAAACTCAACAAATTATGCTTCAATCCTTCAACATAAAGGACATAATCAGTATTATATTTATCACAAAGAGAAATAGTGCCTTTGCCATAAATCACACCAACATTGTTATCTCCAAATCTTGTAACACCCCCATCATATTTTTCTAGTCTTAAGAGATTTATTTTGTCACTATTCATATGATGTGAGCATCCACTTTCAATGACCCATTCATCTTTTTCATCAATTTTGGCTACAAGAGATTTCTCAATATTCTAATTACTGGTATATTTAGTGGATACTATACCATTTTTCTTGATAGCAATGAATACCCATCCATCTTCATTTCCAGTTTCTTTATCACATTCATCATCAGTAACACCTTCTTCACATTAATAACACTTCTTTTTAAATCTAGACTTTTCTGGTTTTTACTTAGAAACTATTTCAAGAAACCTTGATGCAAAATGACCTATCTTACTATAAGAGAAACATTTAATAGGTGGCTTTCCTTTATACTTACCATGTCCTCTAGATTCTTTTTTCAAAATCAATGCTTCCAAATCTTCTAGGTCTCTTTCATCATCTTCAATCTGTCTCATCTCATCTTCATACTTGAATGCCTTTCTAGGAATTTATCCTAGATCATATCTCTGTTAGATTTTTTTTGGATATAGTAAATTTAAATGCAGATTTTGTCTTAGGAGTAGACTCACCAAATTCACTCAACTCAAAGGCAACTAGTTTACCAATCAGCATGTCTCGTGTCACATTTGTTACTATTTGGAGTTCTTCAATAGCATGATATTTCATTTTGTAAGAAGTAGGCATTGATATGATCACTTTAGTCACAATATCATCTTCATCCATGACTCCAACGACACATATAATAACCATCACTAGTTCATTTACCTTATACATGAAAGCAACATTCTTTTCATATTCACTCATCTTCAAGTTATCCCATTTGCCTCCCAGACATGTTAGCTTATCAGTCTTAACTTGTGCATCTCCTTCATACAAGGTTTCCAATTTCTTCCAGATCTCATGTACTATCTTCAGACCTGTCACATTTTTCATCTCTAAATCTCTCAAAATCACTTAGCAGTGCTTCTATAGCCTTGATATTATTTTCAGCTTCTTTGATCTCATCAGCAGTAGTGGGACCATTCTGAGGAATATTTTATCTGTTCTTTGTAATATTCTAGAAGGGTTCACCAATGCACTTCAAATGACACTCCATTCTAAAATTCTATAGAGAGTAATTTATACCATTGAATCTAGGACTATCCTTCTGGTATGATGTCATCTCAGATCTCCTCAAGCTATTAAAATTCTTCAGAGGAACCAACTCTAATACCGATTGTTGGAAAAATGAGGATAGAAAACTAAGAGGGAAGGTGAATCATTTGTCACATAATTGAGTACTTATTCAACCTTATTAACATTTAACCTCAGATTTGATAATTAACTATGAAAGCCTGAATCAATAACATATCAGAAACACATGAACACCAAGATTTTATATGTGGAAACCCTGTTAGGGAAAAAACCACGGTGAATGTTAGTCCACAAGATTATACCCTATTAGAAGTACAATGAAAATTGAATAAGGAATGAACATGCATTCAGGCACACTGACTAGAGCTCACTGTTTAGAATTGAAGGCTCACTTCCTTACATAAGATAATCAGATTAAATCTATCTGATGATGTTGAACTAGGAAATTAGCTTCTATAAAAGCTTGATGACAGTTCCGATTAGGCACAAAAACACTTCTTCACACTTCGCTCAATATTCTTCACACTCTTCTCTGAAATCAAATGATCTAATATTTATTCACATATTTTTCATTCACACTTCACATCGAGCATACATAAAAATGAGGAATGAATCGCTCTTATATATCCACTACATGAATTTACATCAATAACTCTATCAGACACAAATAAAAGAATAAATTACAATCTATTGGCCCAATTCATGAATAAATCTCAATGCACACCAACCTAAGTCAGTCACAACATAATGAAGACCTAAATCAACATGCTCAAACAGGCTAAACAATAATAAATTAATCCATAAGGATCCACAACACGCTACCACCATCATGTCAACCAAGAACATGAAAAACTCGAACAGATGAAGGAAAATATCTAATCACAAGCACACCAATCAATACGAACATACCACAATGATAGATCATGATCTAGAAACATCATGGTAGCATAAACAAAAACTTAATTTACTATAAATGCATTCTCTTCTTCAAGAAGCACCTACTACAATAACAAAATAACTATAGGAACTCAAAAATACATAAATCGATCCAATCTTGATGCATACCACTGAGACTTCTAGATAACATAGTAGATAGTCTCAGCAAAAAAAACTTTTAATGCACAACTTTCGATTGTCAATGTACACAAATTTCCACTATTTTGATCATCATAGCTTCACAGACTACCTGCAACATATTTATTCTAATTTTGTCAATATCCTTGACATATACGGCCTTCAAAATCATCAGTACTAATAGTGTTGAAATCAATGACAACCACATATCAGAAACATAACCACATCATCCAAAAATTACCACATTAATAATTGATAACTACACAATTTAATAAAAATTACACCAACAAGGACAAGGGAAACATATGGGTACAATGACCACTCTATAAAGATCCCATGACCTAACAAAAAATGGCATTCATGGTTTAGTCCAACAAGAAACCACACCTTAAAAAAGCTGTCATTTCTCAATATTTGTTAATTTGAGTCATTGGATCCTCAATTTTCTACATAGTTGGTCCATATTTAATTTGATTATTATATTTATTTTCTATTTTATAGTTCACATAGTGTTTTTTGGAAATCATCAAGGTCTTTAGTCTGCACATATGAAAAATACTAAAATAGATAAAAAGGGTTTCAAAAATATTCATGTGGTAGTTGTTGACACAATTATTTAAAAGAAAATATTAATTTTTATTCATACAAAAAAATTATGCTTTCCAAAATTAACCTATGTATAAATTGTAGTTAATTTCACACCAAAAAGTTATAAAAAATTTTAGGAAACAAAAAAATTATGAAAAAATATATTTGCACTAGATATTGTTTTTATGAAACTATTTAAAAATAATAATAATTGTATCCTTTCTACAAATAATGTAATGTTTTATGGAATACACCACTTTTTCAAAATACTATTAACTATTAGAAACAAGTTATTAAATCCTATGGTTAAAAATCATAACTTCATTCTTAATTTAAAAAATATATATTTATGTAGTGTAGAAAAATGTACTCCAATCTAAGTGAAAGTTCAATTTCACACTTGGTTTGGACCTATTTTAGTGAGCTTTCATTTATGCATTTTTAAACCTCATGAATGGGCCCTAATACCCTTTATTATGCATCCCAAGATCTATTTTAATTATTTCCTAACAATATAACCCACAATGAATAAATGATATTCATTAACTTAATGTCATGACATAACTTAGGTTTTGAGCTTTTAGGTCAAGACCTATTTTCCCATGGGTGAATGGGTCCCCTTTAAGTTCATAAATTCAAATTAAAACATGATTTTGGTGGAATTTCAAGGTCCTAAATTCATATTCTAAGTGTTGGCTTTTGGGATCTAATAAACAAGAAATTAGAAAGGAATCCTATAAAGCTAAGTCCTTCAATCATTTATCATGAGAAAAGAGAGACATTCACATGACATCATAATGATTTACAGTCAAGAACATGGATAAGTCAATCAAGCATTCAAATTCAAATTCTTCAAGTAGCATTCTATTATTTTTGTAGGTCTTCAAGCTTAGTTTTCCAGCTAGAATAAGCATTGTCAAACATTGATGATGGATGCCTTTGGAGGATCATCATGGATTCTAGGTTTTGTGAGATGCACAAAGCCATTCAAAGAAGGCTAATGACTTATTTCCTAAGTGATTCCATATTCTATTATCATTCTACTTTCTAACTAAATGAAGGTATATTTAGATTTGTGATCTATTAGGGTGATTTTATATCTCCCCAATTAGGTATTCATCATTATTTGTTGTTTCATTTAGGGATCTTATTCTAACAAATTTGAGAAGGTTTTCTTTGCATTTGAGATCTTGTAATCTTACACAATTAAAATTAGGGCTTAGACACACTCTCATGTTTTAGTTATTTACTTTTTATCAAAGTTTAATTACCAAGCTAGGGGTTTGACCAAGGAAAACTCCCATCCACCACCAAACAACAATTTTTGTTTCTCAGATTTATCACAAGTACAAATTTGGGAGTGAAGTTTCAAAGGTACATGAAGGAAGTGTAGATTCAAGACTCAAATCTTAGTTCCATATTTTTATAGAAAAGGATACCGAGACCCATTCGCACATGGGAAAATGAGTCTCTGAAAATATCGTAGAAATAATATTTTGTGATAGGTGCACAATGTTTTCCTTTCCCATATCTTCTAGAATTTTTTCTATTTCTCTAAATTTTATGCTTAATCTACAAGATCCAAGTGTTATATTGCATTTTTTAGTTGATTTTTTATTTTAGTTTTTCTCCCAAAAGTGTTGTTTGACCTTCACCCCCGTCCTCAAAGGATAAGGAAATTTTAAGATTCTCACATTGGGTTGTTTAACATAAAACTTGTTAAAATTCATTGTGGGGATCTCATATCCTAATGAAACTAGAAAGATAGGTTCTATTCTCATCTTCTTGAATTATCTTTCCTCTTTTGGAAACCCTGTATTTCTTCATTTCATTTTGGTGAACGTGACTTTGTATAACAAAATTCTGAAAATTGGAGTCCATTTCAACCCTAGATCAATATTTAGGGTTTTTTAAACTTGAAAATTAGTGAACATTACATTTAAGGGTAAAATTTGCATGTTTTCATAACCTAAATTCACAAAAATATAGAAATATTACAATAGATCTACATTATTTTGTATTGTACTTGCATCAAGAGCATCCTCCAATTGTTTAAGCTCAAATTTAGATTCAAATTACATTCTAAAGAGAGTTACCTATTTTATCATTTGGCCTTATTTGCACTTGCATTTAGACACCCTAATATGGAAAATCCTTTTCTAGAAACCCCTATTTGCAATCAGGAACAAAAATAACATAAAATAAACATAGGTCTTAAAAATTCAATTTTAAAAAAGCTTGAGCAAGGACCCATTCGCCCATGGGAAAATGAGTCCTTGTACAAGCATTCCAGACAAGTTTCTAGGTTATTTTTAGCCTCTATTTTTCCTTTATGTTGTTATTTTTAAATCTAAGCATTGGTTTCCTAAAATATTCTATTTATGAATTCAAGTTACTAATTATCTAGTTAGATCTTGTAAAATTTTGCAAAACATTTATTGCATATTTAATTCGAAGACATTGTTAGATTTATGTACTTTTCCTTTATTTTCAGCTTCATTTGATAGGTTAGATATATTAGTTTACATTTTGCAATCATTATAAAACATAAACAAACATGAAAAACACAAAACAAAGTAAACACAACTTAATGAAACCCTTGGATAAAGCATAGTCATTTGATAATGTAAAATCTATTTTTTTTCTCATTAACATATCTCTCAAGCCCTTTAGTAGTGATGAATTTGACATGTTAGATGAAGCCCTTTTGGATTTCATCTCACAAGGTTCATCCAATAATTGTTTTCATAATAAAAAACAACAAAGAGACGTTCATGTAATCACACTCCAACTCATCCTTTATCCACCCTCAGATAAACCTCAAGTTCAAAACAAACCCATGCTTATCTTAGAACCACCTAAAAAGAAATTATTAATTCTAGGAGATATATTCAACTTTACAGGGAAAATTGATAGTAATAATGTTTCACAAAAACTGAGTTACAATATCATTTCTCACACATATAATATAAGGAACAATAGGCAACAAAAAACCACTCTCATTTCATTACCATTTCCTCAACCTATCTTTCCTAGTGCTCCTTGTTTACCTTTGCATAGTGGAAAGGAGTATGACCTTGTTGAACAACTTAAAAATATTCCTACTAAGATATCCTTATGGGGTCTTATTCAAGCCTCATCTAATTATCATAGTATGCTTCAAACAAATCTATAACAAGTTGTGGTTCCAATAGTATAAATCCAAATGATGTAGAATCCATTGTTCAAGGAATGAATCTAGTTAATATAAGCATTTTCCCCATCAATCTCCTTATCATCCCTATCATCTTTGCAACCTAGGAGAGGTTCTATGTGGCTCATAGGATGATGCCTAGAAAAGACATGAGCTGGTCATGCTCCATTCTACCACTTCTCATAGGCAACTATGGCACCTACATCATTAGCATATGAGATTGGGAGCATATCATGGTCCTTTTCCTTTGAATCACTGAAGTTAACATCATCAATGGTGATGCGACAATTGTCTATAATCCTAGAGGCACTCTGTGCTAACTATAGGTACCTAGGTTGGCACCTTAGTAGAACTTGGATTTTTTTGAACTATCACATAACATAATTAATGAGTCTAGTTTTTGGGTTTATTATGAGAAGAATCCATGGTCTATTTGCTGAATTTATAATGAAATTTAATATTACATGCTGAAATTTTTACATAGTTTCTTTGAAACCTTCAGACATTTGGGTTTAATTACCTCTATGCCAGTTTTAATGATATTTGACTTGATATGTGAAATATCTATATTGTCTTGCATGTCATTAATGGATGTTCTTTAAGATAATTTTAGCTATGTATTTATTGTGTGTACTGACATTGTCATGCTGAATTGATTGGAAATGTCAAGTTAAGAAATGTAGCCACTAGTTGCCCATGTAGAGGATGTGCGTGATTGTCAAGTAAAGAATGGTGGTGAAAGATTCCCTTGTCAATCGCATGTAACCGTCCTATGTTGATCTTTATTGACATTGAGAAATTTTGTCGTTACTAAAGTGTTCGAGTCCAAATTTGTGCATGTGTGTCTGAACAGATTCCCCTGCATGCGTAACCGCTCTTCCACTCTCTTTCTTGTTTTCCCTAAATGGCATCCTCTCCATTAGTGGGAGTTGAATACCTTGTTTCTGATAAATAAAGTTTGGATCCTCCTTCTTAAGGAGTTGATCGCCAAGTTAATGTATAAGATAAGAATACTAGACACACTCTTTTGTAATTGCATTTTTCCAATGAATGAAATGAGATTTTGAATTGAGTATATGAGTTTGATCTAAGTTTGCATTAGTCTTAGAGGATGCTCATCCAAGGGGGCCCACTTGGTTATTAATTCGTCAGCTTAGATATATTAGCTTTAGATTCTATCTATTACTTAGTAATAAAATGGCATTGATTGTTCTTGCAGCCACTAGAAGTCCATTCTATGACTGTTCCTACAACTAAGGTGGGCAGAGTAGTTTCCTATTTTTTGCTCAGATTTTCATTCTTATTATTCATGTTTAGCTTAGTTTTCATTGAGTGATGTACATTTTTTTTTTCCTCTCACGAAATTTAGTTTCAATATTAAGGCTTCCCTAGTTGTGGAATAAAGGTGACTAATTTGAAGCTGCTAGTGCACATATTGTGCTGACCCATTTCAAGTTCACATCCCTAGGTTGAAAATATAAATGTCCCTTCATGATGGTTAAAATGGCTATTCAGGTTAGATGTCCAATCCCTGAATCATGGTTTTAAATTTTTAGTTGTTAAGATCATTGTAGGAGGCCGACATTTTTGTCACCATTATCGGGGATGGTGTCAAACTAGGGAGTCCTTTGGAGTCATTGTTATCTTTTTCTATAATATTTCTAGAAATTTCTCTTAGTGTTAGAACTTATGATGCATTATTATTTTTCACCCATTCTTTGTGTGAGTTTGTTGATACTTAATTGATACTGCATGCATAGAAGAAGAAGATATGCTTATGGGAGATTTCTTCCTAATAATCTTGAGGCATTTCAACTAGTAGAGCTTCCAAATCTACCTAGAAATGAAAAAGAAGAAGAGCCATAGTCTTTTGCTGATATATTCTCTGACTTGACCAGTTCTGAAGTTTCCCTTGAAGATCAAAATCCTATTGAAGAACCCTTTATTCTATAATTTCATCAAGCAAGCGTGGCTAATGCAAATGGAGACATGCCTAATAGGTAGAACCAATCAACTTTCCCTTACCCATTGCTAAACAAAATGAAGTAGACAATCTCAATAATATCCCCGCTTCAGTCCTTCCTAAGTTATATGGACATGTAACAAAAGATCTAGACACATTCTTGTTTGAGTTTGATATACTCTATAGAAGCTATGGTTGTACTACTAATTCCCACACACTTAAGCTATTTCCTACAACTTTGAAAGAGGCAACATTGAGATGGTGTATCGGCCTTTGTAGAAACACTATGCAGACTTGGAAAGATATTAAGAAAAATTTCCTTGAAAAATATAAGGAGTATTGTAGGGGTAGTGATATGAGAGGAGGTGACATTTTTAGAATGCAGAAAAAAGAATATGAGAGCTTGGAGGATTTGATTTTAAGGTTTCTATTTTTTTTGCATAAATCTCAACATCATACACTCAATGAAGACTCACAAAAGTTGATTTTCATAATAGGAATTAGTGAAAGGTGCACTGATGCCTTGGACTTGATGGTTGGAGTATATATCACTCAAGTCCCTTGGGAGGATATCAAGAAGATATGCCAGAACTATTCTAGGGCAGCTTCAAAGAAAGGAATAGCCTACCTATCCTCTATGGGTAAGTCATCTAGCAATGGAGTCTCAAGGATGGAGATTACTAATTTATTGGAAGATTTCAAGCAAGATATCATCAAAGATCTAGCTACTTAGAAAGATAAACTTCAAGGTAAGAATAAACATGAGGAGGTAGAGGCAATATTAACAGAATATTATCCCCATAGTAGATAGAAGAAGAGAGATTGCATATGCAGGGTGATAGCTAACATTGAAAGTAAGCAGATTCTACTTGAATTCAAATGAATCTAGACTAAGTAAGACAAAGTCTACTTTGTTGCATAGAAAATGCCATGGGCTTCAAGACAAGGTATGCCACTAGATCCATCATCTTTTGTTGGACCATATTTTAATTCTTATTCATCTGGTAACTAGTGGTAGCCACCCTATCCATCCAACTATGGAGGATATCTACCATAGTTTTGGGGTAACCCTCCAAATACCTGATACAATTATCAAAGTTCCTCACCTCAATGGCAACAACCTTAGGGAAATTGGTAGCAGTTTGAAGGACCTTGGCAACCACCTTTGGGAAATTGGCAACAAACATCTCAATGGAGAGGTGGTCAACAATGGCCAAATAAGAAAAATAGCTATATGTAGCCAACTTCTCAACCCCATGAACTTGCTCTAATGCCTCGATCTGCTAATTCAAATGCAAATGTACCCAAACCTACTTAGCTACTAGCCCAACCCACACCCAACCCAAATAATAAACAAGAGTAGCAGCTTGTATATTTTGTTCATCCAAACCAATTCCTTACATATGTTGTGAGTTGAAGTGGCATACGTCTACATTCAAGAACAACCCTATCAACTCTCTCCACCCTCATTATCAATGAGATTCCTATGGAAGAGAAAGAAGAATCTCTAACTGATCCCATTTAGCCTTGTCCACATCAAAATCTTGAAACAACTCTAGCCAAGCAAATAGCACAAGAGCCACCATTCCCCTAGAGATTGCAAGTGGCCAAGAAAAAGGAAGATAGGGAGGAAACCAATTTTTATATTCTAGATCAGCTAAAGAAAATATTTGTATAGATGCCCCTATTCCAGGCTATAAAAGATGTCCCTATCTATGACAAGGCAATTGAAAAAGCATGCCTTAAGAAATCGGGCAAGAAAAAGAAGGACTCAACTACAATTCATGTAGTGGGGCACCTTTCTGACATCATGCTTGGAAAGGTAACTATCCCAAAGTACAATGATCTAGGTAGTCTTGTATTTGAATTCATTATAGATGGGATAAACATAAAGAATACTTTGATTGAGTTGGTTGCATAAATCAATGTGATGACTAAGGAAATCCTACAACAACTGAATATTAAAAACATGAGATCCACTCCTACCATCCTATAGCTTGTTGGCAGTTCCACAGTTAAGCCCGACGGCATGGTAGAAGACCTTGTTGTGATTTTAGACTCTTGGGAGTATCCATCTGACCTCATGGTTCTCTCTCCCAAATCTACACTTGGTGGGTATCCCATTATCCTTGGTTGACCATGGCTAGAAACTGCAGATGCTTATATTGGATTTTGGTAAGGGGATATGACCACTCATGATGTCAGGAACACTAAAAATCTTGTTCTTTATCCTCCTGATCAGCCATCCCACGATGAAGATAGCTCTATATGGCCACATATTGGTGAAGAGGTCGAAGAAGTTAACCTTGTGGTGCAACTTATGATGCTAGGAAGAAGTCATTTCTTGCAACTTCAAGATGAAGACGAAGTGTTATCTAGTATCATTTAGAAGCATTATTAGGTAGAGGAGGCATCACCTACTCATGCGTCTCATTCTATAGACCTCAAACAAATAATTTTATCAGTTCTACTTGATTCTCCTGCAACCACTACTACCGCAAACAAACTTCTTGCAGCCACTATCTTTTTGGATGGACTTCCTACAACCACTCTTCAAGCAACCAGACTTCCTGTAGTAATAGGTATGCTCCACCCAATGCTTCCACATGAACTTACGGTACCATGTACTAATGAAGCAACTATGATCAATTTAGTTACACCATTACAAGTGTCTGAAGGAAATTTTTTGAATATCAACAGTAAATTGAGTGAAGGACAACAATTGACATTGGAAAATTTGCTGAAAACCCATCAAAAATAATTTTCCTAGGAATACCATGATATGAAGAGACTCAATTCAAAGATCTGCACTCATAGGATATATATCAAATATGATTATACACCTATAAGGAAACCGTAAAGAAGAATCAACCCTGCATTAAGAGAGATTGTCAAAACCGAGCTGCAAAATCTATTAGACGCGATATCTATCTACTCAATTTTAGACAACCAATGGGTGTCACTATAGGTGGTTGTGCCCAAGAAGAGAGGAAAATGGTGAGTTTTTGTCGACTATAGGGAACTGAATTTTGTTACTAAGAAGGGACATTTTCCCTTGCCTTTTGTAGATCGGGTCCAAGACTCTCTTGCAGGTAAGCAATACTTATATTTCCTTGATGGATTCAGTGGTTACAATCAGATTCAAATTGCACCAAAAGACTAGGAGAAGACTAAATTCAAATGTCCATGGGGGACATATGCCTATTCATTACTTCCCTTTGGGTTGTGCAATGCACCAACAACTTTTAATGATTATTAGCAAGCCATCTAATAACAGAAACAACAAAAGGAAGCCATAATAGCACAATAATAGTATCAACAATGGCAATCATCCATAGAAACCCAACAAAAATAGCAACAACAACAATCAGCCCTAACAACTAAAAAAAATAGTAGTAGAAAGCATCCCTACAAGTAGAACAACATAAAAAAAAAAATAGTCTTAGTAGAAAAACAAAAGAAACAATAACAATAATAACAAAAACAAACCTTAGCAACACAACAACAACAACAACAATAATAGCAAGCACCCTTAGAAGAACAACAAAAACAACACACACAAAAAGCAACCCTAATGGCCCAACAATATCAGGTCTTACTAGATAAAAAGTATGACCAACAACAAAAAAACATCAAGCTTCCTACTGTAACCATCAACAAAACATCATCAACCCAGACAAATTAGGGAAATATATGTCTCAAATGCTATCACCTTCACAATATCCTACACCACCGTACACACCATACAACACACCATCATATCTAAATCCTATGTACAACCCATCTACCAACTCACAATATGCAACATATGTTCCTCCACTAAATCCACAAGGCAATGTAAGATCAAAACTTAAGTCATTAACCAAAGAAATATAGGACCTATGGATTGGAAAAAGGAAGAAACCCCAGGGTGATCCCACAATACTGGTTTACAATTTTTGGCCAAATTGGACAGTGAACTATTTTTTTCTAACTATATCTTCACTTTCAAGCACCTATAGCAGCTAAACCATGAGGAATTTGAAGATGATGAAAAGTGGTGATTTGTGACATTTTTTCTGTAGATTCTAAATATATTTTTTTCAAAAAATTTAAAAATCAAATTGCGATTGTTTTTCAATCTCCTTTGAAAACTACTTTTTTTTTTTTCAGTAAACACCATTTTTAACGAGTGTTGCTCACCATATATACCACATTATTTTTTTTCCATGAAGGGTAAAATTCTAGTTTTTTTGAATTTAGATTTTTAACTATGATATCTAACACTTTCATTTGGTTTCATAGTGTTTTATTGAATATTTTTTCCTTAATCAAGTTTCAAAGTCAAACCAGTTATAGTTAGACATAGGTAGACTATATACACCATAACCTTTTTTGCATGTATCAAAATTCAAATTTTTTTTTTTTTTTGGATCAAGGATTTCAATATCTATTATATTGATATTTGTCAAAAAAAAGATGATAATATTTTATCTTTCCACATGTGTAGAACATAGAGCTTGATTTTTGATTGAATATCTACATTCACAAGAAATAAAAATTAAATATAATAATAAAATTAAATCTATTTAAAATTATACCTTTTGGGAAGCTTATAATAACAAATACATACTTACAAAAAAATAAAATTAAATGAATTCATTTCATCCCCCAAAAGGTAAATCAAAAATGGTTTTTTATCATCATTTTGATAGGTGTAAATGAGACTTCAGTATAGGTATGGTTTAAATCTAGAAGGGATCTATCCAAGGGGGTTTGATATGATGTGGTTTGATAAAACCACCTTCAACTGGAATCCTTCAAATGGAACTTTTTAAGGCTTAAATCATTACATTTTCTAAAAATATGTTATTTAAGAAAAAAATAGAATCTCCCAGAAATTGTAAACCAGCATTGTGGAATCACCCCCATGTACACATAACCTATTTCCATATCCATTTCAATTGAAACATCATGATGGTACCATTCCCTCCTGGTTTTGAAATCCACAAGTTCGATAAATACAAATGGAGGGGAAGTCATGTGGACCATATCAAAGAGATTAATGTCATTTTTATAGAGGTCACCTATAATGAGTCCTATTTGATGCACCTATTTCTATGAAGTTTGACAGGCCCAACCATCAACTAGTTTCATCTGTTGTTTCCAGGTATCAAAAGCTTCCAAAGAATCACAGAGTAATTTATAGATCAATTCTCATTTAATATTGAAATGGAGGTAAGCCTAGAAGATTTGTATAGTCTCAAACAAAGGAAAGGATAATCTTTCACTAATCTCTTGCAATGATGGAGGAAAAGAGGTACTAAGAGAAAGTGGTCAATTCCTGATGAACAAAAAGTAGGGATCATCATTGTGATTTTAGATCTATATCTATCCTTCCACTTGAAAATGTAGTGCATTACATCTTATGAAGAGTTTTTCCCTAGAGCCCTTAATAGCGAAAGATCTCAAATCTCATAGGGAAATACTCAAGCCTACATAGACAACTGCCAATCAACCAGTTCAAATGACAAGCCCCATGTTTGGGCTAAGAACAAGAATGTAATGAATGATGTTGCAGTTGATGCTAAGGTGGTCCTAAGTTCTCCTAGGCCAAAAAACAATCAAATAGCTAATGTTCAATCATTTGTGCAACAAACAACACCATCACAAAACAATTAGATCAACAACACTGAAATGTAACAAAGATGAACCTGTAACTAGAACAACTATCTAATATGAAATTACACATAGTTTTTGGAACCTATTATGAAAATCATGAAGAAATTGGTAGATTCAAACTTAATAATGCTTCCAAATTTTGAAAACTACCAGGAACCATAGGATAAAACACCCTAGTACAATGAAAAATGATCTTTGTGACTTTCAAAAATTCAAAGGTCACAAAACATCGAATTGCATAAGGCTAAATTTTTTTATCCAGGATCTCATTAAGAATGGAGACATATCTATTGAGTTACTGACCAACAACTAGGATATTAAGATATACAAGAACCCTATGCTAGATCATAGCAAAGGAAATAACACTGGAAAAGCTAAGGATTACAAAAATGTGCAACATACCCATTCTATTGTGGTTGCTTCATGTGATAGTGTCATCACCATCATCACCATCAAAGGTCCTAGTGGTGAGTGTGGAGTCACCACACGATGTGGAAAAGTCACCATGTAAGGAGTCCCATCTCAATCCAGTGGACAACCTACACTGCCCACATCAAACCCTAGCAATACAATCTCCTAGATTAGCTAAAGAAGACCCCCGCATACATTTCTATCTTAGAAATATTTAGGCTATCCCCCACACATAGGGAGATCTTATAGAAGGCATTATCTTCATCATCCATCCATAAGGATATTGATACAAAGAAATTTCAAGCTATGGTAGGGCACATTACTAATCATCTTCTCACCTTCTTGAAACAAGACCTACCATCGCAGCCATATAATAATCATGCTTTACACCTTGAGGTCATTATTCATAAGAACAAGGTCAAAAGAGTCTTAGTAGGTGGAGGTGTTGGTTTGAACATTTGGTCTCTTCAACTAATCAAAAACTTGGGCTATTCAGATGATACTATTGAGAAAGAAAAGAGTACCACCATTAGAGCATATGATGATCAAAGAAGGTATCACAAGGAATCATTACAATACCCATCCAAGTAGGCCCTTTTATTGTGAAAATTACATGCCAAGTGTTATACCTTGATCTTCACTACAATATCCTACTTGGATGACCATGGTTCCATGCCCTAAAAGCTTTATCTTTGATCTCTCATCAATGTGTAAAAATTACTTTTGAGGGCATATACATTACCATCCATTCAGACCTTGAGGCTAAGTTTTACAAGATACCATATATCCCTAAAAATGATGAAGGGCGTACACCATCTACCTCACTTTTTGACCCATCACTCCTTGCATCTACCCTATAAACAAAAATACCCATTATGCAGAACATTCTCGATATCAAAGCAGTGATCCAAGATAATAGTTGTAGAAATTATAAATTAATAAAGGATAATTTTGTATTGGGGGTGCTCCCTCTTTCTCCCAAACATCATGGGAAACCCACACCTATTGATAAAGAGGTTGAAACAATAAATATGGAAGCTAATACCTTCACCAAGTGGGGGCATTTGAACAAATAATATGTCAATAAGGAAGATATTTCTAAACTTCTATATCAAGATGAACAACCCATACCTGTTCTTCCCATGAAAGATGACATTAAAGGATTGGAGCTAATGAAGGGATGGGGATATAACAAGAATGAGTTCTACTAGGACAAAATGATAATGGTTTGCTAGAACTCATTGTTTTTGATAAATTCCCAAAGAACCTTGGCTTAGGATGTACTAATGGTAAGGTTACCATTATTGGCAAAGGTAATTCTACTAAATGGGTTGAGGATTCCTCTTGGTTACCAACATCATGTGATACTACCCTAGATAAATTCCCCCTTGATGTTTCTGACCTATTTGATAGTAACTCTCTTTTCATGATATCCATAACATCTTTCACCCCCAAAAATCAACCCACTGAAATAAGCATAGTATACCCACAAATCATTGACTTGGGCCAATGAGGACCACTGATTCTAGATTTATTCAAAAAAAATGAAGCGATCTTAGAATTCAAAGGACTCCACGACAACTTACTATGGGTAGATCATACAGTTTGTTTTGACATAGAGATATACACAAGGGAATACTATGGGAGATGATTGAATCCTTCAGTCACAAAATTGATAACATTAAAGTCACATGCAAATCTTTGAGTGAAAACCACACTATGGAACTCTCTAACTCTAAAATACTAAAAAGAAAGGGCACATCTAAAGGTGACAACCTCTTTGAGGCTCCCAAGGATGAGGAATCCAATATTTTCGTTAGTTCTATGCATCAAAACAAATCAATAGTGTTAGCAAAGGAAAATATTCTAGTCAATGTGGGAACAAAAGAATCACCCAATATCACTTTCTATGTTGAATCCGTGTTATATGAAGAATAGTGAAACCTAGCAGCATTCCTAAAAGAAAAAGGATAAAAATTTACATGGTCATACATAAATATGCTAGGGATTGATCTAGAGGTGGTTGTGCATCACTTAGAAGTCTATCTTGAGACCAAATTAGTGAAGCAAAAATTAAGAGATACACATCCTCAGATAGCACTCTTACTGAAACCTGAGCTACAAAAGCTTCTTGGCGTTGGATTCATCTGGCCCATAGATTATCTTGAGTGGTTTCAAACTTGGTACCAATCTCAAAACTCACTGGGGCATTAGAATATGCATAAATTTCAAAGACTTGAACATGGAATGACTGAAGGATGATTTCCCTCTTCCTAACATCGACCTCATTATTGATTTAATAGCTGGGAATAAAATATTGTCACTCATGGATTTTTTTCAACTATAATCAAATCATGATCACCGAGGAGGATCAACACAAAATTGTATTCAATTTTCCATGGGGAACATATTGTTGGAACGCTATTCAATTTGGGTTGAATAATGCAGGATCAACCTATCAAAGAGAAATGATCCAAAAAAAAATTGAAGACTATGTGGATGTTATTTTGGCCAAATCAAAGAAAAAGAGTGAGCACATAGAATTCTTGGGACCCACCTTTGATAGACTCAAAGAATATAAGGTACGACTAAATCCAAAAATGTATGCCTTTGGGGTTACAATAGGAAAGCTCCTTGGCTACAATTGTCAGAAAAAATCCATCTTTTCTCACATCTTCTCCATAAAGGAATTGTTGGCAACACAAGGGAAACCAACTAAGATGGGGGCTAAATCAGTTGTCGAAAAAATTCAATATTATTAAGCTTATTAAAATTTGTTCTCATATCTAATTAATAACAGTGCAAGAATGAATCAACAACATGTTAGAGACACACATAACATGGATATTTTTTGTGTGGAAACCCTTTTAGGGGAAAAAACCATGGTGGAAGTTAATCCACAAGTTATACCCTATTAAAAGTATAAGAAGAAAAAATAAGGAATACACATGCATTAAGGCACACTGCTTCAAACTCACTTCTCAAAGGAAGATTCACTGTCTTACATAAAAAATTTAGATTAAATCCATCTAAAGATTTTGAGCTAAGAAAGTAGCATCTGCTAATGCCTGAGTATAGTTTTGGTTAAGCACATGAACACTTCTTCACTCTTCTTCACACTTTTCTCTTCTTTCAAATGATCTAAATTTTATTCGCACATAGCACACACAAACTTTGATTTTCTCATGCATCTCAAATGATAAAAAAATCACTTATATATATCCACAAGAAGAAATTACATTGCTTCATGTCGACTTCAAAAAAATAATAGAATGAATGCAAATTGTCAACCCAAAACAATAAAGACTATCAATGCACATCAACCAAGGTTGGCCACAACATATTAGAGACCCATAACAATGTACTCAAACACAAAAAACCTTTGATGATTCTTCCTCGAAGATCCACAACATGCTTCAATCACCTTACTAGCCATGAACATTAAAAATATGAACACACAAGAGAAAATATTGGATCACGAGCACAATGGTCAATGTGAACATGCAACACAGATAGAAAATGATCTTGAAAAATCCACAAAAATTATAGGAACATACACAAAACTTCATAGTACCAGAAACACATTATCTTCTTCTGTGAACACCATTTCTAGTAACAAAATAACTGTCAAAATAGAGAACCTCATAAATGGCTCAAATATTCATGCACACCTCTAGAAAATTTGGAGTAGGCACTGCATACATTTGTAAGAAAATCCTTTAATACAAAACTTCTCATCATCAACATAGTGAACTTTCCAACAAACTGATCTTCATTTCTTCACAGACAACTTGTAACATATTTTATTACAATTTTCTCAATATCCTCAACATATAGAGTCTTAAAGAAATTAATTCTAATAGCATTGACATCAATGACAACCACATATCATAAATACAGCAAAAAATCCAACAATCTCCCCCTTTGGCATTGATGGAAACACCTGATGTGAAAAATACCACCAACAAAACTAACTCTTCTCCAACAATCTCCCCCTTAGGTATTTATCTTCTCTCCCTTAGTTCTTTCAAGGTTTTTCACATTGTTCTTATCCCAATATCTTTTCACATTACTCTTCTCCCCCTTTGACATCAATGGAAAAGATACACAAGCTCTAAACCACATATCTAAATCATCTGACTACTCCCCCTGAGTAGTAGCCACCACAACATCAATTTGGATCAGGATATGATTATGAATACACAAATTGTTGCAAATACAACGCATCTTAGTTTTGATTAGGAGGGGTAGTTACCTATAACTTCCCTCTGAGATACTTAAAATTATATTTAGCCAAAGGCTTAGTAAATTTGTCTACAATTTGTTCCTTAGTAGGAACATACTCTAGTCTGACTTCCTTATCAGTCACTTTATCTCTCAAAAATTGGTACTTGATAGATATAGGCTTTTTCTTTGAATGGAACACCAGATTCCTAGAAATGATTATAAAACTTGAATTATCACAAAATATGTCAGCAATTTCATCATAAACAACTCTGATATCTTTCAACAACTCCTTCATCCAAAATACTTGAGTAAAAATTTTAGCAACAAGAATGTATTATGCCTTTGCAATAAACAAAGAAACAACATTCTTCTTTTTACTTAACCATGAAATCAACTTCTTTCCCAAGAAAAATGCACCACAACTAGTACTTTTCCTGTCATTCACATCTCTTTCCCAATCAACATTAGTAAAGGTACTTAAATTAGGATCACCATCTTTAGGATACCATAGGCCAAAATCAACTATTCCTTTCAAGTATCAGAAAATCCTCTTCACAATGGTCACATGAGATTCCTTAAGATCGGCTTGAAATCTAGCAACAATGCATACAACATTCATGATATCTGGTCTAGTTTGAGTCAAATAAAGAAATCCACCAATCATTGATCTATATCTACTCTGATTTTCCTTTGGATAATCATCATATTGTGTTAACTTGCATCCAGTCACCATGGGTGTACTGACTAGATTTGAGTCTTCCATACCAAACTTCTTTAGTAGTTCTCTCACATACTTGGACTGAGATATAAAAATTCCTTTATCTAATTGAGTAATTTGCAACCCCAAAAAGAATTTCAACTCTCCAATCATTGACATCTCAAACTCATTCAACATCTCATTAGAAAAATTCATGCACAAGCCATCATATCCTCGAAAAATGATATCATCAATAAAGACTTCCACAAACAAATCTTTATCATCATTAATCTTGAAATATAGATTACTATCAGAAGTACCTTTGTTAAATCCATGCTTCAAAAAATATTTATCATATCTTTCATACCAAGATCTAGGGGATTGTTATAGTCCATACAATTCTTTCCTCAACTGACAAACCATATCTCCCTAATCAGTCAATTGAAATCTATCAGGTTGCTCAATATACACTTATTCTTCTAATTCACCATTTAGAAATGCTGACTTGACATCCATCTGGTAAAATTTGTAGTATTTGTAAGCAACATAAGCAAGAAACAATCTCACAAATTCAATTCTAGAAATAGGAGCAAAATTTTCTTCAAAGTCAATTACTTCCATCTGAGAGTATCCTTTCACACCAATCTTCCTTTATTTCTGATGAATTCACCTTGTTCATTTAGCTTATTTCTAAAAACCTATTTAGTTTCAATTACATTTTTTTCTTTAGGTCTAGGAACAAGAATCCATGTATTATTCTTTTCAATTTTTTGTAGTTCTTATTTCATTTATTCAATACAATGTTCATCTTTGCATGCTTCATTAACATTACTTGGCTTAGCCTTGGAAATTAAACAATATTCTTTTGCAATTATTCTCCTAGTTTGGACACCTTTGTTCTTATCTCCTATAATCTTATTTTCTGAATTTTTAATCTCACATACCTTGGAGTCTTAGAGTGTTCTTGAATTTTGGGATCTTGTGATCTCTATTCTATGCTTTGACTAGTCTCTCCTTCTTGATCTTCTTGATTCATCGAAATGATATGAACTTGATTTGAAGTCTAAATCTTTTTTGTACTAACATTCTAATCATCAAAATCATATCTATAGGTTCTGGAGGGTCTATCAATGTCTTCATCAACCTTAACATTTTCACTTTCAACCATTTTCTTCAATATCTTGTTGAAGCACCGATAGGCCTTACTCTTAGTAGAATAACCAAGAAAGATTCCTTCCTCACTTCTAGCATGAAACTTTCCTATATCTTCATCTCTTCTGATATAGAATTTACTCCCAAAGATTTTGAAATATCTAACAATAGGCTTATGACCAAACCATAGCTCAAAACGATTCTTACCATTATTACCTTTGATTTGTACCTGATTGAGAATATAAACAACAATACTCACAACTTCTCTCTAATGTATATGAGGGACATTTCCTTCCAAAATCATAGTTCTAGCTTCATATTGAATTGTCATGTTCTTCATTTTCATAACTCCATTTTTTTGAGGGGTCCATGGTGTAGATAATTATCTCCTTATCCCATGTTCTTCACAAAAAAAATTAACCTCACTGGTAGTGAATTCACCACCTCTATCTGATCTTAGACACTTAATCTTTAGACCTGTCTCTATCTTAGCCATAGTCTTAAATATCTTGAACTTCTCTAGAGATTCGTATTTCTCCATTAATAAATTAGCCCACATCATCCTAGTGTAATCATCAATAAGAAACATGAAGTACCTATAACCTTGCAAAATTTTGACTCTAGCAAGACCACATAGGTCAGTATTTAAAAGCTCCAAGTTCATTTGAACAATATCATTTTCTCTAAAATGAAATTCGAGTTTGTTTTCCTAGCTGACATTCCTTGCATATGAAATTAATAGGCTTCACCAACTTGGAAAGAACTGTCACTGCCTGTGAGGAACATATCTTGACAATATTGTCAAAGTTTACATGACACATTCTTCTATGCCACAACCAAATTTCGTCAACTTGAGAAATCAAACAACGTTTACTAGCATCATTCAAATGAAATATATTACCTTTTGTTTTTGTACCAAAAGCAATAACATTTCCAAAATATCATAGTATGCTACACTTTCCATCTTTGAATTAAAGATTATATCTCTTATCAACCATCTATCCAACAATCAAAATATTATGCTTCAGACCTTCAACATAAAAATAACATCATTATTATGCTTACCATCAAAATAAATACATCCTCTACCATGGATTATACTACCATTGTTATCACCAAATCTTACAACACCATCGTTATACTTCTCCAGGCTTACAAATTTTATTTTATCACCTTTCATGTGATGTGAAAATCGACTATCAATTACCCATTCATCTTTTTCTTCAACTCAAGCAGCTAGGGATTTCTCCACTTTTGTACAACTAGCAAATTCAGTAGACACATAAGTAATTTCCTTGATAGAAATAAACACAAACTCATCTTCACTTGCATTCCCTTTTCTAGATTCGTCATTTGACACACCTTCATCAACAACATAATAACCCTTCTTTTGAAATTTTGGCTTGTAGGGTCTTGGCTTAGGAACTCTTTCAAGACACATTCATGAAAAATGGCATATTTTATTGCAAGAAAAATATTTTGTAGGCAACTTTACTTTATACTTACCTTCTCCTTTGGCCTCCCTTTTGACAATAATTGCTTCAAGATCATTCAATTATCTTTCTTCTTCTTCAACCTGTCTCCTTTCTTCCTCATATATAAATAACTTTATAGAAGAACTTTCACTCAGATCATATATTTTCTTGTCTCTCCTAGAAGTAGTAGCTTTAAATGAAAATTCTATCTTAGGAAGGGCATCACTAAATTTACTCAACTCAAAAGTAGTAAGTTTTCCAATCAACATATATTTGGTTATATTTATCACAATTTGAGGCTCCTCAATGGCTACAACTTTGATTTTGTATGCATCAGGAACGGATCTAAGTACTTTAGCAACAATCTCTAATTCATCCACCTATCCACCAAAACATTTGATATCACACAAAATTTCATTCACTCTTTGCATGTAAGTATAAATATTCTCATCACTACTGATCTTCAATAGTTCTATTTTCTTTTCAGATACTGTAGCTTATCCATCTTCACATTAGCATCACCTTCATATAAAGTTTCCAACATTTTTCAGATCTCATAATCAGTTCTCAGATCCATAACATTTACCATCTCATAATTAGTCAAAGCACTCAATAGTGATTCCTTAGCCCTGATGTTATATTCAACATCCCTAATCTTAGCAGTAGTAGTAGGACCACTCTGAGGAATAACATACCTATTAGTTGTAATTTTCCAGTAGGATTCACCAATGCACTTCAAATGACACTCCATTCTACCCTTCCATAGAGAACAATTTTTTCCATCAAATCTTAAACTATCCTTCTTGCATGTCACCATCCCAAATCACCTCAAGTTGTTAAAATTCTTCCAAGGAACCTGCTCTAAAAACAAATTTTGGAAACACAAGGGAAAACAACTAAGAGGGGGGGTTAATCAGTTGTCACAAAATTTCAAACTTATTAAAGTTATTAACCTTTATTCTCATATATGATTAATAATAGTGCAAGCATGAATCAACAACATACCAGAAACACACATAGCACAAATATTTTTTTATGTGGAAACCTTGTTAGGGGAAAAAACTGTGGTGGAGGTTAATCCACAAGTTATACCTTGTTAAAAGTATAAGAAGAACAAATATGGAATGCACATGCATTCAAGCACATTGTGATGAGGTAAAAATTACCTCATCATAATAATACCAGAAAAGCCTATTTATATGAGCTCAATCTTGAGCTTTTGCCAATAAATTAAACTTTCGGTGAGATAATTTTTTATATTTAAGGAAAACTATACAAAATTTATTTGTTATGATTAATTGAGTTAACTACCAATACAGACTTAATGGGTTGTTTTGAGTTTTTTTTATAGATCAATAATCGAAAATCATGTAGAAGTTGTAAAGCATTTAACCAAAACGTGCCTTAGTAAATATTGAAGATAGACGCTATGAACCTACTCCTAAACATCAGGTTTATGGACCGAGCATGTAGCAGATGTTAGGTTAATTTATGTTATGTTCTTTTAGTCAAAGACTTCATGGCTCATCTCGAGCCTTTTTAATGTTTATGTAATGGGTTTTAAAGACAATCGAAGTTAGTTGTAAACTGTTATAGACTTTTTCAATGGCTATCCATGCCATCTAAAATCTAGGATTTAGTTAAATATTTTCTATAAAAATGTAAAATCAGAAGTAAAAGAGGACACTCAGTAGTAATTTTATGCTATTAACATGATCTCTGGATACACATGAATAAATAAACTACCTTCTATCAATTTTTGATTTATTGAGCTATGGATGATAATTATCTTTAATGAAAGAACTTCAGAACCAGTAGTGTATGTGACTTGAGAACGAATGTAACAACCCATGACCTGGCCACTCGAGGGAGGATAGCTTAGGTAGATAAGTACTTTCTTTTATGTAATTTTTTTGCTACATAGATAATCAGTTAGTAGGAAATCATTAAGTTTGTTTGTTGTTGTGTCTAAAGTCCTAGAGTACTCTTTGTCTTCCAGTATTACGAGTTATTTTTTGCAACTATTAGAATCTTTTACTATTTAGGAGGATGTTTCATTGTTTGTTTACTCATTTTTCCACTTCCGTAGTTGATCAACTATTTAGTTTACTTGTTTTTGTGCTTTCTAGTTTACCTTACATGATTTCTAAATTAGTTATCTTATGCTGTCTAGTTTATTATTTCCAATTTTCTTAGAATAATTTTTTTCTTGGTTAAGTAGTTAGATGGACTTAGACTAAAATTAATTCTAGTATTCTTAAGAAATCATAAAATCTAAAATGAGTTATCTAAATTGTCTTCTATTGCAAACTGCCTAGGAAACTACCCAGTCGACTTATTGATATTTTATATATTCTAAAGTAATGGGACATAATGATAGCCTATCACTTTTTGGAATTTTTTTTGGGGAATAATAGCCTTCTTGCTTAAGTGTTACTAGGAGACGGTTTGAATACCTCATTTTAGGCCAAAATACCACCTTTGGCTTCCTTTTCTACATGGTCAGACAAAGAGGCCTCTACGGACAATTTATACCAAATATCCCCCCAAAATATGTACCGATCATATATAGGGAGGCCCGAGGCTCATAAAACCATAATATTGAAGAATTATTTTACCCTAATTCACCAGAGGCTTTCCACTATTTACCTGAAGATCAACGAGTAGAACAGCTAGTTATAGAGGAGATTGTTGTTGAGGAGAAGAGTCATCTGAACATCATGGAAGATCATGGGGCTGAACCTAATTAGAATAATTCCAACCGTAATGAACCTTAGCCTCCTCGAATGTTTACTTATCCTATTACTTTGGATGCATATGATGATACAACAATGAAAACAAATTCCCAAGCTTTCCTTCCAACTTTATGTGGCTTGTCCTCGGAAGACCTAGACCAATTTCTTTTTGAATTTAAGGTCCTATGTCAAACCTATGACTATAAAAATGATAACCATAAACTGAAGCTCTTTCCTTCTACGTTGAAGGATTCAACAATGCACTGGTTCATGGGACTAGGTTCTAGGAGTATTACATCTTGGGGGGAAATGGAGAATGATTTCTTGCAAAAATACTAGAGCTACTATAGGGCGAGTGATCATAAAGAAGAGCTATTTAAACTGAGATAAAATGAGGATGAGAGTTTAGAGGACTATTTAGATAGGTTTCTTTTCTTATCTAAATGCTGTGGAGAAGAGGCTATTAGTGTTAAGATTCTCAAAACTATATTTCTTAAGGGACTTGATGACGACGCTAGAAGAAGTCCTGATCTGATGGGAAAAGCTGATGTGTCTCAATTGACCCTTGAGGAAATATGTGAGTTGTGTCAGAATTTCTCTCGTACTCGGGGAGGAATCCATAAAACTAATCTCTTTAAAGTGTCTAACGAGATAGGTAAACTCCGCGAAGAAATAGGAAACCTTAAAATGAACATTCTTGTTAAACTAAACACTACATTAGATTCAATACAAGATAAAAATCACAACCTTGAGACCTTGTCGATCTATTGTCCAAGGTGTCAAAACAAACACCTATTGCATGAGTTTCTATTAAGAAAAAATCTATTTAGGTTGAATAAAAGGTAAACGCATTAAATCCACGTCAGGGAGGTAACTTCTCTTATGGACATAATTCCAACCCTACATGGAGACTACAAAATAATTGGGTTAATAATCAATGGACTACATCCTCGAATCAACCACCATCTTCACAATCTAACTAGGGAAATCCTTATTGGGGATCCCTTGAATGGGAAAATCAAACATGGGGAACTAAGAAGTGGCCAAACCAATCACAACAACAATGGTACCCACAACATATTTCCCCCTAATGAAATCAAGGAAAAAATCAATTTTATACTGGGCCTAGGAGGAATCAACAATAGAATTTGTTACCACCATCTCAAAACCCTCCTCAGAATGAGCAGGTAAATCAACCTCATCTTCCAGCACAACAACTTCCCAATTCTAAGAACAATCACCAGAATATGTTGATCTACTCTACTCAACAAGATAATGTTACAAGACTTAATGCAATACATTGTGGAAATGTCCAGTTACACTCTCGTAGAACTCTTCAACCCCTAACTATTGAATAAATAGTGGATGAACCCAAGCCTAAAAGTCCTACAATAGATATGCCACCTAATCATACCATTCCCAAAAAAGATACTAAGCATTTTTCAGTAGCAGGAGCTACTAATTTATCCTAGCAAGAGGAAAGTCAGTCTTTGAGTGAACATAGGAAGGACACCACTTCAAAAGAGAAAAAATTACCACCATTTTTGGAATGTCTAAAACCAATGATCTGGAAGGTACTCCAAAAGTGCCTATGGCTTCTAAAACCGTGTTAATTCAAGAAATCAAGCAACTGCAAATAGAAGTTCCTCTATTGCAAGAAATAAAGGAAATTCCTGAGTTAAATCAATTTATCAAACAACTATGTATTAAAACACTAGGGAGGAATCCAAAGAAGATAAATACTATTCACATTGATGGCTATTTACCTGATTTTTTGTTTGGAAAGATGGTTGCTCAAAAATATGATGATCCTAGGAGTCTACTTATAACCATTATAATTAACGAGGTAACAATACAAAATGTATTAGTTGATTTAGGACTAGCTATTAACGTGATGAATGTGGATGTGATGGAAAAATTAGGTCTAACTGATTTACGTCCCATAACCACAGTCTTACAAATGGAAAATCATTCTATAGCCATTCTGAAGGGCGTTATTCAAAATATTTTTGTCAAAGTTGATGGATGGGAATATCCAGTTGACTTTCAGGTAATCCAATCACTTACACCCCAAGATAGTTATCGAATAGTTCTTAGAAGACCATGGTTGGCCACTATTGCTGCTAAGATTGATTTTAGAGAAGGTGGAATGACCATTTCTCATGGTCTAGATAGTAAACATTTATTTTTGTACCCCCCTACTAAGCCCACCGAACATGATAAGGTTTGGGTTGATGAACTTGAAAAATCTAATGGTCAAGATAGTTTGGCCTCACTATCCATGGTAATAATTACAAAACATGGAGAAGAATTAGAGGATGAGTTAGTAGACGACGTGGCATGCCTTGCTATAGGATGTAGCGAGGAAGAAATGATGGATGCTCCAATTATTTTGGGACAACCAATTGATATAAGTGGGATGGAACAAAGCTATGATACAATGGGAATGCCTTGTCCCTTACCTAATATTATTCCCAGAACAAGCCATATCTTCAAGGATATCACGAGATTTCACCAACTTATACCTTATAGTTTTCCTCTTAACACCCTATTGCGACCAATACATACTATCACTTCAGCCCATCCTGGAACAAAATTGATTATGCTACTACCAATAAAAACTCTTTACATCAATAGATGGTTGACAGAAACACAAGAGGATAAACTATTCAATGTTTTGATAAGGAGGTCTAAATTTTTTGCTTGGGACTATATGGACATGATGGGAATTCACCCGAGTGTATGTACACATCACATTTACACTGATCCTAATATAAGTCTCGTATGTCAACCACAAAGGAGACTCAATCCTGCATTAAAGGATTTAGTCAAAATCAAAATTGAGAAACTCCTCCTTACAAGATTTATTTATCCTATCTCTGATGGTAAGTGGGTGTCACCTATGGTGGTTGTGCCAAAGCAAAATGGGAAATGGAGAATCTATGTAGACTATAGAGAACTCAACAAAGCTAATCATCGCAATTATTTTCCCCTACCATTTGTGATCAGGTTCTAGACAACTTGGCTGGAAGGAAATATTTCTCCTTTTTAGATGGATTTAGTGATTACAACTAGATTTAGGTTGCTCAAGAAGACCGAGATATGACTACGTTTACTTGTTCCTGGGGAAAATTTTCATACAGGGTGCTTCCCTTTGGACTTTGTAATGCTCCAACGACTTTTCAAAGAGCCATTCTAGCTATATTTTATGCACTTGTCAATGAATGTGTAGAAGTCTATATGGATGACTTCATAGTCTATGGTTCAGCCTATGATGAAGCTCTTCAGAACTTAGACCAAGTTTTACAAGTTTGTGAGAAAAATTGGCTATCCCTTAGTCATGAAAAGTGTTTAATAATGGTAGAACAAGGAATAGTCTTAGTTCATCACATTTCCTTTGAGGGAATAAAGGTTGATCCCAAGAAAATTGAAGTTATCCAAAAATTGACTATTCCTCAAACACAAACCAATATTCAAAGTTTCCTTGGACATGCTAGATACTACAGAAGGTCCATAGAAGGCTTCAGTAAAATAGGTGCTCCTATGTTATTTCTTCTACAAAAAAGAAGTAGAGTTCATTTCAACACCTAAGTGTCAACTATCATTTAGAACAATTAAGGAGAAGCTTGTCTCTTCTCCTGTGTTTCTCGGGAAAAATAGGAGTCTTCCATTCCATATTTATGTTTATTCTTCAAACAATGCTATTGGTGTAGTATTGAGACAAGAATATGAGAGTGGTGGTAAATAAGCTATATATTTTATTAGTAAAAACCTGACATCTATAAAGAGAAATTTTATGATAAAAGAAAATGAATTCCTGGTTGTTGTTCATGCCATTAAAAAATTATGCCACTATATTATAGGATATAAGGTTACAACTTATACAGATCATTCAGCTATAAAATATCTAATAAACAAACATGTAGTAGATGATCAGATTATGAGATGGTTAATACTCCTTCAAGAGTTTATTTTTACAATCCTTAACAAGCCAAGAAGATATAATGTAGTAGAAGACTTCTTGTCATGAATAAAACAAGAGGAGGGTGATTGTGCACCCGTACAGGATGAGTTTCCAAATGAGAATCTGTTTGCTATTAATGTGAAGTCACCCTGGTTTGTTGACATTGCCAAATATTTAGCTACCTCTAAAGTACCTCCAGGGTTTACATTCAAACAAAGGAAAAGACTTATCAGGGAAAGTGCCCCATTTAAATGGATTGATGAGATTTTATTTTGTTGTGGACCTAATATGGTCTTGCGAAGATGTGTCAAAGCTGATGAAACTTATAGCATTTTAAGAGCCTATCACAATGATCCTTCTGGAGGTCACTACTCTACAAAATGAACTTCCCATAAAATTGAAGGCATGGGATATTATTGGCCTTCAATGCATAAGGATGTTAAAAAATATGTTCATCGTTGTGATGAATGTAAGAGAGTAGGAAGACTGACTACCTCTGCTGAAATGCCTTTACAACCATAGGTAGTCCTCGAGCCATTTGAAAAATGGGGTTTAGATTTCATCGGACCCATCGATCCTTCCTCTCAAGGGAAAGAATTTATATTTCTTTGCACTGATTACCTGACGAAATGGGTAGAAGTTCAAGCCTTACGAGCTGCTAGGGAAGATAAAGTTGCAAAATTTCTCTATAATAAGATCTTCCTTAAATTTGGAGCCCCTTGAACCATCGTCACCGATCAGGGACCTCAATTCATGTCCAAAGTACTCTTGGAATTCACCAACCATTTTCAAGTAAGCCATAGAAATTTATCCCCTTATCACCCTCAAGCAAATGACTAGGTGGAAGTGAATAATAGAGAGCTACAGAACATATTAATGAAAAATAGTTTCTTCTAGAATAAAAGATTGGGCCAGGAAATTTCCTGAAGCTATTTGGGCATACAACACAACATGGAAATCCACAACTAGATTCAGCCCCTATGAGCTTGTCTTTGGGAAGAAACCTCTTCCCTCTTCTCCCCATAGAGTTTGAACTCCAAACTTTACAAACAACTATGGAGTTGGGTCTGGACTTGAAACGAGCCCAAGTAGAATGATTTATGTCACGAAGTGAATTAAATGAGCTTTGTTTAGATGTTTTCATTAAAACTGAATTGGCCCAACATCAACAGAAAATGTGGCATGAAAAACAAATTAAAGAGAGAGAGTTCCAAAATGGTGACCGGGCTTTGCTATTCAATTCTCGATATAAAGATCAAAAAGGAAAGCTCAAGACTCATTGGTTGGGTCCCTATGAAATTTTTTGAGGTATTTTTGAATGGCACAATTCAGTTGAAATCAATTGATGGTGATAGAAAAACTCTCTTAGTCAATGTTCATCTCTTACGTATCTACCATAAGCCTATCAACAGGGAAGAATTTACAAAACTGGTAGAAATGCAGGGAGAGATCCAATGCATTGACTCTGCCAATGTAGAGTCCATCTTCTTCTATTAAAAAATTAAAAATAAAATAAAAATTATATATGTATATCAAAAAATTGTAATAAAAAGACATATGTACCAGGCTATTTTGAAAAATCATTGTTTTCATTAGTTCTTCTTTTTTGACTTAGCTAATGTTCCATTTTCCTAGGATTTCTTTTAATGAAGAAATAAATTCTAGAGCACCTTTCCAAGATGCTCCAAAACTTGATGGTCTAGATACCAAGTGCTTTGAAACTTGATGGTCCCCATACCTGATGTTATGGAACTTGTAGACCAGCTCACCACATCATAAAAAGGGGTCATTCCTACAGAGTGGTTCAAATATCCTAAAGTTCAAGTTAGTTGTCACCATTTCATCTTCATTCTATCATTGTTCTAGTTGCATTTTTTGATGATGCTCTAGAACCTTCATTATGTTTCTTCTCTAACTGCATCTTTCAATGATGCTCCAAAACCTTCATTTTGTTGCTCCTTCGACTACATCTTTTAGTGATTCTCTGGAACTTATCCACCTACTCCATCTCAATGCATGCCTCTTGCGTGCTCCAAAACTCTCCCATTAGTTTCGAGCACGTCATCATTCACACACTCAAGAACTTATCCGTCGACATTCTGCCACCTTCTTCATAACTTTGAAATTCTATGATGCTTTCATTACTATATCTTGGTACACATGCCTTCTTATCTATTTTTTAGTTTTTCTCATCATAAATAAATCCGCCATTATAGCCTGTCCTCATTGGTGGCTCCATCATTCATAAGCTTCTGTAATCATGCCATAATAAATACACAATCACCTCAACCAATACCATCTCTTCATCCTATCAAATCATTAAAGGTATGAGATCTTTGAATGACCATAGAATGCAAGTAAGTACATTTTTTCTCTTTTACTAAGTAGTTATATTTGAATAAAGTTTAGTTAATTGACACAAACTTCCCTCCTAATTTAGCAATTTGTGCCATTCGGTGATCAACTACTTGTAAAGAAATATTTTCGCATGCCTCTATGTAGATTAATATCATTGCATAGTAATCTTCAAGAAAGACAAATGAATAATATTAGTAGCGTATATTTTCAAAAATTATTGTGTACAAGTTTCTTGCATTGTTGAAATCTTCAGCAGGGTGGAAAATAAGAAAATGGGGGGTGGCAAAAAGATGTCAGAGCCAATTTCTACAAGAAAAATTATTGGGGTTAAGCAATATTTCTAGTCTATTTGAGGAGGTAGGGTGGTTAGACTTTATCAAAAAATTTGAAGGTTATAATGAAAAGCTATTAAACACATTTGTAGGAAACTACTCAAATGGTCAGGTGATACTCCATGGAAAGTGCTTTAAGTCAAGTCCAAAAATTATCTCTCATCTATTAGGTTAGATAATTTAGGCATTAAATTAAAAGATATCTCTTAAATAACATATATAAAATTGTTTGCATTATTTGTTAGAGAGGGAGATCCTCACCCTATGGTAGTCGTTATTACTAGAGGTCAAAATAAGGGATTTCAAAGAACCTCTATAGTAGAGCCTTGGGGAACTGTAGTGGCTTGGATTATAAAATATTTAACCTTTGAAGGACAACTCACTGTAGTAGTAGGACCTGCATTCCGGATGCTATTCCATTTGTGCCATGGAAAGGAAAACTTTGCTCTTAGGGTTAATTTTCCATAATTTTTATTGGATTCTATAAATTCTTCTATAGAACGATATAAGATGGAGTCAAGGCCACTTAAACACCATGGGTTAATACAATTAATTTGCAAAATATCATTTCCATAAGAAATATGAAGGTAAGTTGGAGAATTGTTTATGGGAAATTGAAAAAGTCTTTAGTTAAAAGGAAATCATAACTAGGGGAAACATCTAAACAAGTTGCTTCATCATCTGTAGAAATTCCCCCTAGGGGCTCTCATGTTCTGGAAGCTCCAATTCCCACAACCCTTGCTGAAGAAATTAAAGAATCTTTGAATGAAGAATTTACAACCCCTGATTAGCCAGAGGATGTCGAACTCATCTACCTTGATATGAGAATTCTCGTGAGAAAAAGAAAAGGAAAAAGAAAAACTCCTCTCACCTTTCAAAATATTCCTCCCCTGAGGAGAAGTAAACATCTAGCCTCTGAATTCAGAGAACCCCTAATTTAGAGTTTGGAGGATAGGACAAAGAAGAAGAGGCTCAAATGACCAACAAAACCCATGGAAAATTATGATCCTATTAGTGAAGAGGAAATGCCTCTAGAGAGAGGAAATTTTGTTGAGGAAATTCATTCTCGTTCAGAACATGCAGAAGAAGCCCTCACTGAGTAAATTCGGGGAAAAGAACAGAATGGCAAAGATAATATTTTAACTCAATTATCTCCCATCATTGATAGAATTGTAGAGACTATTGAAATTGGAAAAACTAATGCAGAGATAGAGAAAATTAGGGTAAAATTTGATGATCTAAGGAAACAATTGTACAAAAACAATGAACAGATTGAAGTGCAAGAAGAAAAGATAATAGTGCATGCTGCTATAATAAGTAAAAGAGATCAAGAAATTCAAGGTTTGAAGCTACAACTACAAGAAAAATATACATTTATTAATGAATTGAAAGAAAAAATTCAAGAATTAAGTCAAGGAAATAGGACTTATAATGTTAATATTGTTGACAAAAATAAAGAAATTGAAATGTTAAAAAATAATTTTATGCTTATTTTCTCAGCTTTTGAGGAAGAAATTAAAACAAAAAAAGAAGAATTAAATGCTTCCCTTAGCAAAATTATAGAGTTAGAACAAGACTTATAGTAAAGCACTGCGAAACCAAAAATGGAATCAAAGGAAATCTAGACTGAGCCAATTATAACTGAATGGTTCCAGGTTCAAATTTTCCCCCATTACTTATGAAATGGATGGAAAGGTGCTATTTCTTAAAAAATGTTAAGATTGAGAACTAAAGATTGAAAAAGGATCTAGTACTTCTAAAAGAATTTTTTCATAGGGCTTATAAAGGAAAGAAAAATGTATGTCGGCTAGTGGAGTGTTTTTTATCTTGTAGAAGTCCATCAAGATTATATTCAATGTTTCTAAATGAACAATGGATAAGGTGGAAACTCTTTAGAGTCTACAATGATTAGCCATATGAGCCTAATGATAAGGAATTTGTTAGAATATTTGTGGAATCAACTCCTGAAGATAAAGATCTGATTTGTGAATTCTTTGTACATGATCTTTTGTTAGAAAATCATACTGATTTCTTCATTAATCTATTTGTTGGCGAAGTACAATTGATAGCTCTATTGTCCACTATGTGAAATCGGGTTCATTGGTAGGAGTGTGGTAGAGAATATGCTCAAGAAGAAATAACTATGGGCCTTCAAATAAGATCACCTAATGCTAGGCCTGAATATTTTAAGGAAACCTTTTTATCTCTTCTAGTAAATGAGAAAATGAAAAAAATATGATGACAGTCTCTGACTCTGTTACCAGAATTTCATGGAACATGGAAAAAAGTTAATTTGAAAAGCCTAGCATGCTTGTGAAGAAATATTTACTCCATTAACAACTTATCTCAAGAAAATAGAGGCCATCTCTCCTCTTAATATTAGATGGTCTTTCAGAAGGGTGGATTCTTTAGCTAAAATCCTAAGAGACCTCAAGAAAAATTGGATAGGGATGAGGTATAGAACTCCTTTGTTGCTCAGTCCACCCCCTGCTTTCGACATTTCAACAAATCAGAGTGATATATTTTTCAACGAATGGAAAGAGGGTGTCTATTTTCATAGAGGGTTCATCCATGAGCCTATAACTTTTGATAAAACAACAAGAGATGAGTATGACATTAGTGCCATATATGAAGAAATGAATAAAGGTCAGTGCTACAACCATGGAGGAGGAGGACCTGCCAGGAACTAGGAGGGGAAATAAATGATAAGGTAAAAATAACCTCATCATAATAATACTAGAAAAGCCTATTTATATGAGCTCAATCCTCATATTTTTCCAGTTAATTAAACTTTAGGAGAGATAATTGTTTATCTTTAAAGAAAATTATACAAAATTTATTTCTTATTATTAATTGAGGTAATCTACCAATATGTGTTTAATGGGTTGTTTTGAGTGTTTTTGTAGAGAAATAATCAGACATCATGCAGCAATTGCAGATAATTTAACCAACATGTGCCTTAGTAAAGATTGAAGATAGACACTGGGAACCTGCTCCTAAACATCAGGCTGATGGGCCGACAATGTAGCAGATGTTAGTTTAATTTTTTTTATATTCTTTTAGTCAAAGACATCATGGCTTGTCTCGAGCCTTTTTAATGTTTATGTAATGGGTTTTAAAGACAATGGAAATTAGTTGTAAACTGTTATATAATTTTTCAATGGCTATCCATGCCATCTAAAATCTAGGATTTAGTTAAAGTTTTTCTATAAAAATGTAATTTTCAGAAGTAAAAGAGGATGCTCAATAGTGATTTTATGATATGAACATGATCTTTGGATACACATGAATAAAGAAACTCCCTTCTTTCAATTTTTGAGTTATTGAGCTATGGATGATAATTATCTTTAATGAAAGAGCTTTAGAACCACTAGTGTATGTGATTGAGAAAGAATGTTACAACCCGCGAGCTAGCTACTCGAGGGAGGATAGCTTCAATAGATAAGTACTTTCTTTTATGTCATTTTTTTGCTACATAGATAATCAGTTAGTAGGAAATCATTAAGTCTATTGGTTGTTGTGTCTAAAGTTTTGGAGTACTCTTTGTCTTCCTGTATTATGAGTAACTTGTTGCAACTATTAGAATATTTTACTATTTAGGAGGATGTTTGATGGTTTGTTTACTTGTTTTCCCACTTTTGTATTTGATCAGTTGTTTAGTTTACTTATATTTGTGCTTTCTAGTTTAATTGACATGTTTTATAAATTAGTTATCTTATGCTTTTTAGTTTAATATTTTTAGTTTTCTTAGAATAAATTGTTTCCTAGTTAATTAGTTAGATGACCTAAGACTAAATTTAATTTCATTAGTCTTAGGAAATCATAAAATATAAAATGATTTATCTAAATTGTCTTCTATTGAAAACTTCCTTGGACACTGCCTCATTGACTTATTAATATTTTATATACTCTAAAGTAATGGGACCTAACGACAGCCTATCACATTTCCTAGAGCTCACTACTCAAAGGAAGACTCACTGTCTTACCTAAAAATGCCAGATTAAATCCATCTAAATAATTTGAATTGAGAAAGTAGCTTCTACTAATGCCTAGGTATAGTTTCAGTTAAGCACATGAACAGTTCTTCACACTTCGCTCTGATTTTGAATTATCTCAACCTTATTCGCACATAGATAACACAAACTTCGTATTTCTCATGAATCTCAATTGAGAAAAAAATAACTTATATATATCGACAACAAGAAATTACATTGCTTCATGTCAACTTCAAAAAAATAATAGAATGAATGCAAATTGTCTGCCTAAAACAATAAATATTATCAATGCACATCAACCAAGGTTAGACAAAACATAGTAGAGACCTATAAAAATTCTTCCTCGAAGATCCACAACATGCTTCAATCACCTTTTCAACCATGAACATGTAAAACATGAACACGCAAGAGAAAATCTAAGATCACAAGCACAATGATCAATGTAGACATGCAACATAGATAAACATCATTCAAAAAATTCAAAAAACACTTCAAGAACATACACAACACTTCAGATTACCAAAAATACATTATCTTCTTCTATGAACACCATTTTTAGTAATAGAGAACTATCGAAATATAGAAGCTCATAACTTGCTCAAATCTTTATGCGCCCCTCTAAAAATTTCAGAGTAGGAAGTGCATACATCTGCAAGAAAACCATTTAATATGTAACTTCTCATCATTAACATACTAAATTTCCAACACATTGATCTTCACTACTTCACAGACAACCTATACCATATTTTATTAAAATTTTCTCAATATCATTCACATATACAATCTTAAATACTTTAATGCTAATAGTTTTGACATCAATGACAACAACATATCAGCAATTCAACCATAATATCCAATAGGAATAACTTAAAAGTGGGATAAGAAGTTTGATAAAGGTTTCTAGTAGATCAAGTAATACCTATTAGTACCTCTAGTTCTCATGCCACTGATACCAAACAAACCATTGATCTTGTACATCTCAGTATCATCAACACCACTATGTGCTCTTCTAGCACAATATGACTAAAACATAAAGGAAAGAGTTATCTGTTACATCAACAATACCTTAGTGAGTTATGAAATGAAATATTTATCCATTGAGATAAAATTATTATTAGTGGTTTTCTTCTCACAAAATCTTAGATATTACATGTTGTTTCACCAAACCAAGCTTACAGCAAAGATCGACCCAGTAAAATGCATGCTATCTAAAGAAACTCTCACTGGGCGAATGGCCAAATGAGTAATGATCTTGAATAAATTTGACATAGATTACATGGAGCACAAGGAAATCAAAGGAAAAGTGATCACAAACCAAATAGAAAAAGAACCTATTTAATTTAAGAACCCTTTGATATTTGAATTCCCCAATGAATCAGTGTTTCTTATCAATACAATTGATCAGTGTAAAATATACTTTGATGGATCGGGGGAAAGTATTTTTTTTATCACCCCTCAAGGTGAATCTATTCCAAAGTCATACTGATTATCATTCCCATGTACCAATAACATCGCCAAGTATGAAGCTCTAATAAAAGGTTTGAGGATAGTAGTTCAATGGCAGATATAAGAGATGAAAGTCTATGGAGACTCCCAACTAGTTATCAACCAGGTCAATGATGACTACCAAACTAAGGATGACAAGCTTACTCCTTACAAGAATATTGTAGAGAATCTCAAGGAACTTTTGATTGATATAAATTGTGAGAAGATTCCTTGTATGAACAACCAAGCAACAAATGCTGTAGGAAAAAATTGGATCATTGTTAGAAATTCCACACAACGTCCTTGAATGCTGATTCTTGGTAGAAAAAATTCTTGTACCAACTTTCAAAATCCTAGAATTTGAATTTGTGTGCATCATTAGATACTCACCTACCTTAGTAGAGGCACCCTCCCATCCAATATCATCTCCAACCTTAAAAATACCTTTGTTAAAAATGCATCTCAATTTTTGATCCTAGGTGATACCTTATACCATTGAAGCATCGACGGTACATTTCTATGATTTCTTAACCAAGAGAAAGTCTTGATCGCTTTAACAAAAGTACACGATGGCATATGTGGTTTCCATTCTAGTGGTATGACCTCAACTAAGAAAGTGTTGAGGATGGGGTACTATTGTCCAACCATGGAAAAAGAAGCCCATCAGTATGTCTAGAAGTGTGTCCAGTGTCAACAACATGGGGACCTTATTCATGCGGTAGCTTAGGAGTTACAACTAATGGTCACACTTTTCCCTTTCTTGTATTGGGGGCTTTAGCTCATAGTAAAGATTACTCCAACCTCATTTAATGGCTACAAGATCATCATAACAACCACTAAGTACTTTATGAAATGGGTCAAATCTATTCTACTGACCTACATAACAAGAAAGTAAATTGCCAAATTTATCCCGAAGTACCTTATTTCCCATTATGGGATTCCACAAGCCCTTATCTCAAATAACAAAACACCATTCAATAATCGAGATGTGATAGAGTAATGTCAAAGATTCAACATCCAACATTGATTCTCTACACCATATTACCCCCAACGGAATGGTCAAGTTAAGGCTACAAACAAGACCATTCTAAAAATCCTAAAGAAAATGGTCAATGAAGTTGGTTGTGACTGACATCTATAGTTAAATCCCACCCTTTGGGCCTATCAAACCAGTATCTGAATGCCTACAGGTGCAACCCCATTCTCTTTGGTCTATGAATCAAAATCCATCCTACCTATAGAGTTTGAGCTTCCTTCACTATGAGTGTCACTACAAAACCTAATCACTGATGAAGAGTATAGAGTATCTCAGCTAAGTGAGCTAGAATTTATAGATGAGCATCATCTTGACACCCTTAATCATTTATAAGTATACAAAATCTAACTAAAATAGAGATATAACAAGAAGATCAAGAGTTGGTCTTTCTAGACAAGGGATCTTGTTCTAAAGTGGAATAAAAAAATCTTCTAGATCAAGACAATAAAGAAAAGTTTGAGCCTAACTGGTTAGGTCCTTTTTTCATCACAACAAGCTATGGATTAGGAGCATATCAATTATCAATGCCTAAACTTGAACCCTTATAAGAACCAACCAACAGTCTAAATCTCAAAATAAATTATGCCTATGCGTGAAGGGTGTAAATCTGAAAAATACAAAAATATCAAAAAAGTGATCAAAATCCAAGAAAATAAGAAAAAGGATTGAAAAAAGTAAAGAAAAAAATATCCTCTTGTGAAAACCACTTCGGAGGAATTTTGGGCAATACCTTGGTGAAAACTTGGAAAATAGGTGTCTTGCATAAATAAATCACCTCCATTCATCTTTGACTCTTTGGCTTATCATCCCTCACACCCATCACATTGCATAATTCATCCTATTTATTCTATCACCCATTTGTGTCTGCATCATAGCTTGATATTGTGAAGAATTGTATCCCTTTTAGTAGTACTTGGCATATTCCTAAGGTCAGTTTGTCATTCCTATATCAAGGTAGTCTATTAAATCACACTAGGGGAAATTCATTATGGATCACACTAGGTTCTTGTATATCTTACATGGTTATTTGATATATCATCAAAAATCCCAACAAAAAAATCCAAAAATCCAAAAACTATTGGGAATAGGATGCCATTTAATTGCAATCAAAACATATTTCATGTAACTCTTAAGTCATTAGAAACTGTTCCCCAACACTAGGATTAAAAAGAGATTAAATTTAAATTAAATGAACATGTAAACTGACATTTTTTATTATTCCTAAATGATAGGAGCATGTAGGGATGTCCAAGAAGAGTTCCTGCAAGATACGAGCACATGGAACACCCACATGAAAGGTGGAACCCACCTTTCTTCAGTTAACTATTTGGAGGATTGATAACACTTTAGTAATGCATGTTTTGATCCTAAAAATTAGGGATTGATTTTTATGTGAGTGGACTGGCCCTATTAATTCAGTATCAGTTCAATTCAATAATGGTTTTGTTATCTTCAGTTGCATTTAGTTATTTTTATTTGAATGCTAGTCTACTTGAGTTGACATTAGTTGCATGATTGATAAGAAGTGGATAATTTTAGTTATGTAGGGAGTATAAATCATGCATATGCCTAGATTAATTGGTGGAGAGATATGTTTTAGTTAACTAAGATTGACTTTGGTCCACCTTGGGCACCCAAGTTGGCATCTTTCAATTAATACCTTTTGCACGAGAAGATATTTACAAGGCTCAATCACGTGGGCCCTTTCTTGGGTGCCAAATTTGAGGTGAAGTTTTCATGATATATTATTGACCAAATTTTAGTTAAGTGTTTAGTTCGAGGTGCCTAAATTTAGGAAGACTTTGGTTTGACTTCAGAATACATTGTGTAGCTCTACTTACCCAATCTAAGTGTATATTTTTGTGCAAAGCTTTATTCTCTTGTATTGTACAACTCTTATGAGTTTTATATGCTCATTTTATTGTATATTAATTGAAACAAGTGTATGAGAGTTCCATGAGAGTTTATTGTAGGTTGTGAAGAAGGATTTTTGAAGGTAATAAATCATATCAATCAAGTACTGATATAGTATTATTGTAATCTTCTTATAAGGTTAAATAATTCAACAACTATTGATTCGAGTGGAGTTTTTTCCCGAAAGGGTTTCTCCATGTATATTTTATGTCACTTCTATCTCCTTGTCTCATTCTTCTACAATATTCTATATTTTTCTACAATTGGTAAAATTAATCTAAAGATATTAATCATACACAAATAGTTGTGACAAAGAACACTTAATTAGATCTATAATTTGATAGTTTTACAAGTTTTAAGCTACAATATTACCTTCATTTTTCAACATTTGGTATTAGAGCTAATGGTTGGTTAGGGTTTGGGATACCTTTCTCTTAAAAGTTTGAAGGTTTTTTGGTAGCAGTGGGAGATTTTACTATTGTGTTATTACACATTTGTGAAAGAAGTGTGTTACAATGAGTTCTACTTATCGTCTAGATATTGAAATATTCAATGGATCTAGTTATGAGATATAGAAATTAAAAATGGAGGATTTCCTTCAAGAGAGAGATTAGTGGTTAGTTTTTTGTGATGAGACAAAGTCATCTACAATGATGAAAGATGAGGTTTGTGCTAGGTTTTATAAGAAGGAAAGAGGGACCATAAGGTTATGTCTTGCTAATGCTATTCTCTTTAATGTTTTAGACGAATCTATCACATATAAATTGCAGAAGAGGATAGGCGATATCTATCAAACAAAAAGTCTTACTAATAAGTTGTATCTAAAAAGAGAGTTGCATTCTTTAAAGATGAAAGATTGTGAATCTATTTCAATTCACTTAAATGCTTTCAATTTGATTCTAAGCCAGTTAGAATATGTATATGTAAAGCTAGAAGATGAAGATAAATGCATTTTATTACATTGTTCTTTACCAAAGTAATGAAAAAATATAATTGTTTCTATCAATGGTAGTGGTGCAGATCCTAATATGGACAATATATTTACTACTCTCCTATCAAAGGAGATGAGGAGGAAATCTAAAATAGGATCCGAAGATTCCTTGTTTGTAAGAGATAGGCCTAAGGAAAAAGGCACCTAAGGCAGACAAGAAAGGAAAGGGTAAGTCCAAAGGATGGTCTAAAACCCTTGGTAAGAGTAAGGTAAAGTGTTGGAACTATTGGAAACTGAGAAATTTAAATAAGGATTTTCAGAACAAGAAAAGGTGTTTCGAAGCTTCTACAGAGAAATCCTCAGATGATGGTAGTGATGTATTCATCATTATATCTAATACTATTAGTGATGAATCTTGGCTTATTCATTCGAGTTGCTCTTATGATATGAATCCTAACAAGGAGTGGTCCATTAATTATACTTCATATGATGGAGGGAATGTCTTCTTTGGAGATAATATCACAACAAAGATCATGGGAAAAGGAGAGGTAAAGTTGTGTTTCAGTGATGGTATGGTTAAGACCGTTAATGATGTTTTACATATTCTAGGACTTGCAAGAAATCTAATTTTTTTATCTAAGTTTAATGATTCTAGAATGCCTGTGACATTTGACAAAGGTGGATTCAGATTGGGAATTTTGAAAGCTTGATACCTCCAATTCGAGTATATCAACCAATGTAATTGAAGCTGAAAATACATGTATGTTGTGGAATCATAGATTGGGCCACATTGGTGAAAAGGTCCTCCGACCATTCTTAATAAGAAATTGGTTGACGGTATTCCTAATTATAATATTGGAAAATTTATTTTTTGTGAGAATTGTGTGTTTGTAAAGCAATCTAGATCTTCATTTACTAATGGAAGAAATAAAGCTAAAGTATTATTAGAGATTATTCATTCAAATGTTATGGGTCCTATGGATATTGACTCTATTGGAAACTCTAGATATTATGTCACATTTATTGATGATGTCTCAAGATACACTTGGATCTGTTTTATGCATAACAAATCTGATGTATTCAATAAGTTTAAATAGTTTAAGGCTTTAGTTGAGAAACAATCACATTATAAGATAAAAGTGTTGAGATTAGATAATGGTGGTGAATATTGTTCTAAGGAATTTGATGATTCTTATAAGCATACAAGAATTGTGAGACAAAAAACTATTCCATATGCACCTCAATAAAATTGAGTAGCACAAAGGATGAACGGAACCTTAATAGAAATAGCTAGGAGTATGTTAAGTAGTGCTAAGCTAGATCAGTGATTTTTGTCCGAGGTTGGAAGTACTTCTTGTTATTTAATCAATAGATCTCCTAGTTCATATATAGAAGATAAAACCCCTTATGAAATATGGTTAGGTAGGAAACCCAGTGTTGCACATTTAAGGATCTTTGGTTGTGAGTCTTTTGTTCATGTGCCTAAAGAAAAGTGGTCTAAGTTGGATCCAAAAGCACATAAATGCATATTCATAGGTTATGGTGAAAATTTAAAAGTTTACAAGATTTGGAATCCTCTAGCCCAAAAAATTACTTTATCTAGAGATTTGATTGTAAGGAAATTTAGATACTATACAGGAGAAGAACTAGAGGAGAGGGATAGTTCTTGTACAATATATTTTGAGAAAAATAGTAAGAAGCATGAAGATTCACATGTTGAAGAACAATTGGATGGATTGAATGAGGAGATCTCATAGATTTCTGAGATAGATGCTCATGATGAGAACATTGAGGAACAAGAAGAACCTTCTTTGAGAAGATCCACAAGAAAACAAAATCTCATTGATAGGTATATCCCACCTAATTTTTATTGTATATTTCATTTGATGAGTAATAATGATGAACCTAGATCTTATAGGGAAGCTTTTTCTTCAGATGAGAACAAGATTTGGTCACAAGCTATGCGTTTGGAAATGGTTTTCCTGGATACTTCTGACACATGGTATCTTAAGAGTTTTCTGAAAGGAAGAAAGGCCATAGGTTGTAAATAGATCCTTAAAAAGAAAATTGGAGAAGATGGTAATCTCGAAAGGTAAAAAGATAGATTATTAGCCAAGGGCTACTCCCAAAGAGAGCTATATAACTTTAATGAAATATTCTCTCCTATTGCTAAATTAAATTCTATTACATTATTTTTTTCTATTGTTGTCGCTTACTATTTTGAGATAGAGCAAATGGATGTGAAAAATTATTTTTTACATGGGGATCCTGATGAGGAGATTTATATAAGTAAACTTGATGGTTTTGTTGTAAAAGTAAAATAATTTTTGGTTTGTAGGTTAAAGAGATCTTTATATAGATTGAAAAAATCACCTAGAATGTGGTACAAGAAGTTTTATGCTTTTGCATTAAAAATTGGTTATGTTAGGAGTGAGGAAGATCATTGCGTTTACATAAAATTTATTGATGATCAACTTTTAATTATTATGGTGTATGTTGATGACATGTTTTTTATTGGTAACAAGAAGGTAATGATCAAATAATTTAAATAACAAATCTCTATCACATTTGAGATGGAAGATCTAGGGGCTGCAAAATATATCCCTGATATGGAGATCAACATAGATATTTATCATTGGACATACATGGTTTTTTTTATTCAAATTAGGTAGGAGATCTTGATAGTTTGAGGGTGACAAGTGGCTATATGTTTAATTTGTTTGGATTTGTGGTTAGTTGGATGAGTAAGAGGTAGACCATGGTTGCTACACATCCCTCTAAAGAGACAATGCCATTATAGAGACTTGGGAAAGGTTTTGGTTTTAATTGAAAGAAAATTAGACTTGAATGTGATAGCCATAGTGTAATTGTTTTAGCCAAAAATCCTATGTATCATGCTCGTACTAAGAATTTTGATGTTTTGTATCACTTTGTGTGAGAAATGGTTGAGAGTGGGAAGCTATTGATTGAGAAAGTTGACACTTTGATCAATGTTGTAGATTATCTTATGAAACCAATTCCTATAGATAAGTTCTCTTTGTGCAAGAAGGTCATTGGCCTTGAGTACTATACTTGATTTATAATAATGATTCCTTGTTTAGAATAACTGAAATGTATAATGTCAAGTGGGAGAATGTTTGGAATATGATGCCATTTAATTGCAATCACAAACATATTTCATGTATCTCCTAAGTCATTGAAAAGTGTTCCCCAACAATAGGATCAGAAAGAGATTAAAATCAAATGAATGTGAACATGAAAATTGACATTTGTGATTATCCCTAAATGATACAAACATGTGGGGATGTGCAAGAAGAGCTCCTACAAGATAGGAGTACTTAGGGTACCCACATGGAAGGTGGGACCCACCTTGCTTCAGTTAAATGTTTAGATGATTGATAACACTTTAGTAATGCATGTTTTGATCCTAAAAATTAGGGATTGATATTTATATGAGTGGAGTGGCACTATCAGTTTAGTTTAGGCCATTTTAGTTTAGTTTAGTTATGGTTTAGTTATCTTTAGTTGCATGTAGTTATTTTGAGTTGAATTCTAGTTGACCTGAGTTCACTTCAGTTTAATGAAAGATAATAGGTGGATACTTTTAGTTAAGTGGGGATGATCAATCATGCATAATGTCTACATTTATTTGTGGAGAGATATGTTTCAGTTAACTAATATTGACCTAGGTCCACCTTGGGAATATTTTAGTTAGCAACTTTTGCATGAGAAGATAATTACAAGGCTCAGTCAAGCAAGACCATTATTGGGCAGCAATTTTGAGGTTAAGTTTGCATGCTATCATCTTGACAAAATTTTAGTTAAGTGTTTAGTTTTGGCGTCTAAATTGAGGAAGCCTTTGGTTTGACTTTAGATTACATTGTGGAACTCTACTTGCCCAATCTATGCATAGATTTTTTTGAGGAGCTTTATGCTCTTGTATTGTACAAATATTATGAGTTTTACATGCTCATATTATTGTCTATTAATTGCAGAAAGTTTATGAGATTTCCATGAGAGTTTATTGTAGGTTGTGACGAAGGATTATTGAGCGAAAGAAAGTGAATTAGTCAGGGATTGATACAATATTGTTGCAATCTTGTTCTAAGGATAAATAATACAAGCACTATTGATTCTAGTGGTTTTTTTCTCAAAAGAGTTTCTACACATATATGATGTGTCACTTCTATCTCCTTGTCTAATTCTTCTATAATATTTTGTCTCTTTCTACAATTGGTAAAATTGATCTAAACAGATTAATCATATACAAATAATTATGGGAAAGAACACTTAATTAGATATATAGTCTCATATTTTTACAAGTTTTAAGCTACAATATTACCTTAATTTTTCAACAAAACATCTAAAATCTTGTACAACTAAAATCCAAAAACATTTAGAAAATTGTAAAGTCAAAATCCAAAACATCCAAAAATATCAAAATCCCTAAAAAGGTCAAAACATAGAAAATCTAAAACATTACCCTATTGAACTATGAGTCTTTGATCTTGAACGTAGGAAAGGAAATCATTGGTGTGTCCCTGAGACATCTTAGGTCAGCCTTTAGGAGTCTATCACATTAAACTGGGAATCCATCAACTGTTCATTTCTCATCATCAATAAGTCAATTCAGTCAAACTACGAGGCCTTTGCATGTATAACGTATGGAAGTATAATCTTTGATCAACCTTTGAGGTCCCTAGGATAGTCTTTTAGGTTAGGTTCTTGGTCATAAATATTGAAAATTCATAAAATTTCAAATATCACAAAAATCCATAAACATTTTCCAAATCTTCGAAAATACCTAAACATTAAAATATTGGAAAATGCCTTAAACATCTGCAAAATCTTAGAAAATCCCTAAACATTGAAGTATCAAAAAATCCTTAAACATTTGCGAAATCTCATAAAATCCCAGAACATCAAAATTTTGGAAAACCCTAAAACATATGGAAACTCTTAAAACACAAAAAATTGGAATTTCTTTGGGAAAACCCTAAACATACTCAAATAATCAAAAACCAAAATATTCACATTACATCTCCAAAAGACCAAAAACAACCTCAAAACCATTTTCAAAACACAAAAAACATTGAAATATTTTAGAAAAATCCAAAACCATCCATTCATTCTTGCCTTCACCCATAATAAAAATTGATCATCACCTTCAACCTTTGACAAAACAAGTAAAAAGAAAGTATCACAAGTAATTAAAAGACAACCTAACTATCAAAATATAAAGTCTAGATCATAGGTAAATGAGTAAGTGGATTTTGTATCAATGGATTATCACAACTCATCCTAACAAAACATTTGATCAACATGTCCTAGGATGCATCCTCAGTGTGATGGAAATCAACATTAGAAACAACCTTGATTATATTAAAATTGGCAAGAGATATAGATAAAACTGACTATTTTTCTTTGATATTTTCTTTTGATTTATCTTAATGGCCCCCATTTGAGGAACTCTTGATGATGTGTATCAAAATGGATCAGAGAGAAAGGATTTGGGCATCGATCATTATGTTTTCATTTTTTGTGGTTGTGGGTATTCTTGTAAAATAATCTTGGATCATAATTGCTCAATTGTGTGTAGGGAGGTTGTTTGGAGTAGATTTTTTACTATTATGTATGCTTTGTTCTGATCTATTCTGAACTACAAAACTACATTCCAATGAGGTTTTTGTATGTCAAGGTGTGAACAAGAACTATCCTATCTATCTGTAAATTCAAAGTCCATTACACTAGATACAATGCCATCCTGGTTATTAATACCTTAATGCATTGTGTTTATTTTATATGAAACATAAGGAGTGATGGAAAATACCAACCCCGAGATATGAAAAAATCATCATCTCTCATGATCATATCTAATAAACTCTCGGTGGATCATGGACTTGTTGGACTTATTGAATCAATATTTGAAATTAAAGGTCAATTATTCTTATTTATTCTATCTTTTTTCCATGCTTACCTGGTATCTTGATAGTCAACAAAAACATCATCACACATCCATCATGCACCCATAGATTATTAGCATGCATACATCTTGCATTATCATAGCATATCATAATAAAGGAAAACATAATACACTGCATCATCATTATCATTTAAGTTGTGAATAATATAGATTTGTTATTCTAAGCATCCATACTATAAGTATCATCCATATATACATAAATTTCCATACATGCATCATGACATCATAAATTTCATATAAACTTATAGAAAAAGAAATACATCCACCCATACATCCTGCATAAGCATATCATATCATCTGCATATCATAAAGATACAAATCCATCCATAGAATATCATATAAATATATTGAAAAATAAGATAACACATCCATTACATGGAATTCATCTCATAACCTCACATATCATACACATTACATCATAGAGAATCATCACATACCACATATCACATAAATAAAAGAAGTTCACCCATACATAATCATAATGCATAAATATGACATCACATCCCATCATATACATCCATACATTTATAAATCATGAAATAAAAGTGTATCACATCATAAATCCATATCATCTTGTATATATATTTTAAAATGTAGTTCATGGTATAATATCTCAATTCATATGTGTGATATATCAAAATATACATGAGGCTACCCATGGCCAATGACTCTCTATACATCATCAAATCTATATACATCAACATATGAGCTTTCCAGGAACTATTTTTCATCCTCTTCAGCAACAATCCCTCTTTCATTGGGGCATAGTGGGGCATCTATATCATATTTAGCTCAACAATCTAAAAATTTGTAGCTCTTTGATTCAAAATCAACCTTAAATCTCAAGCATCTCAAGCATAAGTCTAATTTTCAACTATCATGAACCTAATCAAAATACTTTATTCTCTAATCAATATCTCGAGGGGGCAACCAACCATCTTTCGATCATATTGATATCAAATCATCTAACAAATTTTGTTTCTAGTCTTGCTAGAAAATATTGATCAACTTATCAAATCAATCATCATTTGCATATATCTTTCCCTATCAATCATTGTGTTTCTCATATCTTGACAACACTATCCTTGCATTGTTGTGAATCCTCAACAATATTATCAATCAATCAATTAGATCAATAAACTTTAGCTTGGCTATCAACATCTGAAAGAGATCATGGATATACATTTTTTCATTGTCATTAGTATCAATATTTGAACCAGTGTAATGAGTACATTTCTTCAAAGAGGGGAAAAATGTAGACAGTTAAAAATCTTTGAAATGATATCATACTTGAATCAGATATACTAACACTATTTCATCCTAAAACCCATCCTCTTTTTGCTTAATTAATGAAATTATCCTTGCTATTTAATTAATCGCATCATTTTCATCTATTAATCTAATTGACCTAATTAGGTTCATTCACCCCCCTTTGCACTAACCTTGCATCCTATTGAACTCAATAAATTAAAATATGTAATTTTAACACCTTAAGCCCTCCCATTTAAATTAAATAATCTGACTCATTTAATTAAATGTCATTTTGACACCTTTTCATTAAATAAGTTAATTATTTAAAGAATATACTAAATTCCCCTTATTTTCATAATTAAAACTTTGTCTTAATTATCAAATTACTAATTAATCTAATCCTCCTACTTGCAATGCAATATTCTTGTAGTGTCAAAAAATTTCTCTAGTGTCATTTTCACACTTGTTTGGTTTGTCCTTGTAGAATTGAGCTTGATACTACCTTGATTTAGTGTTGTAATGTGGTTGACACATTCACATTAGGTCTTGGGCCCTTGTTAACTAATGAATTTAAATGGTACCTTGCTAAAGTGTTGTGAAGTGTTGTAACACACTTTCACACTTTTCTAAGGTTTTATTAATTAACTAAACCTAATAAATTTCCTTTTAATCAAAATAAACCTTAATTCTACCTCATTTTGGAGTTTCATAATTTTCTAGGGTTTTCATTAATAATTACACTTTTTTATGCTTTAATTGGCCTTATTTTGCATCCACAAGCCTCATTTAATGTATATTTTCAATGATAATTCTTACAAAAATAATTACCTAATCATAATTAAGGTGTTTCAGGTTGAATGACCCAAATTTAGTCACTTGGGACTCATTCATCGCCTTGGACGAATGAGTTGTGTATAAATCTAAAAATGGTCACATTAAATCAAGCCTCATAATTAATTAAATATAAACTATTTAATTAATCTTCTAAAGTCATCTACATATAAAAAAAATTAATTATTTATTTATATCATTCACTTTCTAAATTCTTCTAATTTAATTAAATAAATAAGTTTATTTAATTATTACCATTTCCCATCTTCCTCTTAATTAATTAATTTTTTTTTATAATTTATTTATATTAATTATCATAAGTTTGAATTTTAAATTCAAATAAAGAAATATTCTTCCAAATCCATTATTTCTAATTCTTCACTCCACATTTAGTTAATTATCCTACATATTTAATTTCCTCACTTCACACATAATTAAATATTCTAAATATTTAATTAAACACCTTTTTCACCTTTCACGTATAATTAAATATTAATTATTTAACGATGGAAGATTCTAAATTCATTGTCACATATTTAAATAGCTTAATTATTTAATTATAGGATTTATCCTCGACTTCCAACTAACTCATAAATAAAATGCACAAATGGAAATTTTCCTTCATTTTTGAATGGAGAAGGTTATGTAGGAGGAAACATTTCCCAGTTTTCTCTCTAGCTTCCATCTTTTTCTCAACTTCTAAAATCTCTCACTATTCATCTTGATAGGCTTGATTTCAATCGTCGATCTTCTCCAACAAGAATTTTGCCTCCAAAACTCTATAAATACGACCTCTTTGTGCTTTGAAAAAGATCTTAGATCTGGTGAATATAGCATGAGCATTATAGTTGCATTTTATCCAGTATTAAGAAATCTTATTTTCTTAAGCATAGCATCTTAGTTTCATGTCTTATCTTATTCATATAATGTCATTTAGAAATAGACATGCATGTTGAATTATCTCATTCTCCAAGTTGTCATTCTACCAAGTTGCTGCTAACACAAACTAAGAGCCAAAAACTCACATTGAACCCTTGGAGATAGAGGACAATGGGACGTTTTTGAAGGAATTGTTGTTTTAGATTTTGTTTTATCTTTAAATTAGTTTTCTTTAATATAATGTCACATTGGTGTGTTTTTTAATCTTTTTAATTAATGCACGTAATCAGACACATTTTTGGCACCCACAATGGGTCCCTTACCCCATTTCTAATTTATTTATTACAGATTTTATGCTAGGTTACAAACCGGATTCGTGGTTTAGCACATACAAGACACATTTTAGTGCATCCTTGTAAATGTTTAGCACATAGGAGGACTGTTTCAGCACTTTGACGCTTTATTTTAGCGCATATCCTAGTTCTTTTAACACATTTATGCTCTATTTTAGCGCATCCCTATATTTTGTCAAAGCATTTATGCTCTGTTTTTGTGCATTTATGTGTTCTTTTAGCGCATCCAAGGAACTGTACATTTCAATCTTAATTCCAACGCATCTGTGGACAAAGATTTGTACTTTCTGCATAAGGTTAAAATGAAGCAATACTAGGGTAGTCACCAAACAATTAATTTATCTTGGTTAAAATGAATCCCATGTTTGTTGTGAAGTAACATCTTCACTTAGCTTATAAATTTTTTCATTTGGGATTAAGATTTGCACAAAATGGTTTTTTGTGATTGTCAGGTGATAGGCCTATGCTCTCCCCTTAATTGAGTAATCAAAATCCCAAACTCATCTTTTCATTTCATGTATTTTATGTTTTATTACATCCTTTACAAGGCCTGCTCTTGTGGGAAAAAGTACTCACCCAAGAGGAACGACCAAAGTGGGAACACCTAAAGCCAAGGATTCCAACCCACTCTAAACAAAAGTGAGTTTTTGATGAAAATCCACTCGATGCTAGTGTGCAATATAACCATCCCCAAAGCATTTTTTATAAAGGTTGGGAGGTGTCCTAACAGAGTATATCATTTGTCACACTTAATGAAAAAGCTTACTACGAACCCTAGTGTAGAGGCCAACCATGTCAGTTTTTGAACATCCTAATAATCACAATGCAAAAAATGATATACTCTATCAAGAAACCTCCCAACCTTTAGAACAAATGCCTTGGGGATGGTTATCTTGCACACTAGCATTGACACGACTGTCTAAGTCAACGCAATTATAAGATGTGGATTGTGGTTATTATGATGACCTTTTTGACAATTAAGAGTGAGTCTACTTGAAGTTTCTATTTTGTCCAATACCCGTGGAAATCTCAAAAAACATACACTCCTTGATTATATTTTAGGACTTTATAAACAACTATATTCTATTGTATGTCGTGTTTTTAAAACATTAATTCAGATAAAGATCATCCAATTGAGAAAACTTTTCCAAACATGTTTGTGTTAATGCATTGACTGAATATCTTAGCATAACCCTGCTTTGTTTTAGTGAATACCTACTCTAATTTAGCTTATTTATGGTTTTTTTTAGCAAATCTATACTATGTTATAACACATCATCCATGCAACATTAGAGTTCATTGATTTGATCTTTTAGCACATCCATTCAACAAAGTAGTGCATTTGTTTTTTGAATCAAGAGAGTTTTCTGATGCAATCTTTCATTAAGTCTGGAATTTTTCTATGGTCAAGGTCGGGAAATCTGCAACCTTTGTTAATAAATCCCTTAAGAAAAGGATCGAGAAGCCAAAAATGTCCCTTAGTTATAAGAAGCTATTGAAAAGGAGATGATTTTTTTACCACATTCAGAATTTTTTTCTTGAGCATCAAACTTTCATCCATCGATATCATGACTTTGGTAGGGGCTTTACCATGATTTTTCTTTAGATCCTTTATCTTCACAAGCTTTCTTTCAATGAAGATCTCTTTCATAGAGGCATAATCATAGTCATCTCATTTATCCCTCTTTCATCCCACAACCTGCAATTAAGTATTCCAATCATCCCGATCAATTGTAGCAATAGAGAACTTAGAAGCATTAGGCTTTTGCAAAAATCCTTATTTTCTCAAACTAAGATCAAAACATTGCAAAGTGCAACATCACCTCCATTTTTTATTTCTAGTTTAATTCCCATAATAGGATCATCATCCTTCAAACTCAGGAATCACGAGCTAAAAATTAGAAATTTCTTTAGTCATATCAATAGAATTCACATTTTATTCTCACTAAGATATCCAACAAATTGCACTCTCCCATTTGTGATGAAAGTGAGTAAAATTTTTCTATAATCTTATCCCTATTGTCATAAGATCTCAAAAGTACATAGAAGAAGATGAAAGGGAAAATCCAATTTGCAACATGGTGATAGGGAAGAAAATCCTTTTCACAAGATTCACACTGGGAATAATTCAAATAAGGATGAAGTAACAGATGAAATGCTTCAAGAAGCAGAACATGATCCACAATTTCATAGTCTCTGGGAAAATATTTTAGAGAGAAATAAAGGAATATACTTTCTTTTGCTAGAAAACCAAGAAGATAAACTACCCTTTGATTTCGATACGAAAAATATTAGAGAGGGTCCTGAAACCCCCCTTAATGATTTTAATGCTCTTACTCAAAAAATAAGAGAATTAAAAGGACAAATTAAATAAATACAAGGGGCTACAACCAAGAAATTGTTTTGGGAAGATATCTACCCATATCCCTTTGACAAGAATCTCAACATGATTCCTTTTCCAAAGAATTCTGAGATCTTTAAATTCGACAGATACAATGGAAAAATGGACCCCTTTGATCATGTGAGATACTTTTGAAATATGATCTTAGAGTTTTCTCATGAGGATACTTACCTAATGCGATTGTTTCCATGAATTCTAGGTGGAAAATCCATGGAGTGGCTTTCTAAAATCACTCCCCTCATCAAAATTTTGAAGGATTTAATCAATAAATTCATATCTCAATACTCCTACAATATACAAAATCAAATAACCATGCTTGATTTGTGCAATGTGAAGCAAAATATTGGGGAACCCTTCCTCACATTCATGCAAAGATGGAGAAGGTTATTTGTAAGATATTCCTATCCTATTCCTAAAAAGGGAAAGATGAAAATATTTATTGATAGTCTAAATAAAGAGATGAGTTCTAGGCTCAATCTTCATTGTCCTCAACCACTTTATAAATTGATTGAAAACACGATAACCATCGAAGGAGCCTTGGTCAAGTGAGGAGTGTTAAAGCTTGACAAAGATGGTCCAAATTCATATAACAACAACAACAATGATAAATCATGATTATGGACAAGAATTAAGAATGTTGTAAATGATGGGGTGGTAGATGCTAACAACATGAATGCAAAGCCAACCATTCTCAAATTATCAAGTGTCCAATGCAACAACAATAATCCTGGAAATTCCACTAACCAAGGAAATAATAATGCCAATGAGGGAAACAATGGCAACCTAGCAAATGTGGCCAATAATCATGGAAATAATCTCGGCAACAATCAAAACTCAGCTATGCCTTGATCACAATTTTTTTGAAATCGATGGATTTTCACTCCCTTAGGTCAGTCTCTTGAATCAATTCTCAAAGAGTTTGAATCAAAATTCCATCACGTTTCCACCATAAAGAGAATATGAGCTGCAAGTTAAACCACCATTATGGAATCACTTGTACTATTACGATTATCATAGATATAAAAGATCATAAGACGAATAATTTCCAAGGGTTGAAGACTTTGGTCTAGAATTTGTTGATAACCACACCATAACTGTTGAAGGACATAATGCCAATGAAGATCATCAGGAATTAAAGGATCCTCTCCCCAATTATCAAAAAGGGGAATCTTCAGGTGACAAAGGAAAAAATTTAAATCATGTCTATGACACCTTCATCAATCATATCTAAACTGATGACCAGCAAGTCACCATCATCAAAGTCAAAGGAAAGGAAGAATATTGAGAGGTCAATTCAACAACAAGGGGGACATGCCAAATTTTTTGTTAAAGGAAATTCATCTAAGTCAGTTGCTCCCCCTCCAAGGCAATACAATTTAGTCAATCAACTATAGAAAACATCAGCTCAAATTTGTATCTTGGAGCTTCTTAAAATATCACTGAGACACAAGGACAGTCTAGAAAAGGCTCTCATTGACATAATCATATCTCTTGATTTGGATATCGATATATTTCAAGCCATGGTGGGACACTTGTACTCACTCACCTGCCTATCCTTTTCTAGGAAGGATGATTTCTCCTTGGCCCATCCCCATAATTCATCACTTTATTTAAAGGTCATGTTTCATAAAATCTGAATCAGACGTGTTTTAATAGATGAGGGAGATGGTCTAAACATTTATACTTTAATTTTTTTTCTTTCCTTAGGATATTCAGAAGAGTCTATTGATCCGAGAATAAAAATTACAATCAAAGCATATGATGATGAGGGACGAGCTTCCAAGGGCCTCATCATGCTACCTATTAGAGTGGGACCTGTTGTGAAGAATCATTTTTGTCAGGTTTTGGATTGACACTTATCCTATAACATAATTTTGGGTGGCCCATGGATCCATGAGATGCAAGCGATTTTGCCAAATTATCATCAATTTCTAAAATTTACATATGATAGACAAGAAATAACCATACTAGCGGACCATAACTGTAGTTAGATTTATTCTAACCTTAGAGAAACTCACGACACATTTGTCCTACATAATAGAGAGTCTTTGGTCATTTTCTTCTTCTAAACACAGTGATCAAACAAGGGAATTGATAAATAATTTTGGAACCAAGCTTCAATTAAAGGATAATGGGGTGGGAGAATATTCACTATGTCTCTCTAATCTACCTATCTCTCTAGGGTCACATGGTCAACCTACAGTGTCCACACAAAAAGATGCAACGACTTCCACGTCAAGATCACAAACTTTAGTCCCCATCACCATGTTTGATGTGAAATTAATCAGGGCTAACGCTCAAGATATTGAAGAGGATAGAGCTATTATAAATTGGCTCTATAAATATGAGGATGAATCTATTTAGCATATCAGGTTACCTATTGAGAAATATGGAATGGGTTATGAAGAAAACAGCCCCATAGGCAAGATAAATAAAGGAATTGTTGAACCTATCCAACGAAAAACCACACATGAAAAAGATAAAACCAAACTTGGATATGGTGAAGATGCAAAAGAAGTGGTCCAAAAGAAATTCAATGAAGAGATAGCTAAGACAATCTTTAGAATGTAGGATAATTCTGACATCAATTTCAATAAGTATAAACGAGATAAATTTTATAACGATGAATTCTGGAGAGACAAACAGATGGATTTTATACAAAAATATACACCCATGCTCACACAAGGGGAAAGCTCAAGACCTCCACTTGACTGCATACTTCAAAGTGACCATGACTCGAGTGATGACGATTTGATTCAATGTGATACAAATAATAAGTAGGGGTATAACATCATAGATCTTCCCCATAGTGAGAATGATAACCATGTCATGACCTTAACTACTAGTGACCTTTCTCCCTTGGTCTATCTCAAGCTCATTGATTGGGAACAAACTGAACCAATTGATATTGCAATCTTCCTTGATGATGAAACCATTGTAAATTTTCTTTGTTCATCCAACCAAAAAATAGGTTCCATAAGTGAATCGGGAGATCAAAATCTTAGTAAGGAGAGTGCCATATTTTTCAGGTCCAAAATTAACAATATAAAATATAGATCTAATGGTGAAAACCTAAAAATGATAATATTAGATCATGAAAAGAGACAAATAAAGAGTTTATATGAAGGTGAAAACCTTTCACATGCACTGGAAGATGGGAAACTTGACACTCTCGCTGAGCACTATTAGAAAAGATCTTATATATTGATAGAACCTAAAGAAGCAATCAATATAGGCACTATGGAACAATCGGAAATCTTGCAACTTGATGCATCATTGATAGAGGAAGAAGTCCCAAATTCACAAAATTCCTTAAGGATAGTCAAATGAATTTTAAGTGGTCATACACAGATATGCCTAGATTGGATCTAAATCTTATCATGCATCATTTTTCCATCATACCAGGGGAAAAACCTTTGAAACAGAAACTCATAAATATGCACCCACATGTTGCATTAATAGTCAAAGAGGAATTAAAGAAACTATTGGATGTAGGATTCATTCAATCTATTGAATATGAAGAATGGATCGCCATCATTTTACCTTTTTCAAATCTAGATGGATGAATCAAAATCTGTACAGATTTCAAGTATTTAAATAAGGCATGTCGAAAAGATGATTTCCCTCTACCAAACATAGACACGATTATGGATTTGACAATTGAGCATGCTATGTATTCACTAATAGATGGATTTTATGGGTGTAATAAGATAAAAATTGCACCTAAAGATTAAGATAAGACCAAATTCACATGTCCCTAGGGTACATATTTTTGGAATGTACTGTTGTTTGGACTCAAAAGTGTAGGAGTGACATATCAATGGGAAATGACTACAATTTTTCGTGAGATGATGTACACATTCATGGAGGATTATGTAGATGATCTCTTAGAAAAATCAAACACAAGAGAGGGACATCTAGATATCTTATCTAAGATTTTTTTCTAAATGGAGAAATTTAAGGCCAAAATTAATCCCAAGAAATGTGTCTTTGGGGTAAGATCTGGAAAGATCCTAGGCTATATTGTATTAGAAAAAGGAATAGAAGTGGATACAATGAAGGTCCAAGCCATCCTCAAGATTCCACCACCAAGGAAAATCAGTCAACTAAGGTGACTACAAGGATGATTACAATCCATTAGAAGATTCATCACACAACTAGCAGAAAAGAGTTTGTCATTCACACATCTCTTGCATAATTTTTTTTTTTTCAAATGGGAAGCCAAGTGTGAAGAAACATTCAATCAGATCAAGAATTATCTAATGAGCCCACCAGTATTGATCCCACCAATGCAAGGTGAACCACTAATATTGTATATTTTTTCCACAAAAGTATCCCTAGGGGAATTATTGGCACAAGAGGACAAAATGGAAAAAGAGCAAGAAATATATTACATTAGTAGAATATTGACAAGACATGAGCTAAATTACACTTTCATTCAAAAGGCTTGTTTGGTAGTAGTGTTTTCTTCTAAAAATTTGTGGCATTATATTTTAGCTCATATAGTTAAACTTGTGGCTAAAATTGATCCCTTCAAGTATCTTCTATGCAAAGAAACCCTAATCAAAAGGTTATTTAAATGGATAATGATCCTAAATGATTTTGGAATTCATTATGTAGATTTAAGGTCAATCAAAGGGAAAGTTATAGTAGATTGATCAGTTGGTGGAGGAACCTTTACAAACAGTTCCTCCAATGCACATCAAATATATTGATGTAGATGTGTTCACATAGCTACCAACCAATCATGGATAGTTTATTTTGATGGGTCCTATACACAAAATGGCTTGGGAGTAGGAATAATTTTTTTCACACCTCAAGGACATACAATTCCAAAGTATTATCAATTGATGTTTCCTTGTACTAACAACATAGCCAATTATGAAGCATTACTTATTGGAATAAGAATTGCATTGGACTGGAAAATCATAGACCTACAAGTTTTTGGTGACTCACAACTTATCATTAATCAAATAAATGATGACTATCAAACTAAAGATGACAAGTTAATGCCATACAAAAACATGGTTGATGATTTCAAAAAATATTTTTTGAAATCAAGTGCAGGAAAATTCCACAGATCGATAAAAAAGATGGAGATGCGATAGCTACAATCGCATCACTCTTACAATTATCAGAGAATCAAGCTTGATATGAATTCCTTATGGAACAAATGTTTTCCCCTGCCTATGACAATCTTGAAGCCCAAATAATTTGTCACCTGACTAGTTATGTTTCTCCCTTGTATAGAAAAATATATGCCTATCTAAAAGATACTATCTTATTCTCAGATATGTCACAAAATCATAAAAGAAATTTCATACAACAATATTCTTGATACACCCTAATTGACAACACCTTATATCGACATATTCTTGATGGTACCCTCCTTAGATTTCTCAAACATGATGAATCTGAAAAGGCCTTACAAGAGGTTCATGGTGGTATTTGTGAGACTCATTGAAGTGGACTAACCTTGGCTAAGAAACTTGTTACAATGGGTTACTATTTACAAACCATGGAAAAGGAATCCTTCATCTTTGTGAAAAATGTCTGAAATGTTAGATTCATGGAAATGTCATCCACACTCCTACTCAAGAACTACAACCCTTCACTACAACATGGCCTTTCGCTCAGTGGGGACTTGATCTATTTGGAAAAATTCACTTGTCTTCATCAAAAGGACTTTACTAAGTGGATTGAAGTTGTTGCATTAACAACAGTCATAGGAAAAAAATATATTTTATTCTGAATTATATCATATGTCAGTATGACATTCCTTGCTCTATTATCAAGGATAATGGAAGAAATTTTAAGAATAAAGATGTAAATGAACTTTGTGAAAGATATCACATCCAATACAGGTTCTCTATGCCTTACTATCCATAGGAAAATGGCCAAGAAGAAGCTTCAAACAACAAAATTATGAAGATCCTGAAAAAGACGGCGAATGATGTCAACCATCATTGATATGTCTAATCAAATAAAGCTTTATGGGCATACAAAACAAAAATTCACACACCAAAAAGTACCACCCCATATGCCTCATTCTATGAAGAAAAAATAATTTTTCCACTAGAATTTGAGATTCCGTCTCTTTGAATCTCACTGAAGGGACTTATAACCGATGCGGATTACAAAGTTTTAAGACTACAAGAACTGGAGTTTCTTGATGAGAGATGGAAAAGTGCAACCAATCACTTGAAGGGTAATCAACAAGTTGTGTCCCATAGCTACAATCACAAATTCAAACAACAAACATTTCAAGTGGGTGACTTGGTCTTGAAGGATAATCCCCACAACCAACAAGATTGGGAAAATAAAGGAAATCTTGAGCCCAATTGGTTAGGTCCATTCATTATCATTACAGCATATGGTTCAGAAGCATATCAGCTATCTATGCCAAGAGGGGATCTTCTTGAAGATCCAGCCAAAAACATCCATCTGCAAAAGTTCTATGTTTGAAAAATACCAAAAAAAGCATAAAAAGTCATGAAAAAATCCATACAAATCAAAAAATGTCTTGAAAAAACTATCATCAAGGTGAAAACCTAGTAAGCAGGCATCCTTTCGACATACAGAAAAAAAAAAAATCAAAAAATAAAAAAAGTTATTACCTTGATGAAAACCTAGCAAACAAGCATCTTGGTAACAACAAACAACAAAACAAAAATCAGAAAATCTGAAAAAGTACAATAAAAACAAAAAGTGAAAACTTGGCAAACAGGCATTGTTTGTGATTTAGTTGGTTCTCCCATCTATTAGGTTATGTTCTACATCATTCATTCATAACCCTTTTTATCAACACCAAATCCATCCCTGGCTATCATATCCGCATCAGGCAGACAACATTTCCTTGAAATGACAAGGATTTCATCATGGCTTGAGGATCATTGATTGTATTCCTAGTAGTACGTTGTGTCTTATCGGGAGTCAAAGTGCAAACTTGCTAGGGGAAATAAGCTTTTGAACTTTTTGGCAGACAAATGGCAACATGTGTCAAGTATCAGAATATCAGATCAACAATCAAATATCCAATCAAGCTTGGTCAAAACAATTATGAGACATGAAACTCAACCAAACTGGATGATCTTAATTTTAATAAAATGAATGAAACACTTAAACCATAAGTTGAACTATTGTTTTGAAATTTGATGACATCATATCTCTAGAATGACTCAATGATGTAATGAACTAGAGTCATAAGGAAGGAGTATGATTTTTCTTTGATTGTTGTGTGTAGGTTAATCATTATTACTATGCAAATTCGTCGTGAGACATGACCTTCAAAAGTATCATTGATGACATTTCAGGATTTTCATAGGAAAAAGATTAACGTTTTCCTGTCTATGAAAGTAATACTTAGGTTATGTTGGTTCAATTATACCTCAATGCTTGTATTAGCTTGCTATATCAAACATCATGAAAGTTGTACTCAGGTCATCATCAGTGCAAATATCCCCTTTTGATGCTTGTACTAAATCTCAACATATTAAAAGGCTCAATGATGATAATCAAGCATAAAATTGTTTCACATAATGACAAGAGTGTGTAATTAATTTTTAGGACTGCATGATTCATATAGATTGCATTTATTTTTATGGTTGTATAATATATTTTGGGAGGTTGGTAAAGATACATATCTTTTCTGAAATGGAGATTGAGTACACTTGGACATGGGCAAAACTCATTGTTTTTCATCTTCATTTTATCATTGATTTTCATATTCATATCATCATCATTTGCATTATCACTTTCATATCATTTTCAATTCAATCTCAATTCATATCATTATTATATCATTTTCATGTCATTATCATTTGAGTTATTATTGTCATAATCATTTATTGCATCTCATTTAATTTTTCATTATCATTTTTATCATTAGTTTCATAGCATTTAGTATCCACTTTCATTATCATTATTAGTTGCATTATCATTTTAAATCCTCTTTTTTCATTACCATCTTTGCATTCCATTTTGCCTTATCATTTTCATGTCATAGTTCATTATTCATATTAGTTCATTACTATTATCATTTTTACCAATAGATTCATATCATTTAGGATTCATTTTCATGGCATATTCATATAATATATAATCCATTTTCATATTTATATTTCTATCATGATCATTTTCATATTCATATCATTTTATCAATCATTCATTATCGTAATCCTGCACATCATTTATCATCTCATGATTTCAATTTCACATCACTTACATATTATCATTTTCATATATATATGGAGTATCATTATTTTTCATACATCATTTTCATATCATCAATATTATATGTTCATATCATTTGTCATCTCATCATTTTCAATTCATTTTCATACCAATTTTGCATATCATGTATTATCTCATCCTTTCACTATTCATTTCTTCCATATCATATTTTCACATAATTTTATCATTCATTCATTATCAATAACATGGTGTTTTCATTATCATTTTAATTTTAATTTTTGCATTTAAAAACACATCCATATAATTGCGTGATTGGCATAAACATACATCAAAAAGAATAAAATATAGGAATTTGCATCCATTTAATCATCACCCATCATATAATAAGTTTTCCATACATATATAACATCACAAAATCATTCATTTTCATCATCCATCATATGTTGCAATCATAAAGCATATAAAAAATTCATAAAAATTTATCATCATAAGAGGGATACCACCATGTAAAGATCACCATCCATGCAAATGCATCACCATAATCATAAGCAACATGGCATATAGAATTAAAAATGCATACATAAACATCCATAATAGCATTATCAGAGACACATGCATATGAATAATATGTTCCATATCATATAAATATCATCAAATAAATGTCCCAAGGTACAATGATATCAAATTTCCAAGAGAGATACACAAAATATGACAAAAATGGTGTATACAATATCTTCACTGTGGAGCATCTATGTGGGGGTCATAAAAAATGCTGCCTCTAGAGGTGGTGAGTCTCACTAGATCTCTGCTACCTAAAACACCTATCTCTCATTTGCTCGACATACCTACACTCCTGGTGGCACTCCCGGAATGTGTGTGGGGGTGAGTTTGAGATCTGGTACTTGGCTGCGTATAGGCTATCCTCTGCTCGAGGGGTATTTCCTCACAATATCTCATCTGGTAATACTTGGCCTCCCAAGCAATCTCTAATCCCTTCATTCATCTCAATAATATATCTGCCACCCCCTTTGCCTACTGATAGTGTTGTATCAAACTATCCCTTTTTGTAATCAACTGGGCTACTTGTGGGTCTGGGGTGGTGGATGTGCCATATGTGCATGTAGATACGTGATGGTAGCCTAAGCCTATGCTAGCTGGCTGTAAAGAGCCTGTACCTGTGCCTATAGTGTATCAATATGTCCCTACTACTCTTTTGATGGTCCCCTAATGGTAATATGTGAAGGGCCTATAGCTGGTTGCTCCACCATAATCACTATCCCAGGCCTAGTACTGAATGGGACATCAAAGAAGACTATTTTTTCACCATCCCCATCATCATCATCATCATCATCATCATCATCATCATAATCATCATCATCATCATCACCATCATTGTCATCATCACTCTCATCCTCACCCTGATCTCTATCAATTTCCATATCCTTGCCACCACCCACATCCTCTCCTCCTCCGATAGTAGGCTGCTCTGCCTATTCTTCTACTTGTGGCTATCTTTGTGCTTGCTACAATGTTGGCCCATCTAGTAGTGGGGCAAGTTCATCTAGGTTGGTCAACCTCAGAAATGGATGAGTGTAGAAATAAGTTGCATTCTCCTTAGTCATTCATGCATTTGTAACCTTCAGATGGTAATCCCAAAACTCTGGCTGTAAACCCAAATACTCTACCCGAGCTGCATCAGATGGTATAAATGGGGTCCACTCCACAAAATCCTCTTTGCATCTGGAATAATGGGCTACACCCTAAGGAATAACCTGCACCAAACCAAAATTTTGAGTACCCGCATAACCAAAAATCTCTTAATAATGGACAAGGTCCTCCCGATTAGATATCTAGATATGCCGCAATAGAAAAACTCAACATCATCCCATGCCTCACAATAAAAATACAACCTTCAGATAACACTGTTCATATCATCCAAAACTCCCCACCAGTACTCTAACTTGCCCATCTTAGGCTAGACAAGTGGACTTGTGTAAGCATAAACATATGGTCGCCCGAGGGGATGATCTCTACCTGCAAATGGGCAAGTGATAGTGATATGCTCCCATACCTAAATATGGAGAAGTGTGACCCCATAAGATATATTCTTCCCATTTGTATATTCCACATAATGAATATTGTGGTATAAATGGGCCAATATACAAGAAACCTAGGCATATCTAGTCTAATGGAGGATCATGTCCTCCAATATACAACCCCAACCAGCCGATAGTCCCTTCGACAAATGATCAGGACATACGAAACCACCAGTGAAACCAGCCAAAACTTAGGGAATTGTAGCATAACCCTGGACAATCTCCCTTCAAGGTATCTCATAGCCATAAATGTGTGGGTCCTGGAAAAATCATCTCAAAGCATATGTCCCCCCAACCTCCTTGTGGTCATAGACCACAATCTAATTGACTACTAGGATCCCTAGAACCCGGTAGACATCCTCAGGTGCCACCGTGATCTCTCTAGTAGGCAAGTGAAAATTATTATTCTCACTATTCCATCGCTTAGCTAAAGTGGTCAATAGTGCCCTATTGAAACTATACTGTGGGATCCTCAGAAGTGAACCCAAACCAAATCTAGAAATCACCCCATTCTAGCTAGGTCAATCTGAGAATCATATGCCAAGTGCGGGGAAACCTCTATCTAATCTAGAGGATTTTAAAATCCTCCTATGATATCATATCCATATCAATCAATCAGACCATCAGAAACAAACATCAATCAAACAAAAAATCAATCAATCATGTCAAATCATATCATGCAAGTGAATCATATCATCATTACTATTTTTTTTCCATCAAACATGCAAGAAAATTGATCAAAATCATCGAAATCAAATCAACTTCAGGAGAATAGCAGACTATCATTACTATTTGATCTTCAAGAAGGAAGAAAATTTTATGATCTCTACTATTTTTTTTTTAACAGGCATGAAGATAAATTTAATAGCCAATCAGCTCACATCATCATCTTTACTATTTGTTTTTCATTTCAGAAATAAAATTTATTAGAATCAACATCATTTACTATTTTTTTTAAACATGAGAAAAAATTTATGAGATCATCATCAAAATCAAGTCAATATATCCTTGATTCTACTGAAAATCATTAAATCAGTTGTCTAATATAGAAAAAAAGATCAAGAAATCATCAATAGTTCCCTAAAAAAATTCAAAATCAACTAAATTTCATGGATGCACTAAAACAGACTATTTATGCACTAAACCAACAAATGCGCTAGATTATCAATGAATGAACTAAAATAGAGGCTAAAGGTGCTAATCTATCATATGTGCTACTCTATCAGGTAAATGTGCTAGACTATCAAACCAATTTGTCAATCTAGCAAATGTGTTAAAGCCCTAAGTTATGTGCTAATTGAGTATCTTATGTGCGAGCCTTACATCTATGCGCTAATATATCATGTTTATGAGCTAAATTGGCTGATGCACTAATCTAACATCCAAATGTGCTAATATGGGGCATGGATGTGCTATCTTATATGTGCTATTTTACCTAGCCTATGGGCTAAATTAAATCTTGTATGTGCTACAATACGTTCCTATGTGCTAAAGTAGAATTTCAAATTTAAAAAAAAAAATAAAAAATTCATGCAAAATTCATCAAAAAATTCATGAAGAAGGGTTGTACGATCTTACTGGAGGTCGATATGATGTTGGTCGCTGATGATGTTGAACTCGCTTGAATCTGTGGCGCTTGTAATGGATCGATGTATCGAATTATCCTCTCGCAGAGCTCTATTTTCACCAAATTCCACTATTCAAATGACAAGGAATTTTACCTTTTTCCACCTTTTAAGGGGGTAAATAAGGTATGGTTATTTTTATTTTTCACCACGTCGAGTTCTATTTCAGGAGATAAATCAGCAAAATTGCATCAAATCTTTCAAAATCTTGGAATCATCATCAACATCTTCAAACTCGCGATTTATCTCCCAAGGGGGCATATAACATCATCAGTCAAATTTTCAAAGTCAAGGGAAAAATTTTCATTATCTAAATTTTTATTTGAAGCAATGCATAAAACACATCACTTCAAAGAGGGGAAAAATGTATACATCTAAAAATGGCCACATTAAATCAAGCCTAGTAATTAATTACATATCAATTATTTAATTAATCGTCTAAAGTCATCTACATATAAATAAATTTAATTATTTATTTATATCTGTAGACACCTAAAAATGACTTAGGCCTGCAAGCAATATTTTATCACCTTTTGCCCTAGCATAATTATGACATTTTAATTATGTCTCTAACCCACATTCAATTATTAATTAAATAATTCATAATTATTTAATTAATTCATAATCTCTCATTTTTCATGATTATTAAATAAATAAATCTTATTTATTTATTTTAATATGTCACTAATTGTCAGAGTCTTCTAATAATTAAATAAAGTCATCAATTTATTTAATTAATCCTTATCATTAATATCCTCCTGATTATTAAATCAATATATTTTAATATATTGATTTAATATGTCACTAATTCCTAAATCCTCTTTTAATTAAATAAATTCATTTATTTATTTAATTAAGTAATTATCTCTTCTAAATTAAATAATAATTATTAATTATTTAATTGCCTTTTGTGACATTTCCCTATTTTTAAATAAAACAATTTATTTAAAAATGACTTCACATAGTTAACTAATTCTTCTTTTAGTAATTGATTTCAAGAATCAATTACTCATTATCTCACAAATCTTTATTTTGAATTAATTTAATTCAAAATGGAATTATTCCTCTACAAATCAAGTAATTTTTAAAATTACTAATTTTCTAAAATCTTATCCTCTTGTCTTCTGATTTTTACTAATTTCATCTCAACTATCACATTCAGTCTTGATTTAATTCATTTAATTAAATCTTTTTCACATGTGGGTATTTTGCCCTAACCCTAATTGAGAGTTGCCTTATTGAATCTTGACCTTTGATTCTAGGGCATTCTTCAATCTCTCATCTCGTCCGTCCATTCAAGATTGCATTTTCTATAAAATGACAATCTTGATCTCATTTTCAGGATGGATAGTTTACTTAATTTATTTTTATTATTGCATTCACATATCACATAGGCATATTATTATTACTTGCATAATAGAATTAATTTTCTAGTTTGCATAGCTTTATTTAAAATCCTTCAAAGGCATTTTGCTAAGGCTAGACATATATTAGTTTTCTCACACTAAGGCTGAGGGCATTATTATCATAACAGCAAGCTTGAGGAGGTACAATGGAAGTAGTCATGGAGGACAGAAATGGGTGAGACTGTTCTAGTCTCATTCCTTTTCTCATGATTTCTCCTTTGCATTCCATTGAATGATTATTATTATTGCATGCATGTTCTAACTTAGATCTGTGTTTCAAGATTTAATATTTTAGATCATTACATTGGTGAACCCGATGTCCTAACACACATTTGCAAGTTTTGTATGCCTTAAAAAAAAATTTCGCAGGTACAGGTGCACGAAAAGCCGCAATCCTAGCCTAAAGTGATGCAACTGCTCTGTCAAGCCGCATTTGCGCTCGCGAATGATGCATTTGCTAGAACCAGAACTGCAACCAAAATCCTAAGCTGCATATGACGAGCCATGCATCTGCTGAGCCGCATCTGTCGAGTCACATTTGCCAAGCCGCGTTTTCCAAGCCGCATTTGATTGGTAAAAACTTTATTTTTTTTAGATTTGTAATCTGGATCTGATGCGACCATGGCCAGTTTTTATTTTTGAAGGGATTGAAATAAACCAACCCTACGATAGACACTTAACTCAGAATTTACCAATCCTAGGATAGAAAATCTTAATTTAGAATTTATCAATCTACGATAGTCACCACACTTACTTTGTTTGGTTAAAAAAATGAACCCCATGTTTTTGTGAAGCAATATCTTCACGTAGAATAGAACACTTTCATTTGGGTTTAAAACTGAACAACTTGTCTACTGTGATTGATTGGATTATAGGTATATGCTCTCCCCTTTACTAGGTGATCAAAAAGCCAGACTTATCCATTTTTATTTTCAAACATTTCATGTTTTATTACAACCTTTAGAAGGCCTGCTGTAGTGGGAAAAAGTACTCACCCTACGGGAATGACCTAAGTGGGAACAACCAAAGCTAGGTTTTCCAACCCACTATAATCAAAAGGGAATTTGGGGAAAGTCCACAATTCGATGGCAGTGTGCAAAGATAACCATCCCCAAAACCTTTGTTCTAAAGGTTGGGAGGTCTCCTGAGGGAGTTTATCATTTGCCACGCCAAATGGAAACCTTGACTAAGAACCTAGTGTAGAAGCCAGTCGAGTCAGGAGCAAGACATTGTTTCAATCATGGTGCAAGGGGAGGGAAGAATCTCCCCCCAAGACACTCACCATATAATCACCATGGACTATTTGCTCAAGGGATTCGGTATCCACTTCCGTCACCTTGAGTACGCACCTGGAAAAGACAAAATCATGGGTGCCCTCTAGGGGGTGACATGGCTGTGTGACTCGACGTGATTTTAAGATGTGGGATGTGGTTGTTACGATGGCCTTTTGACCATTAAGAGTGAGTTTGCTTGAACATACATTTAAGGTTTTAATATCTACGTGTTTGATAACTATTTTTTTTTTTTTTAAAAGACTTGAACAAATTGCAAATTCACAAATCTGGGTCAAAACAAAACAAAAAACTTGTCAAAATTACAAAATAGTGTTCGGGTTTCTGCAAAATTGTCATTTGCAACACAATTGCGCTGATAAATGACAAGTGTCACCTTGTTCACCGCATTAGCTCTGATGAGCCACATTTGAGTCACCCTGAGCTGCATTCTCTCTGATGAGCCACAATTGAAACATACTGAGTCACATTTGCAAGTGTCCTACCCCATTTGCTATATTGAGTCACATTTGCAAGTCCTAAAACCGCAATCGGCTATTTGTCACATATTGGCCTCGTCAAATGACACATTCGTCATACCGCACCGCATTTGAGACCTTAAACGACACATTTTTTGATCAATTGGGAAAACATTAATTTTGTAAAAAAAAACCAGAGGCTAAACTTTTTTCAAACATAATTTCCCGACATCCTTTTCCGCCAATCTGTGTCAGAAACCAGCAAAAGAACTTGTCCAAGTCATCCATCTTTTCATTTCAGTCTTCATCTAACTTGCAATCTGTCATCATCATCAACATAGGCAAAGTCTTAAGGCCTCAAATTTGCACCTTTGGGATAGGCAAACTTTCCTTCCTTTGTCAAAACCATTTGTCTCAAAAATACATTGTCATTGGACCAAGTCAAAACAAATCGATCCTAAGTCATTGTCCTTTTTGGTGAGCCATTTCCAACTCATAAGTCTAGTGTGGAAATCTCACCTTGTCATTTTATCATCTTGTCCTACGAATCAGTCCTTTGACAATCCAAATAGAGACATTTGTCCAGACTTTGAGTGGTTAGAAAAGCTTTCCTCAAAATCATTTGACATAAGGCATCCCCTTTTATCACTTTGCATTATCCCTTTGCATAGTCTTAGTCTCATTTCATCCACCATCATGTCTTCAAGTCATGATGACATGCTTGCTAGTCAAATCGAATGCCAATTAAATAGTAAAGGTCAAGGACAACTTGCTAGGGACTTCAAAATTCTATACCTCCAATGCAAGTCCAAACACACCTCACCCTCTAGTCCTTCGTCCATCCATCCCTCTTACCAACAGTCCAATAGCCTTGGTCCTCTATCCATCTACTATCAAGGGTCTCCTAGCACAATCCATGGCACTGAGTCACAACAAACTTCCATTAGTCATACCCACCCTAACTTTGACAAGGGAAACCAACCGTCCATCAATATAGTCCAAGCCTTCATGTCATATCTTAGTCCTCCATCCAAGTCATATTCTAGTCTTCCATTCATGTCATATCCTAGTCCTTCATCATATGTTAGTCCTCCATCCACATCATATCAAAATCTTTCATTCATGTCATATCCTAGTCCTTCATCATATGTTAGTCCTCCATCCACGTCATATCAGAGTCTTCTATTCATGTCATATCCTAGTCCTTCATCATATACTAGTCCTCCACCCATGTCAAATCCTAATCCTAGTCCTTCACCCATGAAAAATACTTGTCATACATTCATGTCCTACTCTAGCCCATCATCTCTCAACCAAGTCCAAAACTCCATGTCATATCCTACTCCAACATGCACCAATCCATTTCAAGACAATCCATCCTGAATTGAAAACATATCTAGTCATGGGCTCCAAAGGCCCATCTCCTTGCATATACTTGAGGATACATGTCAAGAGGCAAGTCCAAAGCATAACATTATAACATCACCATCATGTCAAGATCAAAGTAGTCCATTCCATGAATCCATCTTTACGTCCATTCAAGAAGTCCTCCTGGAAAATCATGGAACACCAAATACACCTATCCTCACTCAAGATTCCATCCAAAACCACGTCATTCAAGAGGAACCTATCCTCGGTCAAGACACTACTTCCAATCATGACATTCAAAATGCACCCATCTTTGATCAAGATGCTATCTTTGATCAAGAAGTCCAAAATGATCCACTCCTTGACCTCTATGCCATTCACAATGAAACGCTTGAAGACGATCCCATTCAAACTTCAAGTATTGACACTCCCAAAAGTGAGACACTTTCCTCCATGGGACACATAGATGATCTACCACTAGAACAAGAATATTCTAGCATGGACATATTTGCAAATGATCGAGCTATAGCTGAATTTAGTGGGCTCTATGACAGTGACCATGAAGACGGTTTTGACATAGACCTGGAAGCACCAAGAGAATCATCAGAATCCGACAGGTCACCTAATCGGATTGAAGATATTAATCAAAAACCTATCCAACATGTCAGTAAAGCTACAACATCCTATCAATTAGGATCATCTAAGTTTTTTAGAGCATGATTTCTTACAGAGGAGAAGATTTCAAGCATTAATCTCTCCAATAATGATGGGTTATCATCTTGCTTCCAAAGTAACAAGTATCCCATCGCCAACAAAATTTTTCAGAACATACATTATCAAGACAAAGGATTAGGCCTACACAAGCAAGGAATTTTGGAACCCGTACAAGTTCAAGCACATCACAGACATCAAGGTCTTGGCTATTCATCAGTCAGACAATCAAAAGATGTTAGTGGCCCCTCTTCGATACTAGGGGCAACTTTATCTAATACAAATGTCAAAATGGGTATCATGAGTAGTCCTTGTCATAAGATTGTTACCAATACCCCTTCCCTCCACACCCCAAACCATCACTCCATTATGAATGAGTCTTCCATTTGGAACCAAAAAAAGTCTTACAAAATACAAAATCAAATGTCAAAGGCCATCAAATCAGACAAAAATTCAAGTGTACAAATGAAGCTAAAATAGATCCCAAAACAAATTGGATCAATTCAAGAATCAGGCAAAGAAAAGATGCAAAATTCGAAAGTCAATCAAAATGTGGAGCCAAAACACAAGAGGATTCCCACATATAATACATGTCCACCTTCATCAAAATGGCCATCAAGAAAGACATATGAAAATTTTGGTTCCAAACAACATCCTAACCCAACACCCAAAGTTTGGAGAGTAAAAACAGCTACATCCAAACATCCTACCAACCCACCCATGTCCACCATCATCCATCATAATCCTACATCATCCTTAAAGTCCAAACATCCCATGTCAAAAATCCGTCACATTTTGGCAACAACTCTATCATAAGAACTCTCATGGCACTCTATCGCAATGTGCGTATTCTGATAAAGCCAACTCTAGTATCAACAAAGATCACAATGACATCAATCAAGTGTATGCAAGCGCTATCATCCTAACAAGGCAACTACTTTAGCAAGGTCATTATTGGCATTTCTTGACACCAGTCTCTACATCGGCATCATCAAAGGCTTCAACATAGTCAGTGGTCATATAAAGCATCAAGGCTATCTAGCAAAAATGCAAAAATACAAAAAAATCAAAAAAAAAAAAAAAATCATCCCTAGATGAAAACCTGGCAAACAGGCGTCTTGGTGACACCAAAAAAATCAGAAAATATCAAAAGCAGTGAAGAGAAAAGTTTCATCCAACAGTGAAAACCTGGCAAGCAGGCGCTTTGGATAAGTACCATGGTGAAAACTTGACAAACATGCATCATGTGTAGAATAATTCATTTATGTGGACCATTACACTTGGGGGCAAGTTGTCTCATCTCCCATGAATTTCCCATGACATTTTCCATTCATCCATCTTGGCTCTATCATGTCCATCCATTTTTCTACCTATTTTGATCTGGACAAAGACTAAGGCACAAAACACAGATCATGCTTTGGAAAACCTTTTGACATGTCTATCTTTTGACCATACCCTATTTCGTATCATGTCATTACCATCATAGCCTCATGTGACATTGTCCTTGACAACTATATTATAATAGCCATCCATGTCTCCTATCTTTTACGAAGGCTTTCCATTGTCCTTTTATACTTGTCACCCATCTTGGTTTCCCTTGTCAATGGTCCTGCAATCCTCCATCATCCCATTTTAGTCCTCATCAAGTCATTGCAAATGCAACAATATGGCACCCTAGCACATTATCCAAAACACTCCTTGGCTTTGTCCCTAGACCTGCTGCAGACTTTTATACTCTTGTCATAACATTGTCATCTTCACATTGTTTCAAGATGTGTCCTTCCCACATCAAACAACATTGTCATTTTCACATTTTTTTGGGATGTGTCCTTCCCACATCAAACAATGTTGTCATCGTCATCATCAACTGTCCGTCAGTATTCAGCTTGGCTAACAGAAAAATCAGGGTTTTCCTTGGATTCATGTGCGTGGGCATCATTCACATGCATTTGTCACTTTTTTTTTCCATAAAACATCAAAAAGTCATAAAAAATAGAAAAAGTCCTGAAAAAAGTCATTTAAATTGAAAAATGTCTTGAGAAAATACAAAAACATTCAAAAAGTGTCAAAAATCCAAAACAAAGTCAAAGTCAATCTCTATTCACTCAGTCCATTTAGTCTCATTAGTCAATATTTTGTCCATGTTTGAACTATGTTGTCTCTGCACATTTGCTACGTAGGCAAGATTCATCTTTGAATCCCCGAGACATTAGGTCAGTCCTCTAGGTTTGTCAAAATAAAATCATAAGTCAAACATGGTCACGTCAGTCAAATAAGTCAGAAAAAGTCAAAATCTTAACACAAGACAATCATTCAAAACGTCAATGTCAAAATTGGTCAAAATCAGACAACATAGTCCAATCAATTATACAGTCAACATTAGTCATCTTGCCAAAACATTGGTCAAAATGTCAATCTCTTATCACTTTTTGGTCCTCTTCAAAGATGTGTCCTTCTTGGATTTTGATCTCGTCAAAGTGTCATTTTCCTTTTTAGGATGTGTCCTTCCTGACCTTAGGCACCATCAAACCTGTCAACCTATCAAGCTTTCAAACAATTAATCTTTGGCAAACAAACATTAGGAATACAAGTAAATGGTTGTTCATTTTTGGCTATTTTGTCTTATCTTTTTACTGACTTGTCTTTTGGTCATGTTACTAGCTACCTCGAGGATGTCTCATGAAGGATTTAGAGGTGCAACGACATCTCATGACCTATTTTATTTTTCTTTGGCTGTTGTCTATGGATTGTCTTGACAAAAAGACTGGGGCAAATTGGCCTCTAGTATGAGTTAGGACATTCCTTGTCTGCAATTGTTTGTCTTGCAATTGGATAACCTTGCACACCTTGGTCTATGTCATACCCTAGTGTTTTTTGTCCATTTTTGTCATTTTTACTACCCAATGATGATTCGACCAACACCTATTAGTACCTTGGCAAATATTGAAGGATTCTAACATGCATTTCATTTTTCGCACTAACTTGCATCTCCTTCCACATATCGATATCCGTGTCTTCTATCCTAACAGTCGTCTTTTTCTTTCTTAACATTTCTTCTAGTTCGCATCATTATCATCCTTATCTATCTTTCCTATCCATTTCTTTGTCTCATCATATTCTAGTCTTCTCATCAATTTCTAGAGCACACCCGTGTTCTTGGAACCCAACTGTCCTCTCGAGGGGGCATACCGCTACCTCCTCGTCATTTTTTCTCAACTTATTTTGCACTGGGGCATATTCTAGACTTGTTTTCTTTTCCATAACGTGACAAGATGCATTATGACAAAGAGGGGCAAATGTAGACACCTAAAAATGACTTACACCTGCAAGCAATATTTTATCACCTTTTGCCCTAGCATAATTATGACATTTTAATTATGTCTCTAACCCACATTCAATTATTAATTAAATAATTCATAATTATTTAATTAATTCATATTCTCTCATTCTTCATGATTATTAAATAAATAAATCTTATTTATTTATTTTAATATGTCACTAATTGTCAAAGTCTTCTAATAATTAAATGAAGTCGTCAATTTATTTAATTAATCCTTATCATTAATGTCCTCCTGATTATTAAATTAATATATTTTAATATATTGATTTAATATGTCACTAATTCCTAAATCCTCTCTTAATTAAATAAATTCATTTATTTATTTAATTAAGTAATTATCTCTTCTAAATTAAATAATAATTATTAATAATTTAATTGTCTTTTGTGACATTTCCCTATTTTTAAATAAAACAATTTATTTAAAAATGACTTCACATAGTTAACTGATTCTTCTTTTAGTAATTGATTTCAAAAATCAATTACTCATTATCTCACAAATCTTTATTTTGAATTAATTTAATTCAAAATGGAATTATTCCTCTACAAATCAAGTAATTTCTAAAATTACTGATTTTCTAAAATCTTATCCTCTTGTCTTCTAATGTTTACTAATTTCATCTCAACTGTCACATTCAGTCTTGATTTAATTCATTTAATTAAATCTTATTCACACATGTGGGTATTTTGCCCTAACCCTAATTGAGAGTTGCCTTATTGAATCTTGACCTTTGATTCTAGGGCATTCTTCAATCTCTCATCTTGTCTGTCCATTCAAGATTGTATTTTCTATAAAATGACAATCTTGATCTCATTTTCGGGATGGATAGTTTACTTAATTAATTTTTATCATTGGCATTCACATATCACATAGGCATATTATTATTACTTGCATAGTTTTATTTAAAATCCTTCGAAGGCTTTTTGCTAAGGCTAGACATATATTAGTTTGCTCACACGAAGGGTGAGGGCATTATTATCATAACAACAAGCTTGAGGAGGTATAGTGGAAGTAGTCATGGAGGACAGAAATGGGTGAGACTGTTCTAGTCTCATTCCTTTTCTCATGATTTCTTCTTTGCATTCCATTGAATGATTATTATTATTGCATGCATGTTCTAACTTAGATCTGTGTTGCAGAATTTAATATTTTAGATCATCACAATATCATTCTTTTCCTAAATTATTCTAATTTAATTAAATAAATAAGTTTATTTAATTATTACCATTTCTCATCTTCCTCTTTATTAATTAAATAAATTTTATAATTTATTTATATTAATTATCATAAGTTTGAAGTTTAAATTCAAATAAAGGAATATTCTTCCAAATCCATTATTTCTAATTCTTCGCTCTATAGGGTATGTCTAGGACCATGATGGGACAAAAAGTGGCGATATGTAAGTGACATGATGGCCCATGTGGCTAATGACTTTTTCTTTACCAAAACTTGATGAAAGGAAAAAGGCATTTAAAGGAGATTCTCAACTTTCCACCAATATAAATTATGCTTTACATTGAATTTAATAAATAATTATTATTGATTTTCTATTTGAATTACGACTAAAGTCCTGATCGATAAGTTGATTGAAAAACATCTATAAATTTCAAACGCTATGACATTTTTTGAATCCAAAACATTCATCACATTCTATGCTTTGCATACTAAAGGATTAATAGAAAAAAAATGAATTTCATGAAGTTTTGACCAAGTTAAGGTGGTCAAACATACACATTTTTATGTTTTTAAAAGTTTTAATAAAAAAATCATAATTAATTATTTACTTGGAAAAAAAATTACTAAAAAATATACATCACATTGGGACATTAGTCCTGTACCTTTATCTAGAATCTTACAAAAAAATATTATCATTTTATTGTTCTTAGGGTGGTCAGACAAACACTTACTTTTTATTTTTTCCCTGAAATTTAAGTGCTACTGCATTGAAAATTCAAATTTTCACCAAATAGATTAAAAAATAAAATAAAATAAACCTATTAGTCTAGATCAACTACATTGAATTTTCTGCATATTCTATTCTTACATATTTTTGAAACAATATAGATAACTTATTCAAATTTTTATGTCAAGTTTCCTAGCTCTGATTTTTTGAACTGTCATCCCCACTTAAGTGCTTGTTTTTTCCATGATGATCCTGCACATACCCTGCATTTAACTAAATATCCTAAATATTTAATTAAACACCCTTTTCACCTCTCACACAAAATTAAGTATTAATTATTTAATTAGGAAAGCTTCTAAATTCATTGTCACATATAATTAAATAACTTAATTATTTAATTATAGGATTTATCCTCAACTACCAACTAACTCCTCATAAATAAATTGCACAAATGGAAATTTTCCTTCATTTATGAATGGAGAAGGTTGTGTAGGAGGAAACATTTCCCATTTTTCTCTCTAGCTTCCATCTTTTTCTCAACTTCCAAAATATCTCACTGTTCATATTGATAGTCTTGATTTCAACCGTCGATCGTTGCCATTTGGAATTTTGCCTCCAAAACTCTATAAATGAGGCCTCTTTGTGCTTTGAAAAATATCTTAGATCTAGCGAATATATCATGAGCATTATAGTTTCATTTTATCTAGTATTTAGCAATCTTATTTTTTTAAGCATAACATCTTATCTTTCATAGCATCTTAGTTTCATGTCTTAGCTTATTCATATAATATTATTTAGCAATAGAAATGCAGGTTGCATAATCTTGTTCTCTAAGTTGTCATTCTACCAAGATGTTGCTTACACCAACTAAGAGCCAACATCTTATATCGCATCCTAGGAGATAGAGGACAATGGGATGTTTTTGAAGGAACTCTTGATTTAGATTTTGTTTTATCTTTAAATTAGTTTTCTTTAATTTAATGTCTCATTGGTGTGTTTTTTTATATTTTTAATTAATCAATACACATGTTCACACACACAAGTCCCATGTCGCCCAAACTCAAAATCAAGTATAAATACAAGGTTCTTTCATTCATTTTCACCTAAGACTTTTGTGAGAGCATTCATACTATCAAATTGAGTTCACAAGAGAATTCAAGTGTTTATAGAAGCATTCAAGAGTCTTCAAGGGTAGATTATCAAACATTTTAGAGAGTCATTCAAGCATCAAGAATCATCTTAAAGTATTCATGCATATTTTTTTTTTAGCTAACAATTGTGATGTAGGGTTTTATGATTCAACTAGCATTTCATTCAAGATCTATCCTATTCAAGCAAGAGTCAAGATCTACATCCAATGGAGCCATCTCATGCATGTTTTCAATCCTTTATTTCTAGAGTTTGGTGAGTTGTAACATCTTAAATTTTGTTCTTCATCATTCTCCATTCCTATTTTATTTCATTACAAGGTTTGATTACCAAAATAGGGTTTGACTAAGGTGAATTGCTATCCACTAAGAAAACAACATTTTTTCCTCTCTTTAGTGTGTGATTTGCAAGTTTAGATAAAAAATACATTGAAAAGAAAGATCCCAGAGAAGTGCCTAAAGTCTATCAAAGTTGTCATCAGTCATTCGAGAACATTGGAGAACACCTACAGGTTGATTTAAAGAGATTCAAATCCAAAAACCTGCAAAAGTAGATTGAGCAGACACAGAAGAGAATGTTTAGACCATGAAGTTACAAAAACCCTAACTGTACTGATTCATCACTTTTGGTGAATGAAACCTAGTTCTGGTCAAAAATCATATTTTTGCAGATTCGGATACCCATTTGGAAGATTCTTGTTCTTGCATAGAAACCCAAATTTTGGACGGATTCACCCAGCTTGGTGAATGAGTCCCAGTTAACATTTAATTTATATTTTCCAATGTTTTAGGCCTTCATCCATTCATCTTCATGTTTCCAAGTGTACACATTTCATCTTGTAGCTTTATGTTATGTTTTACATACTTTTCTAGGTCATTTAGATAGAGTTTATATCATAATAGGGTTTTGTATTGAACCTTCCATTCCATTTTTCTTTCCAAGTCTTAATTCAGTGGTGAACCCCTCATTAGTTTACATTCAACCCCTAGTACAACCCTATTTCAATATCTCTTTCTCCTTTACATTGACATCTCTAGGGTTTGTTCTTTAATGAGAGAGAGTGAAGATTATCATTCTAGGTCGTAAGCCCTAAGATAGAATACAACTTTCGACCTTTCAATTTGGTGAACCTGCATTTAGAACATCATAATTCTGATTTGGAGTGCATTATCATACTATATATTTCTTTCATTAACATTGCATTAGGGTTTACATTGGTCAATTGGCATTCTAATGTTTCTAATCTTGCATTAGTGAAAGTTTATATAGCTTGCATTTTTGCACCTCATTTAATTGAATTGCGTTTTCACTTATTTTTCAGATTATACAACATAAAAAGAATAAAAATCAATTGAAAATTTATGAAAAATTAAAAAAAATATCTACTAGGACTCATTCGCCACCCTAGGTGAATCAGTCCCTATACACATTCTACACCGCATTGTTTAGCATTTAAAGCTTTATTTATAAGTTTTTTGTTTCAGTTTATAGAATTTTTGTTATAGTCATTTCGTTGATCTTAGCTTATATTGAAAATGCATTTATCTTCCATTAAGTAGCCCTTGTATGAGTATTTGGTGTCCTATTGCTAATACTATAGTGAGATGAAGTTGGAGACTCATGTCATCCCATGATAACATAATCATTTTGGATCTTGGGTTGTCTAACTCTTTCACTCCAAGTATTGAATCGAGTACACCAGGAATGGACCATACGCTTAACAACTCTTTGTCTTCAAGTAGTGTGATGCATGTTGAAACAAGGAATGATAGTGTTCTGCAAGAAAAAAATAATTCAAATCAATGAGGAATTAGCAAACCTACAATGTCAAGTACAAAATGACAACATTTCAACTACCACCATACCTACTATGGACAATATTCATCACATGCTTGAAAGTGAAGATGGAAAATTTGACCTTGTGAAAACATAGTTCAAATATTTGGGAAACACCTCACCTAAACCACTAGTTGTCCTTTATGTACAAGCAATGTCACAAGCCAAGGAGGAACTCAAGTTACTTCTCCCACAACAATTACATCAATTCCCACCTATACATATACTTAAGTCACAACAACAATTCAACCAACTAGTAATGCCATTTCTTCCTTGGGTATTTTTTCTATCATCCCTACTACCTTTGTGCATTGCATGTCATATCTCCTACCACCTTAACACTTATAAACATTCCATTCACTTTTACCTGAAACACATACACCCCTTCACCATTTTCTCGTCTATCTCATAACACAAGCAATGACCCCTCATTAATCAACTTTCACAAAATATTTCATCCCTCCAAAAGCAAGTTTCCACCATGAACCAAAATCAATATGGCCCACCTAAATACTATGTCAAAAGCTGCCCATTGTCTTTGGAGATATTACGAACATCGATACCACACGGTGTAGAGGTGCCTAGATTCGAGAAATATTGAGGAAAGGGATATCCTTCTAACCATGTTAATGTGTATACCACCCTATGTAGTGACTTTTTCCTTGATGATAAAATCTTGGCTAATATTTTCCCTAGGTCCCTAAAAGATATTGCCTTGGAATGGTTTTCTTCTTTACCAAACAACTCAATTCTTTCATTCAATGAACTTGCTGAGGAATTTTTTACCATTTCCAAGTTCATATGAATCATAAGATGACCTTGGTCGATTCGATGAGATGCAAGAAAAAAAATGATGAAAAGATAAATGAATTTATCTCATGCTACCAATCAATTTATTCCCAAATTGATGTCAAGGTTCCCGATCCTCACCTTCAAAATATGTTCATAGAAAATTTGCAAAGTAAGATAAAATATTAACTTACCATGATAAAATTCCCCTCTTAAATGCACTTGTGTACTGTCCTCCAAGATTATAAAAAAAAATTTAGTAGTCGAGATACAAAATCCACCTCTAACTACACTATGAAATCTGAGCCTGCAAACCAAAACAATTCCCAACCTTTTAGAAAATAGAATAAAGGTAATGCCTAATATTTTAGACTAGGGGAAAACACAACTATTTTTTTTCTAAACATTAATACAAAATACTAACATTTAACAACCATGCATGTGCATGGTAACTCACTATATGCATTAGGTGACGCTGCTCGTGCAACATCATCACTGACACGACACCAAGGGCAGGGTATGCGGGGGTGGTGAGGTCGGGTGCATGAAGTCCATCGCATGCACCCTTGAACAAGTGGCTCAAAAATCAAGGTTACAAGGATAAGGAGGTGTTATTGATAACTCCCAATACTAAAATGATATTTACACCAATATATCATTAACATTATGAATATTCTCATCATCACTTATTTTTTGTTTATAATATTAAGATTAATCCGACTATTAATATCTATATTTACATTGAGGTTAATTTGACAAGTATCACTGCTAACAATAATACTAATATAACTTCCCTTATAATTCCAAACAAGAATCTTTGTAACATATAAAAATATTTGTTTTCTTATAAACTTTATGTTTATTATATAATTCCCTCTTTCTCTTTAATACCATTAAATCACTTATTTGTTTATTAAATAATAATCAACTTAACTTTCTATTAATATATATCTGTTTTTGTTTTTACTTTATTATTTGACCTTTTCTAATAGTTTATGAGAGGAATCCTTTTAATTTCCATGTACACATGGTATATATTAATGAGCCATGTTTCTTTTAATATTAAGCTCCCCCTTCCACTACTCATAAGTGGGGGCACTTTTATTATATATATATTTTTTCTTAAAGGAATAGTATTTTGACAGAATATTATGTAAATATTTATTTATTTTATTCATATTATCTCTAACCATGCAAACTCCTTATCAGAGACTTCATTTAATCTTTAGCATTTATATCAATCTAATGGATCGGAATAATTTCATGACAAACCACACATTATAAGTTAAAGTGGAAGGATATTGACCAAAACTTTCAATGTAATAATTTTTATTGACACTGATGAACATTCACGTGGATTGTTTATGCATACAAATATGCTTATGACAGTAATTAGTAAACTCACCCACCTCATCATTTAGGATGACCAAGGGTAGCTTATATTAATATCTTACTAACTATAAGATCCATGTATCTCGTTAATAGCTAGTGTATTTTTGGTATGCCTTCCTTTTCTTTTCTTTTTTAAAGTCGGGGTGCTCGACATTAGTGCCTAAACTCATGTGCCTTTAACAATCACAATTAGAAGATGTTTTGTTGTAGTAAAGCTTTGAGTTTTATTAAATTGAATTCCACGGACCATACCTAAAGCTAAGATCAATGGCCTCAAGAAAATTTGTGCCCAGTTCAAACACAAAAACAGAATAATAATTTGTAGTTGGTTACAACACTTTCCAAAGTTTAATAGGGTGAATTAATACAAAGATATCGAGTCATGTATATATATTTATATATCACGTTTTCAATGATACGTAAACTTACATGCGGGGTAACTGCTTTAAACCCATGTCCTCTCTATTTTACTACTTCGTTGCAAGCGATCACATCTTGTTCACTGAAACGGTTGCATGGAATCTGGAGACTCGAGTATACTCAGCGGTATATATATTTTTAAAGACTACCTCAGAGAAAATCACACAGCCTTGGATGGGATCTTCCCGTGACTGAACTGACCACACATCTAGATAGCGCGTTAATCAAAGAGGAGTTAACACCGGCTTGAGGGAAGGTGGTGCCTCGAGCTTCCTTTGGACACAAAATGATCAGGCGCTGGAAAATGACTTACATTTAATGCCTGTCAAAACGAACCTATCACGAACAGGTTGGGCACATACGCAAGCCAGGCACCTCTCCCCAATCTGGTTGGAGGATCCTCTGGCGCCCCATATCTAGCCGAACGTTCTATCTAAGGTGGAGAGGATTGGTAGGTAGCTGGTGACACATCTTGTTGTGCTAGCTATAGGGTTTGACGCGCATACATATCTGTACGCCGCTTATAGAAGGTAAATATCCTACCATTCCTTAAGCTAGGTAATCATTCAATATTGGGGATACTTGCATTCACCATTCGAAGGTGTCACTTCAAGCATGAGCAAAATGCATTTGGCTGCAGTCTCGAGGCCTCCAGGCCATCGATTAACACATGGCAAAGGATTGCATTAGGAACGTCGATTTACAATTTGGTAGAGGATAAAGGCTTGTCTTAACTTACCAGAATACATCTGCTTACTTAAGGATTATCCAGTGACCCACCAAGACAGCGGTGGCGTGGACCTGGAAGAGGGGATATGGTGCCACGATTTAGGAAGTATCCCTCATACTATTGTGTTTTCTGTTTACTGTGGCATGTAGTTCTTAAACTCATTCTTCCCAATAGCAAGCTAACAATGTAAATCTCACCCAGCCGCATCGCCTTATCGTACAGCCTCCCCTCTGGTTTGAAAGCAAAGCCTAAGGAAGTGTAATATAGGATTTTCCTTTATATTATTTCATTTCCTTCATGCGTAACTCTGGAAATATAGCTTAGGTAGGAAAATGATAAGGTTTGAGGAAAGATGCAAATTTCTCAATAGGGTATCCCAGGCTGCCATCTGCTCGCATATTCTTATTTGGTCTCTTCTCATCTAATTAGACGCCCAAGTCAGGCATCGATCTCCAAATATTTTAGAGACGTTGCAGTCTCAGGTGGATTTTTCAGGGAATCCATGTTGAAGGTCACAACAGAGGTTGCGACAACTATATTAACCAGGAAATGGTTTCTTACAACCCGAGTAGGTATTGTTTCAACTCTCTTATTTATTTCATTATTTTCTTTCTCCCTATACTGACATTTTTTTTTATATTCAACAGATATCAGATTATTATGTACAGCTATTCTTTCCAATAGATTTCCACAGAGACTAAACAAAGAATCTTTAAATTTTAATTCTTATTAAAATGCATTAAAATTTAGTGTCAAGCATCTTGACCCATATATATATATATATTTCTACCTTATCTGCCCACAGTATCACTCCACCTTATAACCAAACTACTAACTTTACGTGTATGAGTATATTTTGAAAGAGTAAGTATAAAATAAAACATCTCATTTCATATACAACTGCATCCCACAGATGACTACTTGGATAGCTCCTACTCTCTATTATTTTGAATGTATTTCTTTCGAAAATTGCAATATTAAAGTCATGCTGACATCTCACTAACTGATACAAAAATTTTCAATATGATTTCACAAGATTAAAAGTTTAGATTTTTCTTGAAAAACAACACATTTATTTCTCTATGTAAGACAGTCAAGATTTTATTTCCTTTATGTCCACAGAGAGTAAAATAAAAATAAATAAAACTTCCAGCCAAAACACCATTTATTTCTGTTAACAAAATTTTGATATATAAAGATTTTACAACTTAATTCTCACCTAGTTCTCCCCTAAGCATAAAATACACATATTCTTCATTTGCATGTAGAAATATTTTTCTCTTTCGAAAGTAAAATATAAGTCATTGAAGTGTCTAAGATATTCTATACAATTGCCTTTTCGAGGTTATAAATTTCAAACCAAAAAGAGATAGTTTTACTTTGCTATAATAACCCCAACTTTATCCACAAGAAACATAGCTAGTCCAAGAACAGTTTTGCTCCTTCCAATCTGCAAAATACAGACAAAATTTTCTCTAGAGGCCAATGGGGTGCTCACCTCCCAACCTTTGGTTGGAAAACCAACCACCCCCGAGCTAGGAGGCAACCATGGGAACTGGGTACAAACAAAACCAAGCAAAACAATATTCACACTCACATGATACACACAAGATTATTTTCACATAACTTTAGGATTCCATCAAGAATCCAAAGTGGGGAATGGAGGGTGGACTATGCACTCCATATGGGGACTCATAATAATAGAAACAAGAAACAAGTCAATATCATACTCCCATCATTTCACATGCAACCCTTCTTTTAATATCTCCTCATTCTCCCCCTACCACCAAAACCATTTCTGCCATTTCACAATTACATATGGGTACTCATACCCTTTTTGAGCCTCTCCTCTCAAGGAGGGATTTTATTTCCCCATGGAGGTTCCTACTCCATACCATCCCCAACGAGGGATGCTCTTCCCAAATTTTGGGTGAGCCTATCCCTATACAACCCTTTTCCCATCACGTTAACACACACTCAACAACACAAGAAAACATGAACAAAAATCATTTTGAAATAAGCATATAAGCAAAACACCAGAGATAAAATACTAAGCAGATTTTTACATACACATACAATCTTTCAAATAAAACATAATGAAATAGAGAAAGTGGCAAATCTACCTCAAAAATAAGCTTAGGGAAGGATGAGTTGAGGATCCACACAACTCCACTTCTTCCAAGCTTTTGCTTTAATCTTCACCCCCCCAAAATTCAACCAAAATCAAAAATGCCAAAAAGAATCCCCTAACCCTTGTTTTTGAGTTTGTTTTATAGGAACTCAAGTTTGAATTCCTTTGAATAGGGATTTGACATTTGTCAATCTCCCATTCACTCTCTCAGGCACTATTGCCCATGTGTGCTCACACATGTGTGAGATCTTGGGATCCTTCCAAGGCAATTTGGAGAAGTGGGAATGGAAAGAGACTAGTCCCATTCCACTTCCCAAAACCTTATTTTCGTCAAAGCTCTTAGAGGCCTTGAAAAGAGTGTCCAATCTTGACTTTGACCCAATATTTTGAGCTAAAAGGGTACCTAACCCATAGGTACCTGCCCCAGGGACCTTAAACCCATAAAAACACATAAAAAATATCACTTTTCAATCCCCCAAAAGTGCCTAGAAGTTTAAATCCGAGTTTTTCCACTTGGATGGACAACTCACCTCCTAGATTAAATGACATGGCAATACAAATCAATTTAATAACATTCACATCTTACACCACAAATAAAATACATCACAGAATGAAACTATAGTCCCTCAAAATGGACTATAGTTTGGTTTCACTGGTTAAATTACTTAGGGTTCCCAAGGGTCACCTCCAATTTCCATTGGCCATGGAAAGTGTACCTGCACACTTGACACAAACGTTAATCCATCCAAGTAAATCATATTCATATAAAAATCAAACCATTGCATTCAAACAAGTTTCATAATTTACATAACATAAAGATCCAATAACATAATTGAAAAGAAAACCATTAGCCACTATCTTATCCCATTTTCATTAGCCATAATTTTCATACTCATCTAGTTGCAACATGATTGGTTCACATCACTTGTTTCATTGACTCATCATTAAGTTTCCAGATTAAAATTAAACAAACTCAATAACCAACACAAATTAGATAAATCATCATAATCAGATTACTAAGCATGTAGCATAATCAAAATCAAATCATCATACAAACTTAAACATTTAAATATCCTATCAGTCAATGGTATCAACAGGCATAGAAAATAACCAATATCAAAATAATCCAAGTACTATATGTAGCATAGGGGTGGGCCTTACATCCTCCCTCTCTAGGAATGAACTTCCTCCTGGAAGTTTTCAAGTGGTGAAGGAGGAGTTACCTCAACCAAATTCTTTCCTAAGCACTTCATCCTTACGTTTATCCCGATCAGACCTACATGGACATCCTATGTCCCATTCCCTCACATAAGAAATAAGAACCTTTGAATTTACTTGAATTGACTACACTTGATGAACTTGGGATGACATGGGCTTATCCTCATCAATGGATCCCTTAAAAACTTATTATACTCCTACTAGACCCACACTTTGCTCATGGGCCTATTCTCTATTTGGATACTTGTTGCTTGATCTACCTTTAACCAACCCCTAGGTGTGCCTTTCTAAAAAAAAATATTTCCAACCCTTCCTTTGTTGTTGTTTTGGTAGCCCTTGTGACCTTGGATGGAGTCTATGGAACTCTTGGTGATTCTTATGAAGTGGAATTTGATTCTGCCTTGCTACAATTGTTTACATTTGAAATCTCCTAGGATAAACCATAGGAGTAGGGTCTCTTATCCTTGTGTTCAGGTTTCTAATGGCTTGATCTATCAAAAACCTTTCATTTTGAAGACGATTCACCTATCACAATAATTCCATGTATCATCCCTTGTATTGAGCACCTATGAGTCCCTTTTGTCCTAAATTATGGGGTTCATCCATATTCCTCTTATGGGTATCATTTCTAAGAGCCAAACAAGGGTACTTTATTTAATGCATTGCTTTCTCCTACAAGAGGTTGAGGCCATTTGTCATGATGAGCTTCAACTTTTGGAGGTAAACTCTCCCAAATATCTTCAATCATCTCTTGTATCACATGAATATTTTGAGAGTTTTGTTTTGATGGGGGTCCCTAATGAGCATCCATTAAAGTATTAGGGCTAATATAGATTGGAGGGAGTTGTGTGCCTCTTGAAGTCCTATGAAATTGACATGTTCTCCTAACCATTCCTATAGAAGAAAGGGAAATTTCTAGTCAATCCATAAGCCTCTTAAACCATTGTACCAGAATTCAAACATTTTGCTCTAATTAGTTACCAATTTCCCACTATAATTAATAGAGAGTCACATTCATTTATAATAATGCAAGTACTATATGAATGGACTACCTACATTACAAGATTAGAAAAGAATTATATTATAAGGAGGATTGGTACAAATTTTAGCAACCACCTTTACTTCATTCATCTACAATTTAGTAAGGCATTGCTTAAAGTATGACCCGAAGAACCCACTTACATATTATCCATGTAGTCATTTCACTAATTTAAATCCTTTACAAGGATACTCACATGATATCCACATGTCTATCAGAGTTTAAGCATTTTAGTCCTAAAAGTAGACCTACCTAATCATATAGGAAAATGACAAGACAATTAACCACTCCTTGTGATAACAAAAACTTTTCTATCATTTAACATACTAAAGATTATTCATCCAAATCTATATTTAAGGAATTTCCATCGTGGTCATCTCTAGGTCCCATTTTGATGGGTCTTTCATTTGTTTACCATGTACCCTTATAACTTATTTCCTTGAAAGATCCAAACCTAATAGAGACATATATTATAAGTAGACGACTAACTTGCCCCTTCAACTCCCTTAGTAACACTCATCAGCATTAATTGAAGACAATTACCACTCACACAAATGCATTATGAGGTGAGAAATATATTACTAGAAAAAATCCATACGTGGGGATAGATTATATAATAGAGTAACATGCATTCACGAAATATCGTGAAGAGTTCATATATCATGGATTAGATTAGTTCCAAATGCCTAGTTTAGTAACAACTTGTATTAAAGTGACAACATTTCATTTATGCTTCATTATCTAAGGCAACCATGTCTTCTTCCTTTATAAAGGTAGGTGTTGACCTAAGGGGTGTTTTCCCATGAGATGGCTTTCTCTTATCCTTCTCTTTCTTCAGTCGCTTTATAGCCATAGCTACTGTTCTCGTATCAGAAATTTTTGGTTCTCCAATTTTTTGCCTCTTCTTAACTCTAATCATGGGTACATCCGCAATCTTTGTCTTCTTGGCTCGTTTCCACATTCGTCTTGCTAGCATATCTTCCCACATCGCTAACACCAAGAAATAACATTTATAAATTAGGTGTAAACTCTTGGTCATAAGGGTTAAGACTTCACACTAGAATTACAAAGCCACTATTTAAGGGTTTAAACATCATGCATATTTTACATACTTACCACTAAACATGATAGAAATATATCAAATATAAAAAAAAACTGATATCATCTAGACTCTCATGAAAATATTATTACCCATATGTTGAAATATCGAGTACACTAATTATGGTACTAGTTTGAAATGAGTAGGTTTATACTTAAGAAATATGTATATATATATATATATATTTTTTATTTTTATTTTTATTTTTTATTTTTTTTAAGGTATCATAAATAAAATACAATAAAACCTTTTACTTCTTGCCTCTCTATTGGCGATCATGAACACCATCTTTCATAATCCATATAAATAAGATAAGACACTTTAAAATTTCTTACCTAGGGTTTAGTTAAGTAATTAAAAGTATTGCAAGAGGTGGAAATATTATTTCAACCTTAGTGTTACTTAAAATATAGGGAAACTCCTAGTTGGCTATTTAGTCTAACGATCAAGTTCAATATCGTTCACGATGAGCTTCCATTAACAGTGCAGATTTATTTTTAGTTGTTATGACTACCCTAGAGTCAACATAAACGTTACACGCAACACAAAAAAAATTATAATAATTTTATCATGACGATCTTCATATGCCATTTTCTTATAAATGTTTTATATTTTCTTCATAAGGGGTCTTGGAATCCCTTTCCCATTTTGGCCTTAGTGTGACTACTAGGGATGGACCAATTTCACAATCAACCTTCTAATAAACAAATAAGTGATTTAATGGTATTAAAGAGAAAGAGGGAATTATATAATAAACATAAAGTTTATAAGAAAACAAATATTTTTATATGTTACAAAGATTCTTGTTTGGAATTATAAGGGAAGTTATATTAGTATTATTGTTAGCAGTGATACTTGTCAGATTAACCTCAATGTAAATATAGATATTAATAGTGGGATTAATCTTAATATTATAAACAAAAAATAAGTGATGATGAGAATATTCATAATGTTAATGATATATTGGTGTAAATATCATTTTAGTATTGGGAGTTGTCAATAACACCTCCTTATCCTTGTAACCTTGATTTTTGAGCCAACATGATACTTGTTCAAGGGTGCATGCGATGGACTTCATGCACCTGACCTCGCCACCCCCGCATACCCTGCCCTTGGTGTCGTGTCAGTGATGATGTTGCATGAGAAGCGTCACCTAATGCATATAGTGAGTTACCATGCACATGCATGGTTGTTAAATGTTAGTATTTTGTATTAATGTTAAAAAAAAAAATAGTTGTGTTTTGCCCTAGTCTAAAATATCGGCCATTACAGTTTCCTTCAATTAAATCTAGCTCAACAAACAACTTAGAATACCAAATAGATGTTGTTAAAACCAAAATACCCTTTAGCTATGGGAACCTAAAAAGTAAATTTACTCCCTTACCCAATACCCTTCATAACACAATGCCCCAAATTTTAGAACAAAAATGTTTACCTTACCTCCTGTCAAAACACTTCATCCTAATAAACCTTTACCTCTAAGCTGTAGGTCAAATACTTATTGCCACTATCACTAAAAAAATGGACATGATACCAAAAATTGTAAGCGTCTTAAAAATCATGTGCAAGACCTCATTGATTTTTGTCGTCTCTCCATTGGAGGTGCTAATGATCAAGGAAATAATTTTGATGCCCCTCCCAGCCAAAATTTACAAATATTTACCAGCCCAATGTCAAAACACAATATTTCATTTATCAAAGCTAGCGAAACTACAAATATTGATGTGACGAATGATGACATAGATGATGAAAACATACATACAATGTAACAAATTCTTATGGATATTGATCAGCAAGTAAAAAATCATTTCGATGGTTTGGTTGCATTGGTTGAAAGTCAACATCATAAGGGTAAACCTAAAAAGAATATTCAAATTGATTTAGCCTCACAAGATATACTTAAACATGCACTTGATGGTCCTCTTTACACATCTGACCAAATCTATGATAAGCCCACTAATGGGATATTAATAGATCTCATCTGTGGAGAGAATGTGATCACTAAATAATTCTTACTTCTGCATGAACTCTATCAAGATATATATGATAAATTGAAAGCATGGATCAAGACACATAGTGATTATGCTTTCCTTACAATAGGATCAATCACCTTACCATTGCAAATAGGATAAAAAACACTAGATATCTCATTATCCATCATCCAATAGTTAGACCAATTCAGTGTGAAGATATGATATCCATGGCTTCGGTCCATGAATGTGGTCCCATCAATCATACATAAATTCTTAAATTTTGCCTTTGATAATGAAATTTCCACTATCCACCATAGTGGCTTTAACCCCTTCTCCTCCCATGGAAAATTTTCCTTAGGTTTATTTTAGCCTAAGCCTATAGAACCTATAAAATCACAGGAAGACTTATTTTCTCTATCTTACCAAAAGTTGAAGGCAAAGAAAATTTAGCAGAATTATCCCTTTGAAACATGCCTCAACCTACCACTGAACCTACCATCCTTGACAAAACCATGATTGAGCCTAAAGAAATTCCAAACGAACAAGACCATTCTAAGACAAAACCTTCACCTACCTCCTATAAAAGACCAAGAGACAATGAAAACAACCCCCTGACACCTCCTAGAATAAAACAAGTGTACAAAGTCAAAGATAAAGTGGTTGAACAACCCCCCATGGTTCCTTCCATTACTCCTCTTGGGAAATAAAAGAAAACTATTGTTGATCAACCCACTCCTACACAAACAGAAATTGAAAATTGAACTAAAAGAAATAGAGGCTCTAGAGAGAATAGGCATAGATGTCATGCCCTTTCTTGCATATTACATGAGGAAATAAACAAAGAAAATAAAAATATAAACATGACTTAAGCAATGCATGATGATTCTCCCCCTTCACCAAAATAAAAGGATCTTAAAATGCAACTACAACAAGAGTTGAATGCTTCCTAAGATATTATTATTCGGCCTCTTGTTGGAATTTTTTGCTGCAACTCACAGTAATCCCTAGAATCTCCTATGAACTTTCCACATTCAATAATAAAAGGCTAGGAAAAGTATGGCCAACTTAATGAGAATAAAAATAAGGTTAATTATCCTACACTTCGAACTCTATAAAATCCAGGAGGATATTCCCTAACATGTTCTCTTAACAATTTTTTTTAAAGTAATTCACTTACACAGGTAAGAAACAAATAGATCCCCAATTATTGTTAATGGATGAAAACCTTCAAGAAATTGGCTATTCCTTGAAAAGGCTTGGGTCCAATTAACAGAGAATCAAAAAACTCAAATTAAAGTAACTTGATAGAAAATGTTTGAGTAAAATATCCTGAGGCCATAACACAAAAATACAAGAATAACACATGATCAAAATTCCATTGCCACATCCTAACACACAGAGTCAAAAGAGAAAACTGAACTATAGGATAGCTTTCATCATGATCACTTAAGATCCATTATGAGTTGCATTAAAATCCATAAACCTATACCCGAGTTTATTACTTCTTTATGAATCCTATTTTTTATATTGCATGAACTTATTGATTAAATTAAGCATTTAACTGATCCTTTGAACTAGAGCTATAGTTAAACATAATTCACAGTAAAGCACAAGTCAAGATCAATGAAAATCATCTTGGATCGATATTTCATTAATAATCCATGTAACATAACACAATAGGAGAGAAAATAAACTCCAAATATTCATGAGTTTGATACAAACATGCTCAAAACCCCCAAGATTAACTAAGTTCCCCAATTTGACTCAAAACTTTAAAAACATGGTCTTACAATTCATACTCTCTATATCACTAGACTCTTATTTCTTATATTTTGGAGATTTCAATAGACCTCTCTCTCGGCCTAGAATTCCCTTTTATAAAACAAGGGAGTCAACAAGCTTCAGGCCGGAGAGTACACATGTCCATTTGTGATTGGACCACTAACTCTAAATGTAGTTAAAATTCCATTATGTGAGTGGAGAGAATAAGACAAGAATCATCATTAATTAATATGGAGGAAAGAAAACACCGCTCCAAAGGTCGTTCACTTTATATTGAAGGCATGCTTAACCATAATATTATATACTCCACCTTAGCACCATGTACTTGAAGTTAAAAGGAGAATACAATTTTAAATATAATATCTAAGGCTAGACCTATATTATACATGACCAATTTGCAATTCTCGACTATAACATTCATAATTCCAGTTCATCAGTGAACACATTTTTCCATAATTCAAACTCATCCTCGGAAGGCCATTGGAAATTCACAACCTAATCAACCTTGTTTTGGTAGGCAGCATACTTCACCATTATCGATGTGGCCTTTTTATCAAAGTTCTCTAAGAAACTAATAACAAAAGACAATTTTTCTAATGTATTCTCTAGCATGCAAATGCCATGTGTTTGAGACATCATTATATTATTCATCTGATCCTTCCAAACCTCCAAGGGTTTGACTTCATTTTGACTGTGCAAAATATGCGATAATGGGGTCAAGTCCTTTCCATCATATACACCCTTTAATAATTTAATCTTGGATTCCATAGGGGTGGAAAATACCTAAAACTTCTACTCAACAATTCCCTTAACCAATGGATATGTTGTTATAACATTAGGGTATTTATCTCCATGTTGTTTTTCCCCTACTTCCATGAATTTCAACTTTTCCATTCTGGAACCCCATTTGTTCAGCAATGGGATGGCATATTCTTGATCTCTTGGAAAACATTTAGTGCTTGCAACATGAGGACATAATTTGTATGAATACTATTTAGCTTACTCTGGACACTTTTGTTTAGATGTTTCAAAATAATGTCCACTATTTCTTAATTGCTTCTCCCTGCTGCATCTTAGATTTTATTTACCATTTCCTTATACTCTTTAACTTGATGAATCAACTTATCCCTAGAGATTCCACCTCCAGGGCTAGTAGCCCTCTCAATTGCAATAGGAACTTGTCCCATGTTATATGGAACAATATCCAAAGACTGTGCTTGTGCAGGAGATTGAGAGTGCTCTACTGGTGGGTCGGGAACAACGTGGCTAGAACTAGCTTGCTGTTGAGACCTTATAGTATCCATTTGTTGCTTGAACAAAGCTAATTCAGTTTCTAACTCTGCTACCTTTTGTTGAATCTTATTAAATTTAATAATAATTTCATTATATTGGCTTTCCAGAGTATCCCGGTCCTTAGTCAAATCTTCAATAGTTACCCTAGTAAATTTGGCAACATTTACGACCATATCAGCAACTTCCCATGCTAGGGTGTTAGCAACCCTCCTCACAACCAAGTGACCACTGAAGTTAGATGGTTCTGCAAAAAATTCTTTTGTAGACCCAATGGATAAAGACCATATTACTAAAGCATCCCATTCCTCACTAAAGGTTGATCCTTTGAGTACTAATGTAGCCTCCTCCTCACTTGCAAGAAGTGGCCTATTCGCCCTTCTTATTGTGTCAAATACCACAACATTAGTAATATCCCATTCACGAATTAGAAATACTCCACTTTTTTGTACCAATGCTCGACCCTACTCTAGGGTTATTTCTCTGAATTTTTCTCTTATTTGGTCCCTAAGCTTAGCTTGAATTACCTTCTTAAGGAGCTCTAGATGCAGACTTCTCTCATGTGCCACCTTTTCAACATATAATGCAATATGTGATCTCCACACAAAATCTTTAAAATCGCTAGTTTGAATAAAAGAGTCATCCATCATGAACTCTTTGCAAAATTCCATCCTCAAATAATCATTGCTTGTTATTCCTTTGATTTCATCTTCTCCTAACCTCAAAACAATTGCCCCTGAACTTGTTGTAGTGTCAACTAGGTCAAATGGCATCTCATGATGCATATCATTTGGAGTCACAATAATGTCCTCATCATCATCACCATCAACAATCCTTACACTTTCAACTTTTTGCCTCTTTGATGATGGTGGGCAGGCCTGCTCCGCAAACCTCAAAGGAGAATCCAAATCAACAATATTTGGCACTGGCTGCCCTGAAGAAGATAGTGCAATATTTTTAACATCTTCAACCCTACTTCCCCTTTTTCTAGAAAAAACCTTTATCTTCTTTTGGGGCTGATAAGTAGGCCTCTCCTTCAATATTGTTTCAGGGTACTCCTCAATGGTTTGTGATTTTCCCCTTTCTTCCACAACCCGTTCATCTTTCAAAATCCCAACCAAACTCTCAAAATTATCAATGGCATACATGGCCTTGCTTAATTTATCTTTGGCATTGGTATGGGATTGAAACTAGGTATTCTCTCTTGCTTCTTCTGTACCATTTTAGAGTAGGCAATGTACATTGCCTTTCTGTCCTATTGCAACTCCAAATCAAAAATATTCTTGATGATGTCCTCAGGATAGTAGAAATTATGGACAAAAACTCTTGTCCAATGCTTTGCCTTCATTTGAGAGATAAAACCCTAAGGATCGTGATTTTGAGGGCGCACAGTCCGTAGCCTATAAGGCCCAAACAATGTGTGTAACTCTTTCCATCCTCCCTTTTCCATAACAAAATCAGAAAATGTTGTGTACTTAGGGAAGAAAGAACTTCTCTTTTGTTCAATTGGCAGGTGTTGTTCTTGAGTGCCTCCGAACTACCTCATGATTTCTAAAAATCCAATTCTAAGGGGCACCTCCCTTGTTAGATCCTTTGGAATAACATTGGTGCCATAAACTCTGAAAATTGTTGTATTATGATAGGGGATAATGTCTCCCCAATTATGCATTATATTCAATTGAGGTGTCCTTTTCATCGGCTTTAAAAAGTCATGAATTTCCTTGGGAATCCTTTGGGGGTCATGAACTAGAGCCCTCCTCAATTTAGATCCAAAAACATTATGGAAAGTTACATAATCAAACTTATGATCATGCATGTCAAGAATCCTAGTCCAATATTGGGCAAGAATTTCAATACTACCTTCCTTCTTTAATTCCATATCTGTTTCATACACTACCTAGCCCCTATACTGAAACATGTAGATTAACAAGGAAAACCACCTGAATCCAACCCAATTATTTCCCTCTTTTAGAGCCATCGGAACTATATGCATTCTCTCTACTAAGTAAGTGGAAAAATAATACACCATGTTGAAACCTGGGTCCTGGAGATTCACTGCCATATACATAATATCAGTAGGAAAATTTGTCTTTAAACTGAATCCAAGAACCAGACAATCTTCTTGAAATAAGGAGAGAAATAATCCACAAGAAAAGGTTTAGGCTCATTCCTTCCAATCACTACCTTTTTTTGATTTTTTCCTCTTCCTGAGACAACCAAATGAGGTATCAAAAGGGATGTTCTGAACAAACCCCTAGTAATTCTATACTCTTATTTGAAAACGTCGAGATCAACAGGAACCATATCTTGACTCCATTTATTTAATTTGAAAATATCTACAATTTCTTCTCTAGTTATCTTAGTCATCTGCACACCACCGTAAGTTCTGACAACTCTAGTCATAGGGTCATATCTCATAGCAATATCCCTCAAAAGATCTACATCTAAGTAGACATTAGGCACCACCAATTTACCGAGGTCTAACCTCCATTGGTTACATAAAGGAACTAACCAATTCCTGTTCCTAAACCAATTTGAGAACAATTGCCACCCAGTATATGGTAGCTCAGTATCTCGAATTCCACACTGCTTGTCTATCAATCCTTCCACAAGTCGAGGCCCATAAAACAAAACCTTTCCCTCTTACTTCTTATTAGTAGAGGGTTTCAACAAATCAATTATATCTTGGGAGAAAGAACTGGTGGTGGTTTTACAACCAGAACTTCGGGCCTTGGGTTCCATTTATACTAGACAAATAATAATTTGAACTAGGGTTTTCTTATTTTCTAATGGCAAGCTATTACATTTTTCTTCCTTTAGCCTTAAACACAGATAAACCTCACGATTCTAAAATCTCCAGAAATTATCTAGGTGAGCTCTAAAATAAAATCCATTCAAACAATTCTTCAAGAATGGAATGAGAGACAATCACTAATTGTTCAGCTAGCAACCATGAAATCTTCTGAAATTACAAGAAATGACATACGTGCTACTTATGGTTTTATTCACAGGACATCGAGGGCAGTGAAAAATGAGAAATCACAACAATGGCTTGCTTCACTCGATACCAGACAATTCTTCCTCAATGTAGAGAAACATCACAAAAATAGTAATTCACAGATTTTAGCATTTAATTATGCAGGCAGAGTCGAACTCGACCATTACTATTTACTCGCGCGAGATTAAATTGCTATAGTACAACACCAATTTATTTTAAATACGAGCCGTTAATCAAAAATAATGTTGGCCAGGAGAACGACTTAGATTTAGTCAAATTAGTTTAAAAATGCCACGTCCATTCTCCAGTCACCAAACAGATAGGACATTCAACTACCAATGTTACCAGCACACATCATCGACATCCACATGTCGGCAAATCACACAACTCACAACATTATTGAAACTGAAGTTTTAATTGCACGAGGTCTATGAGGAATGACCATGATGTGTCGGTACTCGAACAACCGTCAACATCAACCTCCATCATCGGTCAATGAGCACAATTGGTCCCCACCATCAAACACAATAGATGGCACCATCTCACATGCCTCACACCATATTTGTGACGTTAGCAGAAACCTTGCGAGGTCTATGAGGAATGGTGAAGATTAAAACCACCTCATCCGATGGTTATGCAATCTACACATACAAAAAAGGTCATTCCTAAAAAAGGGGACATACTAGATGGATGAGGAAATGACCCTTAAGATTGAAAATATTATTTAGAGGTTTAATATAAATAATACATTAGCTTGACACAATAAAAATTTAACACGATCATGATGCAAAAAATCGAGAGGACGGGTAAATGGGCCCAGTAAAGTCACAACCAAAAAGGGATAAAAAACCACTTAAGTGACCGACCACCATTAATAACAAGTCAACGAGTAAAAATAAAAACCTATGAATGAGTTAATTAGAGCCAAGGACAAAAAATTAGCCACAAGGGAAAGAAATTAAAAGCTCTACTACGTCCTATTGTGATTAACTTAGATAACAATGAGGAAGTTACTAAAATTTATGAAGAGGAACATAATGAATTGAATACGCTATTTTCGTATTCCATAAGCTTCAACAATAATTCTCGTAAAATGAGTGTTGAACCTAGTGATGTCCCTAGTTCGACACTTTCTATTGTCCCTTTGGCTATTTGTCTACCTACTATAGATGATGAACACGATTGGGATGTGGACAACTTTCTGATAGGTTGACTCGAATATGACTTACTAGTATTTTCCATTATTTTTTGTGTGTGATTACATGTGCATGATGTGATACCCCATGATATTTTGTTTGATGTTCTCTCTTTTTTGTATTCCTCCATTTTTTCCTTCATTCTTCTCTATTTTGCAAAATATTTTTCTTTATCTTCTCTTTGTCTTGTGTTTTCCTATTTTGGATGATGCAATGCATCGAGACATTCATTTCTCTTCCATGTTGATCCAAAACCTTTTCCTTTTCTTTTTCTTTTTCTTGTGTTTTCCTTTTGGGGGTGACACAAGGCATCGCAAAATTCACGCCTCTTTGATGTTCACTTGAAATAAATTTTCTTTGTTTTTTCTCTCTTTTTGTCATTCTTCCAATTCTATGTGTATTTGGGGATTGATGACAATTATGAGCTCTATAAAAACATTGTAGAAAGAACATATTTACCCTAAATCCACAGATCCCTCATGTTCATTTGGTATTTTCATTTTGGGGTAAACACCTTTTTCTCTTTTATTTTACATGACATGCTTTAATTGGAAACATATGACTTGGCATATGGCTTTCCAAGTTAACTCTTGTGTCTTATTTATTGTTAGAATATTTCATTTTCTACTTTAAAGTAATTTCCCACAATATCATTTTTAGAAATTTCTTTAAAGTGGGCGAATATATTAGCATTATTTTTTTTCATTTTTATTTTCTCATGGTTCATGGTGTAGTCTTTAAATAATTTATACAATGTAATTTTAGATTTTTGGATGACACTGAGTGTGATTTATTTCAAGAGCGTGGTCTATCTTAGCATATTATATTCCTCTTAATGGCTTGATGCAATACACTGCATCCCCTATGTTACAAATATTCTATTCTATGATTGGTCCTCTCTTGGAGACATTAGACACAATGTTCCCTAAGTTAAATACCTCACATAAACTAAGAAAGACTCCCTTGAGCATTCCTTATTGTTATATTTTCTGCTATATGGCCACCTTCTATAATACACATTGCATGCCTATAGATCCATCTTGTTTGTTCATGAGTTCTAATCATACAAATTTTTTCTTGCCTCATGAAGCTTGAAGTTAATTGTTCATGAGCTCCAAGCATACAATTTTTTTTTTGTATCATGAAGCTCAATAATCATTTTTGTGTGGTGCCTTGTTAAAGTTATCAAGAGGTATAACTTTGGTATGGTTTTTGATGGGAATCCTAATCGAGGCATGAATTTCCCTTAGTGACTCACTTATCAGTGTGAGTGCATACTGGTCATGTGTGTATGTGTCACACCTCTTTTGGATCCTAACCCAATAGATAGGCCATAGTTTTGTTGCCTTTGAGTGAGATTGTATTTTTTGATAAATATCCTAGATCTCATCAACATCATGATCCTGGCAAATGATTGAAGATTAATCTAATCTTTTCATTTTATTTTATCTTTCTTCACATATTTGATAGTGTATTCCTGTGCCTTTATGATGCTCTTTATACCATTTTCATATGTGTTCTTTTAAACCTATGTTGGTTTTCCATGGGACCATAATCGAGGGGGCTTGATCACCCTTCTCGATCATTGTCATTTAATCTAACCAACATTGGTATGCTTGGACCCCTCTTGAAGTGATTTTTTCTAATTTAGTGTTAGTTTGAATCAAATTTAATCCTCTCACTAAATTTTGGGCTAAATATAGTGTCGAAAAATGTCATCGATGACATTTTTACACTTGTTTGGGTACTCCTTGCAGAATTGAGCTTAATGATGCCTTGATTTATTGTTGTAATGTAGTTGACACATTCACATTAGGTCTTGGGAACTTGTGAACTAATGAATTTAAATATTATCTTGCTAAAGTGTTGTTAAATTTGTAACACACTTTCACACTTTTCTAAGTTTTTATTAATTAACTAAACCTTGAATAAATCACTTTTTAATCAAAATAAACCTTAATCCTACCTTATTTTGGAGTGTTGTAATGTTTTGTAACATACTTTCATAATTTTCTAGGGTTTTCATTAATAATTAGGATTTTTTATTCTTTAATTGGCCTTATTTTGCATCCACAAGCCTCATTTAATATATATTTTTGAATATAATTCAAGTTTTTTAGTTTAAATGGCCTAGATTTAGTTATCAGGGACTCATTCACAACCTTGGGATAATGAGTCCCACCTAGATTTTTGGGTCTCGAACTTGGTTTCACACATATCTAAGCCTTAAAAATTTATATTTTAAGGATTCCAATTGAAGAGGGTTTGATCAAACCACCTTAGATCAAACCCCCTTAGATAGAACCCCATTAGTTTTAAACCATACCTATAACAAAGTCTCCTTTACACCTATCAAAATGCTGATAAAAAACCACTTTTGATTTTCCTTTTGGGGGATCAATTTAATTCATTTTAATTTTATTTTTTGTAAGTATGTAGTCCTTATTATAATATTCCGAAAAAGTATACTTTTAAATAAATTAAATTAAATTATTATAATTAATTTTTATTTCTTGTGAATGTATGTTTTTCACTGAAAATCAAGCTCTTTGTTCTACACATGTTGAAAAATAGAAGATTATCATTTATTTTTTTGAAAAATATGAGTGCACCAGATATTGAAGTCCTCGATCCAACAAAGAAAAAAATTGAATTTCGATACATAAAAAATGAGTTATGTATTATATGATACGCCTATGTTTGAATTCTAGTTGGTTTGACTTCAAAACTTGATTAATGAAAAAATATTTAATAAAACAGTATGAAAATAATTGGAAGCACTAGATATCGTAGTTAAAAATATAAATTCAAACAAAATAGAATTGAATCCTTCATGGAAAAAAAATTATGTGTTATACAGTGAGTGTCACTCCTTAAAAATGGTGTTTACTGAAAAAAATAGTTTTTTAAAGGAGATGGAAAAATAAGTGCACTCTAATTCTAAAATATTTGAAAACTAAATATTTAGAATCTACATTTTTTTCTTCACAAATCACTAGTTTGCATCATCTTCAAATTCCTCATAGTTTAGCCACTATAGGTGTTTGAAAGTGAAGATTTAGCTAGAAAAAAATAGTTCAGTGTCCAGTTTGGCCAAAAATTGTAAACCAATATTGTGGGATCACCCTATAGTGAAAGAGAATACAATGACAGACAATCATGACAATCAAATTTGATCTTCTCCTAGTATCTCTCCTATTTGTTAAGAAGATATTTTGGTGTTAGAAGACCAAACCAATGAGATTTATAAGAGTCCTACATGTCTCTCTTCACTTACCTCTCCTACTAGGGAAAACATCGGTAAACAAGAGAATTTCAAAATTGATAAGAAATAAAATCCAACAGTTGATGAGTCCCCTACTTGTGATGAAGTTCTTTTAGAAGAACCAACCTTTGAATGCCATGAAAATATAGTTTGTAACTCTCCTAAACATTCTCCTAATAGGGAATATATCATGGTGCAATAAAATGAGAACATTGACAATATTAATTCCTTAGATGAAGATGATGAAGTGGCATTAGACTCCCTTTACTGAGAAACCATGAAAATAAAGAAAAGTGTGTTGAGGTTATGAACATTAGAACTCCCTAAATTCCTCTAATTCTTAGACCGAGCATACAAATATTTTAATCATTGGACCTCCTAAGCCTCAACATACCATTTATTCACCCTCACAACAATTGCAAGTTCAAAATAAACCCATGCTTATATCTTAGAACCACCTAAAAGGAAATGTGATAATGATAATGTTTCACAGCAACTGGTTACCAATACCATTTCTCATACATATAACATGAGGAATAATCTGCAACCAAGAAAAAAAACTCCAACATCCCTATCATTTCCTAACCCTATCTTTCTTAGTGCTCCTCATTTTTCTTTACAAAGTTGAAAGGAGTATGATCTTGTTGAAAAACTAAAAAATATTTCTGCTAAGATATCTTTATGGGATCTTATTCAAGCTTCCCATCACTATCATAACATGCTTCAAAGTTATTTACAACAAGTTACTACTCCTAATGTGCAAAAAAATGATGTGACAACCCAAATTCTAGCTATAACTTTTGACAACTTAGACATTACTTTCCACCAAGATGAGTTACCTTCATTAGAAGAGAAAAAAATTGATGCTTTCATGATACACCTCTTACTAATAGGATCGGGATAAAGAGTAACCTTTTTGAAAATGGTTTGGCTCTTAATGTTTTTAGTGTGAGCCTTTTGGAGAAGATTGATATGGATTAGAGTGACATTGTCCATAATTATTTTTATATCTATGTGTTTGACAACATAGGGTAGCAACTGAGCTTGGAGTCATCACATAACCTATTAGAGTTGGGAAGGTAGTATTTCAAAATCTATCAATTTTATGCCTCATGATCTTTCTTACAATATCCTCCCGGGGAGGCCATGGATTCATACAATGAATGAGGTGTATTATAATCTTCATCATAAAATTAATTATGTCTACAAAAAAAAAGTACATACAATCAAAGTCGTCCCTGAATCAAATAGTTGTTTAAACGTTGAGAAAGGAATGGAAAATACTTTGAAGACATTCACACCAACTACACAAGTGGAACATATGCAAGAGAGAGAAAAATAGAAGTTTATTGAAGAAGTCACAAATTTATTTGAAGATGATTGGGGTTCCTTATCTTTCACACCAACATCCATGGGCGAATACAAGATCCTAACAAAAGAGTCTAGCAAGGGAAAAGAAAAAGAGGTAATGTCAACACAAAATTTGAAAGATTCCACTTCAACCACTTTAAAAGAAGAAGAGAATTATACAAAAAAAATTGATGGTGTTGATTATGAGGAACCACCGAATCTGAAGTAAATGGAAAAGCTTTATGGAAGAGGTTATGAACTTATGAAAAAACTTGGGTATAGTGTAAAAAGGTTGTGGTACTAGAAAACAAGGTATATGTGTCCCTATAAATCCTAATACACAAGAAATGACTATTGTTCTTGGCTATTTTCCCACAAAAGAAGAAAACAAGCCTTCAATCAATATCAAAACTCTTACAAAGCATTACTCTAAGCCAATTTTACCATTAGTGCATCCCAAACTGATAGAAAATAGTGGTCTTGGTTATTGTTCTTCGAAAGAAATGAAAGAAAAAAATAAGTATTCTCTTAACATTAATGTCATCACACAAAGCACTCCTAGGATATGTCTTAGTAATGATTGGAGTTCATTAGATTCTAGAACATCCCTTAAATAAGAGAGAAAAATATCACAATATAAAGAGTCTTGTGTAGGTATGACACCTTGTACTAAGAAATAGATATCTTTGTCACAAAATAAAGGACCATCCTCTACTATTGATCAAGCAAGACTCTTCCAATATCCTTTGATATCTCTCCCTCTATGAACATAGAATAAATATTGTTAAAAGAGTTCATTTTGTACATATAATAGAGTTCATGGTCATTCTACTAATGAATGTAAGGCTTTGAGTAATAAAAATCAACATATTAAGGATTGTGGTTCTCTTTCTTATGTTGAAGTACCTAGTTCCTCTAATTGATACTAATGTTCATGTTTCTCATCAATAATATTGGCTCATCCTTGTCTCACACTTAGTGGAGGAAAACGGTTGGGTTATCCTTGTCCTCATATGGTACTTGTTTATTGTCTCTTTCGGCCTGTTGATTACTTTCCATGTATATATAAGAGAATTATTGGTATGTGGATGACATGCCTTAATTTGGATCGCATGTGACATAGTAGATTATCTTTAGTATTGCATTTTGATGGAAACCCCTTATTCATGATGTAGTTTTATTCAAGAACATATGACTTGGCATAGAAATTTCTAATTAATCTCTCATGTATCCTTCTACTTTAAAGTGGATTGATTACAACAATGGTGTTTTCAATCACTTTAAAGTGGGGGCATAGATAGGCACTCAAATTTCATTGTGTGATTTTCTATATTATTATGTTGCATCCTTTTCTTGGTGGTGTCATTGGGTTTTATTTCCTCCAAGAGAATGATATTTCTTTGACTTGTCCTCTCTTGAAGACGTTAGGCATATTGTTCCCTAAGAAGAGACCTTACACGAACTAAGAAAATTCCTTTTGAGAAAAAACCTTTACTCACGTGGTTTTCATAGGTTCTTAGCATAACAAAGCTTGTTAAGCATGAGGTAGGAATGTGAGTGGAACCCTATCAGAGTTATCAGAGGGATAGATTTGGTATGGTAATTATAGTGAGAGACAACACAAAGGTATGAATTTCTCAATAAGCCACCATGTTGGGGGATCACCTAGTAGATGACCTGGTTGAACAACCCAGATAACTGAGAGGGGGGGTGAATCATCTATCACAAAATAGTTTTATTTCATTACTTAATCCGAAGCAATCATAAACTATGAACCTTGGTTTTGTACCTACATAAATACAAAAAACAAACACATTAGTTAGTTGATATGCAATATAAAACAAGGATTCTTCATGAAATCCATTTACAAAAGATCAAACTACGGAAATGAAGAACAAAATACGAAAAATAAAAGTAAAATCCTAATTAAGCAAGAAAACTCATGATCCCATGGGGGAGTTGGTGCCAATTGATGTGTCGAAATCAGCCCTTTCCCAACTCCTTTGTAAGCTTTGATGATTTGATCTACTTGATGGTTGAATTCCTGAATAACCTAGCTAAGAACTTGATAAAAAGAGATGAGAATGGCTATGCTTGAAGATGAAATTGAGAATAATAAGTTTACTCAAGCTGTGGATGATAGAAGGAGAGGAAGAGTCTCTCATTTATAGATTTAAAATTGGAAGAATGAGCAAGATGTGAGCAATATGGGAAAAAATACCAACCAATGAGAGAAGGCCACTTGTCCACATGTGATTGGAGGAGGAATGAGCATATTTTGGTCAATGTACATGATAAATGCTATGAGATTCAAATTTGAAATCTGAATGTGACATGTTGGAGGGAGCGAAGAATGGAGTTAATGTCACTTGGCTCAAGGTAAAGGACATGTAAGAGGCATTAAATTCCTTGTTGGAAGGACCAAGCCCTGTCGGATTTTGAATTCAAATTTCAAAGAATATTCCCCTTTTATGCCATGTGAGCGAAAATAGAGATTTTATTAAATCAAAGTAATTGATTTATTATGAAAGTTGCATTCTCTAGAGGATTTTAGTGATTGAGATTAAATTAATGAAGATTTGATCAATTTAATGAGAGATTAGATGATTTAGCAATTTTGACTCAAATTTATGAGTTCATTTAAATCAAGAATTGAGAATAAAATGATTAATTAAATAAATGATTTGATTTATTTAACTAAAGGGGATAATGTTAGATTAAATTAAATAAGGTTTAATTTATTCAATTTGATAAGAAGACTTTGGAGACTTGATTTAAATAAAATGAATTATTTAAATAAACAGAGATATAAGGTTAATTAAAATAAATTGATTAATTTAATCAAGATAGGAGAAATACTTAATCAAATAAATAATGATTTATTTAATTAAGAGACAAAAGGTGATGATAAGCTGAGAGTATGATTCAGGATGAAACGATGTTAGTAGGATTAGGATTAGGTGGATGTATATTTTCCATGTCTACATAAACGAATCATATATTAACTAAAACAAATATGAACATGTAAACACTAAAAGACACCATCCAAAATGAACACTAGAATTTACGTGGAAACCCAAGATGGGAAAACCACAAAGAATGCTAATTCTCAATTATAAAGAACCAGTTAAGGTGACACTGGTTAAGGTGATTTTTACAAGGTCTCATTTCCAAAATTTTCACTATAGGTAAGGCTCACTTTCATATGGCTCACTATCGACAGGCTCACTACCCAAGATACAAAAAACATTAATTACAAAAAATGGACAAAACATGAACGGATGAATTCACATCTACATATGCTCGAATTCAATTTTGGTTAAGAGCACAACATTTGACTTCAATAAATCTAATTAAGAGTCTCCTACACACCTTCCTTGCACAACCTATGCAATACAGATTGCATCTTCCTGACACTTTCCTTTACTTCCTTCTCTATTTCTTGTTGCACAATCCTTCACACCCTTATCAGTGTTCACACATATCACTCTTCTAGTTCAGATACCAAAAGATGTTCCACATATATGTATATATACACCTGAAGAACAAAATGAGTTAGCCTATCTAAATATGTCAGCTTGAAGAACAACCTTGAAATATTCAATAAGCCTTGGAACACTAGCACCTGACCTAGAAGAGAGGTCACACATAAAGATCTTCTTATCACATTACACCAGGACCCATAAATAGGTCATACATAAGATATATAATTATTACCAAAAGATAGCTAACTTTGAATTATATGAGTTATATTCCAAATTCAATGGGAGTGCCACAACCAAGACCAAATATTGATTAATATCAATTGATGGGAATGCCATAGTAGAGACCAAATATTGATCAACATTAATTTCAGTATCAACCGGATAAGTGCAATTAGTCATACTGAAACTTGTATCATGATACATGAATATCTGGATAGCAAGGATACCTAGAATAAGCTTTAGGCACAACAACCAACAATAAAATATTAGTCTTCATTATTGTGCATTAGTTGTCTTCCACAAATGTCCCAAAAAAAAGTGTTGCCATATCTGAAGTGAGGATAACATCCACACTACACAAAATTATAGCATATGATAGGATATATCATTTATGTATATTATCTGAAGCACAACCTTCTAGATCCCAGTTTTTGACATCAATGTAAAAAATGAAACATCAACAAATTCTCAACAATCTCCCCCTTTGGCATTGATGAGAAAATAACAAAAACTAAAAAATACAAAAACTGCAAAAACTCCAAGTACTCCCCCTTAGTGAAGCAATTCAAATCCTCATTTTTTTATTTTTTTCTCTCTTCCTTTTCTTCCCCTTCTTTCCATCAAAGGAAAAGGGCCAAATAGTAATATTTAGAAACTTATGTAAAAATAACAATTTTCACATAAAAAAATTCTTGTACCTTTCCCTCACAATTGGAAGAACCTTCTTCCAAGCTTGCACTCTAGACACTATTATTTCACACACAGTTTCTTGTAGAACCAACATCCCAAATGAATATGACCAGTCTGAAGATAGGTACTATTTCTCACAATCCTCTCCATCAGAAAGTATCCTAGAGAGATGATCCAACTGGACCTCAACAATTGCTTTAACTAACTAGAAGGTTTTAACCAAGTCTTCCCTCTATCTCTAAGTAGACAATAACTCATCTTGTAACTCACCAAATATTATCTTTTTTTTTCTATCTTTATCTTTGAAGAGTTCAAAAGACTTGGACCAATCTCATTCAATTCAGATTCAATAGCTTCAATTTTGCTTCTGAAATTATCAATAGTATCAAGCCACCAGATATAGTATTTGTAGATGTCAAACATCTCCTTAAGGAATCATCTTGTCTCACTAATGTGTTTGAATATCTTATGTTTTCCTATGAAACACCTTGTTTCAATCATAGCTTGGAATTTATCTTGTTCAGATTTTTCTTGCAACAACCTTTCTTCAAAAACTTCTACTATCGATCATGTGATAATGAGTCAACAACAACGGAAATAGTAATACCCTTTTTTAGCACATAATTAACCAAGCCATCTTCAAATCTGGGCCTAATAACTAGAGAGAAGGCATTCCAAATTCCACCAATCGTTTTCATACCACCCTTATTCAACATTGAATGAACTTTATATGTATTAGGTAGAGACTCTTATTCCTTCTCCTTCTCTTTGAGATAGTGATGATATCTTTTGTGTTAATTTTCCTCCTTTTAGATTCTAGAGGGTAACCACCAATGACAACCTCTAATTCCCTCTTATCAGAGGAGGAACCCTCCTCAAACTAACTAATAGGCATAGCACTAGACGCTATCACACTAAAGCACAGGTTCATCTACAAGGATGAGAAATAAACTTTGCATGCATTTAATTTATCTTCCAAACATTCCAAATATCTGTAAACTTGATTTGTGATAAGGATGTCAGAATTCCACTTGACATTCTCCTTTGATGCTAAAAAATTTAGAAATTAGAACACTAAACACATGACCAAAGAACCAAACTGAAAAGGATAACTCTCAAACACAAACATTCTTACTGGGTATGTGTAGGACCATGATGGGCCAAAAATTGGCAATTTGTAAGTGATATGATGGCATATGTGGCTGAGGAAATTTTTATTATCCAAAATTGATGAAATGAAAAGGGTTTTTAAAGGATATTCTCAGCTTTCCACCAATATAAATTATGATTTACTTTGAATTTAATTAATAATTATTATTCATTTTTTATTTTAATTATGACTAAAGTCCTAACTGATAGACTAATTGAAAAAAATCTATAGCTTTCAAATGGTATCAGATTTTTTGAATCTGAAACATGTGTCACATTCTATGCTTTGCATACTATAGGATTAGGAAAAAAAAATGAATTTCATGAAGTTTTGACCAAGTTAAGGTGGTCAGACATACAAGTTTTTATATTTTTTTAAAGTTGTAATAAAAAAATCATAATTAATTATTTACTTGGGAAAAAATTATAAAAAATAATGCATCACCTTGGTACATGAGTTGTCTACTTATATCTAAAATATTATGAAAAAAAAATCACCATTTTATTCTGGTTAGGGTGATCAGAAAGACACCTACTTCTTATTTTTTTGATGAAATTTAAGTACTACTGCATTGAAATTTCAAATTTTCACCATATATATATATATATATATATATATATATATATATATATATATATTAAATAACCTAGTAGATTAGAAACTACATTCAATTTGCTACAGATTCTAGCCTTACATATTTTTGAAATAATATAGATAACTTATTTAAATTTTTACGTCAAGTTTCCTAACTCTGATTTTCTAAATTTTCATCACCACTTAAGGGCCTTTTTTTTCATGATGATCCTACACATACCCTACTAAAATATTGAAAATGGTATTTATCAGTAGAGCTCAAGGGTCTTTTTTGATACGAGTAATTTTCTCCACATCTCTGTATTTCACCGTTTTCTTCCTAGGGAGGTCACTAACTCTACACAATCGAGTGATAGCTTCAATGACTTCCTTCGTGATCAAATAGGGTTTGTCCAAAATGATGCTTCCATCCTTGAATCGACTCAACAGGAACAAGATAGAATATTTGTTAGAAAACCAAGGGAATTCTCCCCACAAATCCATACCTACGACACATACATTTTGTAATTCATCAGCCTTCAACCCTAGCTCCATTTCCTTCATCTTCTGATCATCAAACTTATCCAAATCAACTCCCTTCAGCTTCAATGAAATGCCTCCACTAGATTCGCTGCCAATCAACATGGATTCCATTGTCACCCATGGACTTGTCAATCCTTTATCACTCAATAAAAATTGTTCTTCTTCATTGAAAACTATGATAAATGATTTGAAACTCCATATTTAATCCTTAATTTTTTTCATGATGAATTTTCCAAAAAGATGTGCATCACTGATGCCAGTAGTTGCAATTTGGTCTTCAATCAGTCGGATTAAGCTTCATCATGCAACATCACCTAGATCCAACTTAGTCATGCCAGAGACACATAAAGCTTACTTAGGAGAGGGGGGAATTGAGAGGATATGCATTACAACACTCCTCCTAAGACAAGATAGTAGGCTCAGATTCTAGAAGGACTCTCCATAGTTCTTTCATTTTTCTTCCAAACCATGACTGTCTTCTTCTTATATTCGGTCTTCTTCCATTCTTCCATTTTTTGTTTGATGGTGTCCTTGAGATTTTATTTTTTTATTCTTACATTCATCCAACCAAAGATTTAGATTTACAATACTTTCCTTTGAATCTTTACTTCCTCATTGACCTCTTTATGTCTTACTTTGAAATTTTGGATTTTATCCCTTAGCTTTGAGATACAAGCATTTGCCTCCTTGATTTTTTCTTTCAATTCCTCATTCTCAAATTATGTACTTTCCATATCAATTAATATTGACATCAGTTCTTCCTCAAAGTAATAATTTCCCGCCATGTGTTCAAACTACCAAGATCTCCCTCAAGTGGTTAAGCTCTATCTAGAAGGGACTAGGATCTGATACAAATTGTTGAATAGCCCGGATAACTGAGAGGGGGCTGAAGCAGTTATCAAAAGCCACTTTTCTTTCTATACTTAATCCAAATAAATCATAAACCAATCATATATTAATTAAAATAAATATGGACATGCAAACATTGAACAACAACATGCAAAATGAACACTAGAATATAGGTGGAAAATCAATATGGTAGAAACCATAGAGAATGGTAATTCTCAATTATAAAGCACTTGTTAAGGTGACATTGGTTAAGGTTATTTTTACAAGGGCTCACTGCCAAAATGATCACTGTAGGTAAGGCTCATTGCCCAAGATACAAAAACAACTTATTACAAAAATGGACAAAACATGAACTGATGAAATTGCATCTACATATGCATGAATTCAATTCTAGTTAAGAGAACAACATCTGACTATAGTAGATCCGGTTAAGAATCTTCTGCACACCTTACTTGCACAACCTCTGCAATACAATTGCTTCTTTCTGAAACTTACCTTTAATTCCTTCTTTGTTTCTTCTCACACAATCCTTCACACCCTTATCACTATCGGCACATATCACTCTTCTTGCTCGGATACGAAAAGAGTTTCCACATATATGTATATATACATCTGGAGAACAAAATAATACAGCCTAGCCAAATATGCCAACTTGAAGAACAACCTTGAAATATTCAATAAGGCTTGGCATGATAGCACTAGAACTAGAAGATAGGTCACACATAAATATCTTCTTATGTTACACCGAGACCCATAAATACATCATACATAAGATATAGCATTATTACCAAAAGATAGCTAACTTTGAATTATATGAGATATATTATGGATTCGATGGGAAAGCCACAACCAAGACCAAATCTTGATTAACATCAATTGATAGGAACACCACAACAAAGACAAAATCTCAATCAACATTAATTTCAGTATCAACTAGAGAAGTGCAATTAGTCATACCAAAATTTTTATCATGCTACATGAATGTCTAGATAGCAAGGATACTCAGAATAAGATTTAGGCACAAAAACCAACAAAAAAACATTAGTCTTCATTATTCTTCATTAATTATTTCCCAAAATTTCCCTAAATAAAAGTACTACCATATCTGGATCGAGGATAACATCCACACTATGCAAAATTATAGCATATGATAGGATAGATCATTTAAGTATGTTATTCAGAGCACAACATTTTGGATCCTAGGTTTTGAAATCAATGACAATAATGCCACATCAAAAAATTCTCAAAAGACCCAAGGTTCCAATAGCTTAAAGTGAGCACCCATTTTAGACAAATAGTTGAGACCTGATTCACATCGAGTTGGATGGACTATCGAGGCTTGATCCTATTGGAAACAAGCCACATTAAGAGGGGGAGTGAATTAATGTTGTGCGGAAATTATCTTTAGTAATATTTAACTTCAAAGCATCAATAACATTCATTCTCAATGCCTAACTCTAGTCCATCTAGAAGAGTCCCTAGTTTGCACACTATCCCTTCTGGGAATTCTAGTAAAACCCACATTGAGCTTGAGCCTGATAGCCCGTCCCTTAAGAACTGCTCTGATGATAAGAAACCCTAGGCCAAAAATCTTGTTTCCTACTCCGAAGAGTCCTCTGATTCGGAGGAGTCTGACGCCAACCACATCGAGCTTTGCACTAATCCTTTGCTGGATAAACACATTAATGATTACCCCCCTGTTAGTCCTAACCCGAAGAATACTTGCCCTAATACTGGAAAAGAGCCCTCTCTGGATTTTTTGAACCTTGCCAAAACCAATTCTGAGTCCCACTTCAAACTCTTGGAATGGACTTTTACTGAAATTAATGAGTTGAAAATTAAAAATTGGGCTTTGCAAAGCAAGATTGATGAGCAGGGCACAAAGATTGTAGAGATTGAAAAGAAAAATGTGGATCATAGTAACATAAATATAGACTCCAAGGTGGAGAACATTTGGAATACCATCAAAACTGTCACTGAGCAAAACAATCGCATGGCAAGACACAATGCCGTTATCATTAATGCGATGATTGAGAAGCTTGATAAAGCCCAACAGGGTTCTATGGTGGTGGATCTGGAGGAAACAGAGGATAAAAGTTAGGATACGGAAGCGGGTATTTCTAGAAGAACTAGAGCCAATCTGAAGCGCAAGGCCCCCCTTACTCTGAAGATGATTCAAACTTTTAAAAAGGGTGTCAAAGATAGAGTCGTTCCTTATGACTCTGAATTAATGGCTGGGGTTTTCTTGGTGCTTACTTTTCTATTCCTTCTGACTTGACCTTTCTTGTCTTTTTTGTCTGGTTGTTGCTGGTCTTTTCCTAGACAACTATTTTTTTTGGTTGGACTTTGGTGTCCTCTTTTTTGCTTTGTAAACGTTGTGGTTTTGGGTCCCTCTAAAACCTGTTTTACCCCTTTTATCAAAAACATTCATTCACAATGCATAAACTAGAAAGTAAACATAACACCATAACACCAATATTTCTACATGGAAACCCTGTTAGGGGAAAAACCATGATGGATGGCCAATCCATAAGTATGATTTTGAGTATACTCGAAAGTGAATAATACAAGGGAATGCACTTGCATTCAGGTGCACTACCTAGAGCTCACTTATCAAGAAATAAAGGGATTGTTGGCCAAGAGTTCAGATTAAAATCATCTAAAGATTTGAACTAAGATGATAGCATCTAAAATGCCTAATTACAATTCCAAATTAAGCACAACAATGGATATGTTTTTCTACATACTGAATCTACAATTCTACTCTGCTCTGCTCATGCACACAACACAAATCTTCTATGTGCAGGTGAAACTGTGCATTATTGCACCTCTGCTCTACTCTAACTCATTGTTCAGACATCAACACAAATATTACATCATATAAAATGATACAGAAGACCAAGTATATATATCCACAACATAGGATTTATTTAGACTCTATCGAGTTCAACAAAACATAAGAAAATTATAATTATCGACTCACATTATGAGAAATATACAATGTGTACCCTCAAAGGAAGGCCATAATCTGGCTAGGACCTAAAAAATGACATACAAACATAGATATACTTAATTAATCCATTGCCATACATCCACGACCTATAACATTCATGAGGTCGCCTCAATATAAGAAAAATTGAGAACACGACAATCAAATATTATAAATTTCACATGATGTGGTATTAGCCATTGTGCTTTAGAATAAATAAAGATAATATGCCAAAAAATGTTCCTTGGGATGCGTAGAGAAAAATAATAACTAGAAATGAACTTACAGATCGAAGAACACTGTGTTATCAAATACTATGTTCTCGCTTGACAATTATGAGTCTTCTTTCCAGTGGGAACAAATGATGGAGTGCAGACATGATATACAATTATGGTTTCCATTAATGACAACACCAAGTGAACCTTGTAGTGTCTCTTTCCAACAATCTCCTCCTTTTGTATTGATGGCAACACTTAGTGAGAAATGACTAAGTTTCGGATCACTACCCAGATAGATTGTATAGCCCAAAAATTCAAAAATGTGATTCTACAATTCTCCCCCTGAGATGATTAAAAAAAATTCACTCTAGGTGATCCCACAATAGTGGTTTACAATTTTTGGCCAAATTGGACACTGAAATTATTATTTTTAACTAAATCTTCACATTTAGGCACCTATAGTGGCTAAATCGTGAGGAATTTGAAGATGATGCAAACTAGAGTCTCGTCAATTTTTGTTTGTAGATTCTAAAAATATTTTTTTCAATTTTTTTGGAATTAGATTGCACTTATTTTTCCATCTCCCACAAAAACTGGCTTTAATGAGAAAACAACATTTTTAAAAAGTGACGCTCACCATATACAACATAATTTTTTTTGAATGAATGATAAAATTATAATTTTTTTGAATTTAGATTTGTAACTATGATATCTAGCACTTTCATTTGGTCTCATAGTTTTTTATTGAATATTTTTTCCTTAATCAAGTTTCAAAGTCAAACCAATTGCAATTCAGACATAGGTGGACTGTATACAACATAACCTTTTCTGTATGTATAGATTTTTTTTTTTTAATGGATCAAGGACATCAATACCGAGCATAAACATATTTTAAAAATTTTATTTTGATAATCTACTATTTTTCTACAGGTGCAAAATAGAGAGCTTGATTTTCGGTGAAAAACCTATGTTTAATAAAACTAAAAAAACACATACATAATAAAACAAAAACATATCAAAATTATATTCATTGGATAGCTCGTTCTAAGGACTATCTGATTCTAGTTCGGTTTGTGAAGATTCCTCCATTTTCATCCTCAACTTGAGCTCTAAAGTGCCAAAATTTAGGTTATTTTTGTGTCTCAGATGGGAGATGAGGGATAAGGGGGGTTCATACCAACCCCTTTCCTATGCATTTTTTTGTTTTTTTTGGTGGCCAAGATTCAAAGGGGTTCGCTCGAACCATTATTGGTTTGGTCGAACCACTAGGTTCGTATGAACCCCTAAAATCACTTTTTTTGCCTTGGGGTTTTTTTTGTGAGTTTTCCTTCCTCACCTAAATTCCAAAATGTAAGTGTCAAATTCCAAAAATGTGTCAATTCACAAAAAACTATTTGAGAAAAAAAAAATATAACTTACTTGAGTTGAAAAATATCAACAAAGTCTTTCTTTAACCGAATCAGATTTTTGTCCCAAACCCTTTTAATACTTTCCAAAATTGTGATGTGACCATAGATTAGATAGGATTGAGTCTCCATAGACTCCAAGTTGGATGGATCTGCAACTCCTAAAGATACCTCTCCTTTTTTGAGAGCGCTTGACAATATGTCAAGTTTTGGACAGATGATGCTTTGGAGTTCACAACTTCTGGCAAAAAATTTGCCATTTTCATGTTTGAACCCTTGTATACTACTAAGAAAAGACATCACTTCTCCTTCTAATTTCCCAACACTACTCGTTACTGGATCAAATTCTTCTGAGATAGCATTTAGTTTGAGTTCCAACTCCTTGACCTTCTAAATTCATTTTCCTTTGTAAATCTTGAGAAAGATAGGAATGCTTTGTAAATATTTCCACCTTCTGAGAGAGAATCCTCCAAATTTTTAATGCATGTATAGTCAAGAGTGTTTTATCTTGAACAATAATCTTTTTCATGCCACTAAATCTTTTCGCATCAAATTATTTTTGTACTTTTGTCATGGCTCATTTTTTAGATGACTCAAAGTGAGTGTCAACAAAACTAATTAGCCTTTTTAGCTCATAGGAGGATGAGCTAGTTGAATCCTTTACATAAGATGGAATTAATTTCTCCAATAACTTGGATGCTAGATTTAACAGTTTGTTGTCTTCAATGTTAGATTTCAGTAGCCCCTTTCTTTCCTGAGCTTGAGTGAATGTAGCTACTCTCATCTTCTGAATTGGGCTTAAGATAGACAAGTGAATAGGAACTTCAATCAATTTTGGATCTAGTTCATCTTTTTTTGCAACTAAAAATTTATTTATATTTTCAGCGGTGTCTCTTGTAGCAACTAAAACTGCTTTCTTCTCTTCAATAATTTTTTCCTCAGCTGAAGGTATGGGTTTGACTTCAAATATTTTTAGGTGCCTCCACTTCCATGGGAATTTCATTTTTATCATCAGTACCAACATTATCATCATCATTATCATCATCATTATCATCAACATTTTAATCAACATTTCCTTCTTCTACTTCATTCATCGGATCAGGTAAAACATTATCAACATGGGTTACCTTAGTCACAATATCTATTCTTTCATTTTATAGTATTTATTTAAAAGTTTTCTTAGTTTCCTTTATGACTTCTTCTATGTCACCAATCATAAGTTTTTTTACACTTGTTTTACTCTTGAACTTCTTTTGTGCTTTGTTCAAGAGTGCCTTCATTTCATCTAGAGACATAACTGGACATATTTAAGGTAGAATCGTTTCTCTCATTTTCTCTTCTTCATTTCTAGCACTTAACCTCCTAGCTTCCAAAATGTCATATGAAATTTTCCGCAAACTATTCATTATTTCAATCAAAACTTTATTGAAAGAATTCATGTGTTTTATTGTTGCCTCCTCCATAATTCTTTTATCATAGACATTGAAATATTCATACCATTTCAGAAGCAGTTTTAAATCTCCATCTTGAACCATAACTTTCTCAATAGCTTGCATAGACATACCTGATTTATTTGTCTTTTCATTCTTCTTGGCTTGATCACCTTCACCAGAAGGATTGCTTTGTGTGAATGAAGCTGATTTAGTACCTTGATCTCCGATCTCTTTGATTTCTTCATTAGATTATGTCTCCTCATCGTTTGAGATAGCCATATATATATTCTTTTTCTTTTCTTCTTTCCTTCCTTTCTAGATCTTTTGGGCTCAATTTTTATGGGAGTGACCTTTTCTATAGGGACTGACTGAGATACAAAGATTCTTGTAGTGCTAGCTCAGCCAGATGGCATTGCTGGACTAACTGACTTTTCTTTTGATGCCTCCTTAGCAGCTTGTCTTGCTTCTTCATCTTCAACTATTTTTTCTAGTTTCTCTGAACATATCTGGAGATATTCCAAAGCTCTTTGCGAGAATCTCAACTTATTTTCTCACTCGCTTATTATCGACATGCTTTCTCAACTCACTATTGATGTGTTTATCCTTTTCAACATATGTTTTGAACCTATCTTCTACCGGATCAATTGGTTTTCTCAGAATGTGTTGAGAATACATGTCCAGGAATACTCCATCAATTTATTAACCCATAGGCACAATCCATATTCTTCTGGGATCAATGGCCTCCATCATGCACTGATCAATGCTCACCATAAAACAAATAGAATCTTTGTATTTTTCCATAATAGAGGTAGGAATCCTCTCTCTTGCTTGCATCATAGCCTAGAAATCCTTGAAATACCCCCACATAGTAGGATTCATTGATTTCATGTTCCCTGTATCATATAGCAGATCTCTGATTTATTCAGCTACTAGAGTGTCCTTTCCCCATTGAACTTTACCATCTCCCAGAATCTCATACATGAAATAATAGAACAGGCATAAAAGCAGGGTACCATATTTTAATTATTTTTTCTTATCCTTCTTTATTTTGGTCAAATTTTCCATTAGCTAATTCCTTAGCAACTCACATAGGTCATAGTCAATATTTTCTTTAACCATCTGGTAGGCTGCATAAATTGTTGTGTCGAATACAAATTTTTCTCGGCTAGAATGGTAGATTTTGTAACCTATGACCATGGATGCAAATTTTACATCTATATAAATGATTTTGTCTATAGAAATTTCCCTTTTATCGTAATCTGATCCTGTTGCATCTGTGATAGTTTGGTTTTTCACAAATTTGAGAATGGGCAACCCACCAAAAGAATTCAAACTAGTTATGACACTAATGTCTTCCTTAGTGATTTTTAATGGAATGGTAAGCCACATGAATTCATCGTGCACTCGACTTAGGACATAACATACCCATTCTTCTTCAGGAAACATGGGGAATTTATCCATCTGTACAAATTTCTTTGTTTCCAAAATTTTATTCTCTCGCTTTACATGGTATTATTCCTCAACAATGTGGTGATTACATAGATTCAAAATTTGGGAGCTACCTATTTCTTCAATATTCACATGAATATAAACCCTAATATCTTCTATATGTAAAAATCCATGTGGGACTGATGAAAAGGCTCCTAAAGAATTAGTCTCAAGAGATTTATAGGGATGCCATTTGCATTTCGATCGAGGACGATCCTTTACTTAAACTACCAAAGCAGTACTCATTTTCCCCAAATCATAAATTGGCAGAGTTTTTGTAAAATACATTTTTCCTTGGATCACAACTTGAATGTTGAATCACTTCCGACGCTTGGATCTCACATCAAATCACCAAAGATCACCTATGAGCTCTCAAAAATTCTTCTCTTTGAAATGCAAGGTGAGAAATGAAGTGTGAAATGAATTTTTATCCTTTTCCACACCTAACACTTTTGTCGCAATAAATGTTATAACCCTAATACATCCAGTTATACTCTATTTGTACACAGTGGCAAACAAATCATCTTCAAAACTCCAATTCAACATACTGATTCCTCTAATGAGTTCAATAGAATATGTTTATCGATTATGCATCTACTGAACACATTTGCATGTTGTGTCACTTTCCGTTTAGGGGTTCATCTTATTTTCTTTGACAACTCCCCCTAGGCCATAGGCCTAAGACTAATTCCTAGAGGAATTACTAGAAGCAAGTTCTGGTCCTAGCACACTCTTTTTAGTAGAAGGTTCTTCCTTTACCCATTTCTTCTACATTTGTTGCCTCACTGTATCTGTAGTGATTTTCCCTTCTCCTTTGATGTCTTTCTGCACGTTTTTCTTTTGGTTTACCAGAGCATGGTTGAGTTGGATTTGAACTTTTCCTTGTACTCATTTGCAATAGAAAGTTCATTTTTGAGATCATCTAGCTGTCTTTCAAGTACTTCTTCACCATTTCTAGATACTTCCAATTCATCATCCAATTGACTGCATACCTAAAATTTATCTTTTAGGGATTGAGCCAGAATTTCTTCATTCTTATTTTTGTCTTCAATCTATTTTCTCATCTTCATCATGATGGATTCCATTTCAAGCTTTAGAACTGTATTCTCTTGGGTAAGATTTTTGCTGGAAGTGGATTCACTCTGAGATAGGGGGTGAATCAGAGTGGAATAATTTTAACTTTTGACTTTGAAAGCATAATGAAACTTTTACTAATGTTAACCCAATGCGACAGATTTGTTTAAGCAAGTGAACATTAACACTTTAGATCATATTGACATGAAACTTGACTAACATTTACAACCCATATTAGAAGCATCATATGATTTTGTTCAATCAAATATTAATGAACAATCTTGTTGTGCTTTATGAATAGAACTATAGAACTTAATAAAATGCAACTTTGACTTTCTTTTGACAAAATTTTGAGAATTCATATAATGAACACAAAATGCAGATGTAAATACACTTTATGAAAGACTTTTTGCATCAGATTTGCAAAATCTAAATTTGCATAAAATACTTGAACAAATTAACATTAAATTTTTAAAAAACCTTAAAGCATTAAAGAATTGACCAAATGATTGAAAGAAAGATTACACAAGATAGACACAAATCACATAAATGAGAGACACATAAATTTTTGAGTGGAAAACCCTCCTCGGGTAGAAAAACCACTCCTAAACTGCCTTACTGGCTTAATTTCAAAACCACTACTTACAATGCCTTATAGGCTAATTTCTTAGCACCAAATCAAGGAGCACCAACCCCTCATTTAGAGACACCAATCTCATGGAGCACCAACTCCTCTTTAGTTTACAAAATTACAATAACATAGAGTACCTCTCTATTTTCTAGATAATCTCATAGAAACCCACACCCTTAATCTATCTAATACCCTAAAGATTCCAAGATGAATCCTTAAAATATTAAATAAACTAAGTAAGAACATTTCCTCTGCATCATATTTTCATACTTTTATTACAAAGTATTTTCAACATCTCTTTCCTTTATTGAGATAATCACGATTACAATCTCAAATTCTCACATTTCTTCAATACAATAGCTAGAATGTACTCACTATACTTCATAGTCATTTCTCATAGCTCTTCAAAAAAATAGTTAACTCTTTCTCTCTTTTTCAAATAATCTTAAAAACCCTAATCTCTCTATTTTTCTACTTACACATTTCATCATTACATCTCAAGAAATTACAACATAGTAACTTATTTCTCATTTTTCAAAACAAAAGAGATTATTTTCAAAGTACCCATTTTTTGTCAAACAATGTTGCCAGGTATTGCTGTGAGTTTGAGAAAATGATCAGTCATGGAGGTTTTCTTCTGACAGAAATAGTCAAGGAATATGCATTTTAGAAAGGAGACTGAACCCTATCCACAAAAGGATCCTACACAGGAAATGCTAACAAAGATAACATTAAAACATATAAATATTCCATGAACAATAGCCTAAAAAATAGTTGCAACAACAATGTAACTAAAACCTCAAGGTAGTGTAACTGAAACCTCATAATAATGCACCCAAAAAAATTTATCATTAAATCTAGGTGAGAGACTAAAAGGATTTGTAAAACTCATGATTACCCATAAATCAAAAACACCATCCCTTAAAGAAGGAGCATAATCAATATGGTAAAATATTTTGATATGCATTTCAGATTACATGATCACAAACAAATAAACCGAGTTTACCATTTTCCAGATAGAAGCAAACACATGTCTTAAACTATTTGTGCCATTAGAAGTAATGGTTATTCAAAATAGTTGAAAAGATGAATACCTGAGAATAATGATGGAGAGATTGTCATGAATATCTTTACCAGACTAGCAATGAGAAAAATTTCCAATACTCCTTCCAATTTCGAGCCTTCACCCAATGACAAGGAGATGAGACAACCATTGACTAGGTTAAGGATATTTTATATTCCCCCATTCATTGTCCAAGTATTTTAGAAAGCCAACAAACACAGTGAAATGGATAAGAAAATATCTATGTGGTGGTGGCCAAGATAGGGTTTGAAACCCATGAAAAAGTGAAACAATATGATTGCCCTAAACTTTCCAAAGAAAAATAGTCGATGTCACTTACCAATGTTGATAAAGTTTGAAGTTCGAAAGAACTAAAGCCATAAATATAAATTCATAATGTATCTTGAATTCTGCGGATAAACCAATGCAATGCATGCCAACCATCTCAATACCTTCAAATGCATGCACACCATAGATCATCATTACCACTGTTCAATTATTAACCAAGTGAAATGCGAACACAATAATGCTTTAAATAATTTGTCATGACCACTTTAAAAACTAAATGCCGATTACCTTAGTCATCCTTGTTTCCAAGGAACCAAAGCCATGCCACTTCCATAGTGACTTTTAAATAAACATAACCTCATACCTTTTGTTAGCCTTAAGGTCTAGAGATTTGTTAACCATAAGATCTAATAACATATGCAAGTGTAATGATCAATATGTTTTCTTTTATTCAAAGTTGATTTCCATGACATAATTCCCAATGTTCAATCTAATGCCTTATGAAATGTAGTAAAGGACAATTTCATGCCAAATTCAATATACCATATGCCCAAGCCATTATCAAGTGTTTCATATACGCATGCCAATATCATTATATCATATGCTAACCTCTTAATCACCTTTTTATGTTGATTTGATCCCCATACTTTGATGTCCATTTTCAATATCTGATGACACAGTTATAGTATCAAGAATATATGCCAAGAGATAGTACTAATTGTTTTGGAAAAATGAGCCTACAATTGTTTAAAATGATCGATAACCTATGTGCCATGATTATTTTGAATACCCTTACAAGAAACTATGCCAAGTGTGCCAATGTCAAATGAATACCAAATATCAAATGTGCCAATCAAATGCCATAATAAGACCAAACTATGAATTGCCAAGGCACCAACCCAGTGCAATTTTGACATCAAGGATAAATGCCATAGAAGAATCCACCAAACTCCCCCTTTGTCCTTGATGGCCAAAAACTGAGCCATCTGAACAACCATTTTCTCCCTCTTTTTGTCGCAAGGACAAAGGAAGAAACCTATGATATGCCATGAAATAAAAAAACCAACCAATACCCAGCTACAGATAGAGCAAGAATGCAACAAAAATGTAGACCTAATACCATAATCTAAGTGAATCAAAAACAATCTATGGTTCTTGGTGAAGGTAAGAATAGGTGCCATGATGAGCACCAAAACAATGAACCAATACTTTCAAGCACCTCTATTTTGATGCAAATGTAGATGAATCCTCTTTTTAATAACCAATACCATGGTCACCTATTATACCAAGCCGAACTTGAAAAAAATACATCCCTATGCAAAACTGTGACCTGTAACATAGACTAAATTTATGATCTTGAACAACCTTTAACATAATTCTCACTGTGAGTCAAACAAAATACATAAGCATCTGCAAAGGAGAAATATGAATAGGAAGCATAAATATCCTGAGAAATATTTTTTGTAAGTTACCATACCATGAATTCCAATAGATATCACCTTAATGTCACAAATCTAAACAAATGTATCAATCTCGGGTTTGACATCAAGAGAAAACCAAAAAATGACTGAAAAAACTAACAACATCATAATTTTACAAATATGAACATCACTGTACTGCCACTATCCAAGCAACCTATCAAATATTCATCACCAAAACTGCACACCAAGGCTAATTGTTCCTGTGTAACAATATTAGAGAACAAAGCACTATTAATCAATATCAATTTTTCATCTTCAGATTTTGATTATGATGTGAAGCCAATTTGAAACATATGAACCGGATGAAGACTTCAGATATATCAATCACTGAGACAATGTGAAAGAACCATGAAGATATGAAATGAAAAAACCATCTAAACATTTCATGGTGATCCTTTTCAACGAATATTGAAGATCAGTTACTTGAACATACCACCTTTTGGTCATATTAAACTTTATCCTCCATTGTCAATTGTAAACACATTGTTACCAGTATGAATAACCATGCACAAATGCATATCCTACTGTAATGAACATATGGCAAACATCAGTACCAACATATAAAAACTAATTTCTTGTCATGAAACATGTGAACCAAGAATTGATTGTTCATATTTTGTGCCACCTAGATTATGTAAATGTGTCACCAAATCCAGTATTGTTGCCATAGATAAACAACCGTGATAAACACCTGAAAGCCAAACAAGCAATGAAACCAACTGCAAATACAATTAGATCAGAAAACAATGATAATAAATTTGTAAGAGAGAAACCATAGAACCAAGCTCCCCCTACAAAGAAGCTTCATAAAAAATAATTTATGATCCATAAGACACCATTTCTTTTCTCAAGCTTAATGAAAATGTGCAAATTATTCTATCAATGAATCTCTATCGTTGATTCAATAACTTACTGAACATTTCTCCATGAACATAATAAAACACAGTATGATGATAAAATTCATTGGAAAATGAAACACTAAAGTATACTACTACCAAACCATATTTATATACATCAACAAGAAAGTAGATACCATTGCATATCAAAAACTTACTTAATGAACCAGTAGTAAGACTATTAGGCCAACTCATTTTCATTTCAACTAACCTTGTTCTTTAGAAGAAAATCTTCCACCATAATTACACTTTAGATCAGATTGACATGAAACTTGACTAACATTTAGAACCCATATTAAAAGCATCATATGATTTTTTCCAATCAAAGCTTTATGAAAAATCTTTCTATGCTTTATGAACAAAACCATATAACTTCATAAAATGCAACTTTGATTTGCTTGTGATAAAATTTTGAGCATTCATATAATGCACACATAATGCAAATGTAAATTCACTTTATGAAAGACTTTTTGCATTAGATATGCACAATCTAAATTTGCATGACAAACTTGAACTAATTGACATTAAACTTTTAAAAAACCTTAAAGTATCAGAGCATTGACCAACTTATTAAGAACAATAACATAAATGACTAAAATAAAGATTATGCAAGATAGACACAAATCACACAAATGAGAGACACAAAATTTGTTGAATGGAAAACCCTCATGGGGTAGAAAACCCACTGCTAAACTACCTTACTGGCTTAATTCCAAAAGCACTTCTTACAATGCCTTATAGGATAATTTCAGAGCACCAAGTCAAGGAGCACCAACCCCTCATTTAGAGACAACAATCTCAAGGAGCAGCAACCCCTCTTTAGTTTACATAATTACAATAACACAAAGTATCTCTCTATTTTCTAGATAAGCTCACAAAAACCCACACCCTTAATCTATCTAATTCCCTAAAGATTCCAAGATGAATCCTTAAAATATTAAATAAACTAAGTAAGAAAATTTTCTCTCCATCATATTTTCAGAATTTTATTACAGAGCATTTTCAATATCTCTTTCCTTTTTTGAGATAATCATGATTACAATCTCAACTTCTCACATTTATTCAATACAATAGCTTTGATGTACTCACTATATTTCACAATCATTTCTCATAGTTCTTCTAAAAAATAGTTAATTCTTTCTCTCTTTTTCAAGTAATCTCAAAGACCCTAATCTATTTATTTTTCTACTTACACATATTTCATCACTACATCTCAAGAAATTACAACACGGTAACTTCTTTCTCATTTTTTAGAACAACAAAGATTATTTTCAAAGTACCCACTTTCTGTCGAACAACATTGCCAAGTATTGTTGTGATTTTGAGAAAAATGATCAGTCATGGGGGTTTTCTTTTGACGAAAATAGTCAAGGAATATGCATTTTTAGAAAGAATAATGAACCATGTCCACATAAGGAGCCTGCATAGGCAATTCTAACCGAAACAACATTAACACATATAAATATTCCATGAATAATAGCCTCGAAAACAACTGCAACAACAATGTAACTGAAAGCTCATAATAATGCACCCAAAAATAATTATCACTGAATCAAGGTGAGAGACTGAAAGGATTTATAGAACTCATGATTACCCATAAATCTGAAACACCATCCCTTCAAGTAGGAGCATAATTAATATGGTAAAATATTTTGATATGCATTTCAGATTACGTGAAATCGACACGCATTAATTTTGATCACAAAAAAAAAACCTTATTTACCATTTTCTAGAAAGAAGAAAACACATGTCTTCAACTGTTTGTGCCAGTAGAACTAACGGTTCTTGAAAATAGTTGAAAAGATGAATACCTAAGAAGAATGATGCAAAGAGTGTCATGAATATCTTTACCAGACCGACAGTGAGAAAAACATCCAATACTCATTCCAATTTCGAGCCTTCACCCAATGACAAGAAGCTGACACAACCATTGACCAGGGTAAGGATCTTTTAGATTCCCCCATTTGTTGTCCAAGTGTTTCAGAAAGCCAACAAAAACAGTGAAATGACTAAGAAAAAATCTCTATGGTGGTGGCCAAGATAAGGTTTGAAACCCATGAATAGTGAAACAATATGATTTCCCTAAAAATTTCCAAAGCAAAACAGATGATGTCATTTACCAATGTTGATAAAGTTTGAAGTCCAAAAGAATTGAAGACATAAATAGAAACTCATAATGCATTTTGAATTTCGTGGATAGACCAATGCAATGCATGTCGACCATCTCATTACCTTCAAATGCATGCACACCATAGATCATCATTACCATTTTTCAATTATTAACCAAGTGAAATACCGACACAATAATGCTTTAAATAATTTTTCATGACCACTTTAAGAACCAAATGATGATTACCTTATTCATCCCTGTTTCCAAGGAATCAAAGCCATTTCACTTCCATAGTGACTTTTAAATAAACATAACATCATACCTGTTGTCGGCCTTAAGGCCTAGAGATTTGTTTACCATAAGACCCAATAACATATGCAAGTGTAATGATCAATATGTTTTCCATTATTTAAAGCCAGTTGCCATGAACTAATGCCCAATATATCTAATTCCTTATGAAATTTAGTAAAGGCTAATTTCATTCCAAATTCAATATACCATATGCCCAATCCATTATCAAGTGTTTCATATACCCATGCGAGTATCACTATATCATATGCTAACCTCTTAATCACCTTTTGATGCCAATTTCATGCACATAGTTTGATGTCCATTTTCAATATCTGATGACACAATTATAGTATCAAGAATATATGCCAAGAGATATAAATATGTGCCATATATGCCAAGAGATTGTACTGATTATTTTGGAAAATTGAGCCTATAATTGTTCAACATGATCGATAACCTGTGTGCCATGAATATTCTAAATACCTTTACAAGAAACTATGCCAACTGTGCCAATGTCAAATTAATAACAAATATCAAATGTGCCAATCAAATGCCATAATTAGAAAAAAATCTGAAATGCCAAGGCACCAACCCAGGGCAGTTTTGACATCAAGGAAAAATGCCACAAAAGAAGCTGACACTTTTCAAATTATTTTATCTTCTCTTTTAGGGATTTTCTAGTTTGATCATCTTCAGTTCTCTTGTTATCATTTTGTTGAATTTGATCAGAGAGTTCCTTTCTCTTCTTTCTTGACTTATTGATTTTTTCTTTTAGAGACACAATAAATTTCTCCGCATCCTTGAGATTCACTTGTAGTTTATGGACTTTAGCTTTTGACTGATCAAGCTCATCTAGGGCCTCCATAAGCTATTGTCAAGACTACTTGAATCCATTGACATATTTTCCAAGATCTCCCCAATCTATTAGAGGAACTAGCTCTTGTACCAATTTTTGGAGAAAAGCCACACTGAGAGGGGGGTGAATCAGTTTTGTGCAAAAAATAGCTTTAGTAATCTTTAACTTCAAATCATCAATAAGATTACATTCACAATGCATAAACAAGAAAGCAAACAAAACACCATAACACCAATATTTTTACATGGAAACCCTATTAGGGGAGAAACCACAGTTGATGGCCAATCCACAAGTATGATTCTGAGTATACTCAAAAGTTAAGATTAGAAGGGAATGCACTTGCATTCAAGTACACTCCCTAGAGCTCACTACTAAAGAAAGAAAGGACTTGTTTCCTAGGAGTTTAGATTAAAACCATCTGAATATTTGAACTCAGATGATAGCATCTAAAATCCTTGATTACAATTCCAGATTAAGCACAACAATATATTTGTTCTTCTACAAACTGAATTTGCAATTCTTCTCTGCTCTACTCATTCACACAACACACATCTTCTATGCGCAGGTGAAACTGTGCATTGTCGCATCTCTACTATGCTCTAACTCACTGTTCGGACATCAACACAAACCTTACATCGTAAAAAAAGATTAAAAAAACCAAGTATATATATCCACAACATATGATTTATTTACACTTTGTCAGCTTCAATAAAACATAAGAGAATTACAACTATCGGCTCACATTATGATAAATATACAATATGTACCATCAAAGGTCGGCCATAACTTGGCTAGGACCCAAACAATGATATATAAACATAGATATACTTAATTAATTCATTCCCATACATCTGCGACATAATACATTCGTGAGGTCAGCCTCAATACAAGAAAAACTGAGAACACGAAAACCAAATCTTCTAACTTTCACACGATCTGGTACGAGTCATTGTGCTTTAGAAGAAATAAAGATAATATGTGAAAAAATGTTCCCTAGGATGCACAAAGAAAAATATTAACCAGAAATGATCTTACAAATCGAAGAACACTATGTTACCGGATACTTTGTTCTCGCTTGACAATTCTAAGTCTTCTTATCGGTAGGAACAAATGATGTAGTGTGGACCTAATAGATGATTATGGTTGCCAATAATGACAACACCAAGTTAACCTCATAGTGTCTCTTTCCAACAAATACACCCCTTTTTGTTTTTGTTTTTGTTATTTTTTATTTCTTCTTGGTCTTTGATGTTGTATGATTGTGTATCATTTTCATTGTTGCATACATAATTTTCTTGAATGTCTAATTTAATGTGAGTTTGAAGAAACTTCCTCCTCTCACTAAAGTGGGCTAAATGTATTGTAGAAAAAAGTATCCCTTTTTCACATTGAAGGGTAGATTATTAAAGTTTATTGCAACAATCAAGGATCTATTTCATCATGTCAAATTCATGCATTTTTTTGAGCTAATGTGTTGATGTAGCATTGGTGATAAAGTTCAAGTGTTCAAAGCCATTATCTTATGTGAAATTATGTGATCAATATTTACATAAATTGAAGCCACTTCATGATAAATTTCATATTTGTAATCCAAGGTTTCAATTGAGGTGTGGTGAGTAGTGGCATTGCTTTGTTCATTCATCTCTCCTCTTATGTATTGTTTCATTTCAAGGTTTAATTACCAAAATGGGGTTCGACCAAGGAAAATTCCTATTCCCTAACAAATCAACAATTTTCTTCTCCTTCCATGTGTGATTGCAGGTTTTAGGTTAAAGATCAAGTGGAAAGAAAAATTTGTCACAGTTGCAAAGTTGTCAAAGTTGTCATCTTTCTTGCAAGATCATGTAAAGTCTTCTATAAAATTCAATTTTGACTTTCAGGAGCTGAAAACTTGGGATATGAGAGTGCATACATTGAAGAACAAAACCTAGGCACTGATTTTTGAAAACCCTAGCAAGGACCCATTCACCACTGGGCGAATGATTCCTTAGTGTGGCTCGAAAAAACACTTTTTGCAATAGGTACACATCATTTAACCCTTCCAAACTCTCCCTAGATTATGTAGGTTTGATTAGTATTATGATTTAGCTTCTAATTTCACTTTATAGCTTGTAATTTGGAGTTTATTTTCTATGTTAAATCTTTCTCCCCAAAGTTAAATTTAGTTCATACACCCATCGTAGAAAAAAGGTAAATTACAATATTGACATCTTAGGCTAACTCTCTTAAGGGTTGTTGGTCAATGTTTGATGTGGATCTCATTTCCCAATGAAAAATAGAAGAATAAGACCCCTTTTTCCCTCTTTGGATTCACTTTTCCATTTTTGGGGGAAATCTCCCCCTATCCTATTTTTCTATGTTTCAGGGGATGTTACAAATCACATAATGCTTATGGTCTCTAAACTACTCAATGTGTTAAGAGAGCTAAAATTATGCAATGTAGAGGAATATAAATTTAATGTAGAGTTAATAAAATTGATCAAGTGGAAAGGAATTGGTGAATTTATTTCAATGAGTGTGTGACATTAAGCCCACTTGATATGATGTATCCAACATTGTTAAGTAGAAGGGTAATGCCTCATCATTATGTACTCTAAAATGAACATGAGAAATACTTGCCGTAGATGTTGAAAATCCATTTAAGAACATTACTTAATCTAGAGTGAACATGAAATTGAAAGGATTCTTCTAACTATATCTTCTAGGTGAAAAAAATGAATGTATGCACAAATAATTTCTATAAGCATAAATAGTCTTGTTTATCACATGTTTTTGAAAATGAGCACCTAGATTTTCTTAAATAATCATCACATATTACAATTATAATTCAATATAACTAATGTGAATTATAAAAGGTTGTGTTTTTAAATATTACTCTTTAATATATAGATCAAAATTTCCATGCTTTACACTTTATGCATCTTCCATATAGAACATCTTCTTATCCTAGAAAAAGGATTTTTTTTATTTAGCTTGCACATAGATACCCATAAGAAGATAACATTTCCAAAACTAACTATATCCCTTTCCATGAATTTAAAGGAGGTGTTTCCGAGTTTATCCATGTAGAATTCATGTTCATGTTTCGATCTCCATAGATACCAGTAGAAGATATTATGGCTTCTATTTCTTTCATCTCCATGGGTGTAAACTTCACAAAAAGTGAATTAATATTCTCCTCTAAGTTATTGACTTTAGTTGTCCCTGGAATTGGAGAAACGTCATTTCCTTGGTGTTGAACCCAAGCAAGTGCAAGTTGTCCTGGAGTGTACCCTTTGCTCAAAGCAATAGTTGATAAATTCTCAAATATAACCTTGTTCCTTTCAAAATTCTCTCCAATAAACCTTGGCGAATTCTGAAAAATAAAACTTTTAAAAAACTAGATAACATTCTAGTTAAACAAAAATCATAATTAACCCATACAAATGAACTCTTAAACTTCCTACTTATAACTATAAATCCTTAACCGGAAGATAAAACCATTTTTTTTTCTGACGGGGCTACATTCTTTGTCATTAACCCATAATTCTACCCTTAACCCTAACATAATTCTCACACTAACTATGACCAAAACCCAATATTAACACTAAACCCTAACCCTAATCATAATAATAAATTAAACTGAATCATAACCCTAATGCTAACTCTAACCATGATATAAACCCTAATCCTAAATGCTAACTCTAATCATAACCCTAAATATATTAATTTATTCAATGTGTTACACACGTTGCAATTGCTACTAGCTTATTTATCTTAATATATAAAGATATATATATTATACACCGAGAGATATCATTTTCGAGGTGTATTTTTTAAATTCAAAGAAAAAAAAAATGTCTCAAAAATGATATCTCTCAACGTATAATATATATATATATCTTAAAATATATTAAGATAGATAAGCTAGTTTACCCACACATACAGATAGAATTACATTAGACTTCTACAATATATAAAAAACTAAACTTTCTGAGAATAGAACTCTTAAGTTTGCCCTTGCAAATATACAGCAGTTTTATTGTTCAATCGTCAGCATTAAGAGGGGCAAAAATGGAAGATCACATATAATGATAATAAGCGACTACCAAAGAGCTACACTGTTAATGCAAAGAAGAATCAATAGATACATATACAGATACCTTTCTAGAATCACTATCTGTGAAGCTTTCAACCAACTTTGTCCCAGCAGAGAAGAAACCATGGCCCAAAGGGCTATACGGCACAATTCCAATACCAAGATCTCTGAAAGTAACAACCGAAATGTTTATCATCCAAAATAAGACTCTTTTAGCTGATAAATTCTAGGTCTCAAAGCCCACATACCTGCAAGTTGGAACGATTCCTTCCTCAACATCCCTACACCACAAGGACCACTCTATTTGAACTGCTGTAATGGGATGAACAGCGTGGGCTCTTCGAATTGTTGATGGAGAAGCCTCAGAAAGTCCAATATATTTTATTTTCCCTTCTTCAACCAGTTTCTTCATTTCTCCAATCTGTTGTAATAGATACAAAAACAAACTTATTATTATGTATTTCCTAAAGCTTATCATGAATGACTGATATTTAGATAGAGAATCAACAAAATTTTCAAGACGGCAAAATGTCTAAGATATAATTTGAAATTTCTACTTTAGAAGTCTGCATAAAAATGAAAACCCAAAAATTTAAGGACAGCTTCTAGCTGAAACTGAAACGCTTGAAGACAAGGTTACAGTGTTCTAAAATTAGTGCATAATTTGCAAGCAGTGCAACCAGACTGAACTCCATCTAATGCAGAAGTCATACATTAAAAGTATACTGTTCCATCCTCTCAACTAAATCATTATAAAAAGAAACATGAGCAGTCCCAAACTTGAGCAGTGAACCTTAATTGAGAAAATCAAAATGAGAACATGTCAGGGTAAAATAGGATAAGTTCAATTGATAGAGATATATTGGCGCTTTTAGTCCGATTCTCCAAAGATTAAATCTTGATAATAAGTTTCGAAATTGAGTAAACTATCACAGAATAAGTTTGGAACTTACAATCCGCTGCTTTCAAACAGTAAAACTTATCATTCAACCAATCAACTTATAGTTTGTTGCTTGATACAAGGTAAAAGAGAATACTAGCACCCATTTAGTAATTAAATCCATATTATATCTGTAAAGGAGGACTCGGGACACAGAAGGGTTAAGTACATACAGTAACTTCTATGGGGACACTTGTATCTACACGATGTTGGTAATACAGATCAATGCAATCCACATCGAGCCTCTTCAGACTCTCCTCACAGCAAGCACGAACATACGTAGGATCTCCACGAACAGTTCTTATCCCACCTGCATAGCTTACTCCGAACTTGGTGGCCAGCTGCACTTTGTCTCTTATTCCTTTTAGTGCCTGCAGATCAAGTCAAAATGCTCCAAATTTAAAGTAAACCATACGATAAACCAGACAATTCTTCTCAAAATCAGATTAATTGAAGGCACCCTACCTTTCCAAGGAGAAGTTCATTAGTATGAGGACCATACACATTAGAGGTATCGAGGAATGTAATGCCTATGGAGACAGCATGGTGAATAAGGGAGATCATTTCATTTTCAGGCTTTGGAGGGCCATAGAACGCAGACATGCTCATGCAGCCTAATCCCTGTGCTGATACTTCAAATCCTTCACTTCCCAATTTGATTCTTGGCACTGCCATTAGTACTGATAATGTCTCTTGCTTCTCTTTTTCTGCCTTTGATTTTGCTTTCCTCACTTCCCAATTTTTTGAGAGGAGGTGAATATATTTATAACATAGTTTGGATGTGAACGTCATGGCTGAGCTCAACCGTTTGACTCACAGTTGCTGTCTCCCTTAGAATTCGAATACTTCGGGTAGAATCATTTTCTTTTACCATTCCATTTCAAAAGTTGTGGCATGCGCATTACTAAAAGTTAAATAAAACCTAACTCATAACGTGGAGAATGGATTCATTTTTGTGAGCAGAACTGCTATGTTATCCGTTTTCAAGGAAAACCAAACATTTTGAGTATAGAAATAATAAATTAAAACATTTTTCTCAACTAAAAATAATATAAATAATGCGGGCATAGATAATAAAATGGGAAATAAGATGCATATGAAAATTTCATTATTAAAATACTGTGAATGTCCGATTTCAAGGTTATTTTTATATTAACGATACTGTTCTCTAGAAGTTGGTAATTTGGCTGTGGTCAATAGGGAATACGTCAGCACTGACATAGAACTAAATCATGATGTTTTCAATGACAGAAAATAGAAAAATTCACGTTAAGATATAGGCAAAGCAATAATTTTAAAAAGGGCTTAGATTTTCTTGCCAGACAAGTTACGAGCCAAACAAATGTCGGTGAATTCACATAAAGCGTGTTTTTTATTTTGTTTTAACAGTCAATGAGTTTTTACTTTATGAGTGAAGTTGAAAACTTCTAAATGAGTCTATTGAGGATCAAATTTTATTCAGTGCAAACCCTCAATATTATAAGAATGACTTTTTAGTTTATGAGTGAAGTTGAAAACTTCTAAATGAGTCTATTGAGGACCAAATTTTATTCAGTGCAAACCCTCAATATTATAAGAAATGAGACCATGATCATGTCTTCATCATTTTTTAGAATGGATACACCACAATATTTGGTTCTTAGTTATGAATGTTTGAACTTAAAGCTCATCCTCCCATATCAAATGGTTAGACAATTCTATGGGTTTGATGTCCTCGAATAATAATAATATTCAATTAACTCATTTATGTTTCCTTATGATGGTACATCCTATTGAGATGTACGTGGGAGAGACTAAAATTGGTTCTCAACTCAATGTTTTATTTGACAAGGCTAATTATTTGATTTTGTCTTTTCCTCAACACATCTTGCAATAATGCATCATAATCACTTTGCAATTTTCTTGTTGCTACTTCACTAAATCAGGCAATATGTACCAATATTGAAGTTGCTATATGAGCAAGGGTGACAATATTTCTTTTAATAATCAATTGTCTAATGAGCTATTGTGGGTTGTCAAATGTTGAGGTCCTATCATATTCAAGTTCAATTGCCCACACTGTCAAGTTCTCTTGGATTGCACGTTATTTACACCTTTAATAGAGATTTTGTGCTTATTATATATTCTAGAATACATCCCTCCATTCATTGTTTCTTCTTAATGTATAAAAAGCTGCTATTGAAGATAAATCCCAAGCTAGCAACAATAGACATCCATTTTTTTGACTAATATTCTTCTTTAGTCTCTTGTGATATTTAAAATATCCACTTCAATGATTAAGGAAATTTATATAGAATTAGAAATTTATACTTCCCATACTTTATTCCTAGAATCATTAATTAGTCCATCCCACTAAAAAAATTAGCATGGTTGTAACATAAGGGCCACTGTTCTAAATTATCCAAGTATTCTTAGTGGTCCTAATGAGATTTATAATTTCATCCCCTAATAAAAAAAATTGCCAAACCCCTTTGTGTACTGATGTAAGGCACAAATGTAAACAAGGTTACCAATGGTTGTTGACAAGGCAAAATAGGTCTTATTTTGTGTTTCTCACAAAAAATCCTCTACCATAGGTTCTTATACTTTTAATTTTTTTAGTGTAGGATTATCATCATGCTAACTAGAACTAATAGATGTCATCTTGAATATTGTGTACTACTTCAAGAACTATATTTAACTTTTGAGGCATTATGCTTAGAGTCCCAATATTCTAGAACAAAAAATTCATCCTTTCAATAGGTTCCTAGATCTTAGCATATGATCCTTCAAAAATAGGATCATTCTACTTTCTCTTTTCCATCCTTATCTTCTATCACATTTTCCTACTAAGGGCTTTCTCCACATTCACTTGGTAGCTCCTAATGAGGTCTTCACCTTTATAAAATTAGTGATAATAACTTTCCTTACCAAGTTATTTTCTCATGATGTGGACAAAACATTCAAATTCATATGTTCTTACTTTGGCATGCTCTATATTATACTTGAATATGATATTGATGATTTTTTCAAAGTCTTCCTTTTTGAATATGGTGAAATCCAAAACTTTAGCTCAAGAAGAATGCCTTTTCTCTTTTGTAGTTTGAAATTCTCATTATTGGTATTATTAATTTTGAATAATGCCTTTAAGAATGTATTTCTTGTAGATATCTTCAATAAAATGTTATGAGGCATGAATTTAGACCTAAAAAATCCAATGATTGTGTATAGTTAATGTGAAAACTAATCCTCACAATTATTTTCTTCAATAGTGGCCTCTTTGAAATGCAAGGGATTGAGAATATATAGGAAATATTATTATAGTTTGGTAATATTAAATCTATATCCATTAAGGATTGGTGTGAAAAATTAATATTCGAAGATGTAATGGGGCCACCTGAGCTATGCTTATTTAAGTGGGGAGACTCTAAGTTTCCTTTTGGTAGTGTCATAAAGGTCGTTAGCAATTAAGCTGATAGATTACTAATCACTATAGATAAATTATAAAAGAAATTAAATGGGAATTATTTGATGCACAAATTTAAGATATTACACAATAAATACATGGAAAAATCCCTTCTAAAAGGAAAAACCTCAAAAAAATCATTCTATTATAATAAACATGAAAAAGAATCTATAAGATTATAGATAAAATCAAGGTATATCACTTCTCTTCACTCCATAAATCTCATAAGTAGAGTGATCAGGTGCACTTATCTAAAAAAATATACCAAAGGGAACTTCTTATCAATGAGATATAAACTACTTAAATATATGTGGAAGGGTATTCAAATAATTTAAAATCTATTCATCATACTTACTAAATTTATAAAATTTCATAATTAATTAATAATATAAAAAAATATTATATTATTAATTATTAAATGGTCCATGCTTTATAATACATATAATAAGAAGAAGGTTTTATAACCTACTATTGGAAATATATATTATAAGAGTATAAACCCCAATAGAATTATGTTCTAACTACCCTCTTTAATAGAGAGAATAAACTAGTAATCACACCTTGGTGTGCAATGGGTACACTAAAGAAGTGTGGATGGGAAATTAGGGATTTTTTTGGTTTATTGTTTACATAAATTTGTGTAGTATAGATTAGGCCAATTGGTAGGCTATTTAAAAAATGATTTTGTTTGTGAAACAAAGGTATCAATGGAGAAGTGATAGTTTCAAATCAAATATGATTCTACTTATAGGGATTCAAACACAACTTAAAAAAAACCTTTGAATCAGGAATATAATAAGCATCCTTTACCAATAGGCTAATGATATGTTTGAAATGGGGAGAGAGGGAGAGAGAGGGAAATATGTGGATGGAAAGAGGAAGAGATATCTTTGGGGGGGAGAGGGGTAAAGAGATATAGATAAAAAAGAAGTTATAGATAGAGATGGAGGAGAGGGATATGGAGAGAGAAATATAAAGATATAGAAATATTAGGAGAGATGAAGGGAGAGATGTAGTAAATAAGAGAGAGAAATAGAGAAAATTAGTTATAAATAGATAGGAAGAGGGATAGATGGAAAGATAGAAATAGAGAGGGAAAGAGTGAGAGATAAAGTCCAGGTGATATAGAAAATTTAATAGAGAGGGAGAGAGATAGAGAGATATATATAAATAGAGAGAGAGAGGGGAAAATAGAGAAGTTGAGAAATATAGAAAGAGAGAGTGATAGGGAGATATATATATATATATATATATATATCGAGATAGAGAGAGGGTGAGATAGATATTTATATATATATTGGAAAAGATAGAGTAGAAGGAGAGAAAGAGGTATAAGGAGAGGTAAGGAGATACAAATAGGGAGGGAGATAGAGATGAATATAGAGATAGAGATAGAGATGGAAATGGAGAGAGAGAGAGAGAGATAAAAAGAGGGCGAGATAGAAAGAGGGCGATACAAAGAGAGATGGAGAGAAAGAGAGAGGGATAGATGGTGGGATATAAAGATAGAGATAAGAAGTTATAAAGAGAGGGGGAGAGAGAGGGAGGGAGAAGTTCATATGGGAAGATATAATAGAGATATGGGAATACAAAGAGATATAGAGCTTTATATTTTTGTCTCCCTCTCTTTCTTTGTATTTTTTATTATCTTTCAATCTCTCTCTTCCCCTCTCTCCTCTATTTCTCTCTATATTTTTCTTCCCTTCTCTCTTCCTCTATGTATCTTTCTCTCATTTCTTCTCTATCTATTTCCCTCTCCCTATATTCCCCCCCCTACTATTTTTTTCTATCCCTATTTCTCTCCCTCCTCTCTCCCCCTTTCCCTCTCTATCTCTTTAATTTTTGACCTATATATATATATTTGTTTCCTATTTCTCTTTATCTATCTATCTCTCTATCTTTCTTTGTGTGACTATATATATCTATGTCTCTCATCTTCTCTATTTTTCTCTATATTTTTAATGTCTCTTCCTATCTCTTCCTCTCTTAATATTTACTCCTTTATAATTGTATCTCTATTTTTGTATCTGTATCTCTCTATTTATCTTTTTATATCCCTCTCCATTTCTCTATTTCTCTCTCTTCATTTTTTCTCTTTCTCTATCTATTTTAATCCTAAGTGTGTAATGGGCACACTGAAGAGGTTTTAAAGGTGAATTATCATATCGTTAACCAAATTGCATGCAACCCTAAGCATAACTACCTAGGACGTGTTATCCTTGATATGTTGGCATAAAACGACTAATCAAAAGTTACCTCTCTCTCTCTCACACTCTATAAATTTTAATTTATATTTTAAGTTTAAACTTAATTTTATTATATAAATTATAACAAAACTCTAAACTACAATTATTCTAAAACTATTATAGTTTTTATAAGATAACTAGTTATAAATTAAATTAATTCTAATTTTTTTCTTTAATTATTATTTGTAATTTCATGAAAAGATATATATAATAAAAATAAATTTCAAACTTAAATCTAAATTAAAATCTAAAATAAAATAAACTAAATGGAAAGTCAAAATATTAATAAACATAATAATTAAAAGAAATAATAACAAATAATAAACTTATTAAGTAAATTGAAATGATTAAGAGTGAGGGACCTAGCTCGATTGGCTAAAGTATCCTATTAGAGGAAATAGGTCCGAAAGTCTAGTCTCTCCCCATTTACTAGGTGCATTGTAGTTTATAGGAGGGGTTACCTCATTCCTACAGTCTAAAAAAAATTAATAAATGATTAAATAAAAAATTTAAATTATTTTTGTAATTTATTATAATTGAAATATTAGTAAAATATGTATGTTAAAAATATAATTAATATATCACAAATAATCTTAATATAAACTCAATATTTAAAAATTAAAAATATTATTAAATAAATTAAAAATAAATTTAAACTATATTAAAATTGTTTAAAGTAAAATTCTAACTTTTATATGTAAAATTATATCAACTTAAAATTTGAAAATAAAATGAAACCTTATTTAAAAGATAAAAATTCAATTCGTAATTTACTGATTTATTATTATTAATATTATTATTTTAAAAATATTTCTATTTATTAAAAATAATATTATTTGTCTAAAAATCTAAGTTTAAAAAGTTTAAAAGAAAAAAACAATTCTTATCCTATGTTTTCGTAATTTAAAGTTAAGACTAGAGAAGAATGTAAATTTTTTTTCTTTAATTATTTATTATATTTTTTAATATTTTACAAAATTTGATGGTTGAGATCATTTTAATTGTCTTGCATCCTTCTCCATAATTTTGAACAATTTATTTTTAGAAGCAAGTCGTTCACTTCATATAAGGAACACTTCAATATAAATATAAATTGTAATAAAAGAAAAAATAATGTCCCAAAAATGTAGATCTTCTATGTGAAGATAATAGGGAAAAATTTATATCCTTGAAAGGAAGAAAATTACCGTTGATTATGGTTTAGGACATAGAACAATAATATTTTTAATTCTCATTCAAGGAAACCAGGTAGAGATATTAATCCAAGGATGAAGTAGGAGAAATAGATCTTGCAATAGGTTGTCCTAGGGTCTGATTAGAAACTAAAGAGGGGTTCACCACCAAGCTAGGTCTTGGAAAGACTAATGAAATGCAAGCCCTAATGCTAAAACCTAATGCAATTAAAAATTTCACTAAATGACTTAAAATTGCATGTAAATAAGAATAGAAAGCTAGGAGATCAGAGGTGTGCACTTGGAAATCTGTAGAGGCCTAGATGAAGACTTGAAATGTAAAAAATACTAAAATTAATTCATGTTGGCACACATCTACCAGTTTGGGCGATTTTTTCCTAGATTAGGGTTTTTGGGTAGGAACAAAAATATGGCAGAGATATGTTTGGAACTCCTAAAAACTATAAATTTCACTATACTAGGAATCATACACCAAAAGTGGCATATCAATCTAGTTCAATTTTTCTAGAAAATCGGGACCTAAATATGCTCTTCAATCATTGCTCTACCTTCTTGACTTGGTTTTCAGATCTAAATGTGAGGTTTCTTCTTTGTAATTGTTCTCTAATGGTCTTATAAGTAAGGTGACAACTTAAATGACTTTGCAACTTAAACAACTTCTTTCCAATCTTTCTCCTTAGGATGTCTTCAACCAGATCTATAGATCACACACTAAAGAGAGGGGGAAATGTTGTTTCGTTAGTGCAAAGGGGTTTTACTTGGTCAAACCCTATTTTGGTAATCAAACCTCCTAATGAAATATAATAAGATAAAGGAATGATGACTGAATAAAATGTAATGTTGCAACTCACCAAACCCTAGAAATAAAAGGCTACAAACATGTATGAAGTGGCTCCAATGGATGTATATCTTAACTCTTACTTGAATGTGATAGATCTTGAATTCAATGCTAGCCTAAATCATGAAACCCTAGATCACAATTATTAGCTCAAAAATAAGATTGATGCTTGATGAATTTGACATCATGCTTGACACTTGAATAATGCTCTAGAACACTTGATAATCAATTATTGAATGTTGTTGTGAACTCTTTAATACTCAAATTTGTTATAATGCATGAATACTCAAGTTTCTAGGTGTAAAATGGGTGAAACAACCTTGTATTTATACCTTTTTTTATGCCAAATTTATCAAAATTACAACACTACAAGATGACATTAGATCTAGGAATCTAAAATCCCACCAAGAATTTGAATTAAATATAATTTTGGGCCATATAATAATCACATGCCAAAAGTGGTGTATGAGTCCCATTAGGCCCGATTTTTCAAAAATGCTTAGATTCATGTGAAATCGGGATTGGGACCTCGAGACTTAGGTGGCACCCATATGCCTAAGGTGGTGTATGACTCCTAGATCACTAAATCTAGGCCATACAACCTAAAATGACATGAATTATGATTGGATGTTGATTTTTGTTGGGATTATCATAAAAAAAGTACATTAATTAAGGCTTGTGGATGCAAAATAAGGCCAAATAAGGCATAAAGAAGCCCAATTAATAATGATAACCCTAGACTAGTGTGAAAGTGTGAAAAACCACTTTACAACACCTTAAATAATGTAAAAATAGGATCCATACCAAAGCTATACCTTCTGATAAATTTGATAAGGTGCCCTTGGATCGATGGATCCTATTTGGTGGCATGATATGGTTGTATCGCTTGATTCTAATATTCATTAAAATATTTCAGTGGGTGAGTGGGGAGGGCGACACACATATTTGGTGGGACCTAGGTGAGGGGGTGAGCAATGTAACAGGTGTTAAGGTATAGCCAAGTGGCACTTTGTAATTGTGTGATTTGTTGTCTCACATCATTGATGTGAGTTGTGTGGTGTTCATGATGGTGGCGATCCAATGGCCTAGATTTAAATTTGTTTAAATATAACGGTCAGGTTTTAAAGTTATAAGTAGTGGGTGATAGGCATTGGATCTTAGTGTGAGAGATAAATTGATGTCCATAATTCAAGGTGTGATCTCCCAATGGTTAGCTACTCTTATTCGTAGGTAAAGATTGTGCAGTAATGGTACATTTTTTTCTAAACTACCAGATTGACTCTAAATGGCTTTAGATCGCATTCTTACACTTCTTCCAAGGTTGAAGTGATTGTTGGGTGGTGCCAATTATTTATTGAGGTGTTGCAATGGTTATATTCCTTGTTAGAGTATGTTCTTGTTTTTATATTATATTTATTGGAAGTGCTATGCCCGTTTTCAAAATGCACTCAATGTTGGAGTGCGCTCAAGGTGTCAGGGGCATTCATGTCTATTTTTTGCTTCATTTTAGGGGAAAATTCTCAATGAACTGCAGTTTGATCTAGGTGCTTTGGTCTGAAACCCTAGTTTGGCTAGGGTTTACAACTTCAAATTAAAATTTGAGTTAAGACCCAAATGTTGATTGTATTTTTTCTCTTAAATATTGTATCAACTCTATCATCCTCTCATGTTTTGTACTCGGGTATGTGCAAGATCATCATGGAAAAAATAGGACCTTAAGTGGCAATAAAAAGACAGAAAATCAGAGTTAGACAACTTGACATAAATATTTGAATAAGTTATCTATATTATTTCTAAAAAGAATAAAAATAGAATCTGTAGAAAATTGAATGTAGTTTCTAAACTACTAGACCTTTAATTAAAAAAAAAAATCTATTTGGTGAAAATTTGAAATTTCAATGCAATAGTATTTAAATTTTAGGGTAAAAATAAGAATTAGGTTTCTATCTGACCACCCTAACCACAATAAAATGATAATATTATTTTATAATATTTTAGATATAAGTAGAGGACTAATGTCCTGATGTGATGCATATTTTTTTCTATTTTTTTCCCAAGTAAATAATTAATTATGAATTTTTTATTACAAATTTTAAAAAATATAAAATCTGATCTGTCTAACCACCTTAACTTAGTATGAAATTCATTAAATTAATTTATTTTTTTAAAATCCTATAGTGTGCAAAGCATATAATGTGACACATGTTTCAGATTCAAAAAATGTGATACCGTTTGAAAGTTAGAGATGTTTTTCAATCAGCCTATCAATTAGGACTTTATTCATAATTCGAATAGAAAATAAATAATAATAATTTATTAAATTTAAATTAAAGCATAATTTATATTGTTGGAAAGCTAAAAATCTCCTCTAAAAACCCTTTTCGTTTCATCAATTTGGGGTAAAAAAAGTCGTCAGCCACATGGGCCATCATATGGCTTACATATCGCCACTTTTTGGCCCATCATGATCCTGCACATACCCACTCATTATCTTTGAATCAAAACAAACAAGGATTGTTTTTTCATTCTCAATCATATTTTTCGGTCTTGAATGTTTGATTTGTTGGATTTTTTTCAAGGAGTAGAGAAATTTCTTTCAAGTCATGTGTTAAGGTAGTCATGATGCAATAGGGATTTCAAAGAAGTTTGATAGTTTTGTTCCTTTGTTGGTTTCTTTTTGTAAGGTAGTAAGTTTATAAGAATCTAGGGTTGGTCTATTGTAGGAGTGTTACTTCATATTTGGACTCTGTGTGGATAAGGTACTGGTCATTCTATGTTCATAAGACTAAGTTTGAGGTGGATCCAATTTCAATTCAAAAGAGAACATTTTAATTTCTTGTATTTTCCTTTATGTTTATTTCCATACTACCATAAGATATTAAAGATAAGGGAGAGTTGTGTAGATGATTCAGGCCATTGTAGGCTTTCCACCATTGTAGTATGTTATTTAATGTATAGGGATACCCACCTTTCTCCTATAGAGCCTAAAGTGAAGAGGAGAGGATTTCTAATCAATCATTTAATGTTTGTTGGCCATTGACCTAGGATCTCAAAGTATAAAGAGTAGCTACCCTTTAGGATATGTTAGACCATTAGCTAGAAACACTAATAGATTGGCGACTCTATTAGGGATAAGTTGAGAAGATCTAGTAGGATACCACATTTCCTTAATAGAGTCATTGAATTTTCAAAGCTTCTGCCAAAGTTCCATAGTAGGAAGAAATATTATTCCCATTAAGTTGGGTGGTGACTCTATACTTTGAAGACTAGTTGAAAATAAAAAGATCCAATCATGCACTAAAGAAGATCAATTCACAATATTGACCCTTTAAGAGAGAAGCGAGGAAACACAAGTAGAAGAGAAGCTAGGAGAAACAACAATCATAATCAAAAGAATAAGGATCCAAGTAAGTCTAATCCTACCTTTGATAAAAATACTAGTTATTTTCTCCATAGTCATGATAGTTCTTATTTTTTTCAAGAAGCATATGCTCTATTAAACAAAGAAGAGGGATTAACTACCCCACTGATAAGACCTAAAAACTCTTAGAGAAGAGAAATGCAAACAATAAATACATATTAGGATAGGGTTTACCCTTCTCAAGAACTTTGTGATCATAATCCACCCTTAGAAATTCTATAATCCAACAATTACACAGTGAGCCTAGTGTTGGGAAAAACCACGCCTTTTCTTTTGAAAACCAAGTTAATCCCCACAATACTACTAAATTCTTTACTCAAACCCCTACCTCAAATGATATAATCTAGACCGAGGAATAAATCCTAAAGGAAACCAAAGACTAGTTGTTTGAAATAGAGATTGAAACAAGAAAAGGATAGAGAAGAAATGATAAAGAAAAGAGATGAAACAACGAAGGAGCTTGATGATTGGACAGTTGCACAAAATTTTGCTAGTATTCTTATACCTACACCTGAAACTCAAGTCAAGACTAGCAGTCAAATAGTTATACCTCTATGTACTTCCCATGTGAATACAATGACTAATCCTTGACCAAACACTACACCAAATGTGACTAGTGTTGCCTATATAAGAAATATTTCATCCAGAGGTGTAGACCCTTCTAGTTCTCAAAGTAATCCATGAATGACTTCTATTCCCATGAGTTCTAATTTTTAAATGGGCTCTTAGATAAGCCCCACACAAGGTCAATATTTTCAACCAAATACAATTGTTGGAAGTATGTCCTAGCCACCATTTGTGGAAAAAAATATAGGGGTTGGAAATTTTACGCCAGTCACTCAAGGATAGTTTCAAGGTGGTCCTCAAGTGTAGGGGAGTGTTCCACCTTATGTTGGAAATCAATATGCTTCCATACCACAAGAACCATATATACAAAAAAAATTCCTAACAGATGGGGAGGTTATCAAAAACTTTGGAGGAGATAATTTTCCTAGAAGAAGACCCATGCAGATGGATACATATATACAACATGATTTGGGGGGAATCACTAGATTCCCAAATCAGGTTCCCAATGAAGTAAGGCAGTTACTCTCTAAGTTCTCTAGAATTTATGCCATGAAAGGTGAGGAACACTTGGGTGTTTTCATGAACTTATTAGGAGATTTTGAAGTGGAGCATGAAGATGTGATTATGAAGCTATTCATGCACTCTTTAACTATTGATGCAAGAGATTCGTATAGGAGCCTTTCAAATGTTAGTGTGGGATCTTGAGAAAAATTCCAAAGGGTTTTAAGAGATGAGTATGGTGACAAAACATACCCAAGATTCATCTTGAATGAATTCAATAGCATTGCTAAGGATCAAAATGAAATGGTATCAAAATTAATAATATTAGATTCCAAAAGACTATGTCTAGGCTCCCAACACATTTAAGACTAAATGAAGATGTTTGTTTAGTAACTTATCTTAATGCATTTGATTCTAAAATGGGTTACCATCTCAGAGATAATAATCCTCAAACATTAAAAGATGAATACAATATTGCAATCCATAATGGGGTATGTGTAGGATCATCATGGAAAAAAAGGCCCTTAAGTGGCGATGAAAATTCAAAAAATCAGAGTTGGGTAACTTGATGTAAAAGTTTGAATAATTTATCTATATTTTTTCAAAAAATATGTAAGAATAAAGTTTGTAGAAAATTGAATATAGTTTCTAAACTATTAGGCGTATTTAAAAATAAAATAAAATCTATTTGGTGAAAATTTGAAATTTCAATCCAGTAGTACTTAAATTTTAGGGAAAAAATAAGTAGGTGTATGTCTGACCACCCTAACCATAATAAAATGAGAATATTTATTATAAGATTTTAGATATCAGTAGAGGACTCATGTCCTTAGGTGATGCATATTTTTTTGTAAATTTTTTTTAGTAAATAATTAATTATGATTTTTTTATTACATCTTTTAAAAAATATAAAAAAACTTGTATGTTTGAGCAACTTAACTTGGTCAAATCTTCATGAATTTTTTTATTTTTTTTAATATTATAGTATGGAAAGCATATAATGTGATGCATGTTTTAGATTCAATAGAAAATTGGACTCAAGGAAACACTGATGGGGGAGGTGAATCAATTTTTTGCAAATCTGAACTTTATAAATCTGATATTAAAACAATTTCAAAATTAATCCAAAGGAAAGATGCAAACACATAAATTAATCATCCACAACACTATAACACAAGGATTTTTGCATGGAAACCCTATTAGGGGAAAAACCACAATGGAGGTTAATCCACAATTTGAGTACTCAAATATAAGTTTTACAAAAGGGAATGCACTTGCATTCAAGCACATTGCCTAGAGCTCGTGCTGCTCAAAGGGAAGGCTCACTTCCTTAAAAAAATTTCAACTTAAAACTATCCAAAGGTTGAACTGAAGTAATGGCATCTACTTATACTAGGTTACAATTACAGTTAGGCTCATAGATCATGCATTGGATCCTCTATCTAATTTTGTACTTTTCTCTATTCTTCTCTACTCTTTTCTACTCCTCACATCATAAATTCATGTATAGATGGATTCACACTATTACCCTTCTGAATTTTCCACCACACATTAATATATTTCACATCTCACACATTCCCTTCTTCAAAATTATAAAACTAATCTCATATACATATCCGCTATCAAATATTTGATCATTCATATGTCAGCTTCATAAAACATAAAGTACTTTTCAACTGTTGGATAGATCCTAAACTAAATATTTATGTGCACAATCCATATTCGAAAAAATTATAGAAGGGACCCAAATAAACATGTTTGAACACAAAAACATTTAATCAATTATTCCTTAGATATATGCAATGAGTATATTCGACAAGCCGACCTTCTAGCACATATAAGCAAAAGATTAATGCACCAGATCCCCTAGATCATACACCAGTAAATGTGTATCAAGATACTTCTTGAATAAGGTAGTACGAATATCAAAAATACTTTCTCTGAGATCCACAACTCAAAATAATAGTCTGGTGAAGTATTAAGATCGACATCTTTGTCTTTAACTAGATGCCCTATTCTTCATTCTGTTCTACCGATGTGAAGCAATACTATACTATAGAATAGATGAATGACTTAGGTTTACATCAATCACAACACTAGAATCCATATTCCAACAATCTCCCCCTTTGGCATTGATGAAAACACTTAGTGAAAAATGACTAAGTGTCAAAATCAATATGAGTATACTGCTAAACTTCAAAATTTCAAAACATAGCTCCCCCTAAGATTGATGAGGCATTTTTCACTACTCTCTCTCCCCCTTTGACATCAATGACAAAAAATGGAAACCATATGCCAATAAGTCGATGACAAAACCTGTGTTCAATTTCCCCAAAAATTCAAAACTGATTCAAAATTATGAGAAATAACAACTGCTACTTGGGATAGAAAATTATCTTGTGATTTTCCTTTGTTTTAGGAAGAAATTTATTCCAAGAATCTATTGCAATCCCAATGATTATGATCATGTTATTATTCTCGTATTTCTTGTTGACAATCTCAGTGAGGGATTCAGGAATTGTAATTGCATCGTTTAGATTCTCACCTTTCTACAGTATCTTAACCATCTATTCCAGTCTGCATTCAGTTAGGTCCTTCACTTTCCAAAAGGTTTCCACAAGTGTGTTCTTAGTGAATTGAAATTTTGTATGCTCAATCTATAGCTCTTGAATCCTTTTCTTGATTGTACCACCCTGATCTTGAAACATATCAAAACTTTTTCCAATGCCATTCAACTCTATTTCAATATGCTCTAATTTCTCTTTGTATTTCCCAATTGCATGAGGCCAATGGATGCAATAGTTAAAGATTTTATTAGTTGTACTTATGCCTTGTCTCACCTCATTCATTTTCTTTCTCAATTTGGTAAGTGATAGCCTTAACTACCCCTTCAAATGTGAGATAAATTCACCTTCTTCTTTGTCTTGAGACTTAGAGTTCATTGTTTCTTTCATGCATTCAATCATTTCTTCTGGTAAGATATTATGCAAATTTTCCAATTTGATCCGATTTTGCACAATATGAGCACTTAGTACACTTAGAATCATATCTTGATCATATGAGGGTCTAATAGACCATAGTTTGGAAATTTTCTACATTCCACCTTTCTTGTGAATAATCCATTGTAGCTTCTCCTTTGTCAGGTTATCTTCTTCTTCACTTGCTTCTGACATTTTCTTTTATGGTTTTGGTCTAGCTAATTCTAGTTCATTCCTAGTGGATCCTCAATTTCTTCATTAGATTATTCATCTGGTATATCCATAATTTATTTTTCTTTTCGTTTTCCTTTAGTTCTTGGAATATTTCATTCTAGAGGGCTATATTCAATAGTTTATATTTGTCTTTTCTTCTTTTTCTCCATGCCACCAAAAGAGGATCCAACTTCAAGTGTTCTTACCGGAAGAGAAATACTGACTGAGTCACACTTTCCTATCAATTTCTTAAAGAAATTTCAGAATTCTTGATCCCAATTAGCCAAGATCTTAGAGTGTGTGAAGATTTGTTTGCATAGCGGTTCATTTTTTTCCACACCGCATTGTTGATCATTGGTAAAATATTCAGGAAGTACATTACTAAACATATGATTAGAGTACCAAACTTGAAAGGGTAATTTGTCTCCTTTGTTAGTTTCACATTCTTCATTAGTTGATCCTTTAGTAGTCCACACAGGTCAAAGTCCTAACCTTCTATTATCATTTTGTGAGAGATGTAAACTGCACCAATAGAAGCTGCTCCTTGTCTGTTTCTAAAAAATACTTTATATGATACTCCATGCACAATGTACTTTGTCACAGGGTTCTTGATTGTCGAGATTATCAGTGCTTTTTGATCTCCAATTATTCCAATTAGGGTTTCAACTTATTTATTTCAGATAAATTTCTTTATTGGTATATCCCTAATTTTACATAATCAAGTCATATTTCTAATTAGTTCCTTCAAAATGATGTAGGGTTTTTCTAGAATCAAGGTGTCATTATGTAATCTTCTCAAAATGAATTTAACGATTTCCTTATTCTCGAAATAGGGAAACTCATTCTAGATGTTCAAATTCTTGTGTTTGGCTTCTCTTAACCACTTCAATTCATTGAGTGACAACACATTTCTCATGGCCCTAATCTTCTCACTGTTGTATTCATCCAAATTGATTGACCCTTTGATTTGTGCCATTCTTCCTTTCATAGTTTATTTTTATCAACCGCACACAAAATTATATGGAAATTTTGAAAGCAAGTAAAATACCTAATGTGTTTCGAGATTCAATGTCGAATTAACTTCAGTACTTCAAAATTCTACTACTGAGTGCTCTTTTTTTCTCTTCTTTGATACATAGTGACAAATGAGAGTTTCAACTTGTCTTTTATAGTTCACACACTTGTAATAAATTATTTTTCCTTAGGCTTTTCAGATACTTTGTTTTCTCAGATAGCAAGAGAAAAATTCTTTCGTAGACCTATGATTTCTTGAATTTTTTTTTGAATGATTTCGAAAACCTCTATAGATCATTGATAAACCTTTTTGACCATCCTTCGCATTTTGGTACCAGCTACAAATAGGGGAGAAAGGATTTTCTTGAAAAACTCCCCCTAGGCCAATGGCCTGAAATCAATTTCCAGAAGAAATAACTGAAGCAGGTTCCAGTGTATAACCATTTCCAAAATCATAATCGTTCTTCCTTACTCATGTCTTCTTCATCTGTAATCACTTTTCCTTTTCCTTTATCATTTTTCTATGTATTTCTACCTTTGTATACCAGACCTCTTCTATTCACATTTTTGTTTTTGCAGAATCTTGCAATTTGACCATGTTTGTTGCAATTGTAGAACACATTATTTCCTTTTCCAAACCAATCATTCCATTGATTTCTTATTGATTTTCATTTATTAGCAATATTCCCAAATCTTTTACAAGTATAAAATTCAACATTCCTTTTATTGACATATTAGTTTGATATATTTTTGCATTCATTTGATTTATGACAATTTCTTTCGCAATTAAAACACTCACCAAAAAATGATGAATCTCTTGATTTCAGTTTACTTCTACATTGAGCGGCTATATGATCAAATTTGTTACAAGAAAAATAGTATCCATTAAACTTTTAAGCATTAGGTTTCCTTATCGGATACCTTCCACCTTTGTTCATCTGGTTTCTTTGCCTGAGATTTTTTTGTCCAAATCCAGAGCTTTCTCCTTTTTCATATCCAAGACCTCTCTTTTCATTTCCACTCTTTTGTCCTTTAGTTAGTTCATCAATCTTAGCTAAACTAATCTTAAAATTCTCCTTAATTCATTTGGATTATTAATTTCATTGCTGAGAATAACAATCCATTTTCAAGTTCTTCTTCATTGTTTATGAATTGTAGCAGTTCACTTTCCATCTGAATGAATTCTCCATTTTCTCTTATGCATTCACCAGATTTCTCTTTTAAGCATTGAGCAAGGTATATTCAACTTCTCTTTAGTCAACTTCATCACAATATATTCCATTTCATGCTTTAGGGTAGCATTGTCTCTGGCAAGCTTTTCACATTCTTTAGTTATTTCCTTCAAGGTTTGATTTAGTTGAGCATCCTCCATGTTTTCTCTCTCTTGTTGCTTGATCTGATAACAAAGACCCTTTCTCTTGTCCCTGGATTTAACAATCCGATCCTTTAATGTTTGAATGAATCTCTCAACATCCCAAAGATTTTCTTTTAATTCCCAAACTTCTTCTTTAGACTGATCAAGGTCATCAAGTGCCACCAAAAGTTGTTGATGAAGACTACTAGAGTCCATTACATTCCAAGATCCACCTCAAGCTGCTAAAATTCTTATTAGGAACTAAGCTTTGATACCAATTTTTGAACTCAAGGGAACACTGAGAGCAGGGGGTGAATTAGTGTTCTACAAATCTAAACTTTATTAATCTGATATTAAAACCATTTCAACATTAAACCAAAGGAAACATTGAAACACATAAAAAATAAATCTACAACACTATAACACAATTATTTTTGAATGGAAACCCTATTAGGAAAAAAAACATGGTTGAGGTTATTCCATAATTTGAGTACTCAAATATAAGTTTTACAAAATGGAATGCACTTGCATTCAGGCACACTACCTAGAGCTCAATGCTGAAAGGGAAGGCTCACTATCTTATAAAATGTTTATATTAAAAGCATCTGAAGGTTGAGCCGAAGTAATATAATCTACTTATTTGAGGTTATAGTTCTAGTTAGGCTCATAGATCAGATTCTGGATCCTTTGTTTGATTTTGTACTTCACTTTTCTCTGCTATGCTCTTTTTTTCTCTTTGCGTCATAAATTCATGTATAGAAGGATTCATATTGTTACCCTTCTAAATTTATCACAACAAACTAATATACTTCACATCACACACATTCACTTCTTCAAAATGGTAAAACCGATCTCATATATATATTCACTATCAAAGATTTGATCATTCACATGTCGACTTCATAAAATATAAAGTTCTTTTCAACTATCAGCTAGATCCTTCACTAAATATTTATGTGCACCATCCATATTTAGCCAGAACATAGTAGGGACCCAGATAAACATGTTCAAACACAAAAAAATAATAATCAATTACTCCTTAGATATCTACAATGACTATATTCGACAAGTCAACCTTCTAGCACAAATAACTAAAATATTAACGCATCGGATCTCCTAGATCATACACCAGTAAATGCACATCAAGATGCTTCTTGAATAAGTTAGTAAAAACATCAAAAAACCTTTCTCTCAAATCCACAACTCAAAATAATAGTCTAGTGAACTATTAATATTGACATCTTTGGCTTTAACTGGATACCTTGTTCTTCATTATGTTCTATTGGTATGAACCAATACTAGATTGTAGACCAGATGAATGACTTAGGTTTCCATCAATGACAACACTAGAAGCCATATGCTAACAAATATATGATACCATTTAAAAGCTATAGATTTTTTTCAATCAACCTATCAATATGGACTTTATTTTTAATTTACATAGAAAAGGAATAATAATAATTTATTAAATTCAAAGTAAATCATAATCTATATTGGTGTAAAGTTGAGAATCTCCTTTAAAACCCTTTTCGTTTTATCAATTTTGGGTAAAGAAAAGTTGTCAGCCACATGGGCCATCATATCACTTACATATCACCACTTTTTGGCCCATTATGATCCTACCCATACCCATTGAAAGGAACCTAAGATCTTTAGGTAAAATAGGAAAGAGAGAATATGTAAAACTTCTCAAGAATGCTAAGGGGCACCTAAATGAAAAGATTGATGATGGGGAAAAATGGATAAAATGATGAATTCCATCAAGGAGTTGACTTACAAGGTAGCAAGAAATTAAAAGGGTTTATCTCATAATAAACCAACTTATCAAGGACAAGAAAGAAGGTCTATGCTTTCAAATCAACCATATAATACCAATTGGAATAATGGTGGGCCTATTAAAAAACAATCAGAGAAATGTGTAGAACAAAGAGACTCTTGATCCTTTGAAAAGAAGTAACACAAAATTTATGGATAATGCTCCTTGGTGTGACCCTTGTCATTTTACACATTCATCTTTGCAATGTAGGGTTGCTAAGTCCTTGTAGGATAATTGTGAATCATATAATGAGTGTGATGATTCACAAAGGGAGAATCATGGTACCAACATGCTATTTGGATTAGATATAAATGTTGATAAGGAAGGATGCTCAGATGAGGGTATTCACATAAGAAATAAAGAGGCTCAATATTATAATTAGTAGGTTTAAAATGATAATAAAAATAATGATATTGCTAAGGTAAATAATTTAGAATCAGGAGAAATTGTGAGGCTAAGGAGGCCTTTAGATGAAGAGATTAGGTTGTTAACTGATAATTCTATTGTAGAAGCTAGAAGCAATTACAATATGAGGAATAACACATTCAACAAAGACTAAGGTAATATTGATAGCCTCTTCATTAAAAAAGGAGATGGTGATGAAAAGGGGAAGAATTATACAAGGAATAGGAACATCAAAGGAAATTAGGTTAAGGATCCTAAAAATAAAGCGAAGGCTTCCTTTTTTAAAGACAATTTTAAAAGGGAAAAGGATGATCAAGGGAATAAAGGAACTATTGTGGTTTGGAAAAATAAATTTGAATCCAAAACCAACAAAAGAGAAAGAAAAGGATATATCAAGATCTGATATTCTAAAATACAATACTATAGACATGAATTAAATCTTATCACAAATCAAAGTAATAGTTCCAATGTTAGAAATGATGAGAATAGAGGAAAACAAGGAAAAGGAATTAGCCCTTATTGTTGGTATATATGCTATTGGTGATAAGGAAGGGATGAATGTCCCTGGTGAAAGGGAAAAGGAAGGGGTGAAGGATGCTAAACCTAAAAGAATTCATATTGAGTTTCCTAAAATTATTCATAGGCGACACTTTAAATTCTAACCCTAGCTGTATAGATCCATTTTATGTAACCTTGCAATTGAATCACAAGTTGATTAGAAAATTACACTATAAATTGTGGTACCTCCACCAATATCATGCCTTTGGAAATCATGAAGTAGCTTGGGTTGCATGCCAGTCATACATATGGTAAATGTTTTGCTATGGATTCAAGGGAAGTCCCTGTGATTGGAGTTGTGAATGAAGTTCCTTTCAAGTTTGTTTATTTTCCTAAGAAGAATTATGCTATGAGTGTAACTTTTGTTGATATTTCTTCTTATTACAAAATGCTCCTATCAAGGTGGAGGGCGCCAATAGTTGTGTAAAGTATGATGTTGAACTTTTCTTATGCCACCATAACTATGAATGGTAGGGATGTAATGCTAATCAGTGAGGAGAGGGCTCAACATATAATTAAGGATATTTATCCACATGAGGATGTGAATTTTATTGACATAGATATGGACAACTTAAAAGTTGTAGATGAAGAACACATGAGGGTCAAGGATTAAAAAATAATTGAAGAGATAAAGCAGGAAATTTAGTCAGATGTTCTTTGGGCCATGAATTTTGATGCAGCCTGATCAAAAGAAGGATCGAGAGAAAGGGTGATTCTCATGTCACCAAGAGGTAAGTCTTAGAGATACTCATTTTCACTAAAATTTAAATATAAAAATGATGTTGTTGAGTATGAGGCTTTACTCCTTGGACTTAAAGTTTTTGTCAAGCATGGAAATAAAATTCTCAAAGTCTTAGGTGATTCTGAATTAGTATTTTCCCAAATAAGAGAAAAATATGAGTCTAAAATTAAAAGGTTAAAACAATATAGGAATGCCATTTGGGACTACATTGAAACATCTGATGCATTTTCCATTGAGTGGGAAAAAAGGAAAAAAATGTGACAACAGACTTCCTTGCCAATATTGCCCTGAGACCGGATGATATTACCCACTCTATTGTATCAAAGATTTAGACTTAGATGTGGACTTCTATTCTAGATAATATTCAAAGCTGGTAGATATTCAATGATGATAAGGACTTGTTGAAGTTCCTACATTATGTGGATGAGTATCAAAGTCAAGAAATTTATTTCTAGAATTTTGTTGAGAAAGTGGATGGAAATGATACCATTCTTGGTAAGGAGGTTATTCAACTCAAGACCAATAAAATCCCAAAAGGATTGGTAGCCCTAGAAAGAGTTTTTGATAACTCAGACAAATACAATATGAAGAAAATTATTACACAAGATAAATACCTTGAGGAAATTAATTTGGGGATATAGAGTGCACCCATTAAGGTGTATATTGGTAAGAGTCTCAACCCGAGGATTAGAGCTATGTTGATCACTCTTCTAGGGAAATATAAACATGTATTTGCATGGTCATATCATAAATTAAGAGCTTACAAAGAATATTTATTCCAACATGAGATTCCTCTGAAGCTAGGTGAAAGACCTTTTAGGTGGAAGCAAAGGTTAATAAATCCTACATTGCAACATAAGATGAAGTAGGATCTCATGAAACTAGAGAGAATGGAATCATAAAGCCTATCAGACATCCCACTTAGGTATCAAATTTTGTAACAATAAGAAAAAATAATTGAGATATAAGATTATGTGTTGACTTTAGAAATTTGAAGATATCTTCATTAAAGGATAACTGCATGTTGCCTAATATGGAGGCAATTCTAGATAAGGTTACTGGTTGTGAGATTTTATCTATGATGGATGGGTTTTCTGGCTACAATCATGTAAAGGTAAATGAGTTTGAGCAATATAAGACTGATTTTACTACACCATGGGGAACATACATCTATGTTAGAATACCTTTTGGCCTAAAAAATACTAGAGCTACATTTTAGAGGGCCATGGATGTTTCCTTTTCAGATTTCATAGATATTTTCTTGGCTATATATCAAGATGAACTCACAACATATTCCAAGAAGGAGAAGGAGCATTGCATGCACCTAGAAAAGATATTCATAAGAGCTTTGGAATATGGTATTTCATTAAACCCTAGAAAATATACATTCAATGTTAGAGAAGGAAAATTTATAGGGCATATAGTTTAAAAGGATGAGATAAGAATTGATCCAAAAATAGTTGTAGCAATTGATAGAATCCCAATACCTAAGTCAATGAAGTGGATCTAGTCGTTCTTCAACTAAATTATTTTTTTCTGAACAATCGTTGCAAACTTTTCTGAAAATACAATATCCATCTCTAAAATTTTGAGAAAGAAAGAAACATTTGAAAGGGGTGATGAACTTATTAAAGCCTTCAATAACATAAAGAAGGCTATCAAAGAGGTATCGGTGCTCAAATCACTTGATTTTGCTAAACCTTTTTTAGTTTTCTTCTTTTGCATCATTCCACACTATTGTTGTTATTCTATTACAAAGAATGATGAAGGGTATGAACAACCCATTTCTTTCTTTACAAAATCACTTCAGTTAGCAAAATTGAAGTATGATTTCATGGAAAAATAGGCCTATTCCTTGGTGAAGGAAGTGAATATTTTTAGACCCTATTCGATGGGTGCTAAGATAGTGGTTTATGTACCTAGTGCTATAGTCAAAAATAGTTTTACTTATCATGAGGTTATAGGAAAAATGTGTAGCTAGATCAATAAAATTTAGGAATTCAATATTGATGTTTAGATCACTACACTAGCTAAAGGGCAAGGTTTAGCCAAGTTGGTGGCTAAATCAAAGTTGGAATTCAATCAGATAAAATGAATTAGTGAAGATGTTCACAAAAAGGAGTGCATGGTCTAGGAATGCATTTGGTATAAATATGTTTTACATTATCTGAGATATATGTCTTCCCATAAGCACATGATTGATAATTAGAAAAGGACCCTGAAGCTACAATAAATAAAATATGTAATGATTGAGGGTTTCTTATATTGGAGAGATAGGGTTGGTGTTATGTTGAGGTGTATTGATGAAAAATAGGAAAAGAAGGTTCTTCAAGAGGTGCATTGTGGATTTTATGGAGCCCATTACATAGCCAAAAAAACTACACAGAAGATCCTGAGATTTGGGTATTGGTGGCCATATCTCCTTTCTGATACACATAAAATGGTGAGGAACTGTGATTCTTACCAAAGTTTTTCTAGTAAGTTAATATTTTTTGGTGTTTTCCCCTTATAATGAAAAATGTTGAGGCTCCTTTTTAGAAAAGGAGCATAGATTTTATTGGCAAGTTCAATGAAAAATCTAGTGGTAGTCATAGTTGGTTATTGGTTGCCACAGACTATTTCACCAAGTGGGTGGATGAAATTCCAATAAGGAGGGTAAATTTAATTATGGAAAATGTTATGTGTTTCAAATGTAAAGAATTTAGTGATTTTTGCAGAAGTTATGGAATTTTCATGTGATATTCGTCCCCTTACCACCCATAGGGAAATGGAAAAATTAAGTCCAGTAACGAAAGCCTTGTGAAGATCATGAAAATAGTCATGGAGAAACACAAAAATGCTTGGGATTCAAAATTAAAATAAGCTCTATGGGCTGATAGAACTACATAAAGAAGGCCACAAAAAGATATCCTTATGAACTAGTGTATGAATTGAATGAAAGAATACCAATGAACACCTTATTTCTAGTCTATAAATTCATCCAAGAATATGAAGAAGATATAGATGATAGCATGAGTAATATGATCATTCACCTAACCAAATTTGATGAATCAAGAAGAGTAGCGTAAGATATTAATTTGAAGAGGTGGCTGCAATTTAAATACCTTTTTGACAAGATGTCTATGGAGAGAAATTTTGTTGTAGGATATTTTGTACTAATTTGGAATGCAAGAATTCAAGATAAGGGAAAACATGGTAAATTTTAGGCCCTTTGAATTGGCCCTTATGTTTTTTGGGGTAATCATGGTGAGGATTCCTATTGTTTTCAAAATCTAAATAGTGAAATTGTGGAATTTCCAATGCATGGACAATTTCTCAAACCCTACTTTTCATAAGTAGAACATATCCATGCACATTCTTATAATAGATTCTTATTTTTTCATTATTGTTTTGAGTTTTGGGGGTCTACTCTCCTAGAAATAATTGAATTCTCACTCTACTTTGTCAAGAATACATCCCCAACTAGGGCCAAAGGTATTAATTGCAAAATCCATGGCTATTTTGTTGAAATTTTGAGCCTCTTGAGGGTTAGGGTTCACTTTACATACACTACGGTTTTATCTTAGGGTTTAAAATCCCACAAATGTTTATTTTGAAATACTCTCCTTAAGTCATAGTTCTATCATGTTTAATCATTTGCATTTTGTTCCTACTTAGCCTCGTCCCTTTATGTTATGACCTTGTGTGATTGGTTTGCGTTTTCCTAGTTGTGACTCCTAATATTTTTTCATTTTCCTAAGTTTTTCACCTAAAATATCTCACCCCCCTAAGACCTTGTACCTAATGCAGACCCATTTTTAGTCACAAGATATTTGCATGTGTGTGTTAACCCTTTAAGTGTGCAGGTGGGTCCTTGATCGAATAACAAATATAAAGGTAAAAGTGTTGATTGTCTCTCAACTACTCCTCGTGCTCCTTGCTCAATTAAAATAATGAACAAAGAAATCTTGTGGGGTGAGTGAGCTTCTATTGTGTGGAATTTATGTGGCATGGGTCCCATAGTCTTCAAGCTTGGTGATAGTGGTGGTGGGCCCCTTGATCGACGGTCCCTATTTGGTGGCACAATGTGATTGCATCTTGATAATTCCCTACACTCCTTGCTCGATCCTAATATTCATTAAAATATTTCAACAGGTGAGTGGGGAGGGTGATGCATGTCTCTGGTGGAACCTAGCTGGGGGTGAGTGATGTATTAGGTGATAATGTATAACCATGTGGCATTGCTTGATTGCGTAATTAGTTGAATCACATCATTTTTGTGAGTTGTGTAGTGTTGACGATGATAGTGATCGAGTGACTCTAATTTAAAGTGGTTTAAATCTAATGGTTGGGTTTTACAGTTATGGGAAGTGGGTGATAGGCATTGGATCTTCGCAAGAATGAGATAAATTGATGGCCATAATTCAAATTATTATTTGCTAATGTTTAGTTGCACTTGTTCGTAGGTAAAGATTGTGTCGTAATGGTGCATTTGTTTCTCAACTACTAGATCAATTCTGAATGGCTTCAGGTCACATAATTTAACTTCTTCCAAGGCTAAAGTGATTGTCGAGTGGTTCCATTTATTTCCTGAGGTGTTGGAGTGGTTATATTCCTTGTTAAGGTATGTTCTTCTTGTTCTGATTGTAGATTTCCTAAGAGTGCCATGCTTGTTTTCTGAATGCCATCAATGTTCTAGTGTGCTCAATGTGTCAAGAGAATTCATGTCTAGTTGTTGCATCATTTTGGGGGGAAATTCTCAGTGAACTGTAGTTTGATCTGGGTTCTTTCATGTGAAATCCTTTTTTTTTTTTAGGCTTTATGATTTCAAATTCAAATATGAGTTATGCCTGCACTGTAAAGGAAAATATTGTATATTTTGTTTGGGTTTCATCCTCTCTATATTTTTTTGTCTTTGGTCTTAGTTTGTATAGTGTCTTTTACACCTAGAAAGGGAAGGTTTTAATGTTTTCTTTGTAATAAAAAGAGATAACTCAAATGTTCATTGAATTTTTCCTCTTAAATATTGTATAAACTCTATCACCCTCTATAGTTTTGTACTCATTATCTTTGAATCAATAAAAATTGCAATCAAGGATTTTTTTTTGGTTCTCAATCACATGTGTTGATCTTGAATGTTTGATTTGTTAGTTTATGTTCAAGGAGAAGAGTAATTTCTTTCAATTCATGTGTTAAGGTAGTCATGATGCAATATTGATTTCAAAGAAGTTTGATAGTTTTGTTCTTTTGTTGGTTTTTTTCTGTAGGGAAACAAATTTATAAGAAGCCAAGGCTCATATATTGTAGGAGTGTTACTCTACTTTTGGACTCCATATGGATAAGGCACTATTCAATCTATGTTCATAAGCCTAAGTCTGAGGTGGATCCAATTTTAATTGAAAAGAGAACCTTTTAATTTCTTGTATTTTCTTTTATGTTTATTTGAATACTACCATAAGATATTGAAGACAGGGGAGAGTTGTGTAGATTATTTAGCCAATTTAAGGCTTTCCACCATTGTAGTATGATGATCTTCTTTAATGTATATGCATACCAAACTTGGTCCTACAAAGCCTAAAGTTCAAAGGAGAGGCTTTCTAATGAGCCATTTCTTGTTTATTGGCCACTGACTTAGGGTATCTGAGTATAAGGAGTAGCTACCCTTTAGGAGATGTTAGATCATCAACTGGAAACACCAACATGCTTAATAATCATGAACAAACAAGATGGCTCCATAGGCTTGTAAAGTGTGTTATCCAAGATGGTCATATAACATAAAATGTAAATGCAAAATAGGGAATGTTCAAAGTAGTGTTTCTTAATTAATGTAAATTTTTGAACTTAGGAAACATTGTTCCTAATGTCTTGCAGAGAGGACCAATCAAAGAATAGAGTGTTAAGAACTTAAGGGATACAGGGTGCTACATAAAGACAATAAGAGGAATATAATATGCCAAGAGATATCATGATCTTGAAGAAAATCACACTCAATGTCACCACAAAGTGAAAGACCTATCACATTAAGTAAAAATAATACACAATGAAAAATAAAAAATTCTTAGAGAATAATTTCAATGTATGCTCCCACTTTAAAAAAATATATAAACACCATGTTGTGATAAATTAGTTTAAAGTACGAAATGATAAATGGTAAAAATAAATAGGACATGAGAGATAACTTTAGAAATTCCTATGCCAAGTCATATGTTTCCAAATAAACCTACATCATAAAGATAAAAGGTTTTCCCCAAAAAATAAAATTCCAAACACATGAGGGATCCACATGTAGACACTTGAATTTTACCACTCCCATATGGTAAAATTCACCCTTGCATTCCTCTATCCCACATCCTTCATTCATATTAGTTAAATAATTTATTATTTGAGTAATATTTCTTCTTATTCTAATGTCCCCTAAGGTATTTAATAAATCAATTAAATACCTTACCCTTCATCTCTAAATTAAATAAATAATCCAATTTATTTAATTTAGTCACTTTAGCCTTTATGAATTAAATCAATTTTTAATTCATTTTTTTCTCTCTCCCCATGTCATATCCTTAATAATCCTCTTTACTCTAGATTAATTTAATTAATCTGTGATTAGGGTGTCCACACCCCTAATCATCATTAAGGTCACATCCTCCATAGTCGAACACTTCTCTCTAATATATCATTAGCCTACCTAAACTCATATTTGCACAACCTTAATCACCTAATTATGCTAACCTAATCTTCACGTAATTTATGGAATATGTCCTAAGTCAACCCTATTAAATGAATTCTCCATTTGGAGAAGGAAAACCCTTTCCTATGTGAATTTTTAATTCACATTTATTCATTCAATCCATTTTAAGGAATTTTAAATTCCTTCTCCCATCCCCATGAGGATTTGTGAATATTTAATTCCTCACATGTTCTCTCAAGCACATATGGACAAGGACCTCCTTTATAGTATATATTGTCCCTTCCCAAGATAAAACCTAGTACCTCCATGTAACCTCCACTTCATCCCCTTGTTTCCATCTCATCTACCACATGTCAAGATGTGAGGGCTTGTGAGTTCTCAACTCACCTTGGCCCTTGATCATTTCCACCATGGATTAATCTTGACCATCGATTTCTTTAGAATAAATTACCCTAAAAATGGTGGAAATGTCTCCATTGGAAATTATCCACGGAATAGCAATCAAGAAATCAAGCACTCAAGCCATCACTTTTCACCCACCATTTTTGAAACAATAGAGATTCCATATTGCATACATTCAACTACTTACATCCACCATTTCTTATATCTTCACTTTAGCTTCATTTTTCACTAAGATTTGTGTAATTTTCCAAGAAAGGAACATACAATCAAGCATCCAAAGGGCCAACCAAAAATATCAATATAAAAAAGGTAATATTTCTCTTTGTTTCTAGAATTTTGTTAAGATTCAACTAGGCCTAATCTTAGTGTTTTTTTTATTTTTTCCTTTGTTTGCACTAGTTTAGTATTGCATCTTAGGGTAGGAAAAATACTTGCACAAATTTCTTGCACACCCAATGGTACCCACGTCATAGGTATAGTTCATGTTTGTTGTTGTTTTAAATTGTGTAGGTTCTAGATTCAGACATAGGGATGAATCTTCCCTTGAAAAGAGAATCTACTCGACCTAGAGGTGATCATATGAAAGACACAAGAAAAATCACTATCTCCCTTCTATAGAAGGGGCAAACCTAATCCAGATCAATCATCACAGAGGTGAATACACTAGCAGTACAAAAATGGGTGGACCTTCTTAAGACAGAGGCAAACTTGAGAGAGTTACAAAGTTGAGAGAGAATCTACCACTTCATTATAAAGGTGAACACGTTCCCACCTTTTCAATAGACAAGCCATCCTATGATATAGATAAGGGTGAGTTTTTTACACATAGGGGTTAATTTGAGGTATTCCATAACCTTTTATTTTTCAATTTGAGCCACAATTTGATTTTGGTTTTCGATATTGACCAACTAACTCTTTTGTCTACGAGAATGGGATTTTTCTAACATTTGTGCAACAAATCTTTCATCCAATACTAGATATTGAAACTACTAATTCATTTTCTATAGGATGATCAGTTGAAGGCCCTTTAGTTAGATTTGTCTATTGTTTCTCATACTAATTTAGGCACACATAGACTAATGAAAGAGTTAATTAACTTTCTCTCCATGCTTGGGAGCAAATTTTTGATCTATCCACTCCACTTGCACCTTTTGGTGATTTTCGGTGATGAGTTCTAGTCTAATCTAGTCTACCCAAGAAGTGCTAGTGCATCTAAACTCTCCCCTTGTACTACATGTGAGCTTGAGGACCAACCAAAGTTTAGTGTTACTTCCTTTAGTGGGACCTACTTGGGATTTCATCTCCTGGGGAACAATTCCAACCATGTGTTACCAATGAGGTATATAAAGGGGGGAGAACAAAATTTTTACCCCAATCCAACCATGTCATGTATAGCAAAGTGTTGAAGCTAGGGTGATACCCAGATAAGATGTGCAAGGTTTTTTTGAGTTTCTATTACCTCGTTTGGGCTCTTGATCCATGCTTGTGATGATTTGGTGTTCACGCTTGTGCCTCATGCACCCTCGTGTATCAAGGACACATGAGATAGCCTTGTTCAACTTAAATAGAGACCCATGTTTTAGCCACAACTTGGTGCAATGAAAAGGATGTGGACCTTACCCCAAAGTTACTCACCACATACTCCCTTGGGTTGAGATATAAATCCTCATGGTGGACTTTGATATTCCTCAAGTGAGAGAGATAAAGTGAGCCTGTGGCATTTGTTAATTCTCCTATGCCACTGGATCTCTAGCTATCTACCTTTGTGAGAAAGGGTGATCCAAAGAACCACCTCGGTATCATGGATTATTAACGTTGAGGTGTTCCATGAAAGTTGTGGGCCTACATCAAGTTTGTAAACTATCACCAATATTAGGATTGTGCTTCTTGGTGTGTCTTCTTGTGTGATACCAGTGCTTTTCATCTATCCAAGTCAGTATAGCCTTCTATCTATTTTTTTCTATTTTTTTTCCTTTTTTGTAGTCTTCACTTTCCGTCATTGGTGAGTTTTCTTCTCATAGGCTTGAATTCACATTGTGGATAGGTGATCTAGCTTTGAACAGGGGTGATTCCATGTCTCAAGTCTAGTTTAGGACATCCTTTAGGTGAACTCATCCTCATTAGGGGAAAATTTTCCTATGGTCCCTCTACTAGGTAACCTTGCATCTACCTTTTCTCTTACAATAGGCGATCCTCCTTACCTCATAGGTGATTTTGTTTCATACCTGCCCATTTTTTCCCTAAATACATGATCCTATTATCCGTAGGGGAAATTCCATTTCTTGTGTGAGTCCTTCATTCATACATCACTTAGAATAGATGAACCTATTGTTCACAATGGTGATCCCATGTCCATTCATACCAACCCCGACCATACATCCATTAGAATATTTGAACTTGTTGTCCATAGGGTCAATCCTGTGTCTATCACTGCCATCCCCATCCATATCATTCAATATATAGGTGAACCCAATAACACTTTAGGAAATCTTGTGAGGCCCCATTTGTATAGTTCAATACATAGGTGATCATGCCACCTACATGGGTGAACCCATCACCCATGGGCGTGATTATGTGATCTTAGATAGGAAAAACCCTCACCTAGAGGGTTGAACTTGTGTGAAACAAAGGCAAATGTGCTTCTCATACAAAACTCCTAAGAGTTAATCTTCTTAACCACTAAAACCCTATCATTTTCTGAGTCCATTTCCATGATCAAATTTGTTTATCATCATCCATCTTCCTATAATAATCACTCTAGTCCACTTGTATTTTTCAAAATTCATCAAATCCTCAATCCAATCACATAGGTGCATCTTAGGACATCCCTAGATTGCATCTCCTTCATATTTTTCTCAATATGAATTATTTAGACTTCATTTTAAGGGATTTTTATCCATGTTGGCTTAGATAAATAATCATGATCATCATCATTCACACATACTTAGGATTTTTATCCATATTGAGTGAGTAATCATCCATGATTCAATAAATCATCTTCCATATTGAGGTAGATTTGGTACCGTAATCGTCCTTTTTGAATCCAATTCGGTCATTGGTATCATATGTCATCTAGTTGAGCCCCTAAACATGGTTTAGACTCAAACTCATCAACCTAATCCAATCAATCATACAATCTTATCAATCATCTAATCTAGTCAGTCAACCTGGTCAAATTCAATTGGATCACTTAATCAAATCATCCCACCCAATACAATCAATAAGTCCAACAATCAATCCTTTAGTCATCATTTAAGTGCATCTTAGATCTTAGTGTCATCCTAGAAACCTAGTTGTTTTGTATTTTCATGCCTATCACCACCCAATCACAAGGAAAGGAACTCATGGAACAATAAAAACCCCAAGTTACTTAGCCTTAACACAATCCAATACAAATGAACCTATCCAATCCACCCCTAAATGAATCATGGTTAACCAACCTAATCTCAGAGTTTATGAATACCTCAATAATCCCATTAATTTACAAATGATATATTGTCTTCTTAATGAGTGTGGGGACAAGATTCTCACCACTTTAATCATGAAGGGTATCAAGCCCTTGCAATATTTTGATCTATCAAAATATATCAACATTACACTTCTTGCACCCCTTCTGTTTTAAGATCCTCAAATTTTTCAAAATGATTCAAGCAATTCATACGCCCCCTAAGGTCCACCCCAATATGGGTGGTATCAACTTGTATTTGGAAATGTTGTTCTTAATCAAGTAACAACCCATATACCACCACCTAATGTTCCAATTTTTGTTATGGGTGCATCACTTGATTCTAACAATCCGCAAGGCCTCAATCCTAACAATCCCCTCTGTCTTGGTATTCCGCAAGGTCCTCCCAATCTATAAGGTATGAAAATTATGCAAGGTTAAATCCTTGTGCCATCTGCACCACCTCTTTTGTGGAACCAATATTTCAAATTTCCTAGGAATACTAGGGGAAATTCTTATAATCTTTTTTCTATGCCACTTCCACTGCTTGGTCCCACACACACATCAAATTTACTATCACCACCATTTACACCCCAGCAACAACCTCAAGGTAGTCTTCCACCACAACAAGGATTTTTAGAACCTCCACTTCACACTACTATCCCATCATAGCCTCAAAAACCACCCTTGCATCAAGCTCAGGGTAATCCATCACAATCCCCACATCAGCCACAAAATAATCCCTACCAAGGTCAAATCCTCCAATAACATGAATAAAAACCCCCACACCAACTTGAGGGAACTTCCTTACAACATCCTCATCAATCATGGGTCATCCCTCAGCAATCAAAAATTCCATCTCAACCTCCTAACCAACAACCCCCTCAACATTCATAAATTCTGATGCAATCCCAACAATCCTCCCAACAAATCCCAAGCAACCCTACTATCTAGTACTTATATTATCCTCAAAGCACCTATTATCTACAAGCCACTACATCCAATCCTGATCCTAATTACTATTACTACAATCCACAATAATCTCAGCAATATCTGACCTACACACAATAATAGCAGCAACAACCATCCCACACTAATCTCCAACAATCAAAACAACATCCCTATTCCTAGCAATCCACTCCATAACAACCTTTGTATGCTTCCCAACAACAAACAACTTATAATTTCCAATCCAATCCATAGCAACCCCCATGCGCTTCTCAAAAACACCCCACCTACAACTACCAATCCCATCCATATTGCTATAAATATTCACGATCATATGAATAGGGTGCCTCCTCCTCATACTACCAAGACCCACCATCATATTAACAAAATTATACTGAACCTCCATCCACATATGATTGGCAACATCAACAAGTCCCATCATATCCACCTCAACCATCATATGATCAGTCCATCTTGCTTTCATATTCATCCCATAAGAAAAATATCCCTTACCATTAGTCCAATCAAGGATGACCCTCCTCATCAGTACCAATCAATCAGGAGTGGGAAGAGATGAAATTTTCCCTTAGGGACTTGCAAGCTGGGACCTTCAAGAAGTCCTTTAAATTTGAGAAGATTTTTTCTTATTTGTTCGACCCATCCATCTCTCTTCTCCCTTTCCCTAAAACCTTTGAAATGCATACAAGGGAATGCGTGACCTGAGGAACCACTTGCAGGAATTTGACACACATTCCCAAGAAGTCATGCATAATGACAATTGTGTTCTAAGATTATTTCCTAGAAGCCTGATGGGGCGAGTTCTAGACTAGTTCATGGGTCTTGAAAAGGGGTTAGTTTCTTCTTTTGCGGAATAGTAAGAGAGGTTTCTTGCACACTTCTCTTTCAAATTGGAGAAGTAAATTTACACCTTAGATCTCTTGAAATAAAAGCAACATGAGGGATTAACCTTCACAAACTACCTACAAAGGTGGTGTGCCTTGGATAGTTGATTAAAATTCCATCTTAGTTAGAACGACATGGTGAACAATTTTTTTCAAATGCCCATCCTAATATGACACATAATTTGAGCCTTCATGGTGTTACCACCTTTTCATAAATCATTGAGAAGGGCAACACAATTTAGAGGACCCTCATTGCTAAGGGACAATTCAAAATCTTTCACTCAAATAAGGATAAGTCATCAAGGGATATGTCTCATTACTATAATAAGAATAAGAATGGTATTAATTATGGTGTCACTGACACCAAGCATGTCCAAGTATCTAACACATAAAAAAGGTCACAGTATGTCCCCAATCAACAATTGAAACCCAACATCATATTTTTTCCACATGGTGCACCATGGCCTTCTCCACAATACAATCAGTCTAACCAAGGAAATAACAAGTGTATTGTTACTCCTTTGGGAGAATCTTTAGATTCCATTTTCAAGAGGCTCTTACAAGAAAGTTATCCAAATACTTATCCTGTGACTAAGCGTTTTGACGAGTCAAAACCAAAACCCACCTAGTATAGGGAAAATGAGTATTTTGAATTCTAGAAAATCACAGTTCATTCCACTAACAAGCTTCAAGGACTTAAAACATATATCCAAGATCTTATAGATCAAGGTGATATATCATTTCATGTGAATCAAGCAACATCTAATCCAATACTCAACTTCCAATGCTAATCTTGGGCCTAAAAATAACAAAAACTAAAGTAACATCACCATCAATATTAGCTATAAGAATTTACCCTAGAACTATGATGGTATATTTATGTGTATCAGTTAAGTAGATCCACACATGTCCATGATTCGTGTCAAAAGGAAAGACCTAAAATATGTTGTTACTACATGTCACACTTACATATCTATTTGCGGGCCTTCCATGCCATCCTAGACAACTCCTGTGATCTCCCAATATAATATTCTTGAATATCTTGGACATAATCCCACTCAAATATCCATTTTAAATTTTCTTAAGTATTTTCCATCCATAAAGAAATCCTCAGCAAATATCTCCTTGATACCCACGTGCTTAATGATATAGATCCTACCTAATTATAAGATTTAGTAGGATATTTTACATCCACACATCAGCTGGGATTTAGTCAAAATGTTATGTCATCAATTGATTCAAACCATAATTGTCCCCTCCACATCAAATTCCTTGTAGCCTACCATAAAGTGAAAAGGGTCCTGGTAGATAATGGCTCTACCCTCAACCTCTATATGTTAAAGTTCATAAAATAAGTAGGGTATACCCAATCTAACTTGAATAATCAAACTATCACCATCAAAGCTTATGATAATGTAGAAAGGGATTATGAAGGAATTATTTGTCTTCCTATTCAAGTACGCCCCAATGTGTATTACACCATGTGCAATGTCCTTGATCTGGATCTCCCATATAATCTTTTCCTCAGTTGCCCATGGATTCATGCCATGTAGGCCATTCCCTCCACTTACCATCAATGCCTGAAATTTCCTTACAATGGGATGGAGGTAACCATTCATGTTGATCCTCAACCCTTTGAATATTACTATGCTCATGAAGCATCTTTCCCTCACTCCCATTATTTCCCAGGAGTTGAAGTGGGGGAACCTAAATCATCATCCTCCAATCCATCATCTAACAAAACATCTACCCCATCCACCACATCCGAATCCACCATCACAAAAGTCCAAATGATTGAAAAAGGTTGAAAATAATATGTGTTGACACGATATTTTGCATGTAGCATCAGTCTTATGGGGAACTCAGCTATTGGAGGGACATTGTGTGCTAGCTAAGTAACCTCCAGGATTTTACCGAAACCGGCTCTTCATTTAGTGGGGGGAGTAAAATGTAAGGAAGATAGCAAGAATGTAAAATTTACACTATAGGCGATGCGCCAAAGTCTTAGAAAAATAAAGCAGAGCACAATGCAAAATGCAAAGGCCCGAACCACTAGATTGCTATTAGTTAAACCAATTTTCTCAAAAGCACTTGAACATAAGAATACCTTCTTATTTTTCATAACATAACTTAATCATAACTTCTAGCTAACACAAAAAAGTTGAAGTAAACATGGTCTACATTTATTGAGTTATGAAGAATTATAGAAAGTTGAAGAATAGGCATTCATACAATAAAAGAAGATAGCGGCACAGAATGATAACCTCATTAAATGCGTAAACAAATAGAAAGGCCGAAATTATTTGGCATATTCTGGAGTCTTTTTATTTCAATAAAGCTATTACAAAGGCCTTCTTCGCAGTTCTCAAGAGTTTTTGGTAAACCTAATCAACAACAAATAAAAGAAACATAATTGTATTTATCAGCCAGCCCACCGCTTGGAGATGTACCAAAAGAAAAAAAAACCACGAGCAGGGACAGACGGTCCAGATCACCTCAAGCCACCATAGCAAAACATCGATTGTCCAAAAACATACCAAATAGGCCACAACATGAAACGGAAAACCACACAATAGCAGGATAGAACATGTGACAGCATAGCAAGAAACGCGGCTGTAGGGGAGCACAAAAAGGTCCGGCGGTATTTCCTAGGTAACTGGTGCAGAAACAAAATCGCCACATGTCACTCAAACGAAGCCCGACATAAATTTGAAAAGGTACGTAGTAGAAATCCTCGAGAGAGAGCCACGTGGAGAGCTCAGAGAAAAATAAAGAACGAGGCGGGCCCAACTCAAAAAATGGCTAGAGTGAGCCACGCAGCATGCAAATGGAGGTTGCCGAAAAGCGAAGCGAAGGAAAAGTGAAAAACTTCATGAGGGGGCCACATGGAGCACTCTGAGGGTAGTGATCATTTGTAATGTAAGGCATAGCCGTAAAGGTAAATATAAAACTGCAAAAGCCTTGGCAGTTTTTGTTGAACAGTTTGGCGACTCACAAGGGCATTTCGCTCGCGGAATGAAGAACCCCAGAAACTTGGTTCAGTATCCAACAATGCTCATAACCTTGAGAGGGCGACCTACAGACTGGTCCATACTTTATTTGATGGTGTGAAGAGAGCTCACAGATGCTCATGAGCTACCCTAAGATCAATGATTGCCTTGAAGGGCAACCCGTCTGCTACCTTTGTCTCCAATTCCAATTGGAAGAAGAGTTGTGCTAGCTGATGCAAAATTCCCTTGATTTATTCAATAGTCGAGGATTGATCAAAGTTCTAGAAGACAGAAAGGTCCTGCTTATTTTCCTTGATCATTGCAACGATATTCTCCACACCCGCTTCTGCCTGATCCACAATGGAAGGCGAAGAGAGGCCTCTTTGAGTCAAGCGGAAAAAATTTCCCCGCATGTCATTGATAACCTGGTTTAACCGAGCTCTACAATCTGCTACCTGTTGAACAGCCTCATGCATGGATATGAGGCTACTTACACCCAGAGGTGTTGTCATTTAGTCACCAATGCCCACACTGCTCAATGCTTCATCTGAAGCAGTATACAACTTACCCAATAAAATTATAGCCTCTGAAACTTGTTAGAACTTAACTCCTAAAATTATTGTATCGATTCACTCACTATTCCACAGAGGCTAGCTGCTTGCACCATAAACTTTAAGGTGAGTTGAAGAGTAAGGCACAAAACCTTCACCTTGTCCTAGTATGATGCATGCAACTCTTTGGCAATTTCCAATGAGCTCATCCAGGGTGCAAGGGGTTGGGTCTTTAGGGTAGCCAATTCTGCCTCTCTACTGCTCAAACTTTCCTTTAGCTTTGTCAAGTTTTTGTCCGATATGGACATCTGCTCCCTCAGAGTCAAAATCTCTTTTTCCTTTTCTACCAAGGCCAATTCAGCTTGCTTAGTCTTTTGAATTTCCAACTCCAGATTGGAACTTATTTCAACAATTTCGACAGTGGTGTTCTACTGCAACTCCCTCATTCCAGCATTTAGCAAATCAGACTAAGCGCGGATTTTCTCCTCGTTTGCTCGACTCTGCTCGTCCTTTAGCTGGAGAGTTAGAACGATCTCTTCACTTAAATCCTCCAATTCCTTGATTTTAATTTCAAATGCACTCCTCTCCTTCTCCAGGTGAGTTATTTCGTTATCTTATGCTTTAAACTTGTTTACCTAGATTTCGACCTTGATTTTGAGCTCCGCGATTTGATCATCCTTCTTCTTTGCTTGTCGGTTGAGCTTGAGAAAATTAGTTGTCATTATTTTTTGGGTCTCCTCCATCAGCTCAACTTTATCCCATGGTCAGGCCTGTTGCAAGTCCAACCCAATAGCATTCATAGAATAATCACTCGGCAGCATCTCGCCTTCCGCCTTGATCACATTAGGAGTGATCTTTGGAAACATCAGGGATTTTGACTTTCATTGAATACAATTTGCATGTGGGTCTCTGCCTATCTGGTTGAGTCTTTTTGTCTCCTTTTGTTGATTCAATTGGCATGGGTGCTCTTGTTTGCATCAACCTACAAAAAATACTCTTAGGTAGGGATGCCCAGGCCTCCAACAAAAGGGTACTCCTACGGAATAGCTACCGGAAAAGACAATGTACTTAATGAATCAGAGGTTTTGTTGGGCCTCGTGATGGTGGCAGGGGAGAATGGTGAAATGAATTGGCCACTCGGAGGGGATGATAGTGTGGTGTAGGGAAAGACTAGAGATGCACCAACCATAGGGTTGGGCATTAGAGATAAAAATTGTTGGCCCACGAGCCCAGAGCTTACACCAAATTGTATTCCGAGAAAGATATGTGAAGCGAGGGATAAAGGTGGGAAACCAGAAGGGGTGAGACTGGAATGCTCGACAAATCTAGTGGCAGAGAGAAATGGCATAGATGAAAAAGCAGGGGTAGAAGAAGGAGAGACTAAAGACATAGATGAGAGAGAAGAGGGAGGAAAAGTTACTTGAGGCTCAAATGGAGCCGTAGATGTGTCGACTGCTTCCTCCAGCGGCCGCTCCTCCTCTCTACTGGACTCCCTGATTCGTTCCCGCTTTTCCTTTGGATATTCGTCGAGATCAACAACTCACTTCTGAATAGTGGTAGTCCTTGCCCACCTCCATGTTGATTTAGAGGAGGCGGCTGGCTTCGATTTTTGTGTGTGCGGCTCTTCCTCCTACACAATTTGCTTACTAGTATCCTTCTCATGCATCTCATTCATTAGACTCCCAGCAACGGTAGGGGGATTCTGATTTACTTCATCCTCCTATTTCATGGTAGCCTCCTCTCTTCTATATTGCTTCATGGATGTTGAGCAGTTCAGAGACCTTTCAATGTCCGGATGTTCAATTTACTAGATGTCATAAAATCTCTCATCGAGGGCTACCTCATCATGAAGCTTGCCAGTTGCCAAAATATCTTGTCGATATACCTAGAAGGCTTGTATCTTCTCAGGCATCCAACCGAGCTTACTTGACTGGGTGACTAGGGAGGGGTTGATCTTCAGTTTTGGGTTGACCTTCCCCATGATGTGATAAAAATTTAGCCATGGCGGTCGACCATCCACTATAGGAAAATATTCAAGGCCTACATATCTGCTTAAATTTCCTTCTTTCGAATTTCTCCAAAGGTCCCAAAATGGCTTGGGCGAATGAAGGATCTTGATGCCAACCTCTGATAACTTATTGTCAGGGTTGTAATTCCAAGAATTGTCTATTAATACCAACCCAAGGTGACCCAACTTTGAAAGTATAATCACTGAGGTATCAATGTTTGCAGTCCTCTTCTTTACCAGTGACATGAATCCAAACATGATCGGCAGTTGCAAATAGGAAGTTAAGTGTTTTCCCCCCCAGCAAACATCGTCAAGTGTACAAAGCTACCTCATTTCCCCTAGGGCCAACACTCTGTTCGACAAGTAACGAGGGAGTCGAAAGGGCTCTTGGGAAAAACCAGGTATGTGGAGTATGATGAAATCCATGCCAAAGAACCAATCACAAGGCGATACCAACTTTACCAACTAGGACCTCTATCGGGGCGATATGCGAGCGGTCATATTGATGCCAGCTCTATCCAAAGCCTGTAGAGTGGGGGCTATGAACACATCAAAGAATGCATAATAATCAAAATTATTTGACATGATAGGGGTCCATGTCAAAATAGGTTTCCTCATACCACTTTCATCGAAAATAGATAGGGCCATGGATGCCACAAAGTAATACGGGTTTTGGTGCAAAATAAAAGAAGCCAAGAAAGATGAATACCTTAACTTAGAGCCGACCCCAAATTCCTATAGCTGCCTCTAGATTCCATCACTAACAACCCTTACAAAATCTAGGAGCGGAGCCTCACGATTCCTCTTCAGCATGAAGCTAAGGCACATTTGAAACTCAAAAACCTCTTTGACTCAGTCCAGACCACACACCAGTGCCAGCATAGAAGCGATAGAGGAAGCCCCACCTTTTAGAGACTTCAAATTGAAAGGGAATTTGGGTGAAGCCAAACTACTCGTTGGTTGATTGATTTCAGAGCGATAAAACTATGGCCCCATCTGGAGCTCTCCCCAATTATGCTACAATAGTTCCACTTCAAAAATCTTAACTTCATGGGTCAAAGGGAGCGGGACACACAACATATCTTTAATAGCTTTAGAGCTAATAACTATCGTGAAATATTTTCCACTGATTACCTCAGTGTGTGATTCAAAATGTAATGTGCATGCTGCCATAATTTTTGGGCATGGGTGTACCAAAGGAACAATGTACTGTGCAAGCCCCCAAAACCACAGACGCCTGTTAATTGATCTACTACATGCCTCATTTTTTTGCATGTAGCCTCCCTCAGGTTCTTAGGATTGTGGGCTAGCTTCAGATCAAAAATGTTAACCCAATCCTCTCCAACTAATGTCCGATCTCTGGGAGGAACCATTTTCAGTAACCCTTGGTCCACTGGATGAGTGAAAGGCTAGTAAGGCTTTGTGGGTATGCCTGGAGTGGTATAAGACTCCTAGTCATAGAGTTGCATGCAAGGTTCTCTCTTCATTTGCTCGCTTATAGTTACTCAAGCCAGGGTATCTAATGATTTCTCTATAATTTCAACCATATTCACAAGAACCTTTTCTGCAAACCTTCGAAAACGGCTTACCTTTTCTGAAAATTTCTTTCCTCTTGCAAATTCCTTAGTTGTTTAATCCTTAGTAACTTTTTGCAATAAATATGTTCTACTACATGCCTTAACCTACCTTTTCGATCCTCAAGAAAAGCGGTCGAAAAGGGTACATGTCAACCATTCATACCAAGTTTCTATTATGGGTCGAGATCTTTATTTGTGCAAAAGGATTGCCAAATAGCCAAATTGCTCAAGCATTTAATAGGCAGCCACTCACGTTTGATGGAGCCTAATTTTCCTTGAAAAATGAACCAAGGCACCTCGAGAACACTAGCTCGCAGGCATTTTGCATTAACTGATTTTATTGTAAGTAGAGGGCACATTGCCCAACAACCTTTGCAATAATTTTACCCTGATTTGGATGGGATGGTGGTGCTTTGTTGACACTTGGCTAGTCTTTAAAGAATGTGGCAACCCAATAGAGAAATTTGTAAATTGTACCTACACCTCCCATCACTTCACATGCTGCAATGCTGAAATTCGAGGCTAGGAGACACACTTGGGCGCAGTCGATAATCACAGCCTTCCTCGGCTATCAAACCCCGACCAGTCTATAAATAAGACCCTTCTGCAGCATTGTCATTTACCAAATTTTCTAGCCTTCTAGCTTAGGAGGCTTTCTTGCCTTAGCAATTTTGCCTTCTAGCTCGAAGCAAACAGCATGAAAACGCCACTAAGGCTTGTCTGCGAAAAGACTCAAGCTGCCTTTCTTGGAAAAATTAGATGCAGGCACCTGAAGCACATGACAGGTGTGAAGAACCTATTGTATGTGAAGGCAATCAAGTGGATCTTGAGGAAGGATTTCATTGAGTATGAAGAGCAGTACCGGGTAAATATTAGCATTTTTTCACACTTTGTCGCTTTGCTGTTGGACATTAGCATTTCCAAATGCAATATTTTGAAGCTAACAAAGCGGGTCTTTCCTCGGCGCTACCTCGAAGGTCTAGAGCAGATTGTGAACACGGCCCAATTTGACCATGGGATTCCCTCAGTGCGGAACATTTGCCTGCAACAACTGCATGGAGGCATTGTTCCCACCAGGCCTTTCCTATTCGGGTTTGAGTTGGAGACTCACGAGGAGCATTGGGCCAAAGTTCACGTCGACTCCTACTTCCTTGTGCGTGTGCACTATATTGAACCATTTCTTAATCTTCAATGGTATGAAGATTTTGAAAGAATGGTGTTCCCCGTTCTTGAGTTGCCTGCTGCTATGGTTGCTGGTCCCTCTCAGTAATGATTTTGAGAATGCAGATAATCCTCATTTTGACTTTTGTCTTTCAAGCTCCGCTTTATAGCGGACATATGTAAATATTGATACGAGGCTTCATGCCCCCAAATATAATGTAAATCTTTAGCTCTATAAATCTTACATATAAATTTACAGAAATCTTAGCCCATTTACAATATTTTCCATTTGGCGTTACTGTTGTCATTTCATTTCATTTCTTGCACCGAGAAGATCCAAAACATAAAGCAGGAAAGAATAATTACATATATACAAATGTACAAGACATTATGCAGGCAGGATTAATGAAACCTTTTAAGATGTATTCCATTTATTGGAATACTCAGGGCATTACCTTCCATATCCTTCAACTCGAAAGAGTTGAACTATTTACACTGGGTGATTTTGAATGGTCCCTCCCAGAGACTATCGAATTTCTCGCATTTTCCAGGCTTTGCTCATTGCTAATTAAATTTAAGAACCAAATCGCCACATTGTAACCCTTGATCCGAGGCCCTTTTTTCAAACCATTTATTTACCACCTGTTGGTGGTTGTTCATCACTTCCAGGGCATGTTCTCTTTTCTCTTGCACTTCAAGTAACTCAGAAAACCTCACCTACATTGCTCCGTTTTGTTCAATCTCCAGAGATTTAAGCAAATGCAAGGTAGTAATTTTTGTGGCAATAGGTAGCAATGCCTCTTTCCTATACACCATATCATAAGGAGATGTCTTCAATATCTATTTGGGCATGATTCGATCTTCCCACAACATTGTTTGGAGGTTCCTATGCCACTCTTTGTGGTGTTTCGAGCCTATCCTTTTGATCAACCTGATGAGGTTCTTGTTAGTAGACTCTATGAGGCCATTTCCCTGGGGATAATAGTTATAAGAGGTCTTTAGGAACACTCCATATTTTAGTGCGAACTGGCTCATCTTTGAGCCGAGAAAAGCCTTAGCATTATCAGAGATGATTGTGTTAGGCGGGCCGAATCTAGCCACCAGCTCTTCAAGGAAATTAACAATCTCTATTTCTGTCACATTTTTTAAAGGTACTGCCTCTGTCCACCTGGTAAAGTAGTCAATTGCTATTAGTATTCATCTATGTCCAGCCGAAGAGAAAAGGTTAATCATCCCGATGAAGTCTAAACCCCATTGGGAAAAAGGTTCTTCTACCACTATCAGCCTTAAAGGCATAGCAACATTTTGTCTCTTTTTGACATAGAATTGACATTCCTTGCAAGACTTAATTATTGAAAATGCATCATTAAAAAGTGTTGGCCAGAAATAACGAGCACATATAATTTTAATAGTTGTGGTTCTTGCAGAAAAATTTCCTCCAGTAGGGCTATTATGGTATTGATCTAATATCTTCTTGGCTTGTTCCTCATTCACATATTATAGCAAAATGTCGTTAAAATTTATTTTAAATAGTATACCCTCTAAGAGAACATAATTACTATTCTGAAGGTGATATAAATGTCTTTTAAAAGATGGGATATTGAATGGATAAATTCCGGTCTACATGAAATTTATTCTATCATCAAGCCAGTTGCTCTGAAAACTCTCTTCGTTTATCAACACAGGTTCTGGAATCTCAAACTTTGCCATTGGTTCACTTTTTTCAGCGAGATACTCACACAGTCCCTTTCCTTTGACAGTCTTGATAAGTCTGACTTCAATATCATATTCTAGGATCTTAGTGATCCAATTGGCTCTTTTTTCAGTCATTTCTCCCTACATAATGTACTCTCGTACACTAGGATGTGGCACACAAACAATGACCTTATTGTATGATATCAAATGCCAAAATTTATTAAGCCCCTTGACAATGGCGAAGGCTTGCTTTTCCACAAAGTTATATTTCACTTCATATTCCTTTAAATTTTGTGAATAGAAGGCGATAGGGGACTCCCTTTTCTCTTCATCATTCTTCTGCATAAGAACTATGGCAATACTATTGCCACCACCAAAAACATACATAATAAAGTCTTTCGATAGGTCCGAGTTAACCAACACGGGAGTAGAGAAAATAGTTCCCTTTATAAGCTCGAAAGCTTTTCTTGCTTCTTCCGTCCATTTGAAAATCCAGTCCTTCTTTAGCATTAAGGTAATAGGCCAAACAATACCTGCAAAATCTGCAATGAATCGACTGATGAAGTTGACCTTACCCAAGAAAGACTACACACCCTTCTTATTGACAGGTAACGAGAGTTCCCAGATAGCAGCCACTCTTTCAGGATCAATAGAAATGCCTTCCTTAGAGACCACATATCCCAATAGTTTTCCTTGGGGAACTCTGAACACACACTTCTTCGGGTTTAAAGAAATCTTGAATTCTTGGCACTTCTAGAAAACAAGCTCCAAATGATCAAAATGATCATCAGCAGATTTTGAGAATACTGTCAAGTTGTCAAGATAGATGAGTATAATTTTATGGATCAAATCCTTGAAGGCAATGTCGATAGCTCTTTGAAAGGTGGCTCCAACATTCGAGAGTTTGAAAGGCATCTTGGCATATGCATACATTCCCCACTTAGTGGTGAATGTTGTCTTGTGTTGGTCCTCTTCCTTTACCTGAATCTAGTTGTAGCCTAAAAAACAATCCAACATTGAGAACATCTTAGAGCCAACTACAGTTTGTAAGATTACCTCCATTGAAGGAAGGGGATAATGATCCTTTAAGGATGCTCTATTTAAGTCTCGCAAGTCCACACATAATTGTATATCTCCATTTTTCTTCCGGATAGGCACCAGGTTTGACACCCAAGTGTTATGCTTGATCAGAAACACTATTCATGATGCAATCAACTTATTCAACTCCTGTGACATGAGAGATTCTATCTTTTGGTTCACAGGTCCCTATTTCTAATGAAATGGCTTTACCCCTTCCATCAACTCAATTGTATGATCGATGATTCCAAGATCATATCCCTTTAGATCATCATATGACTAGGCTGCGACACTTGGGTATTCTTCGTACAAGTGTCTTAGCCTATCTTTATTCTTTTGTGATACTTCTTTCCCAACTTTGAGCTTTTTGTGTTCCCCAATATGCAAATCAGTGTAATTGCTTTTATCAGCCATGAACTTTCTTTTGTCTCTTGTCGCATCATCAAAATTAAACAAGCTCTCCAACATGACTAGGCCTCTCAAAAGCTTGTTGGATTTAAGTTGGATAATCTGATCCCTGTAAGCTTTGGCGATCTTCGGTTGCAGCTGATAGGAGAATTCTCCAGATGACAGGAGGAATGATGCAATATGAACATCAATATCGAATACCTACCAGTCTTGATTGTTATTGGGGATAGCAGGTCTTACAATGACCCTCACTGCATGCCTATTTCTTAATAATTCAGAGACCGGCTCAAATTGAGCCCCAATAGTCACCATTCTGTCAGCTTTGGAATTCATCTCCCTCAGAATAGCCTGAATTTTGAATGCTTCAAAGTTGTCAATCATATCCTAGACTCTATGTCTATAGGATCGCATATGGATATTTTTAGCAGCACAAATTCCATGGATCTGGTTGACCACCAATTCTGAATCTTTGAAGACACTTATCTGCTTTGCTCCAAGTTTTTCCACAAGGCTTAAACCATGAAAGAGACCCTCATACACAGCTTCATTGTTTGGACATTCAAACTAGATATGGTAAGACCTCAAGGTCTTATCGTTGGAAGAAGATATCAAACAAATCGCTGCTCTAGCCCCTACTCTACATCTTGTGCCATCAAAGTACAAAGTTCATATTTCCAAGGATCCTTCACCTCCAGGTTCCTTAGTAAATTTGGGTATGATCTGCCCCTCTTCGTGAATAACATAGGTTCTAAGGCCAGTTGCATGGTAATTCCTAAAGGGGTCTATATCAATGAATTCTTTCATCAAATCTTCTTCTTCCTCGAGAAATTCAACATTATACCCCTCCTCCCGAGTGATTGAAGTATGTGTTGCCTCAAAGTTAAGAAAAGCCTCATCATCAACATGTTCGCGATGTAAAGTCTCTGACAATAGTTTCCTTTTAGCCCCATGCTTGGTCCTCAAGATCAGATGTGACCAGTCCAATGCCAGGTATCCTCTGACATTCGATGCGAACTCTCGAGACAAAAAAATCCCGAATAGAGGAGGGATATCAATGAGTACAGTATCCTGATTTATAGTGATACTAGGGCAAGCAAACAAGGTCACAAGAAACCCTCTGATTACCCCAATGGTATCCACCTTATTTCCATCAAATTGCATGAATCCTTTATTCAGAGGTTCATACTTTAAACCTAAATCATCAGCTACTTGCTTCGACATGATAGTGGTGCTAGCACCAGAGTCGATCATACAACTATGTAACAATTTGTCACCAATAATGAGTGTTAGAAAGAAAGGCTTAGGTTTAGGATTACTTTCCCTTCTAGATTCAAGCTTCTGCTCCGGTTGAATTGTTAGCACCCTATCCAAGTCGGGCCTGGACACTTTCTCCTCATTAGATTAAGCAGGAACCTTCACATCCTCTTCTCCTGACAACACTTTTTTTAGCAGCACCTTTTGATCTGGAATAGCCAAGATGTCCCACTGAGAAGTGTTGGCAGATGAATTCTTGAGTTGTTTCACCATGTTGAATTGCACTCGGGATTGGTGAGTTATAATGGCTTTCTCCTTAAGTTTGACTCGGTATAGGCCTGATGACCGGTGCGTCTGGCCGTGTGACAACAACATGGGTAACTATAGCTACCTTTTCCTTTGGAGGAAGTGGATTCAAAGAGCTAGGAATAGCCATTTTTGACTATGGTGGGATTGGCAATAGGCCTACCCCTGGGCTAGGCATCGGTTGTGATATAGCATTGGTAGGTAAGGACGTGAACTCCTTGGTGAATCTACGCATTGAACGTGTATTATAGTTAGATTGCACTCTGGGTACTTTATCTATAGGGATAGCGTTCAGAAATGTTGACTCTTCTCCTTCCATCCAAGAAAAGAGAGCTTGGTCCGGAACAATGTCTGACTCTTGCTGGATAGACATCCCCTACATTTGCGTGGCAAGGACTGAATTGTCCATTTGTTGAGAGGCATATGGTGGGTTGCTGGAAACAGATGCGTTACCTTAGCTACACTAATCTGCGATTTGTTTTTGCAAATTTCCCCGTCGATAGTTTCACGGCATATGTGCATCATTGCAAGAAAAACACCATGAATTGGCATCTTCAGAATTTTTCTATCCCACCACCAGCTCCTTATTCGAACTAGGATGAACAATCTGCATAGAAAGGGTTATCGGAACCATCTGGTTACTTGGCTGAGCTGAGGTATTCCCACATGACCTATCCTGCCACTGAGTTGATTGGTATGGAGTTTTTCTGCCTTAGTAATTTTGGTATGCAGGTTTTTGATAGTTATATTGATATCGCTTTAAGGTGGTCAATTCGTTAGTCATAGCCCGCATTTTTTCCCTCATTTCGTTCATCTTGGCAACCATGGGATTAGGTATAAGAGCTACCATTGGGGCCGAGCTTAGAACACTTATGGGATAGACATACATAGATTGGGAAGGAGTCGTAGGTGTGCTGGTGGAAGGAACTTCGGCCTCTACAGCGTTGCACTTGGGGAATAATGGCATGATGGGTCTTGGTGCTAACTTTCCTGTAGCGATCAGATTATTTTCTATGGTGATAGCCAAGGCATAAGCATCAGGAAGAGTTTCTCCACCTAGAGCTTTTAACATCATGGAGATATCGGCATTGATCAAATTTAGGTAGAACATGAATGCTAGATTTGGGGGTGGTCAGCTACCAACAAGTACTCTGTGCCAAGTCGAATGGAACCTTGCATTGAAATCAGGTAGAGCTTCATGAGGCACTCACTTTATGTTTGCCAGTTGATGGTACATCAAATATTTGTCATGAGCATTCGAGAAACATTCATAAAAAGGGGTTCTGAGCTGGTCCCAAGTAGCAATAGTACTAGCTCCCAGGGTTTTGTACCAGTTCAGTGCCTTTCTTCGGAAAGAGGCGGCCAACAATCTGAGGGCTACATTTTCGTTTGATACACCATGTACCAGACATACATCTGCTACATCTTGCAGATGCTCCATTGGTGTCTTTGATTCATCCCCAAAATATTTAGGGATAGCCTTTAGAGCAGAAACAAGGATAGGGGTCCATATTGCAGGAGGCACACGTGCTACTAATGGACTGTCAGAGTCCCAGGCTACATAATTTCTAGCAGCCATAGGCATTAAGGGAGTAAGCAACGACGAAGAAAGAGGAGATAGGGGAGGTGAAGGGCTACCTCGGCGACCTCTCGGATGTACAAGAACTAAAGGCGGTACAAGCTGGCCAGGGACTCTTGTAGTCTACGACCTAGTTACAGGCCAATGGCTCATACACAATTATAAAAAATTAGGCAAACGTGCTAGTTCACAGTCCCACCGGGCGTGCCAAAAAAAGAACTGTTGACACAATATTTTACATGTAGCAGTAGTCCTATGGGGGACTTAGCTATTGGGGGGACATTGTGCGCTAGCTACGTAACCTTCAAGATTTTACCAAAGCTGGCTCTTTGTTGATTGGGGGGATTAAAAGGTAATGAAGATAGCAGGAATGTAAAATTTACACTATTGGCGATGCGCCAAAGTCTTAGAAAAATTTACCAGAGCACAACGCAAAATGAAAAGGCCCGAACCACTAGATTGCTATTAGGTAAACCAATTTTCTCAAAAGCACTTGAACATAAGAATACCTTCTTATTTTGCATAACATAACTTTAGCATAACTTTTAGCTAACACAGAAGAGTTGAAGTAAACATGGTCTGCATATATTGAGTTATGAAAAATTACAGAAAGTTGAAGAATAGGCACTCATACAATAAAAGAAGATAGCGGCACAAAATAATAACCTCATTAAATGCGTAAACAAATAGAAAGGCCGAAATTATTTGGCACACTCTGAAGTCTTTTTATTTCAATAAAGCTATTATAAAGGCCTTCTTCCTAGTGCTCAAGAGTTTTTGGTAAACCTAATCAACAACAAATAAAAGAAACATAACTGTATTTATCGGCCATCCAACCGCCTGTAGACGCACCAAAAGCAAAAAAAAACCATGAACAAGGACCGATGGTCCAGATCACCTCGAGCCACAATAGAAAAACATCGATCGACCAACAACATACCAGCAAGGCCATGACATGAAATGGAAAACCATGCACTAGCATGAGAGAACACATGGCACCACAGCAAGAAATGTAGCCACAAGGAAGCATAAAAAGGTCTGATGGTATTTCCAAGGTAACTGGCGCAAAGACAAAATTGCCATGTTTCGCTTAAGCGGAGCCCGATAGAAATTTGAAAAGGTGCCTAGCAGAAAGCCTCAAGAGGGAGCCACATGGAGAGCTCCAAGCAAAATAAAGAACGAGGTGGGCCCAACTCAGAAAATAGTGAGAGTGAACCACCCGGCATGCAGACGGAGATTTCCAAAAAGCGAAGTGAAGGAAAAGTGAAAAGCTTCGCGAGGGGGGCACATGGAGCGCTCCAAGGTGGTGAGCATTTGTAATTTAAGGAACAACCACAAAGATAAATATAAAACTGCAAAAGCCTTGGCAATTTTTGTTGAGCAATATGAAATATGTATCACTCTTAATGTGGAAACCATGCCACCATCTCCTCGCACCTATGAGAAGCCTTCTCAGTCAGCTCCAAAGGAAGAAATAAAGAATAAAACCCCTAGTTCTAAGAATATGGGTTCGACCACCTTCCAATATCTAGGAATGCTACAAGATTATATGGAAGATGGCATCATCCAATGGTTCTACAAAGAAAAACCTGAGCCCACACCTAACCTTTTAGAATATTTCAAAGAGGTTTTTCCCCATACATCAAATTTGTTAGAAAAATACAATTATCAAGGGGAAGATCTCGGTGTAGAAGAGCCAGGAAGACCATAGCCTATGGAGACATTTGTGTGACCAAAAAATGTGGGCTTAGGCTATGAAAAAAATTAGAAGGGTCTTGCATCATCCTCTAGTACCTCTAATAATATTAGTATGGATGACGATTTCCTCGAGGACATACCTGAAGAATAAATCGGCATACTCTCATAAGATGATGTAGATCTCTCATCCCTCTTTGATTCCACATCAATCTTTACCATCAGCCTTTCCCTTCACCTCCCTGACCTAATTGATTGGTACCTATGAGGGATTATACCTACATATATCTATCCTTCAAAGGACACTTACGCGCATCACATGTGATTTGGGGAAGATGAACACCATAATCACAAAAATAGAAAGATACAAAATAAAAAAGAGTCACTTGGTGAAAATCTCTTTGAGGAACTTTTTGATTCATCAAAGTAGAAAAAAGAGTGTATCTTCTAGTGAAAACCATGATGAGGTGTTGGAAGATGGGGATTTTCATCTTCCCCTTGTTGGAACTCATTTGTTTGAATAATATTACATATTGATCAAATAGGCATAAGAGGTTAATTTGGGAACATAGGAAGATCCCCAAATCACTTACATAGCCAAATCATTTTCAGAGGAAGAGAATTCCACAATTTCCAAATTTCTCAAGGAATGAATCATCAAATTTGCATGGACCTATTCAAACATAGCAAGATTAGATCCTACATAGGTTGTGCACCATTTGGACGTTCCATCTAAATGCCAAACCTGTAAAACAAAAGCTAAGAAAAATGCATCCACAAGTGGCCTTGATCATCAAGAAAGAACTAGAGAAATCATTAGAGGTTGGGTTCATAAGACCTATTGACTACTTTGGTTGCATATCCAACATAGTGCATGTCGCCAAACCAAATAGGAATATCAAAATTTGTATAGATTGTCAAGATCTTAACAAAGCTTTCCTAAAGGATAATTTTCCTCTCCCTAACATTCACATTCTAGTATATCTCACACTAGGGGATGCCATGCTATTCCTTGTGGATGAATTTTCCAATTATAATTAAACCAAAATTTCACTTGAACATCTACATAAAAATACATTCACTACCCCTTTGGGCACCTTCTACTACAATCTCATGCCCTTTGGTCTCAAAAATATGGGGTAAACTTATCAAAATGACATGAATATTATCTTTCATGACCTCACCCATATCATCATGGAGGATTATGTCAATGACTTATTAGGGAATCCAAGACAAGAGAAGATCATCCCACTATCATGAGGAAAATATTTGAGTGGCTAGAATATTACAAACTACATCTAAACCCAAAGAAGTGTGTGTTCTGTGTAAAATTTTGAAAGCTATTGGGCTTCATAGTCTCTAGAAGGGGTATCGAAGAAGATATAGTAAAATTTTAAATCCATAATGAAAGTGGCCCCATCATACAATCTAAAGAAATTTAGGAGTCCTCAAGGAGAGCTATAGTCCATAAGAGCCTTCATAGCCCAACTTGTTGACATGTTTCAATCATTCGCCCATTTGCTACACAAAGACATCAATTTCAAGTAAGATTTAGAGTGTTAGCAAGGCTTTGAAAAGATTAAGCAGTACTGGCTCACCCACCTATTATAATGCCTCCCATTCTAGAAAAACCACTTTTTGTATACATCTCAACTACATCCATTTTAATGAGGGCATTACTAACCCAACATGATGAGTTCTCTAAGGAACGTTTTATCTATTAGATCAGTTGAAAAATTGTGGGTTGTGAGATCAACTATTCCCCTCAAGAAAAATCTTGTTTGGTAGTGGTCTTCAGTTCACAAAAGATTTAACATTACATGCTCAGTCATCCCATCAAGCTCATATCAAAAGTTAACCCACTTAAGTACCTATTATTCATAACTTATTTGACTGGCCACATGGCCAAGTGGGTTATGTTACAAAGCAAGTTTGGCATAGATTATGTGAACCAAAAAGAAATTAAGGGATAGGTGATAGTAGATCAGTTGGTTGATTCTCCTTTCATCAACGCATATCCATTTGTATCCGAGTTTCTTGATGAAGGGGTCCTTACAGTCACAAAAATAGATATATGGATGCTCTAATTTTATGGGTCATATACACATAATGGAGTTTGTGTAGGTGTTATATTCATCACTCCTGAAGGTGACTACATCCCAAAGTCATTTAGGTTAGCCTTTCCATGCACCAAAAATATTTGTGAGTATGAATCTTTAATCATTGGCCTCAGAATCACCATACAATTGAACATCACCTACGTTCGAGTCTTTAGTGATTCCCAAGTCATTATCAAAGAGGTCAATGATGAGTTTTAGAAAAAAAATGATAATCTATTTCCATACAAATGCATGGTGGATGAATTTAAAAATTAATTCACCCATATCTAATTTGAGTAGATTCTCAGAGTCCAAAACAAAACAACAGTCACAATGGCTATGATTTTTTCCCTCAATGACATGCCCAGAGATTGAATGGACTGTGAGTTCCTTGTGTTGGAAAAACAAGGATAGACAATTGAGAGGGGGGGGTTAATCAGTTGTTACCAAAATCAAACTTACTCAACAGTAATCAACCTTTAATCTCAGATCTAATCATTAATAGTGCAAGCATAAATCAATAACACATCAGAGACACATGAACACCAAGTGTTTATACATGGAAACCCTAATAGGATAAAACCACAATGGATATTAGTCCACAAGATTACAGCTTGTTAATATTATAATGAAGAGTACATAGGGAATGAACATGCATTCAAGAACAATACCTAGAGCTCATTGATTAGAGGAAGGCTCACTACCTTACATACAATGACCAGATTAAATCCATATGATGAGTTTGAACTAATAAATTAGCTTCTACAAAATCCTGATTACAGTTCTGGTTAGGCACAAAAAAACTTCAACACACTCTACTTAGTATCTTTCACACTCTGCTCAATCTCTTTCACACTCTACTCTACTCTTAAATGATTGGATCTTTATTCACACATGTACTTCACTTACACACACTGAGCATACATCAAATGAGAAAACAACCACTCTTATATATCTACTACATAGATTTACATCAACTACTCTGTCAACCACAAATAAATATTAATGCGCACCAAATAATATAGTCACAACATAGAAAATATCTAAATCAACATCCCCGAGCATGCTAAAAAATGAAGGATTAATCCATAAGTATCCACAACACGCTACCATGATCATGTCGGCCAATAACATGAAATCTCAAGCACACATTGGAAAAATCTAAAATCATGATCACACAAAACAATTCAGACATACAACAAGGATAGAGAATGATACATAACCATTACTAATTATCTCAAAAACATACGCAACAACCAAATTTACAAAAATTTCAATCACATCTTCTAGAAACACTTGCTGCCAAAACTGAATAACTATAACAATATGGATTTTCACAACTTTCTCAATTCTTGATGTGTACCACTAAAAATTTCAGCCAACATACTAGATAGAGTCAACTAAAAACCCTTTAATGAAGACCTTCTAATTATAAACTTTCAGCACTTTCCAACACTATGACCTTCTCAGCTTAGTAGTACAACCTTCAGAATCATCAATAATAATAGTTTTGACATCAATGACAACCAAATATTAGTAGTACAACCAAACAATCCAAAACTCTCCCCCTTACTTCAAGAGTTTTTCAAATTGCTCTTCTCCCCCTTTAACATCAATGGAAAAGGTACACATGCTTTGTTCCTCAATTTTAGCACATTTGACTACTCCCCCTAAGTAGAAGTCACCACAACATCATTCCAAAATAATATATGGCTATGAGTTCATGGATTGATGCAAAGACTTGCATCTTAGTTCAAATTAGGAGGGGAAATCACCCTTAACTTGCCTCTGGGGTACTCAAAAGTATCCTTAGGCAGTGGCTTCATAAATATGTCTTCAATTTCCTCCTTGGTAGGTATATACTTTAGTCTAACTTCTTTGTCACTTTATCTCTCAAGAAGTGATATTTCATGGATATATGCTTTGTCTTTGAACGCAATACTAGATTCTTAGAAATGTTTATGGCACTTGAATTGTCACAGAATATGGCAATGGGTTCTTCAAACTCAATTCTAACATCTCTCAAGATTTTCTTCATCCACAATACTTGAGTACAACTATTTGCAACAACAATATATTATGCCTCACAAGTAGATAATGAAAAAAAATATTTTTTTTTTCTTAGCCAAGATACCAACTTCTTCCCCAAGAAGAATACACCACCACTTGTACTTTTCATTTTATTAAAATCACTTGCCCAATCTGCACCTGTAAAGGAATTCAAAGTAAGATCATCACCCTTAGGATACCAAAGACCAAGATCAACTATCCCTTTTAGGTATCTGAAGATTATTTTCACAACAGTACTTACAACTTCTCTCTAGTAGAAATGAGGAAAATTTTCTTCCAGCATCATGGTTCTAGTAGTGTCTAGAATAGTTTTTTGTTTCTTTCAACAACTCCATTTTGTTGAGGGGTTTGAGGAGAAAATAATTGTCTTTGGATTCTATGCTCTTCATAGAAAGAATTGAATTCTCGGGAAGTGAATTCACCACCTTTGTCTGATCTTAAGAATTTGATCTTTTTTCCAGTCTCATTCTCTATCATAGTTTTGAAACTTTTGAAATGCTTCATGTTTTTCTCTTAAGAAAGAAACCCATATCATTCTAGAGTGATCATCAATAATCAACATAAAGTAGCTTCAAGACTTTTTATTTTGGATGGACCTCATAAGTTAGTATGTATCAATTCCAGTACTCCATTAGAGTTATATTATTTTCTTCAGAAGGAATTTCTAGTCTTCTTTCCCATCTAACATTCCTTGCACATAGTGTTAGTAGGCTTCATTAACTTTGGAAGATCTCTAATTGCTTGACTAGAGCTTATCTTGATAATTTTATCAAAGCTCACATGACATAACCTCCTATGCCATAACCAGATTACATCAACTTGAGAAATTAAACAAATTTCACTAGCAGCACTCAAGTGAAAAATATTACCTCTTGTCTTTTTACTTGAAGCAATCAAATTTCCAGAACTTCTCCTTATTTTCACTTGCAATCCTTGAACTAAATATTGTAACCCTTGTCTGCCATCTTTCAAAAACTCAACAAGCTATGCTTTAAACCTTCTACATAAAGAACATCATTAATATTGTGCTTACCACCAAAAGAAATAGTGCCTCTTCCACGAATCACACTAGGAGTGTTGTCTCCAAATCTTACAACACACCATCATAGTTTTCCAAGCTTACAAACTTTCTTTAGTCACCAGTCATATGATGTAAACATCTGTTGTCAATTATCCACTCATCCTTTTCTTCAATTTTTTATGTAAGATCTATCTCAACATTCACATTACTAGTAGATTCAATGGAAACCAAACTATTTTCCATGATAGCAATGAATACCCATTCATCCTCATTTCTAGTTTCTTTATCAAATTCATCATCAGTTACACCTTCTTTAGCATAATAATATTTATTTTTAAATCTAGTCTTCTTAGGTTTTTACTTAGAAACTCTTTTAGTACATCTTGATGCAAAATGACCTTTCTTACTACAAGAAAATAATTTAATAGGTAGCTCTCCTTTGTACTTACATTTTCCTCTGGCTTCTCTTTTCACAATCACTGCTTCCAATTCTTCTAGTTCTCTTTCTTCATCTTCAATCAGTTTCATTTCTTCTTCATACTTGAATGTCTTCTTGGAACTCTCTCTTGGATTGTATCTCTATTGGACTTTTTAGGATACAATAGCTTTGAATGCATACTCTATCTTAGGAGTAGATTCACCAAATTCACTTAACTCAAAGGAAACAAGTTTTCCAATTAGCATGTCTCTTGTGATATTTGTCACTATCCTAAGTTCATCAATAGCATGAGAATTTTTTTTGTAGGAGGGATGCATAGACCTAAGTTTCTTAGCCACAATTTTCTCTTCATTGAAGGTTCCATCAACACATCTAATGTCCATCACTAATTCATTTATCTTTTGTGATAAAGAAAATATATTTTCATCTTCACTCATCTTCATGTTCTCCCACTTTCCTTTCAGACTTTTTATCTTAGAACTTTTCACTAGTGCATCTCCTTCATACATTGTCTCCAATTTTTTCTAGATCTCATGTGTAGTCTTGAATCCTATCACATTTTTCATGTTTGAATCTGTGAAAGCACTAAACAATGCTTCTATAGCCCCGGTGTTAAATTTTTCTTGCTTGATCTCATCTTTAGAGGAGGGACCATTCTAAGGAATAGTATATGCACTTTGTGTGATCTTCAAGAAAGGCTCACCAATGCACTTCAAATAACACTCCATTCTTACTTTCCATAAAGAGTAGTTTGTATCATCTAATCTAGGACTGTACTTCTTGTATGATTCCATCTCAAATCACCTCAAGCTATTATGCTTCTTTAGAGGAAATCTCTTTGATACCAAATGTTGAAAAAATAAGGATAGACAATTGAGAGGGGGGTGAATCAGTTGTTATGAAAATCAAACTTATTCAACATTAATCAACCTTTAATCTCAAATCTGATATTTAAAAGTGCAATCATAAATCAATAACACATCAAAGACACATGAACACTAATATTTTATACGTGGAAACCTTGTTAGGGGAAAAAACAAGGTGGATGTTAGTCCACAAGATTATACCCTATTAAAAGTATAATGAAGAGTAAATAGGGAATGCACATGCATTTAGGCACACTACCTAAAGCTCACTACTTAGAGGAAGGATCAATACCTTACATACAATAATTATATTAGATCTAGATGATGAGGTTGAACTAATAAATTAGCTTCTTTGAAAGCCTGATTACAACTCTAGTTAGGCACAAACAAAATTATACACACTCTACTCAGTCTCTTCACACTCTACTCAATCTCTTTCACACTCTACTCTACTCTTGAGTGATTTTATCTTTATTCACACATATACTTCACTTACACACACCAAGCATTAATCAAAATGAGAAAAAAAAACACTCTTATATATTCGCTACATGGATTTACATCAGCTAGTTCATCAGCCACAAATAAAGAATAAATTACAATTGTCGGCCTAAATACATAAATAAATCTTAATGCGCACCAACACAAGTCAGTTACAAGATATAAAATACCTAAGTTGGCATCCTTGAGAATGATAAACAATAAAGGATTAATCCATAAGGATCCATTAAATTCTACCACCATCATGTCGACCAAGAACATGAAAACTCGAGCACACATCAGAAAAATCTCCAATCACAAACACACAAAATAATGTGGATGTAAAAAAAGGATAGAGAATTATCTATAACCATTATTGATCATCTTTGAAATATACGAAAAAATCAAATTCACCATAATTGCAATCACATCTTCCGAAAACACTTGCTATAGAATCTGTATAAGTATAGGAACATAAATCTTCATAACTTTCTCAATTATTGATGCATACCACTAAAAATTTCAAAATACATACTAGATAGACTCAGAAACAAACCATTTAATGTGAACCTTCTAATTATCAACTTACAACACTTTCCAACACTCTAACCTTCTCAGCTTCACTGCTTACCTGCAAAAAATTTATTACAATTTTCCCAATCCCTCAACATATACAACCTTCAGAATCACCAATGCTAGTAGTGTTGACATCATTGACAACCACATATCAGTAGTACAACCACAACATCCAAATTTTTTTTCAACAAATACTAATCGAGGAATATTATTTCCTTGATAATGAGATGGTGTGTTTTTTTAATCTCTCTTGTGCTTGTTTGTCCTTGATGACAATATATGGTTATCTAGCATCTTGATGGTTTGATGGTTATCCTCTCAGTTGATTCATACTTTGGTTGGCACATTTACTTCATTGATTATACTATTTTAAGTGGCTCTAATATCTTGGATTCATGTGCAGACTAAAAGTGCTTGTTGTGTTCTATACAGGTTGGTACAGTATGGCTTGATTAGGCTCTTGCATCCTAAAATTGTTAACGGTTCACATGGTGCAGTTTGTTTCTCAGAATAATAAGGTGATCATTATTGTGTTAATGGAATTCTGAACCTTCATGAGATTAGTCTTTATTTTTCTTCATAAGGCCTTGGACTTAAATTTGATGCAAAATTATACTTCACAATAATTTATTATTGTGCTACATTGCAAAATATCTAGCATTGAACTTAAATATGATGGAAAATCATTATTAGTCAAAGGGATTTAAATTTATCTCCTATGTTCATTTACATCAAGTCAAAATAACTAATATTGACTTAGGCTTTAAAGCTGACAACAATCAACTATTGTCAAATGGAAATGAGTTTATCGGCATGTGCTTGGTATGGCTGCGAACATCTTACCACGGTAATGTGGTGAAAGCGGCTAGTGGCTAGCAAGACTATTACCACTATACCATGGGTAGTCAAGAAGGAAGCCGAGGTAGCGCAGTGGTAACTGCCAGTGATGAGCCAGACAGTTACCGCTATACCGCGGTAACACGGTGGAAGATGCTAGCAGTTGGTAAACCGCTACCGCTATACCGCATCTAGCCAGAAACATAGCCACGGTAGCATGGTGGAAACCGCCAACGGCAAGCAAAACAGCTACCGCTATACCATGAGCTGTCAAGAAGCTCACCGCAGTAACACAGTGGAAGTGGCTAGCGGTTAGCTTGGAGCTACTGCTGTACCATGGGTAGCCCGAAGAAAGACTGTGGTTGGGCGGTAAAGGGAGAGGTAACTGTTAATTGTCAGTTACCGCTATACCACAGGTGAATAGTTTGAAGGGTGCGGTAGCATTGTTGAGAAAGAGAAAAAACTGTCTAAAACTTAGGTCATCATTATGCTTCATTGTTTGAAAGTTTTTGAAACCCTAATCTTGTCACCTCCATGGAATCTCTCTATCAACCATTTCACTGTGAATTCGGCTGTCATTTTTTTGCAACTCTTGGACAGCGAATGGAGAAGCTTGAAACACCATCACCATGGTCATTTCTCTTGTTAGGTTCTTGGCATCAGGTGAATACTCAAAATAGAAATGAAGCTCAGGTTGCTAAGCCACTTTGTAGTCTGGTAAAAATTGCTACATGCAACATCTATTTGATACTCCCAGTGGTATCTGTTTGGGGAAATCATGATGACTTCGAATCTGTTCAGTCTCTTTCATAATGGTTATTATTGGATACATTATTCTGAAGATACAGTTACATTGCATTGGAGTTATTGGATGCACTACTATTATAGTTGGCATTTCGAGGTTTTTGTTCATGAATTTCATATATGATTTAATTGTTCTTATTTTTCAGCTCTGTTTATGTAGGCTACTTGTGATGACTGGGTTCAGTCTACCCTCTATATTTGAAAATACTTAGATATTCCTATTAGAAGAACTTCTTCATATTGATCTTTCACACATGGACACTACAACACATGGCATTGTTGGTCAATTAAAGATGAAAAAAGTGAGATCAGGGCTCTAATAGAAAGAAATATAAAAAAAGCATGGAAGCAGAACAACGAGAAACACATATGGAACAAAAGGGAGAATAGTCTTTAAGTGAAGATCTATGAAAAGACAAGAAAAATAGAAAAGAGAGAATAAATTGACAGTGTAGAGAAAAACAATGATAAATATATGAAACAGAAAGGAAAACTTGTGATAACAAATCATAGTGACTATGTTGAAAAATATTGAGCTTTGAGATTGAAAATCTGAAATATGACTTGATAATCAAGCTGACTTAAGGCTTGACAATGCCTAAAATTCTGAAGGTTCATTTTGGAACTTTGAGGATTTTAGTTATTGTTTGTCAAGAGGCACTTGATAGATAAAAGAGAAATAGAGAGATCCTCTGTATCATTATATGATTTACTAAAAGAGTAAAGTGGTTGGTGCTCCTTGAGATTGGTGTCTCTAAATGAGGGGTTGGTGCTCAGAAATGTGTAAGCAGTGGTTTTGAAATTAAGCCAGTAAGGCAGTTTAGGAGTGGTTTTTCTACCCCTGGAGGGTTTTCCACTTGGAAATTCCTATGTCTCTCACTTATGTGTTTTATGTCTATCTTGCATTATCTTTCTTTCAGCCATTTATGTTATGGTGGTGTTTCAGTTGGTCAATGCTCTAATATCTTAAGGTTGTTTTGTTCAAGTCAGTCATGCAAATTTAAGTTGTGCAAATCTATTGCTAAAGGTCTTTCATAATGTGAATTTGCATCTGCACTCTATACTAATTATGTGAGTGCTCAATAGCTTGTCAAATGCAAGTTAAATTTTCATTGTTTGGAGTATTTTAGTTGTATTATTAAAGCATAATAAGATGGTTCATAAAGCTTTGATTGAATAATATCATATGATGCTTTTAATATGGGTTGTAAAAGTTAAGTCAAGATTCATGTCAATCTGATCCGTAGTACTAATGATCACTTGCTTAAACAAATCTATCACATTGAGTTATTTCATTAAAAGTTTAATTATGCAATCAGAGTTAAAAGTTAAAATTACTCCACTCCGATTCACCCCCTTCTCAGAGTGAATCCACTTCCAACAATTGGTATCAGAGCATAGGGTCCTACATTATGTTTCATACCTAGGATTGATTCTGGTCTTGGAAGTCTTTTTTTGGGTGTCATGGAGTGTTTGTCATGGCTAAGTGCAAAAGGAAGAAAGGTCGAAAGAAAGCTACTTGTGTCAAGCAAATATTTGATAAATCAACCCCTACCAAGTCTTGTGAAGTTTTGTCTCAAAAATTACCCCTGCCAACTAATACTAAAAGTGACTCTGTAGTTGGTGAAGAAGATCACTTGGTAAGTGAATTTGAACAAGAATTTGATGAAGAGGATTGTGAAGGTGATGAGTTTGAAGTTTATTTAGAGGCAGAACTGCTTGCTACCTTACATGAGCTTAAAAGGAGTAGAAAAGAAAATCAGGATCTTAAGGTACGTTTATAGGAAGGTGTCAGTGTCAATAAAGCTATAATACAAGATCAAAATGATGATAAAAAGACTATTGAATTTCTGAAAGCCCAAATTGTTGATAAGAAAAAGATTGAAGAGGGATTAGAAGCCAAGCTAAAAGACAAGAATGAATAATGCAATAATCTAGAAAATGAGGTTGCCTCATTTAAGAGATGTTCAGATAATGATTCCATGTTAAAAGAACTAACTCTTAAAGACAATTTGATTATCAATCAGAAAATTTAAATTGAAGAATGCAAAAGGATTGCAGGTGTTATAAAGTCTGATTTGGAAGCTAAAAAGATTGAATGTCTAAAACTTGAAGGAGAAGTAGTTGCTTTGATAAAAGAGCTTGAAAGTATTAAGTTTCAATTGGTTAAAAATCAGAAATTTGATTGTAGCACTAATTTATTGAATGAGATGATTGGCAGACAAAAGCGATTCAAAGATCCTACAGGAGTGGGATATGAGGTTGGACAAGGCTCTATAGATGAATCTAAACATGAAATAGTTTCTGCTACTACAGATGGAAAGTCATTTACAGCCAAGAAAACACCAAGATTGAAGATTGATCTTGGTCACCATATTATTGCTGCTCAGACAGAAGAAAAATTGGTTAGTACAAAAAGACCATCAAGATCTTCGTTTATCGGGTATAACCACTCTCAATTTCATGGCTATTGTTTTTGCTGCAATGCTTTTGGACATAGAGAAAGAAATTGTTGGATGAATAAAAGCCATAATGATGTGAGAAATGTCAAGAGAGGTTCATACAACATGCCTAGAAGAAATTATTCTCTTTTTGGTCTAGACAACTCTACTAAATGTTATAGGTGTAATGGGTTTGGACACAAAGCACAGTGGTGTAAGAAAATTTTGATAAAGCCTTCTAGGGACTACATGTTCAAACAAAAGGAAAAGAATACCATGAGTAAGGAAAAGACAAAGCCTAAACAAGTATGGAGAAGAAAGCAAGAAAAGAAAAATGAAGAACTAAATCTTGCGCATGCTGCAAAAGAATCATCTCTAAGCATTTGAAAGACCATATGAAGATTGGGGGAGATGATTAATGCTTTATGTATAAACCCCTTTGATATCAAATGAAAGGTAGCAAAATTTTAGTTATCATCAAATACAAGAAATAGATATGCTTTATTGTCTTGCTGGAAATAATAGTGACAGTATGTGATGATAACTATCTTATTGCAATGATCCATCTACATCATCATTAAGTTAAAAGATGATTTTCTAATATGACCTTTTGGTGTTGGTGCAAGTTGATATTCCTTGTGTAGTTGGGTGTGTCCACAATAAAAGATATCAATGGCACAATTACATTGTCCACCATTGGTAAACAAATTGTGATTAACCTTACTTTGTTGTAATGCATTGGTTGGGCCAGAAGGATCAATATTTTTTTTCTTATCATAATCTGTGATGGTTTGTGTTAATCAAGAGCTTCTTGAGGTTAAGATGCTTGAACAGTCAAGCAGTGCTCTTTTTGTCTTTATCATCAAAACTTGCTATATTGTCTCATCTCTACTCAATACTCTGAAACCTTCTATAATAGCAACTTGATAGAAATTCAGAAATTTGATAAAGCATGTTATAACAATGAGTTCATTGTGGTCTAAATTGGAAGAATGATAGAGGCAGTTAGTTGAAAAGCACTAAACTATAAATGTTGAGTTATGCAGTGTTGTGCTTGAAAACTATGTACAACATACTAAGTGGTTGCTATAAATTCATTTGTTTATGGGATTGTGGTTGCTGATGCAATAGTTTTGGCTTGGATTATGCTGGTATTCTATACGAGAACTTGAGGATAGCAAACAACATTGATAGAAGTTTGGGTATTCTTGAATGATGAGGTTTTCAATATGCATATAATGATCAATACTTTCTTTTAACAGTTGATTATTTCTTGATACTGATAGTTTGGTGTCTTGAGACTTGTGTAGTGGAATGTATGCTATAGATTTGGCTTCTTTGTGTTTTTCTGGTAAAAGGTGTTATTCTGAAAAACAAGGTAAGTTGCAATGAAAATGCACTGGCCAAATTATCTCACTATTGGTTCCTTAAGAAAAGTGTTGAATATGCAATCGTATCTTCTTTCTTGTTGAGATCAAAAAAGTTCATTTGTGAAGCTTATTCGTTGGGGGAGCCTGGTTCTATGGTTGCTCTCTTACAACTTGTTGATCTTTATTTGCTACTCTAAGTGTATTTTCAAATGGTTCATTGGTTGTTTTTCCTCGATAAAAATACTATTTTTGGTGACACATTTACATTTTCTTGTTGGTACTTAATGTGAACAGTTGGTTCTTGGTTCAGATGTTTTATGGCATGCTCTTAGTTTTTATATGATGGTACTGATGTTTTCCATATGCTCATTACATCAAGATATGCATTAGTGCATGATTATTCATACTGATAACAGTGTGCTTACAAGTTGACTATGAAGAATGGAGTTTAATATGACCAAAAGGTGGAATAGTTGGCCTTGATGTGCAGTTCTGGTTATGAATCTTTGACAGGTTGCTTGGTTTGTGGCTGTACAGTGGTGTTTAGACTTACTATCTTATGATGATTGGTTTGCTCTAGATGTCAAACAAGAGATTGATTTATTTGTTTAAATTCATGTCATTAAGATGATATCCATTGGCATTCATGGTGTGGCAACTTACAAAACTCGTCTCTTAGGATATTCATGATGCTTATGTCTTTGTTGGACTAACAATGAGAACTATGTTACAGGTCACAATTTTGCATGGGCATGTATTTGTTTCAGGTACAAATGGGTATATCAAGTGACCACAATATTAGTTCTTAAAAAGAGGATTACTTTGCATTCGCATCAAAATAGAGGTGCTTGAAAGAATTGGTTCATTACTCATTGGTGTTGTGATCATAATGGCTTATAGCATTGGGTCTACATTTTTTTGTTGCATTCCTGGTATATCTACAACTAGGTATTGTTTGGTTGTTGTATTTCATGGAGAAAATGGGGAGAAGATGGTGGTATCTTCCTTTGTCCTTATGAAAAAAGGGGGGAGAATTATGAGCATTTGGTTTTGTATTTCATCTTGGCTTGGTGGTTCAGTTTTTGCCATCAAGGACAAAGGGGGAGTTTGTTGAATCTCTCTTGTTCTTGTTTGTCCTTGATGACAACATATGGTTATCTAGCATCTTGATAGTTTGATGGTTATCCTCTCAGTTGATTCATACTTTCATTGGCACATTTACTTCATTGATTATACTATTTTAAGTGGCTCTAATATTTTCGATTCATGTGCAGACTACAAGTGCTTGTTGTGTTCTATACAGGTTGGTACAGTATGGCTTGATCAAGCTCTTGCATCCTGAAATTGTTAATGGTTCACATGGTGCAACTTGTTTCTCAGAATAATAAGGTTATCATTATTGTGTTAATGGAATTCTGAACCTTCATGAGATTAGTCTTTATTTTTCTTCATAAGGCCTTGGACTTAAATGTGATACAAAATTATACTTCACAATAATTTATTATTGTGCTACATTGCAAAATATCTGGCATTGGACTTAAATATGATGGAAAATCATTATTAGTCAAAGGGATTTAAATTTATCTCCTATGTGCATTTACATCAAGTCAAAATGACTAATATTGACTTAGGCTTTAAAGTCGACAATAGTCAACTATTTTCAAATAGAAATGAGTTTGTCGGCATGTGCTTGGTATGGCTGTGGACATCTTACCGCGGTAATGTGGTGAAAACGGCTAGAGGCTAGCAAGACTGTTACCGCTATACTGCGGGCAGTCAGGAAGGAAGCCGAGGTAACGTGGTGGTAACCACCAACGACGAGCTAGATAGTTACCGCTATACCGCGGGCTGTCAGAAAGTAAACCGTGGTAACACGGTGGAAGATGCTAGCGGTTGGTAAACCACTACCGCTATACTGCAACCAGCTAGAAACGTAGTTGCGGTAGCACGGTGCAAACCACCAGCGGCAAGCAGAACAACTACCACTGTATCATGAGCTGTCAAGAAGCTCACTATGCTAACATGGTGGAAGCGGCTAGCGGTTAGCTTGGAGCTACTGTTGTACCGTGGGTAGCCCGAAGAAAGACAATGGTTGGGCGGTAAAGGGAGAGGTAACTGTTAACTGTTAGTTACCACTATACCGTAGGTGAACAGTTTGAAGGGTGCGGTAGCATGGTTGAGAAAGAGATAAAATTGTCTAAAACTTAGGTTATCATTATGCTTCCTTGTTCAAAAGTTTTTGAAACCCTAATCTTGTCACTTCCATGGAATCTCTCTATCGACCGTTTCACTGTGAATTTGACTATTATTTTTCTGCAACTCTTGGATAGCGAATGGAGAAGCTTGAAAAACCATCACTATGGTCGTTTCTCTTGTCAGGTTCTGGGCATCGGGTGAATACTCGAAATAGAAATGAAGCTTGGGTTGCTAAGCCACTTTGCAGTCTAGTAAAAATTGCTACATGCAACATCTATTTGATACTCTTAGTGGTATTTGTTTGGGGAAATCATGATGACTTCGAATCTGTTCAGTCTCTTTCATAATGGTTATTATTGGATGCATTATTCTGAAGTTACAGTTACATTGCATTGGAGTTATTGGATGCACTACTATTGCAGTTGGCGTTTAGAGGGTTTTGTTCATGAATTTTATATATGATTTAATTGTTCTTGTTTTTCAGCTCTGTTTATGTAGGTTGCTTGAGAGGATTGGGTTCAGTCTGCCCTCTATATTTGAAAATACATGGATATTCCTATCAGAAGAACTTCTTCATATTGATCTTTCACGCATGGACACTGCAACACATGGCATTGTTGGTCAATTGAAGATGAAAAAAGTGAGATCAAGGCTCTAATAGAAAGAAATATAAAAAAAGCATGGAAGCAGAACAACGAGAAACAGATATGGAACAAAAGGGAGAACAGTCTTTAAGTGAAGATCTATGAAAAGAGGAGAAAAATAGAAAAGAGAGAATGAATTGACAGTGTAGAGAAAAACAATGAGAAATATATGAAATAGAAAGGAAAACTTGTGATAACAAATCACAGTGACTGTATTGAAAAATGTTGAGCTTTGAGATTGAAAATCTAAAATATGAGTTCATAATCAAGCTGACTTAAGGCTTGACAATGCCTGAAATTTTGAAGGTTCATTTTGGAACTTTGAGGATTTTAGTTATTGTCTGTCAAGAGGCACTTGATAGATAAAAGAGAAATAGAGAGATCCTCTGTATCATTATATGATTTACTAAAATAGTAAAGGGGTTGGTGCTCCTTGAGATTGGTGTCTCTAAATGAGGGGTTGGTGCTCAAAAATTTGTAAGTAGTGGTTTTGAAATTAAGCTAGTAAGGCAGTTTAGGAGTGGTTTTTCTACCCCAGGAGGGTTTTGCACTCGGCAATTCCTATGTCTCTCACTTATGTGTTTTATGTCTATCTTGCATTATCTTTCTTTCAGCCATTTATGTTATGGTGATGTTTGAGTTGGTCAATGCTCTGATATCTTAAGGTTGTTTTGTTCAAGTCAGTCATGCAAATTTAAGTTGTGCAAATCTGTTGCTAAAGGTCTTTCATAATGTGAATTTGCATCTGCACTCTGTACTAATTATGTGAATGCTCAATAGCTTGTCAAATGCAAGTCAAAGTTGCATTGTTTGAAGTATTATTGTTTTTTTCTTAAAGCACAATAAGATGGTTCATAAAGATTTGATTGAACAATATAATATGATGCTTTTAATATGGGTTGTAAAAGATAAGTCAAGCTTCATGTCAATCTGATCCGTAGTACTAATGATCACCTGCTTAAACAATTCTGTCACATTGAGTTATTTCATTAAAAATCTAATTATGCAATTAGAGTTAAAAGTAAAAATTACTCCACTCTGATTCACCTCCCCCCCTTCTCAGAGTGAATCCACTTCCAACAATTATATGGTAGGTCTTGATTCACCTTGGTATCATGACATTTATGCATACCTCCATGATAATATATTTCTTTTTGACCTCACTCGTAATCAACATAAATAATTTATCCAACATACTTCTCTCTATCCTATCATAGGAGATAAAATTTATCACCAAGGATATGATGGTAATCTCCTTCGATGTCTCAATGAATTAGAATCTCATATCACATTAAACAATGTGCATAAGGGTGTTTGTAGGTATCATTCTAATGGAATGGCTTTAGCCAAGAGAATTCTTAGAGAAAATTATTATTGGCCCACCATGGAACATGACACCTATGAGTTCATGAAGATATTTTTACCTTTTTAATAGCATGTGGATCTAATCCATGCTCTAGCATAGGATTTAAAACCTATCATTGCACCATGGCAAGTTTCACAATAGGGTTTTGACTTAATCAACAAGATATACCCTCCCTCATCTGAGGTTCATACATTCATCACCACTGCCACTGAATACCTTACTAAGTGGTTGGAATCCATGCCACTCTCTCAAATCAGTGGTATTTAGATTTCCAAGCTCATCCTTTTTCATATCCCTTGCAGATATGGTATGCCATCCACCATAATTACTGAAAATGGTAAACCATTTAAAAAATAGTATATGAAGCACCTTTACGAAACTTATCAAAATACTCAAAAAAAAATACAATAATACTATTTGAGACTGGCACCTCCATCTTAACCCCATTCTTTGGGTATATCATGCATCCAACCACACTCCAATTGGCCCTACCTTGTATTCTCTTGTATATGGTGTTGAAACAATATTTATGATCAAATTTGAGATCCCATCACTCTAAATCTCTTTGAAGAATCTCATCAGTGATGAAGATGATCAAGTTGCACACTTAAGTTAGCTTGAACTCTTGGATGAAAATGCATCAAGGCCCATAATCATTTTCAAGCATATCAACATCATCTTCAGAGGAACTAAAACAATAAGGTTTATCCTCGTCAATTCAACATTGGTGATTTGGTCCTGAAGGAAAACCAACATGCTCAGTAAGATGAGAAAAGAAAGGAAGGTTTGAACCAAACTAGTTGGGTCCCTATGTTATCTCAACAAAATACAATTTTGGGGCATATGGGCTTGGAACACCTAAATGAGATTCCTTGGAGGAGCCTACCAATACCATGCATCTAAAGACATTCTATAATTGAGTCAGTTGGGTTTTCCTACCTAGAAAAATCCCAGAAAAAAGGTAAAAATCATCAAAAAATACAAAAAACTAAAAAAATCCAAAAATAGTAAAGATAAATAATCCATCCTATGGTTAAAACCACCCTCGGTTGCACCATGGATAATTAATTTTGGTGAAAAAATTGTAACATGCACCATTCATAGAGGGATTAATCATTATCTAGCTTGCATCCTAGTTAATGTATTCTTCCATCCATCCTATCCGCTTATCTTATCCTTACATCCTATCGATCCCATCCTTCCATCAACATCCTATCATCTATCGCTTGGTGTATTTTGGTTGACTGTTGGATGATTTTGATTGGCTATCCAAACTCTTCATATTTTTATCCTAAATATAAGATTTTCTTCTATATAGTTCTTTCATCTATCAGCCTCGTGTCCTCATCTAGGATCCTCCATTGTGTCAGTCATCATTATGTCTCATCTTGTCCTTGGTTGATTTTATTGAACTACGTTACCCCCGTGCTTTAACGTTTGCAAGGCTAATCACTTGATCAGCCCCTAGGGGATTTTTCCATCTAGCCTTTGTCACCCATCGATGAATATATTGTCCTCTTTCCACTTTTATCCATGGCTAGTCATTAGTATTTTATCAAACTACAAGGGCTTTGTGCTTTCACGTTTGCAAGGATAATATTTGATCAGCTACCAAGCTCCTAGGTCTTTAGGGCGTGTTTCAATGTCGTGTCGTGTTGTCAAGTATGTACCTATTTAGTTGGGGCCTAAAAAACAGAGGTCACCAGTATCATGAGGTTCAATTATTTTTGAGTATCCATACTCGTGTCGATCATCCAATCTATCCTCCATTTTTTGGTTTTAATAGGATCTATCCTTCCTAAATCAGACCACATCAATCCCATTCACCTATTGATCCTATAGAAAAATACATTTGAAATTTTTTGTGATATTTTAATTATTTTTATATTTTTTTTATCATTTGAGTTTCCTATTATACCTTGTTAGGGTCACCATGATCTATCATATCATGGTGTGTATTGATGGGTAAACATAATGGCATATCTTGATTTTTTGTTTGTTCTTGTCTTCTTAGTTGTCCCACATTATAACATCCAATATCCCTATAGTCTTATGTTATTTTAGGGCATACTTTGTGTTTTTGTTCATCACATCATCATGCTCAACCAAATCCCCTATGAATTTGGGGTGTTGGGATAGCCTTCTTGTTTGTTGTTCTTTTGTTTTGCATTGGACACTAATCGGCCTTGGTTCCTCATACCCTAGAATACATTTCCCATGCTATAGTAAAAATCAATGCTCCTAATATGGAAAAATGGAATTAGGTTTTTCATTTCAACTATCATCCCACTGTATTTCATTTCCCCCATCCAATTCTCCTCCTAGCCTATGATTATAAATTTTGGTTGCTTGAATGTTTTCCTTCCACCTATTTTTCCTAACAAGATTCCTAAGGTTTTGACACGTGCACTCTCACACCCATCATCATTCAACTCATTATGTGATGCATTTCACACCTATCATTCTCACCTAGTTGCATTTACATTATCATATCCATTGCATTATCATTTTCATTATCATATTAAGTTATTTGGATTAATGTAGATTTGTTAGTCTAAGCATCTTAAGTTCATTTCATCTCATCATCATATCAATTGCCTTATCATTTTCATGTCCATTTTAAGTTTTTTAGATTAATCTAGATTGGTTATTCTAAGCATCTTAGGTTCATTTCATCTCATTATCGTATCTATTGCATTATCATTTTCATTATCATCTTAAGTTGTTTTCATTAATATAGATCTATTAGTCTAAGCATCTTAAATTCATTTCATCTCATTATCATATCCATTTCCTTATAATTTTCATATCCATTTTAAGTTGTTTAGATTAATCTATATTGGTTATTCTAAGAATCTTAAAGTTATTTCATCTCATCATTTGCATTTACATTATCATTTTCATTTCCATTTTAAGTTATTTAGATTATCTAAATTTGTTGTTCTAATCATCTTGAGTTCATTGTCATTATCATTTCATGTTGTTTAAAATTTTTATTCTGAACATATTAATTCATTTTACAACATATATATCATATGTTGCATTACATTACACTTATCCATATCATAATTACACACGCATATATCACACATTTTAATTCATTGCATCACATTTGAATTTTCATATCCCTTCATACATACATAATTAATCATTATGCTATAATCATCCTTGCATAATTAATCATCCTATCAAATCACATATGCATACATAATAAATCAAAGTTGCATCACCACCTACATTAGGTATCATTAGTACCACATCCATACCATACGTCATAAGATCATTAATCATAAATCATTCATCACATCATGCATCATAAAGCATTAGACATAATACATGCAATCCATATCACCCACATAGAAACAAGCATAAATCACCTTAATCATATGCATAAATCACAATCATCATAATCACATCAACAAAATAAATCTCCATGTCATACCATAGTAACAACATAGTGCAAGAAATTTCCATCACATATGATATAAATATCAAAAAATATATAGTGTCCATAATATTTCTTTCAAGTCCATAATAAAACATAACAAGTAGTCTATCATAAATTCCATCAAAACCCGTCAAATAAGATACAAGTGTAGGGCCCTAATCAAGTACATAGACTACATCTCCTAAATGAATAAAGAATAAAGAATAAAAAAATCAATCAATCAATCTATCTATCTATGAATCTCTAAAAATAATTTATAGCCTCTATTTCTGTGTATAGAACATCCACTTTTCACCTGTCAAAATTAGGATCCTATATATCCCCATACTGTCTATCTTGTCATCACTCCATCTGACCTCTAGGGGGAGTTTGGCACTAAACCTTTTCCTTAGTGGTGTGTCTCATGAAAAATATTTTATCCTCATGTATGTGTCACCCCTGAGTGTGAAGGTTTTGGCATCTATGGTGTTTCTCTGACATATGGTGACACCATTCGTGTCAGATCTGAGATAGCCTGATGGTAAGATAAAATATAATAGCTTGCCTATGTCTTGGCATCAACCACTTGTATTGCTTGTTCCCTAGCCAATTCCCTCTCTATCTGATACCTATACCACAACCCACTAATATGAAACCTCTCTCTCTCCCAAGCGTACTACACCATTTGCATGTGCTTCACCTACCCCTCCAACTAGGGTATCCTCTATGCTCTTACATCCCACTCATCTTGTAGTGCCCCACTTGTGCCTCTGCTACCATTGCCCTCTCCAACAATCGTCTTGCATCACCCATGGTAATATTTGCACACTCCACTTTGTCTTGGGACTCATCTTGCTCTCTCTACATCTCCTCTAATCCTCTCTACAACTCCCCCACCATCCTCTATAAATCATCTCTATCCATCTGCATCTCATGTAGCCTCTTTGTAGCCTCATCTACTAAATGCCCAAAAGCCCTATCTCTATCTCCATGCACAACCTATAACTACTGCACATCCACCCACATCTTCCAAATATATATTTGTAGTTTATCTCTATCTACCTCAAACTTCCACAATTGATGCTCTACTATCCCCACTTGGGCTAAGGCTCTTGTCAATAATATCATGGGGTCCTTTGGTAGCGGTGGTACATATGGTATGATTTCCAATGGATGTACCTCTAGGCATCCACATTCATGGCTTGATCCTCCCCCTACCTCTTGAATCTCAACATCACCATATCCTCTCCTCTCCTCCTCCTCCTCTGGGGGTCTATTTATCTCTCTCTCATCATCAGATTCAAACCCTAGATCCCCTACAATTGGGTTCACTATCATCATTCACACTAGCCTCCTCTCCACCTACCATGTATAGTACCATACTGTGGTACCTACATTTTCTAATCCTCCCCTCCATGGGTATTGTGCCATCTAGACTCCATCCCACATCTATCAAGAAAATGCTACTGTGATCTACTTTCCCCATATCACTTCTAGCTCTTGATTGATCCATAAAAATATTTAGGGCCCCACACAAATATCTTGTTGTATCTTGAACTTCCTGGTAACCCTACCTAGCCTATCCAAATCCACAATAAGGGGGTCCCAACCAAACAAATAACACTATGAAAACTTTCCCCTTCACCTCGTATCATTATCTCTCCATCCTTGGAAGTTCCATGCCATGTATATTCAGTAGGTGATGTCCTCTCCCCTCAAACCATACAACCTCCACTGCCATCCCTCCAAATTCTCCATATCCTAATAGTGCAACCTCAAACCATGCTCCATCCCCCACTAGTATGCTAGTGGCACTATCTTATCCCATATCTCGATGATCTGAATGTTAGGTGGCACCACGCTAATATCCTCCTAGGCCCATACCTAGAGTAGAGTCACATGAATGATGCTCAATGCTCTTCTTTAACAAATGACATGCATATCTTGGTCCAACTAGGCTAGTATGCAAAATCCCCATGTGAAATCTCCCTCCACCTCTCCACAATATGTCTCACCACCTTAATCACCTTGAGGCTATAGATTCATCCACTTGTGTCTAGCAACAAAATATTTTTGATCAGGAAGCAAAGGTATAATGGTAGACCTAGTATATCCAACCCCAAACAAGCATCAAGATCCAACTCCCTACCCTAAATGGGTAGCTCAACTTATCCAAATACAACTAGTGGGATCTTTTCCACTACTTGACTATTGGTACAATTGATCAAGTGCCCTTAGATGGGAAATTGTAGAATCCTCCATACGTCATTTAGATTCATTGTCATCTCCCTTTTTCATAAATGGAAGCTTGTGGTCTAAGAGCTACATTGCTTCATCAATGCATTCACTAGTACTATGCTCACTCTAATGTTGGGATACCCCAACATATGTAGCAATCCTACTTTTTCTAATGATCCATGATAATGGGCATTCATCACCCTAACATTCACCTCTAGTACTGCTAAGTGTCGTTTTCTTATCCTCAGTGTCTCAAAGTTTTGCATTCATGTAGACCAGTCTATGGATTTCCTAGTATTTCATTTATTTTTTTACCTTTTTTACCAACATCTAAGTTTGGTGAGTTCACCTATCTATAAAATGAGTTCACCCATTTACCATCCCAACATGTTCACCTATCTAGCTTGTGTATTCACCCCTCTCTTGTCCTTTCATGGGTTCACTTTTTTTTCAAGCGCCATCACCCCTTTCTTGTTCGAGTGTGAATCTTCCCTTATTTTCCTTAGAGGTGAACTCAAATTCACCCTTTTCTCGAGGGATAATTTCTCTTTCACCCTTGCATCATTTTCGCCCAAGTGGTGAATTCACATTTTCCCTTTTCCCCAAAGGGTGGAATAGAATCAACCTATTCCCCTTTTGGGAAATTTTGCATTCTCTCTTTACTAGTTTTGACGATTTCACATTCACCTATCTATTTTCATTCCCAATCTCACCTTCTATAGGATTGCACTTTTCAGGGAGAGGGGATTTTGAAATAACCCCTCCCCCAGCATGGGTCCACCCCTTTCTTTGTCAATCCCCTTAGATAGAAGAATTATCCTTGTCAGAAGGGAAAATCCGCCCTATCGTGGCACATGTGTACCCTAATCTAGTTGACCGAAAAGTTAAAAATATGCTTAAAATTCAAATCAACATCGCACGATCAAGGTCCAGGGCCTACCTGGTGGGGTACCACATGCTCGTAGTAATAATATTGCATCTCCTCACCTGGGTGGATCAGATCGTCATCGCTGAATGCCTCATCACCATTGGATCCAACATCCATCCTTGTCACTCCTCTCTCTCTCTCTCTTTCATCTAGTCAACTACCAAGTTTGCAAATGAGAATTAGGTGAATAGTAATTTTTTTAATTTACTATTTATAATTTTCATTTTTTCCCCTAATTAGCCTTTTAGTTTTTGGGTAATTTTTATCCTTTAATTAAACCTTTATTAATTCATTCACCCCTTTTCTTCTGAGGGCTACCATTTCCACCCCATTTATCTATTTTCCTCTATTCAAAAGTTATTCTTCATGTTTTTTCATGCTCTACCACATGGTACCCTTTGTTTCTTCATATCAAGAAGTCACCCATAAATCCTTTTCTTCATTGTCCTCCCTCTCGAGGGGGCATACCCTACAATATTTCTCTATTATTCCTTCATATCCACTTCATTACAATACTATGGCATTTTCTAACATTCTTTTCTTCTATTGATTCATCTGTCTTTTATTTTTCTTTGAAACACTATTATTCAAATAGTATTTCAAAGAGAAGCAAAGTGTAGACACCTAAATTTGACCACTACTATATAGTCAAATTCACCCTTGCATTCCTCCATCCCACATCCTTCATTCATATAAATTAAATAATTTATTATTTGATTTATATTTTGTCTTTTTCTAATGTCCCCTAAGGCATTTAATAAATCAATTAAATACCTTACCCCTTTCATCTCTAAATTAAATAAACACCTCATTTAATTTAATTTACTCACTTTAGCCTTATGAATTAAATCAATGTTTAATTTATTTTATTCTCTCCCCTCATGTCACATCCTCTATAATCCTCTTTAATCCAAATTAATTTAATTAATCTATTATTAGTGTGTGCACACCCATAATCATCATTAAGGTCACATCCTCCATAATCTCTCACTTGTCTCTAATATATCACTAGCCTGCCTAATCCCATAATTGCACAACCTTCATCACCTAGTAATGCTATCCTAATCTTCATGCCATTTATGGAATATTTCCTAAGTCAACCCTATTAAATGCATTCTATTTTTGGAGAAGGAAAACCATTCCCTATGTGAATTTTTAGTTCACATTTATTCCTTCTCCCATCCCCATGAGGATTTATGAGGAATTTTTAATTCCTCACATGTCCTCTCAAGAAAATGTGGACAAGGACCTCCTTTATAAGGAGATCATGTCCCTTCCTAAGGTACAAAATAGTACCTCCATGTCACTTCCACCTCATCTCTTCTTTCCATCTCATCTGCCACATGTCAAGATGTGAGGGCATGTGAGTTCTCAACTCACCCTGGCCCTTGATCTTTTCCACCATGGCTTAATCTTGACCCTCCATTTATTTAGAGGAACTTCCATTAAAAATGATGGAAATGTATCCACTGGATACTATCCACACACTTAACAATCAATAAATCAAGCACTCAAGATTTCACTTTGTATTCACCATTGTTGCAACATTAGAGATTCCATATCGCATCTATTCAACTAGCCACATCCACCATTGCATTCATATTCACTTGAGCTTCATTTTTCACTAAGATTTGTTTTATTTTTCCAAGAAAGGAACATACAATCAAGCATCCAAAGGGGCAACAAAAAATATCAATCTAAACAAGGTAATATTGCTCTTTGTTTCTGGCATTTTTTTAGATTCAACTAGGCCTAATCTGAGTGTTTATTTTGTGTTTTCCTTTGTTGCACTAGTTTAGTTTTACATATTACAGTAGGAAAAACACTTGCACCCACCATGGATTTGGGGTCGGTATGTTCTTGCTACAAAGTTTATAGAGATTTGAGAACTGTCATCATTCCCCAAATACTCATAGAACTAGAAGAATGACACAAAGAGAGAGAAAAAAAAAAAAAAAACATTTTAGATCAACATGGAAGACACATAAATTTCTCGACACCTTGCATCATCCCCAAAAGAAAAACACAAGAAAAATTAAAAAGATAGAAAGGAAAAGATTTTGCATCAACATGGAAGAGACATGAATGTCTCGACACCTTACATCATCCCCAAAAGGAAAACAAAAGACAAATGACAAAGATAAAAAGGAAAATTTGGGTAAACATGTAAGAGACATGAATGTCTCAACACCTTGTCTCATCCCCAAAAGGAAAAAAAAAAGAAAAATGAAAAGGATAAAAAGGAAAATATTTTGGTCCAACATGGAAAATACATGAATATCTCGACGCCTTGCAACAACCCCAAAAGGAAAACACAAGACAAATGAAAATGATAAAAAAAGGAAAAATACTTATGACATAAAGAAGAATGTAGGTACAAATAGAGGAATGCTAGAGAGAGAGATACAAATAAAATAAAATCATGGGGGATCATGTCACACACATGAAATCACATGAAAGGAAAACAAACAATGATAAAGAATAGTTGGGAACATGCAAGTCAACCTATTGGAATGTTGTCTGCATCCCAATTGTGTTCATCTTATAAGAAAAGAAAAGAAATATCCAAAGGGACAATAGAAAGTTCCAAAATAGGGTTAGTACCAAGTTCAACACTCTACCAAGGATAATTATCATGTAAGCTCATAGAAGAGGAAAACAATGTATTCAATTCATTATGCACCTAGTCATCAATTTTAGCGATATCTTCATTGTCATCTAAATTAATCACAATAGGAGGTCAAATGATAATGTCCAAAGAAGGGTATAGCTATTGTTGTGGGTGCAGTATAAGATCTTATTATTTTGGTGAAAGGTTATATTCATCATGCATTTCTTGAGTCAAGTTTGGATTTTGTTTTTCTTTGTTTTTTTCTTCATTTAACCTTTGAGAAAGAGCACGAAACTTGCACCTACAGTCTCTAGCATGTCTATTTATTTTAGTAAAAATTTCAAGTCTTTTTTGTGTAGAAGTGCATTCATTAAGAATAGATTTATTTTCTTCCCTAAGGGGAAATTAAAGGAACTGTAGGAGGTTCTTCAACCACTTTCTCTTTAAATTTGTGAACTTTTTTTCTTTTAGGAGGAATGATGGGATTGTTTTTGTTATCTCTTTATATTTTTTAGGAAATAGGAAAAGGATTTGTCTTAGGTTGGTCTTGGTTGTTTGGAATTTCTTTAGGCTCAATCATGGTTTTGTTAAGGATTATAGGCTTGGTCAGAGGTTTGGATATTTTTTTAAGGGATAGATTCTCTATGAATTTCTCCTTGAATTTTTAGTAGGATGTGAAAGGGAAGTTTTCATGAGGTTTTATAGGTTCCATAGGCTCAAGAAAAATACAAAGTATATATTTCATTGTCAGAGGGAAACTTTAAGCATTTATGCATGACAAATTAGACATCTTCTATGAAACCTAGCCATGGAGAATGTGATATCTAATATTTTTGGTCCTGTTTGTAAGGGTAAGGTGACCGATCCCATCATAGGGCAAGTGAAACCATTATGCGTATTTATCCACGCTTTTGATTTATCATATTTTTCTTGATAGAGCTCATGTAAAAGTAATAATTCTTCTATGATCACATCCTCTCCACAAACGGGATCTATTAATATTTCATTAGTGATCTTATCATAGATTTAGTTGGCTATGTAAAGAGGACCATCATGTGTGTGTTTAAGAATATATTTAGATGAGAAAGAAATGTCTAGAGGATTTTTAGTTTGGCCCTTACAAGGTATGACTTTGATCAATCCATCCATATCATCCGTAGGACCTTGCTCATCAATGTCTATGGAATCTTTTTGAATAGTATCATTGTTGTCGTCATTTGTGTCAACACTCATCACATCATTCTTTATAGTTTCACTAGCTTTGAAAAATGAAATGTTATGATTAGGCATAGGTTTGGTAAAGATTTGTAAGTTTTTGTTGGGAAGAGAAACAAAATTTTTTCCTTGATCATTAACACCTCCAATTTGAATTCGACTAGAATCAATGAGGTCTTGCACAAGATGTTTAAGACACTTACAAATTTTTGTGTTGCGACCATTTTTTCAATAATAATGCCAATATGAATTTTATCTAAAGTTCAAAGGAAATGGTTTATTAGGATCAGGAGTTTCAACAGGAGGCAAGGTAATCATTTTCTATTCTAATCTTTTTGGCATTATGTTATGGATGGTATTAGGTAAGGGAGTGAATTTCATTTTTGAATCCCCATAATTAAAGGGTATTGCCTCTTTTACAATAGATACTTGGGTATCGACATGATGATTTGTTTGTTGAGGGGGATTTAATTGGAGGAAGCCTTTATTCTATTTTCTAAAAGCTTGATAATTTTATTGTTTTACAAATTTTTACTTCTCGGGATTGTTCGAGGTAGCTTTTGTTTCATGGATACTAATCGAATTTTGATAATCACAAAGGTTAGTACACAAGTGCATTAAGGAGGGGAACTTCATTTTGGCGAGCTTATCTTGTATCTTACTTTGTAAATTATCAATGAACATATTTCAAATATGAGGGTTAGGAATATTTATGTCGATTTGGGAATAAAGTGATTGGTAGCATGAAATAAATTTGATAATATCTCCTCTTCTTTTTGCTTACATCTCATCAAATTGACTAATATCATCTTAGGGGTCATATGTACTTGAAAATGGTTTATAAATGCCTCAAAACATTTATTAAATAAATTAATTGAGTTATTCGGTAATAAGGAAAGCCATTCTAAGGTGGTATCCTTCAAGGATCTAGAGAAAAGCCTAGCCAAGAGCTTATCTCAAAGAATAAATTAACTAAATAAGGTAGTATAAGTGGAAACATGGTTAGAAGTATCTCTTTTTCCCCCATATTTTAAAAATTTAGGAACTTTTATACCTTGTGGCATTGTTGTTCTAAATATCTCCAAGCATAAGGGAATGCTCTTGACATAATATATGGTTTGACTATTTTGATTTTGATTGATGGTGGAAACTTTCCTTTGAAGGGATGAAACATTTTGAAAAGGTTAGTTTATGAGACGATCATTGTTTTCATTTTGAGATGGAGGTGAATAAGGTGGTGTCATTACCCAATTTTATTTCATATTTATTTTAATACAAAAAATTGAATTATCGATGAAATTCAATTAAATATTAAATTTAGATTCTGGAATAATCAAAAACTTGAATGAAAGGTGTTGACTAATGTTGACTTTGTGAATTTTTGAAAATTATTTTATATATCATCAAGAATTGAATGTTACTAATCAATTTTCAAGTGCAAGTGTGTGTAGTTGCAGGGTGAGAGGCTGTAGGACAAGAACATGGATGAAGTAGGATTGTCTAGCTAGATCAAATGGTAAGCTAGTTGGAATTTGGGTGCACACATCATAAATGGCATGAAGACTTGCATATAAAAGAGAAAAAAAAAATCCTAATTCGAATTGTTTCAATGCTTGAAAATGAATGGTTTGTATATTAAATTGTCTATTCAAACTTTTTGATTTTAAGAAAATGGAAACAAGTATTTGTAAAGAAGATTATTTCCTTTAGTGTAAAAAATATATAGATATAAAGATGCTCGAAATGAAAATTAAAGCTCCTTACCATAAACGATAATGTTTGAAACCTATAAGCCATTCCAGAAAAGTAACTTGTATGTGACTATGTAATACCCCTCCGTTTTGCTACTTTTTTAGATTGCTTTATGCTTTGTTTGGTTGCAGATACTTTGATACTGGTTAAATTTGTTATTTATGTTTTGATCGCTACTATTGAGCGACAAGCTATTATTGTGTGATGTGTTTATTTGATTATTGTTTCACATGCGGTAATGGTATAATGATGTTAGTAGTTGTAACATGAGATTTATTATGATATTATGGAATATGATGTTAATGTCACTCTTTGATAAGTGTATTGGTGAAGGGGATGGGTTCACATCACTCGCTTGTGAGCGCCCTGCGAATCCGTGATTTCGTCTTCATGGTGTGTATTATATGCTGGTTACATTATATGATGTTGGTTACTTGGTTTTTAGGTTGCAGGTACATGACATCGACTCTACCTGGTTTCACAGGTTTGAGTGTATCGATCCAACAGTTAATTTGAACGGGAGATAGTAGCTAGGTAACATGTGTCAAGTCTATGCCCTAGCCTTAGTGTGTCGTCAGTCTTTTTTGTTGAGTCATGGTGTACCTTATTTTAATTTAATTTTATTTTGAAAGGTACGTGTTCATTAAATGAATTTTTAGAATAATTGCATTGGTTAAAAGTGATGATTATTTTATATTAAATTAAATTTATGCTTAGAAGTTATATTTATAGTTATTAATAGAATTTAATTTAATTAAATTTAACTTATTTAATTAATTAAATTTAATCTCAAAAGGGTTGAATTTAGTTGTTAAATAATTAATTTATTAATTTTAATTTTGGATTAAATTAAATAAAAGAAAAAATTGAAAGATATTTGAAATGGAATTTTAAAATTGAAAATGATTTGAAATTGCATTTTAAATTCAAAGTTTGTTTTCGAAAATGGAATTAGGTTAATATTGTAATTGTCAATATTGTATGCAAAAAAATAGATTTGGTTGTCTAAGATATTTTTGATTGAAGACATAATTTCATGTTGAATTAGGAAGAGGAGTTTGGTTGAAAATTGATTCGGAGAGAAGATTTTGGAAGGGAAAGACTTCTTCAAGGCAGTGAAGAATTTTGGAAAAAAATTGCATAGAGAATTGATTTGAGGAAAATATGTTACATTGTTTGAGTTTTTGGATTGGTTGATTGCTTGGGTTTATTGCATGATTGAAGAAAATTCAGGAGGTCTTTGGAGGAGGCTTGCATCAGAAATTCATCTTTTCCTATAGCTTCGAAATCTAGGTTTTTTTCTGTGTTTTTCTTGTTCTTGTTTGTTTAAAACAAATTTATATTGTTTAAAGAATATGTTGTTGAATTCATTGGGAATTTGGATTTGTTAATGGAAATTAGATTTTAATTAATCTAAAATTTGGGGAAGATTGTATAAATTTACTGTAGGATTCAATTCAGTAAATGGGGAAATTATAGAATCATTGTTTAATTTAAACCTTAGATTGCGCTTCAAACATTTAGATTGTTGTAAGAATTTCTTACCCTTTTGAAAAAAATCAGATCTGGTTTTCAAAACAAACCCTCTTAGAAAACTTTCAATGAAAAAATCAAGATCCGTTTAATTTTCCTACTTTTATATTATTTGAAAATTGAAGGAATGGTTTAAAAGAAATTAATTTTAAACCTCTTGAATTTAGGAAGATATTCTAGAATTTTTTTATTGATTTCTTGTTACTGGTTTTTTATTATTTTCTTAATTTTACCAGTCAAAACTTTTGTGTAAATATATATATATATATATATATATATATATATATATATATTATTATATGTATTATATTTTTGTAAATATGCATACATATAATATATAAATATATATATATATAAGTTTTGTTATGTGGATTATTTATTTTAATTTTTTTGGAAAAGGTCGCTGTCGGTGATTTTTTTGGTTATATTCTAGATTTTTCATGCGAATTTATTACAAAGGCCATCAATGGCAAAATTTTGGTTTCTGTGTTTTCTATAAAAATAAAATAATAAATAAAGTTGTTTTAGTGGACGGTGGTCATGACCCCACCACCCACACTTCCCCATGGGAAGGACACACTAGACATGGGCAGTGCGCCCATCACTTGGGGGGATGCACTATCCATGGGGAGTGCGGCCTCCCCAAGGCTTCGCCGGCTACTATACAATGTACAATATGCGTTTGAACGTGCAGTGTACCATCCGGTCACTGTCACAAGTGATGCCTGTGAAAATGACTTCATATTTACTTTTTGCAATTAGATTTTCAGTTAATTTTTATTCTTTGATTATTATAAATTAAATATACTTTATATTAAATATTAATATATAATATTTGATATAGATTAAATATATTTTATATTAAATATTAATATATTATAATTAACATAAATATATTTGTATATTGGAAATTAGTGGTTGACTTTGAAATTTATACAAAATTTAATTAATTTGACAGATTGGTAATTTAAAAAAAAAAGAGGTTTTATAAACAATGTTTATGTAAATATAATTTTTTTTAATATAGTTTGTATCTAAATAAAATATAAGCATGTTGCTTATATATGTTTTAGTATATATCTTTTTGATGTTCTGTTTTAGGTATATTATTGGATGCAAAGTAATTAGGCAGTAATTTAAAATCAAATTATTAATGTGCATGGTTAGATAAGTTTGTGAAAATTATATATTTTAATGAAGGAATTTATTTGTTTTAATAAAAATTTAGAAGGATATTACTTTAGTTTCTACGAGATACATTAAATAGGAAACGGATTTAAGATATCCAAATATAGTGTTTTTCATTCCTAGTGCACTTTGAGATTAAATTTCCTTATGTTGATTACTTTGGGAATGGGTGATTTGTGTTATAATTGTAAATTCTTCCAAAGGTTATGGGTTGATTCTTTGTTAAGTCAATTGTGCATTCTCCCTTGGGTAGTGCTTTATGTGTTTGTTTCCTCCAAGTATTGGAGTGGGTTTCCTTAATTGTTGCCTCCTAGAATAGGAGATATTGTGTTGGTTAAGTTCTGTAAGCACTTGAGTTACCCTTGGAGTCTAGTTTTTGTGTAGTGTGTTATCCATTAGAAGAGTGTATTCTATTAGGGCTCGAAGCCCAAAGAGGTAAATCAGGTAACCTTCAGAAGTGATTTAAAAAAGTGGAAATTAAAGTAATGTACTTAGATGATTAGGATGCATTCACATTAATAAAGATAATTGAACCTCACTCATAGACACAAGGGATTGTTTAGACTTGGGGTGAGTGAGAAGGCTTGAAATGGCAAGGTCAACTATCTTGTCCTTACAAGAGGTAGTTGATTCTGCATGAGTGAGTATGAGGGTCAGGATTTAGTTGAGGTCATAGGAATACTGAAGCCTATGAAGAATGCCGAGAGGAGATCTCATGAAAATTCGTGCGATGAAACTTTGTCTAGGATAACATTGATATGTGTGTTGTGTGTATGAATTCTTTATCATACTTGATTAATATTATGTCTGGAAGCAATGGGACCATGTTAGTGTTGGACTTATATTGTGCATATATTTGGTTGAGTCAGTATGTGTCAGTATGAGTGTGCCTTTTGTTAGAGGTAGTAGATTCTTTGTCCATGTTGCATTGTTACTATCTCCTAGCATGGGGTTGGGCCTTTAGGTACCACTAGGTTGGGTGGAACATGCACCATAAACCATTTGGTCCCCCTTGATCTTCAATTCGTGGAGGCAAGACATCCAGTTGGACAGCTCATCAATCTTGTTTCCATTTCTTGCACTGTTGTTTTTCTAATGTAATAAGTTAGTTTTACCCCTCTTGTATTTATGAGGTGGAATTTTGTAATTGTAACACTTATGTAATATTGCCTCATTCTGGGAATGAGTGATGTAACCTATTGTTCAAGTAATGAATCTATGTTATGGATGTTTATCTTCTTATCATCTGATGTATGTTAATTGGGGTTGAGTAATCTCGGTTACATAGCCTTAGGGGATGTTACCAATTGTAGATGAACATGTATGTTAAATTCACTTTAATAAAAAAAATTAGTACACTTTTATCATGAATTGAAACTTCCTCTAGGGTTGCGTGGTGGGGAATTACAGATTGCATATATAAATAAATAAATATATAAACATATATATATATATATATCCACATATATATAAATATATATATAGATATGTATGCATACATTATTCAAATACATAGATGTGTGAATGAAAACATTTAAATGCATATAGATATACAAATATATAATTATATATATACATATGTATGCATATTCAAATTCATCTTTGAATTCAAAATTTATAACTGATACATTATGAATTAGACTATGGAATCAATGACAAATCATAAGGTAGTTTCATGATGGATGTGGCCTACCAGAATCATAAAGACAATATTCAAATTGAAGGCTAACAACTATTGTAGGGAAAAATCTATAATGAAAGAACCTAGTTGCATGCAAATGGAAGGGTTACCATTTTGGTATGAATGGTAGTGGAAGAAAAGAGAGAAGTGATTTTTGGGAAAGAATAAACACAATAAGTAGAAAGAAGAGTAGAGTACATAGGGAAGGAAAAATCCGAGCGAGCCTCATCCAAAAAGGCTCGAATATAGAGGTAGCTTGGTTTCTTTTCAATCAATATCGATTACACTATCTTTATTTCTATTCTAAGCTTTTTATTGTTATTGCATTTGATAAAAATAATAGAACAACATCATGCATAATTTTTTGTCTATATATTGGCCTAAGCCGATGGTAACATGTAGTGACCACCCTCTGGGATCGCATGGCCTATGCATTTCTCTTTCTTAGTCTTATAATGGAGCCTTATCGACTAGTTTTCTATGCTAGTCAACACATCAAATCCCCTTAAGATGTGATTGTTATGTTAGTTTGCATGGTAATGTAAGCCACACCATGGCTATCCAAAAATCTTGTCTCGATCTATGCATACCCTTTGTGTTTGAATTCTATAGAGGTCACATATTAAACCTTCAAAGAGGATATAATATTTTGTACTATCTTTAAATGTATTGAATGTGTTTTATTCTCAAATTTGTGACCTTGAATTAGCAGCTAGGCCAATAATGGTGAGGGGAAAATTCCCATTGTTGAGTAATGTGGAATCCACAATTGCATAAAGAGGAATGCCCCTCTATTTTAATAGCCATTAGAATGTATAAGATTGGGCTTCATTGTAGCCTTGTAAGGAATTGATCCTCATGATTGATAATATTAACTTTCTTGAATAATAATATGATTTTAATCTACATGATGATTATAGATGTATGCATTATGGGATAAGCTAGAATTCCCATAAGGAAAATATCAAATGTACCCTTTGGAGGTTATGAATGAAAGCACCCGACCATTAAAATAGATCAAACCTAGAACAACCGTAACTCTATTAGTAACCGTAGTAATATTATAGCTTGAAAAGGCACAAGTATTGTTTGAAATTAAAATTTACAAGGCTTCATTTACTAAAGTATTAGCTCAAGAATTGAATCAACAAGCATGGTAAACATATATTTATTTATACCATTGAGTTTATTATTGGATTTCTAGTAATGAAAGTCCTTATGTAAGAAAAGGGCTATTTGGTTGCTTATTTTTTGATAATAGTGGAAAATCCATTCTATTTCTATACAGAGAACAACTACTTATATATGATCCTTTAGCATGTAACTAGCTTGAGATGAACAAACTGAGGAAATGACATATTTCTTTTTTAAGTATATATGTTTAGTCTGAAATAGTAATATGTTTATGTAAACGGTGGTTATTATTTTGCAAATGAAATTGTTCTGTCCAAATTTATCCTTGCTCAATTAAACCATTTCATATGTAAACATTTTTTATAACTATTTAGTAGGAAACAATACTTGTTGTGTTCAAACAATGAGTGTACATATGCGAATAGCTCGTTGTACAACTATTTGGTAGGAAACTATATTTATTTTGTTTAAACAATGAATGTACATATGTGAACAACTTGTTGTATAACTATTTAGTAGGAAACACTATTTGTTCTATTCGAACAATGAATGCAATTATGTGAACAACTTTCTTTATATCTATTCATAGGAAACAATAATTATTGTATTAAAAACTGATGTTCTTATGTAAAAATAAATGTTAGAGAAACATAGTGGTGAGAATGCAATAATAGTATGTGTGAAACTCTTAGCATAGACTTGTTCTCTTTTCTTTATTTTGACAAAGAATCATCAATTGGAATAGTATTTTAAGATTGCAATATGAATTAATGATCATTTCATAATGTATGCACAAACTTTAACATTACTAGGAAAATATATGTGTATGCACATAGACTTCATCTATGTACATACACATACTTGTGACATACCTTCTTTTGTTTAGTATATTTTTTTAAAAGAAAAATTACTAATATAATTAGTAGAAAATAGTCATAAGAATGATATGACAGAATATTGCACTACTTTGTGAGTCATAAATTTGATTTCAATTAGAGTATATTTAGAATTTGGTTACTTCCTTGAAGAAATTTGTGAAACAAATAATTGAATACTAGAATAGAATAGTGATACCTCAGTTGATGAGATTATTTATGGGTAGTTGCAGCTAGAGGATAGATAGTTGTTATAGTAGAAAATTACCTTCTAAGATAGGCACCATAATGGAGCTCAAAGAGTATATGTTTTCTTTACTAGAACTTACTGTTTTTTGTTTTTCCAACACACTTATTATGCTTGGCCAAGCAATATATTTCATTATGTATATATGAATGAAATTTATGATTTCACTCTCTGCCATTCCTAGTATAGATCTTGCACTTTATTTTCTAACTCATATAGATAGAAATTGCATGTTTCTATTTGGGCACGCACCAAATTCAATTTTGCAGATTATTCTCTTGCTAAACTTTCCATGTAGGGTTGGGTGTTCTTCATGGTGGAAGAATACAGGTGAAGTGTAAGCTTCATGGTTGGGTGGTAAAGAACTTCAAACATGTTCTCATCCACCAGTGGAGGTGAGTGTTGAAGAAGAACTTTAGTTGTTCACTATACTATTATAGTCTATGATGTAACTTGATGCAATGCATTCATGTAGTTGATGGGAATTGTAATATGTAATGACATTGTGGCCTTTGGAGCCAAGTAAAACTTGATATTTTAATTTGACTTTTGAAGTGAATATAAGAATCTTTGACTAATTTTAAATGGACAATTGTAGCTCTGATTGACTTTAGCCACTAGTTATGTCTATTTAATTTGGAGTATATTCATGTGTCACTTATAATAATATTAATTAATTAATAATTTCAAATTGATTATTATATTTGGTATCAAAGCTTACAATTTAGCTCTAGGCGTTTTGATTCTACCATAGTTGACTAGGGTAGTTGACACTTGAGCCAAAATTGGTAGTCTTGAGCATCAACCCAAACTGAATTGAATGCATAAATGGGAAGGTCAAAGGCAAGATGAAGGAAAGGGAAAACTATTAGAACCCCACATAAGAGTGATGTAATCGAAGGAAATGTCAAGACAAAGGGTCCATCCAAAATTCTTGATGATGAAAATCTAGATCAATCCATTATGTGACTGAAGGTAGGAAGAGGCTTGAAGATTGAGGAGAAGAAAACACCCAAGATCAAAAATATTTCTACAATATGTCATTGGCCTCTAGGGTGTGGACCCAATGGACCCTTGTTGACTAAAGAGAAAAAGGAGATCCTGTGTTCTCAACCATCCTATTGTCTAAATTTTGACATAAAATTAGATGATGAGCTAGAGGAATGTCCTCTATCTAATACCAAGAAATCAAAATGATGTATCAAAGAAGCCTATTGTAAATAAGGGTCTATTGACTCACCTTAAATATAAATAAAATCAAACAATTTTTTTGTGTGTTTAATGAGAGACACTAAAGTGTGTGTTTTATGCATGAATGTGTATGTCTTCTATATAGAGGGATGTATTAATAAGAAAAGTATGTGATGTAGTATAAGAATCTTTATTCGTAGAACCTTGTGTTGAGATGGGATGAATGTAACTATGTTGCAAGATAAGTGTGAGACATCATGGTGACCACTAGGTAAGATAGGGGTGGTAGTTGTTCTGATAACAAACCAAACAAGAGACTAGAGAAAATTTGAGAGCTTTTGGATCGACAAAAGTCTCACATGGATCTTATAAAGCAAGAATTTTGAGTGGCACGCGAAGACCATGTTCATAGGAATGCAAAAGGAAATCAAGGAAACAATGATCCAAGGTTAGGTCCATGAGGATGAACTCAGGAAGAGCTTAGAAAAGACCTCAAAAGAGTAGAACCTCCCAAGTTTGATGGTAAGGCTATCGGAATAGGATTTGAGGCTTGGATTATAGAAATGGAAACATACTTTTGGCTATGTAACCTTTCTAAATAGACTAAGGTGGCATGGTCTACGTATTGACTCTCAAGTGAAGTAGCGACTTGGTAGGATAATGATAAATTATAATGAAACCTACAATGTTTTGAGATCACTTGGAAAATCTTCCTCCAATATTTTAGGAAGAGATGGTTACCATAGCTTTTCATTGACAAGAAAGTGATAGAGTTTTACAACTTAACATAGGGAAATATGACTATGATTAAGTATTGGGAAAATTTCATGAACCTATTGAAGTATGTGACTCAGTATCAGTGGGATGAAAGTTTTCATGTCTAGAAATTTATAATGGGACTTAGAACCCACATAGGAACCAAGGTGCATATGCACGAACCTTAGACCATGGATGAAGTCTTCCAAAAATCCACCAAATAGGAATAGAATTTGCAATAGATATCCAATATTTGCAATGATTCAAGCTCTAAGTCTTGTTATGGGAAGAATAAATTTCATAAGGGAGACACGAGCCATTAGATCCATAATCTCAAGAGGGGAAGTGAATCACAGGAGAAGGGTGAAGATGGTAATGGTAGAAAGAACAAGAAAGCAAACAAGGGTAAGGGGAAAGGCTCACCATAAGTAGAAGGGATTTAGAGAGGACAAGCTAGTAGTTCACAAAGGGCCTCGTGATGGATGTTATACTTGTGGATGAAATCATTATGCCTCAAATAGTCCTCAAAAAGTTAATTTGCAAAAGGAACAAAGCTACCAATAGACTCACTAGATCCATGCTAGAGTGGACAACAGGCAGGCATAATACCAAGATTCACTAATTTAGCTAATGGGTAAGCTCTATGGCCAATTTGTCTCTATCTTAATTGATATTGGAGCTACTGAATTTTGTATAGATCCTAGAATAATATCTAAGATACCCATTAGACCTACGTACATGGAAAACTCATGGAAAATCCAATATAGTAATCAAGCAAAGCGGAGGGTATATACTTGTCTATTTTGCAATTAGTTAGAACTTCAAACCTTTAAAAATTAGCTCAAATTGTATGTTGCACCCTTAGGCTCATATGATGTAATTTTAGGAATAAATTGGTTAACTAAGCATAAGGCATTAGTAAACTGTGAGGATAAAGTGGTCAATTTTCTGAATGATTATGGAAACCCAGTTGAGGTTTGTGGAATGTAGAGACCCTTAGAACTTAGATAAATTTCTGTGATGTAGCTCAAGAAGGCTCATCAAAAGGGGTGTGCAATTTATGTAGTACATGTTGGTAGTCCTGATAACAAGGACCCATATTTGGATGACTATCTTATTCTCAAAGAGTTAGATGATGTATTTCCTAATGAACTTGTGGAGTTGGCTCTGAAGCGAGAATCCAATTTTTCTATAGACCTAATTCTAGGAGTTGTGCATCAATATAGGGCACCTTATCAAATGACCACTATAGAAATCTATTATTTGAAGGCTCGATTAATTGAATTTTTAGATAAGGGAATCATAATAACTAGTGTGTCACCTTGGAGAGTATCGGTTATTTTTTTTTTTAAAGGATGGAACTTTGCATCTATGTATAGATTATTGGATATTGAAAATTTTTACCATCAAGAATCAATATCCACTCCCAAGGATTGATGAATTTTTTGATCAAATGAAGAGAGGGATAGTGTTCTCCAAGATTGATATGAGGTTAGGGTTTCCATCAATTGAGGATCAAGGAAGAAGATATTCCAAAGAATGCATTTAGAACTCGGTATGAACATTACTAGTTCACAGTGGTAAATTTTGGTTTAGCTAGTGCACCAGTAGCCATTATGAATCTTAAGAATAATGTATTCAGAGATTGCTTGGATGACTTTGTATTGATTTTTATTGATGAAATCCTAGTCTACTCAAATTTCATTGAAGAGAATGATAGAAATTTGAGGATAGTTTTTTAGTGATTGAGAGAAAGGAAACTCTTTGGAAATTTTTCCAAGTGTTCATTCTATCAGGATAGAGTGCAATATTTGGGAAATGTCATTTCAGCTAAAGGAGTCTCCATAGACCCTAAGAAGATCAAGGCAATCATGGAATGGCCAGTGCCTCAGAATGTGTCAGAAGTTTGTAGCTTCATGGGCATCACATGATACTATAGGAAGTTTTTGTAAGGGTTCTCCCATAATGCATCTCCTATTACCTCACTCCAAAGGAATGGAACGTTTGAATGGGCCGAGAAATGCGAGTAGGAATTCAAACTCCTGAAGGAGAGGCTCACAACAACACCAACACTAATTATCCCTAATCCTAATGGGACATTCATAGTAATCAAAAATGCTTCAAGAGAGAGATTCGGAGTAGTACTATTGCAAGATGTAAAAGTGGTAGCATAAGATTTAAGGAAGCTCAAGTAGCATGAATTGAACTATGCACCCCACAATTTAGAATTGGTGGCCATAGTTCATGCCTTAAATATATGGATGCATTATATTTTGGGAAATATGTTTGAACTCAAGACAACCCACTTGGGGTTGAGATACATATTTACCAAACCAAACCTTAATAAATTAAATAAAAGGTGACTAGAATTCCTTAGTGATTATGACTTTGGAATTCAATATATAAAAGGGAAATACAATAGGGTGGCTGATATTCTTAGTAGAGAAAGAAATACGACAACCATCATCTCAACGAGGTCTAACTTAAGGCAAAAGGTAATTCAAAATCTACCAAAGGATGAACACTATGAAAGAGTGAAAAGAACCCTAGTGGAGAATCCTTCGGATCATCAATTCAATGGGTATGAGACTGAAAGGAAACTATACTTTGAGATACCAGATGAGAATGTATATTCTTGACCTTTGAGAGCCGTGGCAGTTGGTTTTAGAAGAAGTTCACAATGCACCTTATTCAGGACACCCTCGAGTATCCAAGATGATCATAGATTTGAAGACTATATGTTTGGCCTAAACTCAAGAAGGATGTAGCGGATTATATAGCTAGATGCTTGAAGTTCCAACAAGTCAAGGTTGAGCATGCACACCCAACTGGGTTATTGTATCCTCATGACATATCTAAGTATAAATGGTAGGTGATCAGTATGGATTTTGTACAAGGGTTGTTGTTGAGCAAGAATAAGCATGACATTATCTTGGTCATGATTGATAAGTTGACTAAGGTTGCACACTTCATTATGGTTAACCTTGTGGATGGATCATTGACCTTGGCTATGAAATTTATCTATGAGATATTCTATTAGCATGGAGTGCTAGAGACTATCATCTCTGATAGGGATACACAAATGACCTCAAGGTCTTGGATGACCTTGAATGTGGCATTAGGGAATAAATTAAATTTCAGCTTAGCTAACCATCCTTAGATTGACGAGAAGACATAGATGGTGAATCAAGTATTCAAAGACCTCCTCTGAATGTATTCTATGGACCAATAATATACGTAGGAATAATTTTTTCATTTTGTAGATTTTTCTTACAAAAAATCCTATCATACATCCTTAGGAATTGCAAAATTTGAAGCCTTGTATGGGTATAAGTGTTGTACCCCATTATTTGGTATAAATTGGAAGATAGTATCATAGAAGGACCTGAAATACTTAAGGAAATGGAAGAGAAAATGAGGTTCATTAAGACAAAATTGAAAGAGGCAATAGACCGAAAAAAGAGTTACGTTGACAAGAACCAAACTCTTAGATAGTTCGCAATAGGGGACATAGTTTTCTTGAGATTTAAACCTCATAAAACCTCTATTTATTCTAGAAATTATTCTAATTTGGACCCAAGATATGTGAGATTGTTTGAAGTCTTTGAAGTGATTAACCCAATTTCTTGTAAACTTTCTCTACCACCTACTCTGGGTCGACTTCATAATATATTTGATATTTCTTTGCTTAAGCCATAACATCTTGATGTGACTCATGTACTTGATTGGAAATTCTTGTAGGTACAAGATCTAGGATTGGTGCTAGTGGAGCCCATTAGAATCATGGATAAACACAACATTAATTTGCAGAGTAGAGATATTGCTTAGTTTAAGGTCCAATGGGACCAATACTTAGAGGAAATCACTACTTGGGAGGATGTAGAAGAAATAAAATTATCCTTTCCACACTTATTTTCTTGAAAAATAAATTCAATTATTTTGTTTCATTTTTTTTGGATTTAGATATTATGATATTTCATGCTTTAAAAATATGATGTTGAAACAAACATATATTTTGGATGTGATGTTTAAATAGACATATATTATGATGTGATGTTTAAATCGACATATTTTGATGAGATGTTGAAATAGACATAAATGTTCAAAAATTTGATATGATGTTCTTTTATTTGAGTTATTAGAAATCAAGAAAATGTCTCTTCCCAGAGGGGAAGGATGTCATAACCCAAATTTATTGCATATTTATTTAAATATGAAAACAAAAATTATTGATGAAATTCAATTAAATATTAAATGGAGATTTTAGAATAATAAAAAATTGAATGAAAGGGATTGACTGATGTTGAATTTGTGAATTTTTAAAATTTATTTTATATGTCATCAAGAATTGAATGTTATTGATCAATTTGCAATTGCAGGGTGACAGGTTGGAAAATGAGAACATGGTTGAAGTAGGATTGTTTAGCCGGATTTAATGGTAAACCAATTGGAATCCGGGTGCACACACCACAACCATGAAGACTTTCATATAAAAGAGAATGCAATTTTCTTGATTGGAATTATTTTAGTGCTTGAAAATGAATGGTTTGTAGATTAAATTGTCTATTCAAACTTTGTGATTTGAAGAAAACCAAAATGAGCATTTGTAAAGAATTGTTTTTTCTTTAGTTTAAGAAAAATATATATACATATAAAGATGCTTGAAATGAAAATTAAAGCTCCTTACCTTAAATGATAATGTATGAAATGTATAAGACATTCCAAAACAAGGAGCTTGCATGTGATTGCATATATATATACATATATAAATTTATAATATATATATCCATATATATATAAATATATATATAGATATATAGATATATGGGTAAGTGCACCAATCTATGACACAATTTAGGTGCCAAATTGAGAAAACGATCAAAGAAACCCTGAAATATGGCCTTTGGCACACTCCAAATTCGGCATGCGCCAAATGGCTTTCTAGACATAAAATAAAAAAGTCGGGTTTGGAACCCTCATTTTGTCTTCAACCTGCGGCTTGAGAAGGAATATTTAAGGTCTGCAACTTGTGCTTGCCAAATCTCCTCCATTCTTTGCATCCTTAGCTTTCCATTTTCCATGAGAATGCCACCAACGCATCGGAGAGGTCAAAAATTGTAAAGAGCTGTGTATTTTTATTCTATTTATCTCGAATTTGATTTGGAATGCAACTTTAAATAGATTTTTATAATAAAACTTTGTTCTAATTCTCAAGGAATGAATATCCACCTCAAAACATTGAGAATTCACAATCAGCCCCTCATCAAGAGTCTACTATACAAGAACAACCCAAAACCCCTCCATCAATTCATAGGCATCCTCAAGGAACACAAGAAAATATTCAAAATCAAATTGAAAATCATAAAAGAGACATTCAACAATTAATTACAAGATTAACCAAGCATGTCAAAACCCACCCTTATAGGAGAGGGATTGCTGAATCATTCAAGTCAATTTTAACTCATGTAGAAGAAATGAGCAAGCAAATGAATTTTTGGTCAGCTAAGAGAGATGAGATGAGGCAATTTTATGCTAATGGTTTATCATATGCATATGTCAAAAACTATAAATTAGTAAAGCCTAGTTGAGTGCCCTATTTAAATACCCAAAAGCCAATGAACCTTTGTCCCATGCATGCAGGAGGTTCCCCATCCATTGGTGCCACCATGATTTAATTAGAAAAAAAATTTGGGAGCGGTGGTGGATGGTATTTAATCAACCTCCATGCAATTACCATGAGGTGCCGCAATACTTTTTGAGGAAACTTTATTGTGAGTTTTCCCTCAATAAAATGCCAAACTATTTTGACATCTTAGACTTTCAGGATAGAGGTGGGGGCTCCATACACAATAGACTTGTTGCATGCCGTAATCCACAGTTGGTACCGAGAGCCTTGGGTAGACCCATGGTGGAGCATGTCGTTGTTCCTTCCTTTGTTAAGGGTAGTGTAGAGGTGGACACGATGAACTCGATTGGCTCACTCACCCAAAACATTTTACAGTGTGTGAGTCCTCTAGTAGAGCCTGGTGTGGAGGAGACGTGTAGGCCCTGAGCTCCACCCCACCATTGTGGCACTTGTGGTTCTATTTGCACATAAGATTATCAGGGTGCTCATGATGCAGCTATACAACCTATGTTAGTTGCAAAGGTGAAGGATTTCACAGATGATATTTTGAATGATACATTCGGCATTGACACTCAGGTAAAATTTAGCAAGTTATTTTAATGTTGTTTACTAAAATATATTTTGAAATTTAGGAATAACTAAATTATCAGAATTTTGATATGATGAAATTTCAGTGTCGCACTGTTCATTAGGGATGCTTTATTCCTATAGAACCTTATATATTCTCAACGATGAGTCCATAGGTATGCAACTAGTATTAAAGATATTATTATTGCATTTGAATAGTTGAATGTTATATTTGAATGTTTGTCTCATAACATGCTTTAGATTTCAAAAAGTTTCTTGGTGCACCTTCTTCCTCCACACCTCGTGATTCATATCCTCAAACAACATACACTCAGGTAGCCTTTATTCATTAATAGGGTTGTAAATCTATGTTAGCTAGTTTTCATAATTTTACGTATATACAAATCTAAAAAATTTCATTAAAGTATTCCTTGATCATGTCACATTATGTTCTCCTGTATCAACATGATACCTAAGATATTGTTTCATTTGCAGCTATTGATAAGAGATGGCCCTAGTGATGTTGGTGGCACAATGGACCATGGAGTTGCTATAGCAATAGCCAGTTCTGATCCATTGAGAGAGGTATGGAATAGATTAGTCGATTTGACATTATATTTTCTCTTTCATGGTCTATTATAGAAAAATTTCATGATAATTTTATGTAGTTTAATTTCTATCTTCATGGTTGCTACAAGTGGTTGTCACTCCAGATCGTGGACATGGCAATGCTTTAAATGTGCATGATGACTATATGTATGTGGTAAGTGATTATATTTTGTTATATGTCATTCCATAATTCAATTTATATGTTTTAACATCTTTACTTTTAATCGTATCAGTGGAAGGTTTAGAGTGAAGAGAGGAGGAGTAGCGGCCATGTTCGAAAGACAAGACAAGCAACAGTCACTCCATCCAGCCGAATTTCGAAGGTAACATAGGATCTATTTCCTTTCCCTAGAGGGAAATGACTATGTATTATTGTTGTTTTTTGTATGCCTATGTGGTATTTTGGAACATATGTTTTCTACTATTGATATATATATGTGATATTTTATGTCCAATTGGATCCTTTGTACTAAGCCTATATGGTTTTATTGGATATATATATATACTTTTATCAATATATATCATTGTATAGCCTCTCTTATTTTTAATTAAAGAAACTCTTATTTTGCTACTGCCATTCTTGAATGATGTTATCATGTGTATCGTGTATGTTGTATGCTTGAATGTTGTAGGCATGGATTTTGTTTACATCTAATGCCTAATTAATTACTGTTGAAAGCTCAATAAGCCCCATCTAAAGTGTATAGTATAAATAAGCTCCATTCGTGGTGGTTTGTATCCTCTGGAATGCTTCAATGACTTCTACATCACCGATGCATGGGCAAGTTGGTTCAAACCAAATTAGTCTGACAACTTGCCTTCAAGGGGCTCCTAACAAGATTAATACAACCTATTTTGAGCAATCTACACAACTTCAAAGCCCCATCAAACCAAAATATTCATTCAACACCTTAGCCAACAATCAAACCTTGTAGCACTCTGATGGAAAGCCAAGGTGCAAAAGACTCACAACAATGGAAATGTCAATTCTCAATCAAGAACTCTTCTTCATAATGATTCGGCCTAATAGGCATCAACCCACCCTCAAGGGTCTCAGCTCCTCAACCTTGAAAATGAACAAAAAGACTCCACCAAGGCCCTAAAAAGACCATCAACATTCATACAATGACAATTGAATTGATTGACAACAATCCCTAAGTCAGATTCATCAAGGTTTCCAAAACTCCAATTTGTGACTAGTTATTCTTGTAGTACTCAAAACTCAGTTCTAGCCAGATTTCTCCCAACCTTTCCAAAACACTAGAAAATTACAAGATGTACTGAGATACCCTTTTCAGGGCTACACAACATACAAAAGAATCAATGGTCTCTCTTTTGGACTGACATATAATTTCAACACACCTACTTCAATTTTGGCTCCACAATTAGCCCTTTTTTTTCCAAAGGGACCACCCTTCCAACTTTAGGTATCTATCCAAATGCCTTGGAAAGTCTTAGGTCATGGTGCCAAACCTCAAATTTTGTCATTAGTTTGTGTCTATAGAGCCTCTAACTCACAAAACTCAAGTAACCCTCCTAAACCTTCACAAAATCAAGGGTTTTAAAGAAACATACAACTCTAGACCTCTCTCAAGACTTCTTAAACGCCTCTCTTTGGTTCCTCACTTCCATGTTGGAAAACCCTTGTCCAGCCTTAGAACAGTCACAAAAACACCACATAATTATGACTCCTTATTCAAAAATGAGTTGAAATACTTATTATAACATGTTTTCAATCAATTCACCAACATACAGTAGCAAACAATAGGTGGATTGATTGTTACATTACAAATTTCCCCTTGAACCCTTGATTGAGCAACACTAGGACAGTCACTGTTTGTGTTGGTTCTCTCTACAAACAAAGATTTAAGACACCAAATAAAAATTAAATGAATTAGAAAACATATAAAAACATCCTCTGAAATTATTAGACCATGAAGAACCTTTATGTGCCCGTACAACACTCAAAAAGATCAAGAAAATAGTATTTTTCTAGAAAATTGCTCAAAATTGTGGTGTTTATTGTGTAAAATTGTTACAAAACTTCTTCCAATCTCTCATTCAAGTCTTGGTAAGGTTTTCTAAATAATTTTACAACAACCATCTTCTCCCCAATTCCCATAACCAACCTTGAGATTAGTTGGTCCCTTAATTACATTTGTTTGTGTTAAAGTTGCTTTGTCAGCATTTTACAACCTATATGATTTCTAGCTGACATCTAAGACGCAAAAAACCCTTTATTTGCATTATTATTGATCTCTCAAAGCTTATTAGACAAAATAAACCTAAATACACTAGCATTTCCCTATTGATGTATTCAAATAAAAAAAATTGATGATGTGGTGTAGGTGCTCCTGCACCATACTCAAAACCTAGTCCAAGCCTAATTTCTCCCAACCTTTCCAAAACACCTGACCATTTAAAGGTGGATTAAGATACCCTTTTTAGGGTTACACAACATATTCCAAAACCAATAGTAACTCTTTTGGACCAACTTGAACTTTCAATACACCTCCCTCGCTCTAGGCTTCATAATTAGGCCTAATTTCCAAAGGAATCCCCTCACAAACTCACCTCCAAACCAAAGAAACCTGAAACAATCTTAGGGATGCTCACCAGAATCAGGATTATCCCATTTTAAGATCTCCAAGAACTTGTTCTATTCGTCTACTCACAAATCATCCTAAACCTTCACAAAAACAAGGGTTTTAAGGAAACTCATAACTCCAGACCTCCCCCAATCCTTCCAAAGGTCCAAACACCCCACAATACCTCTTCCCTAACTTAAAGGACACTCACAATCCCATTCCTTTAATTATTTGTTAGATTCAGTACTTGAGTTCTTTACTTTCATGGTGGAAACACCCCTGAACAACATTAGAACTTCACACCTCACTAAGTTTATTCATTCTCTCAGCCTCCAAAGTATTAATACACAAAAAATAATCATGGTACAAGCCAATCCACTGAGAAACAGGGTCAGAATAGTAGGTGGATTGGCTAATGTGTCATGGTGTTGCCCTCAAAACCCCTAACATATAAAACAAAGCAGTAACCAAGTTTTTTGATCCCACACACACTAACGATGGATTTAAAACTTTAGAATAGATGCAAAGAGATTAAACACATATGAAATCAAGTATCCAAACCCTCAAGTCATGATAGACTTGTATGGGATTGTGCAAGGCAAAGAAAATTCAAGAAAACAAAGAAAACCAGTGATCAACATTTTCAAGTATATTTTCTTATTAGAAACTAAACAAAATCAATCCTCAACTCAGGGTATTACAACAATATATCTTGATACCACCTTCCAAATACCCCTTGAGCCGATCAACGACCATAGCCACCCTTTGTTAGACTTCTAAGATGGCAATTTGCCAATTTTGCTCTTATTTACCATTCATTCACAACTTGATTTTACAAATACCACCTAACTGACCTATTAAGCCTTTTAAACAAAATTGCAAGGTATTTACATAGCATATAGAAATATACAGAGAAAATACAATAAATATTTTAACTAATGAATTGTAAAAAATGGATTTTTGTAGTTTATATTCATGTCATTGATTTCATTGCATTGCACATCTTTCAAAGTCAAAGCATTACTTCACTTTGCATTACTAATAAGTAGATGTTGATAGATGCCGAAAAATTAATTACAATATAGTTTGAACGAAGTCAACCTAAGCAGTTGTGCAATTTCTTTACATTGCATAACTAATAATTAGGAGTAGCTGCCAGTTGCATTTTCTTATCATTGCATTCTATGAGACCAAATTTCTTTAAGATATTTTTTGAAATAGTTCCCTCCCTTGTCTATGTTACCACATTTATCATACATTTCTACCAAAGCATATTCTCAAACAGTTCACTACCTTGTTGCTATGGCTAAAAGCCTAAAAGAACTGATTTTGAACAAGCTATGGATGCTTCGAAAAATATATCAAAATCATAATAGTAAGCAATAGCATAGAGAAGGTAGTGAACTATTTGAAAAAAAGCATCAAAAAATTGCTTTGAAATCATAAATTTAGTTGTGCTTTCACTCTTCTTTAACATTGTATATCTACTCCTTTTTATAACAAGAGATAAAAAACGTAAAAAATTGTATAACAAGAGATAAAAACTATATTTTTTGAAATCGAAGTGCATTTCCATAGCATAGAGATATAGAGAGAAAATAAAATAAAGATTTTAACTAATGAAATATAGTAAATAGATTTTTGTAGCTTTTATTCATGCATTGCACATCTTTCAAACTCAAAGCATCAATTCACATTGCATAACAAATAACTAGATGCTGCTACATGACAAAATTTCAATTAAAATATAGCTTTTGACAAAGCCAACCTAAGCAGTTATACAATTACTTCACATTGCATAACTAATAACTATGAGCAACTGTCAATTGCTTTAGCTTGTCATGGCATTCCATGAGACCACATTTTTTTGAGGCGTTTTTTCAAATAGTTCATTCCCTTGTCTATGCTATGACATTTTTCATATATGTCTACCAAAGCATTTTATCAAATAGTTCATTGCCTTCTTGCTATGGCTAAAAGCCTAAAACAAATGCTTTCGAACAAGCTATGGATGCTTGGAAAAAATCTATGAAAGAATAATAGTAAGCAATAGCATAGACAAGCCATTGAAATTTTTGGAAAAATGCCTCAAAGAAAAGTGGTCTCATGGTGATGGAATTCCATAACAAGCCATAGACAAGGTAGTGAATTGTTTGATAATATGCCTCAAATACTTGCATTTGACAACTTTTTCCTCGAGTGAAAATTTTCCACCACCAGAAAAATCCTCCGTGATAGAAAAAATTGAGCAAGGTTATTGTAGAGGGGCCCAATGTGATCCCATAGGATCAAATGAGAAGTTTCTAAGTATCATGATGTCCGATTAATAACATGTTGAAGTTCACAGCCATTTTGCACTTTGGAGCCTTAAGGGATCGATCTGGTTGAACATAGCTCAGAGTGATTTTGTGTGTTTGGGTGTGAAAGAGGACCATTCCTAACATAAAAATACCTATTCGGATGCTTTGGAATAGTCCATTTGGTCACACAAGCTGCAAAACGAAATTTGCACCACTTTGCAACTTTCAACTACTTGTATTTGACAACTTTTTCCCTGAGTGAAAATTTTCTAGCACAGGAAAATGCATTTGAGATAGAAAAACCAAGAGATTTTATTATATATGGCCCCAACATGATCTTGTAGGATCAGATGAGAATTTTCTAAGTGTCACGGTGTCTGAGTAATAGCATGCTGAATTTTGCAGCCATTTTGCACTTTGGACCCTTGAGGGATCGATTTGGTTGAACATAGCTCTAAGCGATTCTGCTTGTTTAGGTGTGAAAGAGGACCATTCCTAGTGTAAATTTACCCACCCAAATGCATTGGAACAGTTTGTTTGGTCACACGAGCTACAGAATGAAAGTTGCACCACTTTGCAACTTTCAACTACTTGCATTTGAAAACTTTTTCCTCCAGTGAAAATTCACCAGTGCCATAGGAAAAAGATTTCAAGATAGAAAAAACCAAGAAAGGTTATTGTATAGGGTCCCCACGTGATCCTATAGGATTGGACTTGAATTTTCTAAGCATCATGGTGTCCTTGTAATACCATGATGAAGTTTGTAGCCGTTTTGCACTTTGGACCCTTAAAGGATTGATCCGATTGAACGTACCTCAGAGCGATTCCTCGTGTTTGGGTGGAAAAGAGGACCATGCCTAGTGTAAACCTACCCATTCAGATGCATTGGAATAGTCCATTTGGTCACACAAGCTATAGAATGAAATTTGCACCACTTTGCAACTTTCAACTACTTGCATTTGACAACTTTTTCCTCGAGTGAAAATTCGCCACCATAGGAAAAAGCCTCCGAGATAGAAAAAACCAAGAAAGGTTATTGTAGAGGGGGCCAACATGATCCCATTAGATTAGATGAGAACTTTTTAAGAATCACAGTGTTTGCATAATAGCATGTTGAATTTCGCAACCATTTTGCACTTTGGACCCTTAAGGGATCGATCCAGTTGAACGTAGCTCAGAGCGATTCCACATGTTTAGGTGTGTAAGAGGAACATGCCTAATGTAAATGTACCCATCTGGATGCATTGGAATATTTTGTTTGGTCACACAAGCTGTAGAATGAAAGTTGCACCACTTTGCAACTTTCTACTACTTGCATTTGACAACTTTTTCCTTGAGTGAAAATTCACCACCATAGAAAAAATCCTCCAAGATAGAAAAAACAAAGCAAGGTTATTGTAGAGGGGCCCAACATGATCCCATAGGATCAAACAAAAATTTTTTAAGCATCATGGTGTCCACGTAATATCATGCTGAAGTTTGCAAGCATTTTGCACTTTGGACCCTTAAGCGATTGATTCGGTTGAATGTAGCTCAGAGCGATTCTGCGTGTTTGGGTATAAAAGAGGACTGTGCCTAGCGTAAACATACCCACCCAGATGCGTTGGAACAGTCTGTTTGGTCACACAAGCTACAGAATGAAAGTTGCACCAGTTTGCAACTTTCAACTACTTGCATTTGACAACTTTTTCCCTGAGTGAAAATTCACCTGCACAGGAAAATGCCTCTGAGATAGTGAAAACCAAGAGAGGTTATTGTAGATGGGCCTAACATGATCTTGCAAGATCAGAGGAGAATTATCTAAGCATCATGGTGTCTGAGTAATACAATGCTTAATTTTGTAGCCATTTTGCACTTTGGACCCTTAAGGGATTGATCGAGTTGAATGTAGCTGGGAGCGATTCTGTGGGTTTAGTTACAAAAGAGGACCATACCTAGCGTAAACGTACCCACCCAAATCCATTGGAATAGTTTTTTTGTCACACGAGCTGCAGAACAAAAGTTGCACCACTTTGCAATTTTCAACTACTTGCATTTGACAACTCTTTCCTCGAGTGAAAATTTGCCACCACGGGAAAATGCATCCGAGATAGAAATAACCGAGAGAGGTTATTATAGTGGGGTCCAACATGATCGCATAGGTTTAGATAGATATTTCATAATTACCACAGTTTACGAGTAATACCCTGTCAAATATTGTTGCCCTTTTGCACTTTGCACCCTTAAGGGATCGATTTGGTTGAACCATAGTAGTTGTTTTGTTGAATGTCATACCCTAAGGTATGTTAGAAATGACCTTGGTTGCATAAATTTCTTTAAGGAATACACTACCCTTACCTTGTCACTTCATCAAAGGACAATAGATTTAAAGGAAGGTTATTCATTAAGACAAGCATCATGAATGTATGAACACAAGGGAATTGTGAAGGGTCACTGTACATGGAAATGTGCAAATGAAAAGGACATATTAGAAATGAGTAGTGATCAATTGTTAAGTACAGTGAGGGTATGATTATAAAGTGCTTGAAAATAAAATTCACTCACCACAATCACTGTCCTATGACTGTCAAGTCTATGTCAGTCAGTGTCTCAAGACTCTAAGAGCTATGGTTGTGTATGCAACAATAGGTCCTTATGAATTTGGAGTCTTTAAATAATATAGTAAGTCAATGAAAAATATTAAAATAGTGATGGAAGAACATCTTGAAAATATTCCCATTTTTCAATACTTGTAGCAATACATGCAAGGAAATAATCCTCCCATTTCCAACACAAATCATGAAATATATTGTACTTGAGAAAAGGACAAAAGGAGTTGCTGCCCAGTTTCATTTTTCCATTCCACCTCAGCTGGCCCAACTATTTGCATTCCAAAATGGTTCAAAACATGTACATCCCCTGCTCCCTATGAAACATATGGGTAGTAGCCTCTCTGTGGTTGTGTAGTATCATAGGAATTTGGTCCACAAAAAACCTACAAAAGCCTCTTAATCTTAGACATAGACTCACATAAGAATAATTAAAAGAGCAATAACTAAATAATGTTAGTCATATAGCTAATGAGACCTAGTATCACCTTCATGCATGCTAGATAAGAGGTCGATTGAAGGTCCTACAATGATGATTTTCCCCTTCGCTACTTTATCATCTCTTGATGACCCTACGTATAAATTTCAAATATATCACTGAGAGGCTTAACATAAAATGTGTAGCATATAAGAATCTGATAAATCTACGAGATGGAAAAGAAAGAGAAGATTGAAAACCAAAAAATGCACCAGCAACCAATGTTTCTCATACCACTGAACACTTGCACTAGAAACCAATGTTCTTTTCTTATATAATTTGACAAACTTTAGTATTACCTACAGTCACAATCAGAAAAGGATCAATGACCATCGTAAATGCATATGACATCAAACAGTAATCATGAAAAAGCCTTATTGAAAGGTGTTGGTCCAAAAGAGTGATCAATAACATGGCTTTAATTCAATGTGCATACTTACAAATAAATCCAAGGAACCATCTGGGTCTGCTATAGTCTTTATTGTGTCGAGTATTGCCTCATGGTCAAACTCACGCACTTTCCACAAGTTCTTATTCACAGGTTTACCCTTATATTTGATCAAATGCACATTGGTGGCAAGGTTCTAATAGTGAATAATTTCCCAATGCGTGTTGAATTCCTCAAACAACCAAACTACAACATTCTTAACTGGATACCTTCAAAGCCATGTTCTAGTAACAACCACCGAACCTGTAGGATATTCTATGTTTTCTTCGTCTATAACTTGGGACTCCAATTTCTTTTTGGCCTCGATACAATAGCACAGGTAATAATTTGTACCCTCTTCATTGTCTTCATCTAAAATCACCACATAAATGTGCCCTGCATTGATATGTTCATCTTGTTAGATTTATTTACTGAGCAACATAATAAAACTTTTACATAGGATATATTACCTAGTTCTAGTAGGTCCGATACATGATCAAATTCAATGGATGATTACATCTCCATGATTTGTAGAGCCATTGGGAGATGATAAGTGTCAAGTGGGGTTAGACTTCTTACAGACCATTCATCAGCCCACTCTTTTGACTCACAATCATTCCATGATTGAAGTGTACATGCATAACAAAAGCATGCCATATTCCTTGTATGGATAATCCATGTACCTACATTGGATCTTCTAATAGAGTGTAGCTCACTCGATCTTGTTAGTGTACAACAATCCTGATATTTTGCAATGTTAGTATCATCTACTAAATGAAAAAATCTATGAACTAAAGAATTGAATTCACTACCTAAACCCATTGAACCATTGCACCACTGGACAATTGATCTTGCATTTTTCAACTTTACACTATTTGTGTACTTTAACTCTTCTCGTGTTAGGGCTATTTTGTTACATGCACCTACTCCATCATGCTCCCCCTTTCCATGCCCGGCCTCTAAGAAGTTCCACATATGTTGAACACCACTAATCCTATTCATCCTTCTCAACCAGTAAAACATTATGGCGTTCTTCAATTGTGATGTACAATTATTTGACCATATGATATGCTCACTAAATGATATGCCCCTACTAGCCAAATCGGCATAGAGCATATGAAAGCAACCTTGAACAAACTCTTTAGAATGTGTGTGATCATCACTGATGTCAAATTGATACTCCCTCAATACTTTCCTATTTTCCTCTATACTATCATTTGCATGAATGAATGATATATGTACAAATATAGCAACCTGCACGGAGTTGTAGTACTGTGATTGCACCTCGTTTTGAGGTTGTAGTGTGTATTTCTCAGCGAATTCGACAACTGAAATGATATGACGAAGTGGAAATGTGGCCTTGCATAACTTGAACTATGAGTCCAACCATTGTACTATGTGTGTATGCATTGCATAATCATAAACCACCCAATCACAAAAAAATGCCCATAAACTGATACACTGGAATCTTATCACTGACCAATTCACACTTCTTTTCTTCTTTCCCATCTTTTAGACTGTATGCCACTATCGTATATTTGCCAAATTCCACAATTTTGTCTCCAATTTTGTGTGTACTAGCCATGTGTTGGAAAATTGGAAAATGTTGCATGCCACCACAATGATCACATGTGCCATCTAGACATGATTTTTTGTAAAAAAATTGACAATCCTCTCTATCACATAAAATGGAAGACAAAAATTTCCTTGACAATTTAGGTGGAGGCATTATGTTAAATTCCTACAAAACATTGTCAGTATGCATATCTACACATATACGTCGATAAAAATCATAATGGTTAGAAAAATCAATATGAAGCCTACAACAAAAAGTAGTGCATATGTGATTTATTTTGACATAAAAAGGATTTAGCATTTCAAAATACCTTTGACATATTATAATTTCAGGAAACTTTTGTACAAAATCAGCAAAAAATTGGGTTTGAGTGGTATCCAAATAATGCATTGGATGTGGCTCACGGTTTATACTACCAATTCATCTTATTACAAAATCTCTTTGATTAGGAGAGGTCCTTTTGTTATCCTTCCAATAATTCACAATTAAAGATCTCAAGCCTTGAGCAATTCTTGTGTCTTTCCATGGCACTCTACCCAAAATTTCCCATAACTCATTGCTATTTGGATCCTCCACTCTTTCACGCCTTCCTTTGGCTCTCATTAGAGATGATCTACTTATTTTCAAAGAATTACTTGCCTTTGCAAGGTTCACCTTGTTCCTTGTTTGACTGCTTAATAGTGTTGTTGTCATCACACGTAATGTGGAAAAAATATCCTTCATGTGTGAGGTGGAACCCACGCTCTTGTATGCATTCATCAAGTTATTTACAATGGAATTTTCACTTGATTCATTCAAAAATCTTAGCCCAAGAGCCTTCATGGAAGGCCTAAATTTGAGTTGCCTCATCATTTCAACAAATAGTTGGCATCTTCCACCCTCACTTAGCTTCGCAAAAAAAAACTCCATATCCTTTCTGCATATCTTTGACGTGTACATTTTGGAATCTTATTAGGAATCCATTTCTAAACAATGGAATCAATATCCATAAAAAATGTAGGTTTTCTATGCAAAACTCTAGGAGGAGTTCTCAAATATAATTTTTTTTCAATATTGGGAAGGTCAACAACATCGGGGATAGATCGTGTGCCTTCAATTGGAGGTGCAATTGATGACATACCTTGAGATTGACATGTAAATGATGTTGTACCTCCAAATTGAGATGTTGTTTGTGGAGTTCCTTCAAATAGAGATGTGTTTGCTGATGTACTTTCAAAATGCAATGTTTTTGATGGTGTGTCTTCAATTGTAGATGTGATTTCCGATGTACCTGGAAAACCACATGTTGTTGTCAATGTGTATTCAATTGGAGATGTACATTGAGTTTCACCTATGGTTGATGATGTTCCCCCAACTTCTATATCCATTCATGTCCTTCCATGAACTTTCCTCATGCGTGCCCTTTGTTTTTCCAATTTTACATCTCTCTTAGATTACACGTGAATTTGTGGTTGTATGGGCTAAAATTCCTTTGCTTCACAAGCTAAATTTTTTGATTCTCTTCTCCTTGCATTTTTAATGGCATGTTCTTCTAGTGTTAGAGGCTTTGGTCATTTCCTCGGCATGACCTTGAATGCTACATGTCCACAAACACACATTGAACAAAATTAAGTAATGTATTTTACAAAAAAATTGATCCAGAGAGGGGTGAAAAGCATTCAATACAGAAAATCAATGAGAATCACAAACCTAGGGTATAAATTGTTGCCACCTAAATGAAAACTAGAGACTCTTGTGTTTATTTTTCTCAAAACCAAATTTTTGATTGTCAACAAAGTCATGAAGAATATGGATTCAAAGAAGGGTTTGTGATGCTATATCTTATCATTATTCACTATTTCTTTGGCAATGAGGTTTTCCAAATTAGTTGAAAAAAGAATGAAATACAGTGAATTCCACTAGCCATGCTGGAAATGGACTACTATAAGTAATGCAAATATAATTCATTAGTAAATTTATGTTAAGTAAATGCTATGCTTTTTATTATTTTTGTTCTTCAAACTCATAAAAATTGAAATTATTTATGAAAATCTAAAAATTGAACTTTTTTATGCAAATCCCATCTAATTTAATGTTGAATTCTAAGTCCAATTGTTATGATCAATAAAATCATTAAGGAAATTTAGTTTATATTGTAAAAAAGAAAAAAATATACCAAATACAAACATTTCAATTTACCAAAATGAATATAATACCTCAAATAATGTAAAATGACGTAGAAACTTTAAAATATCTTCTTCTGCATTGTCTACCATGCAAATTGGTGGTAAAAAGGTGATGGATCAAGCATAAAAGTCAATTGCAGAAAAAAGGAGTTTCTGACTCGGATAAAGCGTTGAACCAGACAAACACAAGAGAATGTGGGCCTGAATCATGGGGTCAACCCTTACTTTTACTGTTTCAATGTAAAACCCATTTGGCGCTCACCAAATTTGGCAACTGCCAAATATTGATAGCGAAGGTTGGTAGAATCACTCCATGATTCCTGCTCTAGGTGTTACTTGGAAGACCCCTATGGTGTCTCACTTCACCACTTGAACCTATAGGACCTACCTCTTGACTAGGCTCCCTTGGTTCTCCTTGCCAACCCAACTACCAATACATATTCTTCCAACCAAGTCAACCTTGGTGCTTCCTTTGCAAACCTTCCTTAGCCCTTAATCCACCCTAAAGGCTAACCGATTCCCAATACTAGATTTTATCTTTGCAAGGGTGTGGAGATGTTTCAAATAGGTTCACACCATCATATGATGGTTCTTGAGGGTCCATCTACCTTCATTTTCCCATCGCTTCCACCAAACCCTCATTTAGGGTTAAAAAGGCTACTGGCCCTAGGAGCCCCAATTAGCCCTCCTTCTCTGAGAGAACACACTAATACTCCAAAATATTCCAAAGAAAACAAGATCTTTCTTTGGGTTTCCTGGTCCTCATGCCTACCACTTGAATATTTTGATGGTCTTAGCCCTCAACTATCCGTACACAGGGTGGACCTTCAATTTAGCAAAATTTGGCCTTTTTGAGCCCTTTCCCTGACCACACAGCAGACTATCATGAGTTTCTCTCACCAAATTGATTGATGAAGCTTCCTCCTTCATGCTTAGTCCTTGCAAGGCATCTGGTTTCCCTCTCCACACCGTGACTTGATAGGGAAGGATTACCCCTACAAATCAAGTGCCAAGCACTCTTTTTCTTTCCTAGATAGACATTATCAGGCTAGCCTAGGAGAAGACTTCCAAAGTGTTTCCTGAACTTTTAATGACTCCTACACCTACCATATTTATAATCATGGAGTCTAGTCACAATTTCCAAGAGGCCGTACATTATGTATAGAGGGAATGTGATCTAAACCTCCATTTTCAACTAACAAATTGTCAGATTAGCAACTATGAAAGAAACAACTATCTACAAATAGAACTTCAAACTAAATTAGTAATGAAAGCTACTACCACACAATTCTTAGTTAACACTCACATTACACTCTACACCACCTATAGAATCATATTCAATCCATTTAAGCTCTCTTTTGAATCAAAACTAGAAATTCACATTAAGAACCCACTATTTTTCCTTTGAATTCAAACTCTCAAATCAATGTAAAAGCTCCCAACCTCAATTCCATGCTAAGGTCATCTTTAAATAGGGTCATAAAGTAGTTAATCTTGGACTTAACCCTTCCTTGGCCGCTTGTGGCTTCCTTTAGCCTTATTTCAAAATTTAGGGAGCTAACAACTAAAAAGGTCTAAGAAAGTCTTAAGCACCTCAAACCTATACAATGGTCAACATGAGCTTTTCCAACACAATACATAAGCACAAATTCCACTAAGGCACACACATAAATAAATAGGAAAAGATTGCTAATTTTGGTCTAAACAAATTACGAAGTCATGACCTTCTAAAAAAATTTCCTAAGGTGAACTATGGGGTGCTCCTGCACCATTCTCCCCCTCTGCATAGACTTTAAGGAATGTGGGGAGAGATCATAGATTGGTCAATACCCTGCTTCTTTAATTGAGCTTCATCCAGCCTTCGTAGCCTCAGATTCATGTTTTTCCTTCCATTTTATAAGATGCTCCATGTACACCCTATGCCTTGTAGACTTCTTCACTCTTGACTCCAAGATCTTCTTTGCTTGTAGCTTGTCTTGAGTAGGTAATGCCATGTTACTCACATCCTTCAAGATATCCCTATTGTTTTGATCCATGTCAGTGACTGCTCCCTTATACTTGATCAGATCAGCTACATTGAACACTGGAGAGATGCCTAAATCTGTAGGTAACTCCACCTTGTATGCATTCTTTCCATATTTGGGTAACACCTTGCATGGTCCCACTCTTTTCATCTACAATTTGGTTGATGTTCCCTTCTGCAATCTAGATTTGTTGAGGTGCACCATGACATAGTCTCCTACTAGAAATTGTAGATCTTTTCTAGACATATCTACCTTATCTTTCAACTTTTGAGTAGCCTCGGTGGCTATCTTCTTCACCTGCTCTTGAATCTCCTTCATGGTATAAGAGAAATCCTCTGCATGTCCACTCCTATGCTCCATAGCTCCTATATCCCTGAGCTCACACGCACCTCTTGGGTGCATTCCATACACTATTTCAAAAGAACTCTTCCTTGTGGTCCGATTCACACTGTCATTGTAGGCATACTCAGCCTGAGATATAACCAAGTCCCATGTCTATCCATACTCTTTGGTTAGGAACCTTAGAAGGTTACCTAACACCCAATTATACACCTTTGTTTGTCCATCGGTCTAAGGATGGTATGCTGATCCAATAGACAGGTTGGTACCTAATCTACTCCATAAAGTCTTCCAAAAATGACTCATGACCTTCACATCCCTGTCTGAGACAATACTCAATGGCAATCCATGGATACTTACAATTTCTTTGAAGAAAAGGTGAGCAATATAGCTAGCATCATGGGTGGTTTTGCAAAGGATAAAGTGACTCATCTTACTCAATCTATCTACCATCACGTAGATACTATCAAACCCTGTCTTAGTCTTAGGGAGTCCTACCATAAAATCCATGCTAACACACTCCCATGGTCTGTTAGGAATGGGTAGGGGTTGATACAAACTTGCATTACTAGCTCCTCCCTTGGCTTTCATACACACTACACACTACTCCACATACCTCCTAACATCCCTTGACAACTTAGGCCAATATTAGAACGTTTGCACTAGTTCCATTGTCTTGTTGATGCCAAAATGTCCACTAAGACTACCATTATGCTTCTCCTAGATGAGATTCTCTCTCATTGATCCTTTTGGAACACATAACTGACTCCCCTTGAATAAAAATCCACTTTGTAATGTATACTCTAAGTATTGACTATGAAAGTGATTCTGAAAGCCAGAACATACCTTGTAGGCCTTCGAGAAGTCTTCATTTTCCCCATAGAGATCCTTGAAAACTTATATTCTAATACTCTTTATCTGTATCTCTTGCACTATCAACAATCTTCTACTTAGTGCATCGGCCACCTTGTTCAACTATCCCTTCTTGTGCTTCATGGTGAAAGTAAAATATTGGATGTATTCCATCCATTTCATATGTCTATTTCTCAACTTCTCTTGAGTGTTGATATAGCTAAGTGCCTAATTGTCAGTAAAGACTACAAACTCTTTGGGTAGAAGGTAATGCCTCCACTTCCTAAGTGACTGAACTAAATCATAAATTTCTAGGTCATAGGTAGAATACTTCTTCTTAGCTTCATTGAGCTTTTCACTAAAGAAATCTATAGGCCTGCCTTCTTGACTTAGCACCCCTCCTAAGGCAACTCCACTAGCATCACATTCCACACTAAACAACTTATCAAAATAAGGCAATAAAAGAATAGGTTGAGTTTCCACTTCTTTTTTTAGTTTCTCAAAACCTTTCTCAACTTCTTGAGTCCACTTAAACTTAGTATTTAAACCACCTTTGATTGTATCAAGGACTAGTGCACATATTCCACTAAATTTCCTTATGAATTTTCTATAAAATTGTGCCAATCCATGAAAAATTCTTACCTCTATCCCTGTAGTTGGTGTAGGCCAATTTAGGATAGCTTCCACCTTGCTTGGATCCATCTTCAATGATCCTTGGGATACTACAAACCCCAAATACACAAGATCCTTTTTGAAGAACTCACATTTCTCCAGGTTGATGGCTAACTTCTCTTCTTGCAATATTCTAAGAACCAATTCCACATGTTTTAGATGTTCTTCTACTATCTTGCTAAAGATGAGTATATCATCAAGATATACCACCACAAATATCCCTATAAATTCTTTGAGCACTTCATTCATGAGCCTCATGAATGTGCTAGGGGCATTAGAGAGGCCAAATGGCATAACTCTCCACTCATACAACTCATCAATTGTATTGAATGTTGTCTTCCACTCATCTCCATCCTTGATTCTGATCTAATGATACCCACTCTTGAGATCCAACTTGGTGAAGTACTGAGCTCCTCCAATACAATCCATCAAGTCCTCAATCCTAGGAATAGGGAACCGATACCTTATTGTGATTCTATTTATATCTCTAGAATCGGTGCATAATCTCCACTTGCCTCCTTTTTTGGTTGCTAAGACCACTGGTATTGCACATGGGTCGATGCTCTTCCTAATCAATCCTTGATCCAACAACTCTTGCACTTGTCTAGCTACCTCTAGATTCTGCTCTGGTGTGAGCTTATAGCTCCTGGTATGAAGTCAATCTAATAACTAATGGCTCCCTTTGGAGGTAAGGTTGCTGGTGTACCATCACTAACTATGTCCTTGAACTGTTCTAACAACTTTTGGACTACTCTGGGTATGACTGATTTCCTAGCCTTGTCTTCTTCTTTGGGTTGCAACATAACCACATATCCTTCACCTCCTTCTTGTAGGTTGTTAATTAACTCTTTACCACTACTCAATAAGACATTAGGTGTCTTTGACTGTCCTTCTTCCTCATTTGACAGTGGCTGTAATTTAAATTTCTTCCCATCCTTCTTGAAAGAAATGGTGTTATCTTTCCCATCATATAAGGCACTTTTGTCATACTGCCATGGTCTACCCAATAGAATATGGCATGCATCCATGGGTAACACATCACATAACAACTTATCTTTGTAACCTCGAATGGAGAACTCCACCATTGTTTGTTCATTGACAAGAACACTCTGCCCTTTGTTCAACCATGTTACTTTGTAAGGGTTAGTGTGGGGTACCTTCTCCAAATTCAGCTTCCTTACTACCTCTTTTGAGATTATGTTATCAATAGACCCTGAGTCCACTATAACCTTACACACTTTTCCAAGGATTTTGCACCTTACCTTGAATAAGGCTCTCCTTTGTTTTGGCTCTTCCTTGACCGTTTGTCTAATCAATACTCTTTTAAATATTTGGTTCTCCCCCATTTCTGATTCAATGTGATTAACCTCAGGTGATTTGGTACTCATGGTGTTCTCTTGAGCATATGCCACCCTCTTTTATGCATTTGATGAAGATGTTTTCTCCGGACACCTATAAGATGGATGTCCTATTTGACCATAATTATAAAATTTTATACTAGAAAAGTATGAGTTGCTTCTACCTACTCCTCTTCCTCTATTTGATCCTCCTTGAGATCCTCTACCTCTTCCATAACCACCTCTAGAAGGTGTTTCACTTCCATGCTCTATGAGTTTGGATTCTCCCTAGTTTCTTTGTTCAGTTCCTCTACCTTGATAGCCACCTCTATGTCCTCTTTGATCTCTGCCTTTTCCTCTACTCTTAGAAGCCTGATCTTGTTTTCTCTTGCTTCTTTCCTCAATCTTAATGGCCAATTGGTAGCATTGGTGTACTGTCTTGGGACTTAAAAGAGTCATCTCCTCTTGAATGTTCCACTTCAAGCCGTTAAGATACCTATCCACCTTGAGACTTTCATCATTTGAAACATTAGACCTCATACAAAGTTTTTGAAACTCCTCTATGTAAGTGTTCACATCTTGGTCTCTTTTCCTCAAGCTTTGTCTCTTCTTATGCAACTAAATCTCATAATCATTTGGCATGTATCCTTCTGTCACTTTTGCAACCATACCCTTCCAATTTGAAATAGGCTTCTTGCCTTCCTGTTCCCTCTCTTTCTGAATGAATTTCCACAATTTCAAGGAAGATCCTCTCAATCTATATTCGGCCACCTTCACCTTCTATGCTTTAGTGACTCCATCACACTCAAAATGGCTTTCCATGCCCTCTATCCAATCCATGACTAGATCAACTTCCAATTTCCCACTGAATAGTGGTATGCCTTCAAGTGCTTTCCCACTCAAATATTTCATTGCCTTCAAGAAAGGATCCTCTTGTAGAACATGGTCAGGTTCAAGGGTCTTGTCTTCCTCTGCAACCTCTTCACTCTTTGGTACCCTACCTTCCAATCTATCACTAACCTCTTTGGCCTTGGTCTACACATTACTCAATGCTTGTTCAAGTTGAGCTAGTCTTTCTCTCAATATCCTATTGTCTTCCTCTTGATCTTAACCCTTCTTTTCCAACTCAATTTTTGTCACCATGGTTGTGGAACCACTAGATTCAAGGTCTGACATGCAAGATTCTATCCCAAATCTTTAACTTGCTCTGATACCAATCTGATAGGGAAGGTTGGTGGAATCACCCCATGATTCCAGCTCTAGGTCTTACTTGGAAGACCCCTATGGTGTCTCACTTCACCACCTGAACCTATAGGACCTACTTCTTGACTAGGCTCCCCTGGTTCTCCTTGCCAACCCAACTACCAATACATATTCTTCCAACCAATTCAACCTTGGTGCTTCCTTTGCAAACCTTCCTTAGCCCTTAATCCACCCTAAAGGCTAACCTATTCCCAATACTAGATTTTATCTTTGCAAGGGTGTGGAGATGTTTCAAATAGGTTTACACCATCACATGATGGTTCTTGATGGTCCATTTACCTTCATTTTCCCATCACTTCCACCAAACCCTCATTTAGGGTTAAAAAGGCTACTAGCCTTAGGAGTCCCAATTAGCCCTCCTTCTCTGAGAGAACACAAGATCTTTATTTTGGGTTCCTAGTCCTCATGCCTACCACTTGAATATTTTGATGGTCTTAACCCTCAACTATCCGTACATAGGTTGGACCTTCAATTTAGCAAAATTTTGCCTTTTTGAGCTCTCTCCCTGACCACATAGTAGACTGTCATGAGTTTCTCTCACCAAATTGATTGATGAAGTTTCCTCCTTCATGCTTAGTCCTTGCAAGGCATCTGGTTTCCCTCTCCACACCATGACTTGACAGGGACAGACCACCCCTGCAAATCAAGTGCCAAGCACTCTTTGTCTTTCCTAGCCGGACACTATCAAGCTCGCCTAGGAAAAGACTTCCAAAGTGTTTCCTGAAATGTTAATGACTCCTACACCTACCATATTTACAATCATGGAGTCTAGTCACAATTCCAAAGAGGCTGTATGTTATGTACAGAGGGAATGTGATCTAAACCTCCATTTTCAAATAACAAACTGCGAGATTAGCAACTATGAAAGAAACAACTATCTACAAATAGAACTTCAAACCAAATTAGGAATCAAAGATACTACCACACAATTCTTAGTTAACACTCACATTACACTCTACACCACCTACATAATCATATTCAATCCATTTAAGCTCTCTTTTGAATCAAAAACCAGAAATTCACATTAAGAACCAACTGTTTTTCCTTTGAATTCAAACTCTCAAATCAATGTAAAATCCCCCAACCTCAATTCCATGCCGAGGTCACCTTTACATAGGGTCATAAAGTAGTTAATCTTGGCCTTAACCCTTCCTTGGCTGCTTGTGGCTTCATTTAGCCTTATTTCAAAATTTAGGGAACTAACAACTAAAAAGGTCTAAGAAGGTCTTAACCACCTCAAACCTATGCAATGGTCAACATGACCTTTTACAACACAATACATGAGCACAAATGCCACTAAGGCAGAAACATAAATGAATAGGAAGATATTGCTAAGTTTGGTCTAAACAAATTTCCTAAGGTGAACTATGGGGTGCTCCTGCACCAAATATGTTCCTCTAAAAAAGAGATACTTCAAAGAGCGGGAGAGACACAAAGTGGGAGAGAGATAGGGGGATGAGAGAGAGAGGGAGTGGGAGAGAGAGATGGGTAGGGAGAGGGTGTGGGAGGGAGAAACCTAAGAGAGAGAGGTTGGGAGGGAGACACCTGAGAGAAGGAGAGGGAGTCAAAGTGGGAGAGAGGGGGTGGGAGGTAAGTGAGGCTTAATCCCTCAAACCTCAATCCTTAACCCTTAAACCCTAATCCATAGAGACAAAGAGAGAGAGTGAGAGAGAGGAATGGAGAGGGGGTGGGAGGGAGATAAAGTGGGAGAGAGGGGGTGGAAGGTAAGTGAGGCTTAATCCCTCAAACCTCAACGCTTAACCCTTAAACCCTAGTTCATAGAGACAGACAGAGAGAGTGAGAGAGAGGGAGGGAGAGGGAGTGGGAGGGACACACTTGAGAGAGAAGGAGAGGGAGAAAAAGTGGAAGAGAGGGGTGGGAAGGAGATACCTAGCAGACTAGCAGAGAGAGGGAGTGAGAGATAGAGGGATGTTTTAGGGTTTAAGG